>CM069905.1:38555492-39192304 GCA_036172215.1 Camellia granthamiana
CAAAAAATTCATCAAAGTGAGAACAGGGTACAGATTTTACTACTTTACTATGTGTGACCGTTGGGGGAGACCAACCGGTCAACCAGCCGGTTGACCAACTAGTCGACCGGTTCCCTTTCAAATAGGTACGTTCAAACCGGTCAAAAAGGTTCAAATAAGTAAAAAAAAAAAAAAAAAAAATTTTTTTTTGCCTTACCGGTCGACCGGCCAGTTGACCCTCCCCTTTTGATGCACGGTTGGAGGAAGAAATATCAGATTGAAAAAATTAACTTTTTTTTACTCAAATTTAGTGAAAAATTTGATTCACCGTTGGAGATGGTCTAAGTCAAATTTCCATAATATTAGTAAATCAAAAGGCAAAATCCAATTTACCTGAGATATTGCCCCGGAGCACTTCATCCCACTCACATTAAAAACAGCCAAGAACCCGTCATGTGATTTTGGACTAATCTGCAACAGTTACATTCTTTGTTCAAATTGATGGAAATTGTACCACACTGACATGTGTATTGTGAGAGTTGACAAATGAAAAAAAAGAAAAAAATTAAATCAAAGTCAAATTTCAATTTGAAGAGACAATATTACCCTTTTCTTCATCTTCTTCCTCCAACCCATGTGAAAACCCTAACCCTAACATAGTCACCTCCCCCACCACCCTTTCCCACCACCTCCTCACACCTCTCCTGTCGCCCCTCTCCCCAAAATGAGCACCTTCAGGAAAATCTTCCAAATGTTGCTTCGGACGAATACTTCCTTTCCACCAACGCATTCAAGGTTTGGCATTAAGCCAGCTTGTGAAAGGTTAATCAGCAATATCAGGTTTTTGCAAGTGTTACGGCAGCCAATAAGGTTGATCTGAAGACCAATGTCATATATATGTGTGTATATGTATCTCTGGCAATCTGGGTCTCCTGGTGTAGATATGTGTCTATATAATGCTAGATTTTATTTTGTTCCAAGTAGCAATCTTTTGCCCCTGCTTCAGGTAGATTTAACATGTTAAATGCATGGTGTGGGGTTTTTTTGGTAATGCATGCTATACTATGGTACTTTAGGGTTTAAATTACCTCATAAGCTGAAATCATTTCATTGATCTGGAATTTTGTGTATATTGATGCTTGAAATGTGCTAGTCCTAAAGATTGCCAATTTGCTACTTTTCATCATGACGACTAAAGTTCTGAAAAAAATGTGCTTTTCAAGAGATTTCTTGTGTTCTCTGATGAATACCAACTTTCTTTATTTTTCCTTTTTTATTTTATTTTATTTTAATTTTAAGAAAGTTGATGCATTTTGTTGGGACCCAATCCCTTTTTGATTTCTAACAAAGTAGAATATGCATTTGCAGGGTTGAAGTCCATGTATGCCAGTCAGTGTAAAAAAAAACAAGTCCACCTACATCGGTGGTGTGGTCATTTCTGTCCTTTCAAGGTGTTGGCTATTCATTGGAGGTGCATCAACATACATGTAAATTATTCTAGTTCAAAGTTCGTAGAATAGTAATTTTTGTTGTGGCCCAACTTAGTGTTTAACATAAATGGATATCTCATGCTTTTGCCTTTTAATGTCAAATTAGATATTTAGATCAACTTTAAATATAGTTAATTTTTCCTTCGAATTGAGAAAAATGGGCTAATTCTGCTGCAGAATCTAAACTCACTGTGTACATATATTAGGTGAGAAAGTTGTTCCTTTGTTGAAGCAGGTGTTATCTGTTTGTTGTTTTATGCTCAAGTGCTTGTTCTTGGAATGTTGGATCTCTTGAATTTTTGAAGGACATTATAATTGTTTTATGTACGATGTTTTTCCTCATTCAATGCTAGAGTCCTTGGTTGTTTTGGTTGATTCACCCACAAATGTTTCTATCCTCTTGGATGGCATATTGGTCAATTGATATTATACATTAGGACATAGAGGTATCTGACAATAATCAAACACAGGTTTGTTTTCTACATCTTTGGTATGAGAGATCAATGTGCACGAGGATAGAAACATCAAATATACTTTTGGGTGAATCAACTGAAGATGGATTTCACTTATGTTATGCTTGGATTTTAGCACTTGGCACTCCCTGTTCTTTGCTGATTTCATCTACTGCATGTTTGTTTGGAGGGTTGATGAAGTGTAATGAGAAATTATACAAGGGATATAATTGAAATATATATATACATGAATGGCACGATGCCACCATTTTTGATCCATGGTCTTTTATGTTGGTAGAGTGGTTGATGAATTGATCACCTTCTGAAGCCAAATTTTTTTTTTTTTTTTGAAGGGTGGGGGGTGGGGGGACTTGTTAAATATCATCCGAAGTTTCTCCCATACGAGCCCATCTTTTGTTTTCGGTTGTATATTATTGAAAAGGTTATTTACACAGAGATCTCTTAGAAAAATTAAAAGGTATCACTTGACTCTCTAAATTATAAAAGCCTACAAATGGACTCCTAAACTATTGGCGCGTTTAGTTTGATCTTTTCTGTTAATGGTCAAATTTGTACGTTCTTATGATTTAGGGACATTTGTACGCTTTTATAACTTGGAGGGCAAAGTGATACTTTTCAATGATTTAGAAGGTCTCAGTGGAAATAATCCTTATTGAAAACTGATTCAAAAAAGA
Source organism: Camellia granthamiana (assembly GCA_036172215.1). Classification (NCBI taxonomy): domain Eukaryota; kingdom Viridiplantae; phylum Streptophyta; class Magnoliopsida; order Ericales; family Theaceae; genus Camellia; species Camellia granthamiana. The sequence goes on from CM069905.1 coordinate 38,558,109, forward strand.
TTTTGCAAATTATTTCCAAAAACCATTGTTGAGGAAAATTTTTAAAAATAGCCATTTTAAGATTATGTTAAACACAAGTAGAAATAGAGTTACAAAATTTTTAAACTAAATTTTATGGGTAAATTTTAACTTAATTCCTTGTGGTTTATTCAAAAAACACGGAGCCTCTCTATGGTTTCATTTGTAACACTTAAATCCCTTATACTTCATACCAAAGTGTAATTTTGGACAGATATAACAAAAATTATAAAAACTCTAAATTATCCTTATTTATTTCTCTAATTTTCTTTTGAGTCCTGCTGGGGACCCCCAGCAGGAGAAGACCCCCAGCACCCCCACCTCCACGTGGGGGGCTGTGACTTGCAGACAGAAAAAAAATAAAAATAAAAAAGACTAAAATAAAATAAAATAAAATTTGAGCCAATCACAAAACAGTGGGGGTGTTGGGGGTCACCCCACTGGGGGTCCAACTCATTTTCCTTTTCTTTTTAATACCATTACAAACCACCAGTCAACAAACTATACAGTTTGTTTGGTCTTGATAGTGGCAACGGCTGCATTAACATCCTTTGGAACAACACCTCCATAGTACATCAAGCAGCAAGCCATATATTTCCCATGCCTCGGATCACATTTTGCCATCATGCTTGCAGGCTCAAACACTGAATTTGTGATCTCAGGTATAAATAGCAGCTCATGGAATGCTTTCACATCTGACATTGCACGGGCATGCGAAGAGAGCATGAAATGTATACGGGGATATGGTATAAGGTTAACAACGTCCACATTAATGGCCCCATCAAACTTTAAAGAAGTTATCAAAGACAATATTATTTGGAAAATCAATCTGTTCAAATTGGTATAAGTTGGCTTTTCAATGTCTAAGGATCTCCGGCAGATATCGTAAATGGCTTCATTGTCCAAAAGCACAGCCACATCCGTGTGCTCAAGGAGAGTGTGTGTAGAAAGAACACTGTTATAAGGTTCCACAATTGCAGTAGAGGCCTGCAATGAACAAAGTCAGCTGCACCTAAATCAACAGAACAGAACCATAGCTAGAATGACAATGTTTCTAGTCATACCTTGGATGCACATATTGAGCAAAATTCATGCCATTTTTAACAAATAATAATGCTATGACAGACGTCACTAAAATCAAGACTACCATAACAACTCCATATGAGATTTGTATGAGAAACTGAAGAATCTAGCATTGATAAGTTAACATGTAAACACTTGAGGAGAAGGATAAATGGTGAACCCAAGCTTTGACTTACCATGACCACCATCATCACCACCATTGCCCAGCTCCATCAAAACCAAGAACCACCCTTTACAAAGTGCTATAGATGAAGCAACAGAAGAGGGTAGATGATGAAAAAGAAAGAAATAGATTTGGGGATGTTTCTTTGAAATGTGTGAAGTTAGTTTTCAGATAACTTTTAGTATGCCGAAACCACCAATTTCAAGAAGAAGTGAGAAAACGAGGTAGCGTAGGATGAAGTATAAAGCAAGGTGAGGAGATTGGTGAAAGAACGGGATAAAAGTGAGTATGAAGTTAGTTTCCAAAGAAATGTTGGAAACGGGGAAGAAAAAGTGGGTTTGATTGATATGAATCCCACCAATGTTATTTAAAAAATCTAAATGTTTACCCATATTAATTGTTTGATTTCATGAGTTGGGTTTGTTATTAATTTGAATTATAAGAAGAAAAGTGGTTTTGAATAATTTTTAGAGAGAGAAGTTGTGGTGGTGATTTTGAGTGGTGGTTTTGCATGGAATAAGAAGTTGGTTGTGGATAATTTTTAGAGAGAGTTGTGGTGGTGATTTTGAGTGGTGGTTTTGCATGGAATAAGAAGTTGGTTGTGGTTTTGCATGGAATATGATGGTGGTGATGTTGGTTGGTGGTAATTTTGCATGGAAGGTGATGGTGGTGAGATGAGAGGAGAAATAAAACGTGATGGTGGTAGTTTTGCATGAAAGGTGATTGTGTTGCATATTTACATAATGAGGGAGAGAGAACTTGCCTGATGATTCAAGAGTATAACCCATGCTCTGTTGCACTACACCATTCTGTGTATATATATAGCAATAAAGGCATTTTGGTCATTTGTCATATGTTTTTGGGCTGGAAAAATTGCTCTCACCATTCATGGTCGTGCAACACAAGTTCTGTTTAAACAAACAGTTCCGTCCAAAATTGCACTTTGGTATGAAGTATAAGCGGTTTAAGTGTTACAAATAAATTTATAGGGGGACTTAGTATTTTTTAGGCAAACCACAAGAGGTTAAATTATAATTTACCCAAATTTTATTTTGCACTCTTGCATTTCACATCTAAATCCGTTTTGCTCTTGAACCTTTTAATTGTTCCTACCAATTTTTAGACTTTGAATCAGATCTATTTGCATAATGTCGTTTGGAAAACTAATAGAGAATAAATAATCTGCATTTTTATAAAAATTTTGCTTTAGTCCACCTATTTTAATCCTAAATATCCTTATACTTCTATCAAAATTATGTTTTAGTCCCTCTATTTCAATCCCTTTGTCAATTCTCCAAAAGAACATTACAGGCTGTGTCCAATTGCTAATTGACTTGAAATCTAGGGAGTTAATTGGGACAACTAAAATACAAAGGTGCAAAGTGAACCAAATTTTTGCTAGTAGACAGTTGGACAATGAAACAGTACATTAGAGAAATTACAGAACATCATCACTTTCATCAAAACCATACAACACCAGACCATTTTTCACATATTTGGAACTAACTAGGCCACACAACCCATTTCAATGGTGGTAAATACATACTAATTGGCTAACAATGCCTGTGATTGCTTCTCATAGCTAAATCCTAATCCTTTTGCCTTGGACGTATCAGCACACCAAACAAAAATCCCATGAAGTTCTTGCTGATCCTTGAGCCTACTGCAAGCTGAAAAAAACCCACTTTCCGGCGACAACCCACCGCTTCCATCACTGATGAAGCTCACCAAGACCTTCCCTCCATTGTAATTAGAGCTCTGAGTCTCAAAATAGGCCATAAACTGAGAAACATTGGTACTCTGATCATAAGCATAAAATTGGAAATTGACATAGTCTATGAGATTGCCATAGCTCTTCCACAAGGCCAAGTAATGACTCTGAACTTGATCATCATCAAATGGAGCTATAGAAGCAAAAGAGATGAGTCCATTTTCTTTCATTTTGGTTATAAGCTGTCCAATGCACTCTGCAAAGGTGTTTGGATCGGTGTTGTTGAAGTGTTCATAGTCGATGTCAATGCCATCTAGGTTGTACTGTTTGATGATTTGTGTGAGTGAAGTGATGGAATTGGAAACCCATGAATCTACTGAGGTGGGACTGAAATAGGCTTTGGAATCTCCCACACTGTCTCCTCCTAAGCTCAGAGCCACTTTGACATTGGAGTGCTGGTTTTTTATGGAGGAAACTTGAGATGGGCTGAGATTATCGGTATCCCAAAAGATGTTGAATTGGCCATTGGTGGGAGAGGGAGAAGAGATGGAGGTGTAGTCGATGGCAAAGGCGAGGATGAAGTGGAATTCGATGTTGGGATTTATGGGCACATCTGAGAATTTGACATTGTTAAACAATGCTCCTATGTATTCTCTGAAGAGGCCTGAGTTTGATGATTGAATTGGTGAGAGGAACAATTGAGATTGAAGAATGAAGAGGGTGGTGATGAGAAAAAGCTTGTTGATCTCCATTGTTGATGATAGAGTAGGTCTGTTGCTGGTTCTGTTGAAGTCGAAAGCTCTGAGGATAAGCCATTAGAATTTTTTTAACTTTATTTTATTTTATTTTTAAAAACAAAATAAATAAATAAATAAATAAATAGGGTTGTTTTTTTATAGTGATTTTTTATATTTTTGGCTAAAATTGCATTTTTCCAAACGAGGTCTATTTTTCACTAGTTTATTAGGCTGTTTATAATTTTTTTTTTATAAAAATTTTAAAATTGGTGTCAGAATGTTTAGGGTTGTTTTTATTTTAAAATTTATTTAAAATTGGAACTCAAATTTTACTCTAAAATATAATCAAAATTGAGTGTATGGTATAATTTTAAAATTTAATTTACACATAATTTAAATTTTGAATGATATTTTGGATTTTTTTTCTTTTTTTCTAAGCATGTAATATATTATTATTGTGAAAAGCATCTTTATGAGAATTGCTGGATTTTGTGGCTCACATTTTGTCAACAAAAGGGAGCCACCTAGGTGGGATTACAAAGTCGAAAGTGGTTGAATTTTTTATTCTCAAGGATAAGACTCGACTTTTCGTAAGTGCAAATTAAGAGCGCAATTATAAATAAGAGTTTGATTTCTCAAATGGAACACACACAAACAAAGAAAAATAAAGAATGAATACATAGAAAAATATAGAAAATTAGGTATAGGCTGATATAAGTTACTAATTGGTCTTTTCTTCCATTTTCTCTAATTTCACCACTCAAGTTGAAATTTTAAATTCAGCAAATTCATATTTCAATTTCTTTTGTACACATAAGTAGGAACAGAATAATTATTCTAATGTCAACGACAAATAACAAAGTGAATAGCATATAATTTTTATTTTTATTTTTTACTTTTAGGACAATTTGCTTTCCCCTTATGGTTTAAGCCAGTTACACTTTGTCTATCATTTGAAAATGGTCACTTACCCACCTTGTGGTTTGGGACTAAAGTGCAACAGTTACCTTTTCTATCCAAACTAACGAAATTTGTAATACACTAACCATGTTCGAGAGTGAGTCTATTTTTCTTTTTAAATTAAGATGGAACTAAAATGGAAAAAGACATTTCTACCCTTCTCTTCATCTTCAATAACCAAACCCAATTAAAAACAAAATCAATTTCATTAAATCACTTCATATATCTATATGTACATATATACATACATACCTAAACAATACATATACAACATGTATAACAACAAATTGACGAATCTGAAGAACCAAATCAATTTCATTAAATCACCTAATTTATATATATCTGTGGGGATGTATTTTTAGGGTCGTGCCACGTGGCCGAGACATGGCCGACGTGTTAGGAGGACGATCCAAATTGCAGACATAATTGTGGTATTGAGGAGATCTTGCGCGGTAATACCGGAATCCGAAATATTTGGATAGATGACAAGAGTCCTAGATAAGTGCTGCGCTTAGTTCGGATAAGGATGAGGCTTTTGAGGAGTTCATCTATATCTAACTAAGAGTCCGAGATAAGCATTGTGCTTGAGCCCTATCAAATGAGACCTCTGGAAGACAAGGGCTCTATTGGCTATAAAAGTGAGGCATCCCGTGGGTCTAAGGTATGTTTTTTATTGTGAGTTGTGTTACTTGTTTGACATCTTTGAGAGATAAGTTTGACTGACTTGATCGTTGGAGTGCCCCTGGGTGGACGAGCCACCGTGGTATTCTTGTCTTCTTATTGGCAGGTGCTTGGTTTAATCTATTTTGCTGCGTGCTCTCCAGCTAAGTTCCTTGTTTGGTTGTGAGGTCGGAAATCAACACCTACAATTTGGCTCCGTCTATGGGAATTTAGTAGGAATAGATGGCCAACATCCGACAAGGAAGATGAGAATAATCATCTTGATTTTTGATTCTTGGTTTATGGTTTTTTATGAGTGGACATTTGATTCATTCTTTCATGAATTCGATGAGTCATGATCTCGGCCGGAGAAGTATCTCTAGCATGTTGTTTAGTCAATATGTTGGAAGATTAGAAGATATAAGTTCTATCACCTCAGGTTGCCGAGATAATAGAACCTAGGGGGCAATCGTAGGGACATAATTTTGAGTTGTCCACGTGGCCTAGGTGGTTAGCCGAAGTGCCATGTGGGTGATTTTGATTGGCCAAGGTGTGGTCAAACTATATCTGAATCTGAGATGTTTGAATGAGGGACTGGAGTCCTAGATGATGACAGACTCTCTGTTTGAATAAAGTTGGACTCTTGAGAGAGTTGATCTTTATCCGTATAGGAGGAGTCTTAGATAAGTGATATCTTTATAAAGGATAGAGTCCCATGAAGTAAGACTTCTAGGCGCAGTTGGACATTGATCATTATATAAAGGGCACCCTCGTGGGTCTAAGGTATGTTCTGAACTAGTATTATTTTGTTTTGATATCTTTATGAGATAAGTGATTGACTTGATCGTCGGCATGCCCCCGGGTGGACGAGCTACCGTGGTATTCTTGTCTTCTTGTTAGTAGGTACTTGGTTTAATCTATTCTGCCACGTGCTCTCTAGCTAAGTTCTCTATTTGGTTGTGTGGTCAGAAATCAACACCCACAATTAGGCACCTACATTGATCCTAAACTAAATAAGAGGAGTTTTGGATAAGTGATATCCTTGTAAATGATAGAGTCCCATGAAGTAAGACTTTTAGGAAAAGTTAGACATTGATCACTATAAAAGTAAGACACCCCTGTAGGTCTAAGGTATGCTTTTACTTGTGCACTGAATACTTGTTTGATATCTTTAAGAGATAAGTTGATTGACTTGATCGATGGAGGGCCTCTAGGTGAACGAACCACCGTGATATTTTTATCTTCTTGTTGGCAGGTGCTTGGTTTAATCTATTATGTCGCGTGCTCTTCAGCTAAGTTTCTTATTTGGTTGTGAGGTCGAAAATCAACATCCACAATTTGAGTTGTGGGGACGTAACTTTGAGTTTTCCACGTGGCCTAGGTGGTTAGTCGAAGTGCCACGTGAGTGATTCTGATTGGCCGAGGTGTGGTCAAACCACATCTAAATCCAAGATGTTCAAATGAAGGACTAGCGTTCTAGATGATGACAGGCTCTCTATTTGGGTAAGGTTGGACTCTTGAGAGAGTTGATCTTAATCCAAATAGGAGGAGTCTTGGATAAGTGATATCCTTGTAAATGATAGATTCCCATGAAGTAAGACTTCTAGGAGAAGTTAGACACTAATTATTATATAAAGAGGGTACTCCCGTGGGTCTAAGGTATATTCTGAACTAGTGTTATTTTTTTTTTGATATCTTTATGAGATAAGTCACTGACTTGATTGTCGGAGTACCTCTAAGTGGACGAGCCACCATGATATTCTTGTCTTCTTGTTGGCAGGTGCTTGGTTTAATCTATTTTGCCGCGTGCTCTCCAGCTAAGTGCCTTGTTTGGTTGTAAGGTCAGAAATCTACACCCACAATTTGGCGCCGTCTGTGGGAACTTAGTAGGAATAGATGGCCAACATTTGGCAAGGAGGACGAGAAGGATCATCTTGATTCTTGATTCTTGGTTCTTGATTTTTGACGAGTGGATATTTGAGTTCTTGTTTTATGAAGCCAATATGAGTCACGATCTTAGGCGGAGGAGTATCTGTAGCATGTTGTTTAGTTGATATGTTAGAAGATCAGATGATATAGGTTCTAATATCTTAGGTTCCAAAGGTAATAGAACCTAGGGGGCAGTTGTGGGGACATAATTTTGAGTTGTTCACGTGGCCTAGGAAGTTAGCTGAAGTGTCACGTAGGTGATTCTGATTGGCCGATGTGTAGTCAAACCACATCTGAATTCGAGATGTTCAAATGAAGGACTAGAGTCCTAGATGATGACAAAAGGAGTCTTGAATAAGTGATATCTTTGTAAATGATAGATTCCTATAAAGTAAGACTTTGAGGGGAAGTTAGACACTGATTATTATATAAAGAGGGCACTCCCGTGGGTCTAAGGTATGTTCTGAACTAGTGTTATTTTGTTTGATATCTTTATGAGATAAGTGACTGACTTGATCGTAGGATTACCCCTGGGTGAACGAGCTACCGTGGTATTTTTGTCTTCTTATTGGTAGGTGTTTGGTTTAATCTATTCTGCCGTGTGCTCTCTAGCTAAGTTTCATATTTGGTTGTGAGGTCGGAAATCAACACTTACAAATATCTATACATATATACATACACAATATATATAACATATATAATAACAAATTGCTTGAGGGTGATGAATTATTTGACGAATCTGAAGAACCATTAGTGGGTTCTCAATAGTGGGTGGTCTTCATAGGTTCTGAAGATCCAGTAATGGGTTATCAAGAAGCTACCAAATTGTTCCTTCATTGGAGGAGGACTGCGACGATGATCGGACAAGAGAAATGAGTAATAGCGGTGGTCTGAGATGCAGTGACGCAGATCTGGGATAGTAGGAATGATGGGAGGGGAGAAGGGAGGATATCGTAGGAGATGGTTAAGAGAAGGATGAGGTCAATTTTGACTTTTCAACCCAAGTCATTAATGGAGTGACTATTGCACTTCAGTCTTAAATTACAAGAAGATAAGTGATTATTTCTAAATGATAAGAGACTAAAGTGCAACACCATGGTAAAACGGATTTTACTTTACTTTTATCTTATCTTTTTATTTTCTTCACAAATTATTTATAAATTTTAAATCACAATTGACTTTCAAGTATATATAAAAACACATATAACATTGCATCTGTAATACAAATTATTATGAGTTGTCAACACTTCATAACTTATGTTTAATTTCAAATAAAGTGGTAATAAATCACATGTGGTAAACTATATATGTAGGTCTATTACACACACAAATGTTGCATCCTCATGAAGCTTCCAAATAATCAAGCAGAGGCCAGCAAGTCTTGAGACTTCTTTTCATACTTGAACCCATGTCCTCTAGACTCATCAGCACACCACACTAAAATCCCACCAACATGCCTCAAAAAACCCATCCTCAGGACCCAACCCCTAACCACCCCCACTTATAAAACTAGCCAAAACCTGTCCTCCTCCATAGTTCTTTTTTTGTTCTTTAAAAAACTTCACAAACTATGAAACAACAATTTTATCATAAGCATAAAATTGGAAATTCACAAAGTCAATCACATCCTGTACTTCTTCCGCCAAGCCAAGTAATGGCTCTGCACTGGCCCATCGTCATTGTAAGGTGCAATGGAAGCAAATGAAATGATACTACTTTTTTTTTTTTAGGCCGGTTATGAGTTGCTTAATGCATTTTGCAAAAGTGTTAGGGTCGGAGTTGACTTGTTCATAGTCTATGTCGACGCCATCTAAGTTGTAGTGCTTGATCATTGCCGTAAGTGAAGAGATCACGTTTTGAACCTACAACTTTATTAATTTTGTTGCATAGAAGGCTTTGTTGTTGTTGCTCACGCTATCCCCACCTAAGCAGACGGCGACTTGTACAATTGGGTGTTTGGATTAGATGGCCACGATTTCAGTGGGGTCCAGATGGTTGGGTTCCCAAAAAACATTGAATTTGCTGTTGGTGGGAGATGGGTGGCTTTGATCAGTGTAGTCAATTGTGAAGGCTAGGGTGAAATGGAATTCAACGTCATGGTTTATGGGGACATTGGTGAGCTTGACGGAGTCGGACTCAACACCAATGTACTCTCGGAAGAGCTTTGAATTGGCAGCTATTATGTGCAACAAATAAATGAAAAGAGTTAGAATATAGTTGAGTTTATATGGTACAGCTAGTATGTTTTTAAGTTAGATTAAACAATTTATTTTCAACTATGTTTTATGATGATTTCAATTAAGTGAATGTTACCATCCTGGTGGGGCCAAGCTATTGTATGATACATGGGTTTGATCTGTCATTATAGTTTTGATCAAGGTTTTCATATTCATAACCCAAGGGTGTTTGGCAACTTGGTAAAGGCTTGGGGGTTAAGACCCTAGGTCCCAAGTTCAAAACCCCTTGGGCCAATCTCCTGGGCGTAGGGCAGTTGGTTAGGAGGTTAGCCTCAAGTTGTTGCTACCACAGCACTTGGTGTGGGCCCAATGCTCCCCCACTGCTCGAGTCTTGACTTAAACAGAGCTTGTCTTGGGAGGTCGGGGGCAAGTTTCTAGGTTATAGTCTCCTATCTCGGAACGGACAACAGGACACTTTGGTGATCTCTGCAAGGGGTGCTGCCCTGAACCTGCGGAAGAGTGGGAGGATTTTCCTGCAACAAAAAAGGTTTTCGTATTCATTAATACTGTAAATTTAAAAAATATTAATTTTTTACTCAGATTCATTTCATACTTTGATTTCATATTATACAAATTTAATATCTACAACATAAATGTATTTTTCTACAAAGAATTTGTATTTAGTAGTTAATATCAAAGCTACTGCCACGTCATGAGTTTAAGTCAAAGAGAGTGCGATACGACATTTATCGGGATTATAATTACTGATGCAATGTATCCATAAATCAACTCAAAATGATAGAGGTGTACCATAACATTATCCCAACTCTAAGTATGCACTACAAATTTATAATTCTTGATAGTTTGTTTCTTGGATATAATTCTAGTACCATAGACTTTTTGTTATAAAAAATCTCATAAAATAATGCCATCCATCAATTTGATTCATAATTATAAAAAATAAAATATATGCATAGAGATATAGCAAATATATAAGAGATTGTGTTTTGAATCCACAATTTTATTGATTTTGGTGCAAAGAAAGCTTTGTTGTTGTTGCCCATACCGTCCCCCACCAAAACTGGAGAGAGTAGCTTGAAACCAGAGTGAATGCGCTTCAAAACTTGAGCAATTGGGATTAGGTGTTTGTATTAGTAAAAAAAAATGTACAAACACCCTGTTGGCGACATATTTTGTATAAGCCAATCACAACTTAACACGTGGCACAAGGAGGGCAATTTGGAGAGTTAATATAAGTTGCCAATCAAAGTCGGACACGTGACAATTCATATTGGTAATAATGGATCTGTGTAGCACTGGAACAGTCGAGAGACACAAGATGACGTGGCCTAACGGTTACTTATAAATTTAAATTCAAAATCAAGAGGGAAGCCTAACTGCAAGAGTGGCGTAGTGGGATTGATTGTGAGAGAGCATGTTTAGCAATCATGGGAGGACGCTTCGACGGTTGGAAGCCCACTTCGTCGACGATTACCACTAGGAAGTATAAATAGCAAGGAAGGCCCTTGAATGAAGGGACTAGACTTAGATCCAGAAACTAGTTTATTTACTTCATTTTCTTTCCAGTTTTTCATTTCCAGTTCTTTACATTTCCAGCACTTCAATTTCTGTACTGTACTTCATGTCCTAGGAGTAATTTTTTAGTAGTTTGTTGCTGTGAACCTCGTCGAGGCTGGGTTATTGTAACTTCATTGTAAGTTTTCATTTGCTTAGTGAAATTCGATATCTGAATTATATTTACTTGTTACTATTCACAATTTTCTCTTAAACAAGCCACTAATATAAGTCCTCTTCATTGAGGCTGAAAGAACTTCAACACAATCGCTTAATAATTGGTTGGCAATTATAAATTTTGTAAGGACTAATTGATCCTTGCTGGCATGCTTAAATTTACACTATTAACCTTCGAAAGCCAAAAAAGCCAACATATATTTTTGGCACGCCCGGTGGGACTTTAAAATGGCTAGACGTAGGAGACAATGAAAAAATGAACGCTTGGAAGAAGGTGTGGAAGGAGAGGTAGAAGTACCTAATTCAGAGGATAATGTAATAACATATCCTATGGAAGCACCTATCTCATCAGAACCTATGGTTGAACAGGCCAGCACGTTGAAACATGCACCACATGTTCAGAATATTGGACGAGGCCATGGAATTGGACCATCCACTGTTCCGTCTACCCAGCCAATGAATCCGTGGGAAGGCTTGGTAGATGCCATGGGACAGCAGTTAGTGTATACAATGGAGAAATGGGCAACACCCTTCATGGATCGAATGAATTCCGATCAACCAACTGTCACAAGGCATATGAAGGAAAATTCAAATGTTCTTCAGCAGAGATTGGCTAGAGATAAATAGCCTATGCAAATTAATGGACATACTAATGGTCAGACTAGTAATCAAAATTATGAAAGACCATCACCTGTATCTCAGTCATGGTATGAGCCTCCTTCGAGGCCTTTGGTAAATCAACATATGCCATTACCTAACAGCGAAGCCATACAAATTGGTAGATTTGGGCCAACACAAGAAAATGGCATGAGAATGTTTTCAAATCCTATGTTCGAAACCATGCCTGGCATAATGGGGTTCACTAACCCTTTGTTCGAATTCACACTGGGAGGGTTGGATGGGTTTCCAGCGGCTGGGAAAGAAACAACATCTGTTTCTCCTCTTGCAGCACCTTTCGCAGGACAGGCCCAGAGAGGTCAACCATACCCTCAATAGCAACCAGTACCACAGGGATAACTAGTCTTAAATATACCTCTCTATGGACCAAGAGGACCTCAAGCACGTGGAGTCCTGCCAGACCCTGTGTTTGCTCCTCCAATAGTAGTCCAACAAGCACAGAATATGGTTTCTAGGGACCAAATTGCTGATATTGTCAGAGAGATATGTGGACCCATGGCTCGGGGGGTCCAGACTCTTGTATATATAAAGCCATACCCGGAATAGGTGGATAGGGTAAATGAATACCCAAGGGGGTTTAGAATACCAGATTTTGCTCTCTTTTATGGAAATGGAAACCAGTCAATAGTAGAACACATTGCCAGGTTTATAGGCCAATGTGGTGAATTCACCAATAATGATTATATGAAATTGAGACTCTTTCCAAATTCTTTAATTGGGGCAGCCTTTGCATGGTATATTAACCTTACACCTAGCTCTATCCAAACTTGACAGCAAATGGAAGAGGCATTTCATGCCCAATTCTTCCAAACAGAGCCTGAGGTTTCCATGGTAGATTTGGCAAGGCTGAGCCAAAGGCCTGATGAGAAGGTTGCTCAATTCATTGCTAGATTCAAAAGAGCACGAAACAAGTATATGGTCATTCTACCAGAGCCTGAATTTGTGAGATTGGCTCAAAATGGTTTGGAGTTTAGGCTTCGAAAGAAGTTCGATTCAATTGAGTTTCGATACTTAGTGGAATTAACCTATAAGGTGTCTAGATATGAATCTTTACTTGAGAAAGAACAAGATTGAAGTAATGCATCATGCAAGACCTATTATAGGGACCCTAATTATGAAATCGATGCAGCAGAAATCATAGGAAAAGAATCTATGACTTGTGAGGCATTAATTTAGAAGGACAGTACAATAGACCAACAGTTTAAAAAGAAAGACCTTCATAGAAAGTATTCTTTTGATTTAACAAAAGCAGATGACATTTTTGATCATTTGCTTGCAGCAAATTTCCTAAAGTTACCAAAGGGAGTTAAGATCCCTACCCTAGAAGAATTTAAAGAAAAATTGTACTGTAAATGGTACAATTCTTGGTCTCATTCAACTAAAAATTGTATTGTTTTTTGGGATAGGATCCAAGAACATATTCGAAAATGGAGGCTAAAGTTTCCAGCTAAGGTAGAGAAAGTTATGGGAATTGACACCAATCCATTTCTAGAGATTGAGGAGGCTACAACCAATGTTGGCATGCCAGATTTCCAAAACTTATCCTTAAAGGAATTGGAGGAGGTTAATGTGCAGATGTATGTTGCCAGCCAGACTGCTTTCAAGAAGGATACTAGAAGTGCACCAGCAAATGGACAGAGCTTTGCATACCAAAAGGATGACTCTCTAGTGAGGAAACACTGGATGATGACTCTCTTGGGGCAATTGTCATGAAAATAATGTGTCCCAGGTGCAGGTTAAGTTACAAATGGCTGAGAGGGCTTCCAATTGATGGGAAACAACATTACAAGGATGTACAGAGATGCCCTAAGTCAACCAACACCTACAACAGAAGGCCATACCCAAGTGGTCCTAGACAGCCGCCATTTTTGGCTGGATCACCAGCCACTAGAATGCAATCCAAGGGTAAGAGACCTTTATATGGGTTCAGACCACCCAATTACTACAGGATGGAAGGGAATTATCCTGAGAGAAGGCTTGAATTAGGCTTAAGTCAGGAAAGCAAAGCCAGTGATTGGCCTCCAAAGTCAACTTCAAACAAGATGCAAGGCAATTACCTTGGAAAAAGGCTTGAATTAGGCTCGAGACAGGTTGCCAGAGCTAGTGATTGGCCTCAACATTTAGCTTCGAAGGTGGCTTTAAAGATTAGGAAAGCAAATTCAGCAACTGAACTAGTGAGTTCATGGGTACCTAGGGTTCTAGATTAGTTTGTCATGCAGAACAAGCCTAAAGAAATATTTGCCCAGAGAAATGTTTTTGGAGATAAGGGTAGAATGGTTAAACCTTTCTTGGTGGCTCCAAATAATTAGGTATTACTCAAACACCCAAAGACAAAGGAACCAGATATGGTTCCAGTAATTTCTAGGTCTTAAAGGAGGAAGATCTAGTGAAGGTACACCCAATACCAAAGGGATCTGAAGGAAAGTGGAGAGAGTTCTTTATTGGCCTAGTCAAAAGGCCAGATAGAGAAAAAAGAAAGTCCAAACCTGGCTTCTTAGATCAAAAGGAGCGTTAACAGAAAACAGTTGGCTAAGGTTCACACTGAACTAAAAGCCAAGGAAATGTCTAGCTTAGTAGGTCTAGAAAAGGCCTTGATGGAAAGCGACAGTAAGACAGAAGGAGAAGCTGAACTAAGCCAAGGGAAAGAATTGGCTGAAGATGAAATGTTTGAAGCCTTCATGGCTGAGCAGACCTTTTTGGTTTGAAAGGCCAACAAGAGCAAATCACAAATGAGTTGCTTCAAAGGAAACCACCAGCATTGAGGTACCAGAGTGTAGCATTGAGAGTGCCTTCCAAGCTTCAGAACAGGCCCAAATGGGAGAAGAGCAATTGCAGCCAGTAGTACAGTTTGGCTCATTCCCTCCAATACTAGTGAACGTGGTATATGTGTTGCCACAGGAATTCCAAGCTGAAGAGGGAGATCGAGAAGGTTAGGAAAATGACCCAGTCCAGTTTCTAGTGAAGATTCACAGGTCAGCATGATTCAAGATAAGTCAGAAGTGGCCAAGCCAATGGAAACTGACGAAAAAGGTGATGAGGTGACCATTAACCTCTCATATCCCTACGAGTACCCCGCAATATCTATGACCCAGCACGTTAAGCCCTTGTATATTAGAGCTTACTTCGATGGGATAGAGATGAACAGGGTGTTAGTGGACAATGGTACAGCAGTAAACCTACTTCCGAAGTCCTCTTTGAAGAAGCTGGGAAAGAGAAATCCTAGGTTGATCCCTACCAGTACAACCATTGCTGGTTTTGCTGGGGATAAGCAAATGGCTCAGAGTATTTTACCTATCAACTTGAGTGTGGGAACCAAAGATTGCATGACAGCATTCTTTGTTATAGACAGTAATGCCAAGTATAATGCCTTGCTTGGCAAGGACTGGATCCACACCAACAAGTGTGTGCCTTCCTCTTTACATCAGAAGATGATGATAGCTCTGTGCAATGGGAAAACAGAGGAAATCAATACGGATTTGCAGCCTTTTATTGCTTGTGTTGATTTTGCTGAGGCTAAGCTATACACTGAAGGGGTTGTACCGCTCAGTCTGCTGAGGAAGCTTGATAGAGCAGCTGAAGTGACGATTGTTGAGGAAGTAGCACAGCTGAAACACTTAGTACAAAAGAGTGCTGATGAAGAGTTTGTCAACAAAGATAATGATGATGCCTGGTTGTAGGCAGAAAGATCAAGACCAACAAGCCAACCCATTAGCTTTAATCGAATTTTCAGCATTAGGCATAAAGGCAATAGTCCAGAGAGTACACGGGAAAAAACAAGAAGCCATAAGAATTGGCTATAGTCAGATGCACCAAGTGGCCAGACCTTTGGCTCTTGGTAAATACTATGCATCGGACATTAAAAATAAAGTCCAGGAAATACAAGAAGATGCTTTATTGACAGATTTTGTCTATGAAGAAGAAAGTAAAGATGTTGAACTAAAAAAGGTGGAGGTAGAACAAAATAGAGAGGTTGCTTCGAGGGTGGAAGAAGGGAAAGAGAGGGCATCGGTGAGTGCTCAAGTACAAGACCCTTTAAAAGAAGTCAACCTAGCCAAAGATTCAGAACAATAGCCTACTTACATCAGTGCTTGGTTAAGTCCTTGTGACGAGAATCAGTTATTAGTTGTCTTAAAAAATATAAGGATTGTTTTGCTTGGTCGTACAATGAGTTGCCTAGATTGGATAGGTCATTAGAGGAACATAGGCTGCCTATGAAGCCTAATTTCAAGCCATACAAGCAGAAACCAAGACGGATGAGTCCTGAAGTGGTTTAGAAGGTGAAATAGGAGATTCTTAGGCTCCTTAATGCAGGCTTCATTAGAACAACCAAATATGTTGAATGGCTGTCTAACATTGTGCCTGTGGTAAAAAAGAACGGTAAAATGAGGGTATGCATTGATTTTATAAATCTAAATTTAGTAACTCCAAAAGATGAGTATCCCATGCCCATAGTAGATTTACTGGTGGACAGTTCAGCAGGACACAAGATTTTGTCTATGATGGATGGATATTCTGGTTACAACCAGATCTACATTACAGAGAAAGATGTCCATAAGACAACATTTAGGTGTCCTGGGAATACTGGCACCTTCCATGCCATTTGGTTTAAAGAATGCTGAGACAACATATTAGAGGGCAATGAATACTATCTTCCATGATCTCATTGGAGGATACCTAGAGTGTTACATTGATGATATTGTTGTGAAGTCCTAGTCTATGGAGGAGCACTTGGCTCACTTGACAGTAGCTTTCGAGAGAATGAGAAAGTTCAAGTTGAAGCTTAATCCACTCAAATGTGCTTTTGGTGTATCAGTTAGAAACTTCTTGGGGTATGTAGTGCACAAGAAGGGAATACAGATTGATCGGAATAAAGCCAGAGCCATCATTGAGGCCAAACCTCCATCAAGTAAGAAAGAATTATAAAAGTTCCTTGGTCAGGTTAATTTCCTTCGAAGATTTATTTCTAACACTACATGGAAAACTGAAGTATTTTCTTCTTTGTTAAAGCTGAGAAATGAAAAAGAATTTGTGTGGACAGCTGAGTATCAAGCTGCTTTCGAAGGACTTAAAGCCTATTTGGCCAAACTTCCAGTGTTGATGCCACCAAGGAGAGATAAACCCTTGAAGTTATACATTGTTGCAGCAGAAGATTCATTGAGAGTTTTCCTAGCCTAGGACAATGAAGAAGGCAAGGAACAAGCAGTTTATTACCTTAGTAGGTTTTTAAATTCTTGTGAATGTAAATACTCAGCTGTAGAAAAGCTGTGCCTCGCATTGTACTTTGCAGTAATGAAATTAAGATATTATCCTTTGCATATTGTCCTCTTGATAATTGCAATCATAGACTTGGTTAAATATCTGTTATCTAGACCTATGCTAAGAGGAAGAATTGGCAAATGGATGTTAGCTCTTTTAGAGTTTCATCTAGAATATGTCCCCCAAAAGACAGTAAAAGGGCAAGTCTTGGCTAACTTTTTGGCAGACCATCCGTGTCAAACAGAAAGCCAAGAGACAATGGATCTTGGCATGGTCAATGTTGAGCTCTGACAAATGTGGTTTGATAGATCAAAGGCCAATGGTCTGATTGGAATTGGTGTTGTAATTAAGTCACCATGAGGGGTAGAAATCACACATGGTTTCAGAGTTGATGAAATCACTTGTTCCAATAACCAAGCTGAATATGAAGCTTTAATAATGGGACTTGAAATGTTTATTGGATTACAAGCTCATGCAGTTGACGTATTTGGAGATTTTCAATTGGTAGTCAACCAAGTGAAAAGAATTTTGAAATGTCAAAGTACAAGCATGTTGCCATATTATGTTACTGCATTACATTTGCTTTCTCAGTTTCAGATAGCAAATGTGACTTATATACTAAGGTTCATAAATAACAAAGCCAATGATGTAGCTCAGAAGGTTTCGAATTTTAGAAGAAGGGATGACACTCAATGGAACATAAGTCAAGCAATGTATCAAAAATTAATACCATATTTAGTTAAAAGGGGCATTATGTTGGAAGTCAATCATAATGACTAACAAGATCAAGATTGGAGATATCCAATTATGCAGTACTTGACTGGCCCATCTTCGAAGGCCAGCAGGAAGATTAAGTTACAGTCCATGCGGTATATAGTGTATGGTAATGCTCTGTACAAAAGGGGAGCAGATGGATTATTATTGGAATGTCTAGGGCCAAAGGAGGCATTGACGGCTATGGCTGAAGTACATGAAGGCATTTGTGGTGCCCATCAACCTGGTGTGAAGATGAAATGGTTGC
Source organism: Camellia granthamiana (assembly GCA_036172215.1). Taxonomy (NCBI): domain Eukaryota; kingdom Viridiplantae; phylum Streptophyta; class Magnoliopsida; order Ericales; family Theaceae; genus Camellia; species Camellia granthamiana. Next base: position 38,576,254 of record CM069905.1, read on the forward strand.
TTCACAGGTATTTCTATTATTGGCCAACTATCCTTAAAGACTGTATATAGTATGCTAGAGGTTGTCATGCATGTCAAGAAGATTTTGTCCCATGCCCATAGTAGATTTACTGGTGGACAGTTCAGCAGGACACAAGATTTTGTCTATGATGGATGGATATTCTGGTTACAACCAGATCTACATTACAGAGGAAGATGTCCATAAGACAATATTTAGGTGTCCTGGGAATACTGGCACCTTCCATGCCATTTGGTTTAAAGAATGCTGAGACAACATATGAAAGGGCAATGAATACTATTTTCCATGATCTCATTGGAGGATACCTAGAGTGTTACAATGATGATATTGTTGTGAAGTCCCAGTCTATGGAGGAGGACTTGGCTCACTTGACAGTAGCTTTCGAGAGAATGAGAAAGTTCAAGTTGAAACTTAATCCTCTCAAATGTGCTTTTGGTGTATCAGTTAGAAACTTCTTAGGGTATGTAGTGCACAAGAAGGGAATACAGATTGATCGGAATAAAGCCAAAGCCATCATTGAGGCCAAACCTCCATCAAGTAAGAAAGAATTATAAAAGTTCCTTGGTCAGGTTAATTTCCTTCGAAGATTTATTTCTAACACTACATGGAAAACTGAAGTATTTTCTTCTTTGTTAAAGCTGAGAAATGAAGAAGAATTTGTGTGGATAGCTGAGCATCAAGCTGCTTTCGAAGGACTTAAAGCCTACTTGGCCAAACCTCCAGTGTTGATGCCACCAAGGAGAGATAAACCCTTGAAGTTATACATTGCTGCAGCAGAAGATTCATTGAGAGTTTTCCTAGCCTAGGACAATGAAGAAGGCAAGGAGCAAGCAGTTTATTACCTTAGTAGGTTTTTAAATTCTTGTGAATGTAAATACTCAGTTGTAGAAAAGCTGTGCCTCGCATTGTACTTTGCAGTAATGAAATTAAGATATTATCCTTTGCCTATTGTCCTCTTGATAATTGCAATCATAGACTTGGTTAAATATCTGTTATCTAGACCTATGCTAAGAGGAAGAATTGGCAAATGGATGTTAGCTCTTTTAGAGTTTCATCTAGAATATGTCCCCCAAAAGACAGTAAAAGGGCAAGTCTTGGCTAACTTTTTGGCAGACCATCCGTGTCAAACAGAAAGCCAAGTGACAATGGATCTTGGCATGGTCAATGTTGAGCTCTGACAAATGTGGTTTGATAGATCAAAGGCCAATGGTCTGATTGGAATTGGTGTTGTAATTAAGTCACCACAAGGGGTAGAAATCACACATGGTTTCAGAGTTGATGAAATCACTTGTTCCAATAACCAAGCTGAATATGAAGCTTTAATAATGGGACTTGAAATGTTTATTGGATTACAAGCTCATGCAGTTGACGTATTTGGAGATTTTCAATTGGTAGTCAACCAAGTGAAAAGAATTTTGAAATGTCAAAGTACAAGCATGTTGCCATATTATGTTACTGCATTACATTTGCTTTCTCAGTTTCAGATAGCAAATGTGACTTATATACTAAGGTTCATAAATAACAAAGCCAATGATGTAGCTCAGAAGGTTTCGAATTTCAGAAGAAGGGATGACACTCAATGGAACATAAGTCAAGCAATGTATCAAAAATTAATACCACATTTAGTTAAAAGGGGCATTATGTTGGAAGTCAATCATAATGACTTACAAGATCAAGATTGGAGATATCCAATCATGCAGTACTTGACTGGCCCATCTTCGAAGGCCAGCAGGAAGATTAAATTACAGTCCATGCGGTATATAGTGTATGGTAATGCTCTGTACAAAAGGGGAGCAGATGGATTATTATTGGAATGTCTAGGGCCAAAGGAGGCATTGACGACTATGGCTAAAGTACATGAAGGCATTTGTGGTGCCCATCAACCTGGTGTGAAGATGAAATGGTTGCTTCGAAGGTATTTCTATTATTGGCCAACCATCCTTAAAGATTGCATAGAGTATGCTAGAGGTTGTCAGGCATGCCAAAAGCATGACATGATAAGACATGTACCAATAGCTGATTTGCATGTAGTTGTGAAGCATTGGCCATTTAGAGGTTGGACTATAAATATGATATGGAAAATACATCCACCTTTCTCGAAGCATCGTTGTTTCATCCTAGTGGCCACAGATTACTTCACTAAGTGGGTCAAAGCTAAACCATATAAGGTTGTGGATCAAACTAAAGTTATTGGATTTATTAAAGGTCTGATTCGCAGATTTGGCATCCCACAGACCATAACTATAGATAATAGGATTGTATTTGATAGAAAAAATGTAAAATCTTTCACAGCAGAATTTGGACTTAGCCTTATTAATTCCACCCCTTATTATGCACAAGCAAATGGTCAGGCAGAATCATCTAACAAATCCTTGAAAAAAGGAATACAAAGAGTTGTGGAAGACAATCCTAGGGATTAGCATAACTTCTTGTTAGATGTATTATGGGCTTATAGGACTTGTCCAAGGTCAAGTACAGAAGTCAGTCCTTATGCCTTAGTGTATGGGCATGACACAGTTTTGCCTGTGGAAGTTAACATTAAGTCCTTAAGGGTGAAAGGCCAAGACCAGTTAACTTTCAAGCAATATCATCAAAGCATGTTCTTGGAAATAGAACATGTGGGTGAGGCTAGAATCTTGGCATTAAACAATATCCTTTTCCAAAAGAAAAAGGCATTCAGAAGTTATAACAAGAAAGTCAAGCACATCAGCTTTGATGAAGGTGACTTAGTATGGTAGACAATAATTCCAATAAGCATTAAGAGCCATAAATTTGGCAAATGGTCACCTAATTAGGAAGGACCATATCAGATTCATAGAGTCTTGCCTAGAGGAGCCTACCATCTAAGGAGCTTGAATGGTTATGTGCATCCCAAGAAAATTAATGGCAGGTACTTGAAGCCTTATTATCCAACTGTGTGGGAGAGACAAGGTGTGTAGAGAGTGCTAAATAAAATAATGAGAGAGCATGAGACACTCAAATAGATAATAAAAGGTTTTCATTTCATAAAGAATTAAGTACATGTAGCCATAGATTGGCCTAGAAATCAATATAATGCTTCAGTTGTTCCCTTACAATTGATTCTCTACTCCTAAGGGATGGGAACAACTGAATGGCTGTAGCCATGTCCTGCCTACGGTCAGCTAGTCCTTGATTGGTAATTTGAAACTTTTTAGCAGTATGATCTAAGGCTAGGTTAACTGCTGCTAACTTTTCCTCTAATTGGGCCTTTTTCTCCAAGAGTTAAGTTCGAAACTGAGAAGCAGAGGAATGTTGTCCCTTTAATTCAGATATCTTAGCATGTATATGGGAAACAAATTCTTGGTCCTTCAATAGCTTCGCTTTTGTAGCTTTAGCTATATGGCAGATATTGACATAGAAATCCATGGTAGCTGCTGCCTAGGATAAGTGGCTTGAAATAGCCATGTTGGATTACTCAATAACTTTGCAGCATTGGAGGAAACCATTCTTAATGATAGGTCTTTGTAAGGCTTCAAATGGAATCCTTGAGAATAATGTCAGCAATTCCAAACAGGTGCCCAAGTCCACTGGAGGCGAAGGAACTCTGCTAATAATAGAGGTACTCTAAAAAATTTCCAGGCAGGAGTCAGTAAGGATCAAGGGTTCAGCTTCACTACTGGTTGATTGAACTAAGGAAGACATGTCAAATAGGCTAGCTAGTTGAGTTTCAAAAATATCCATCTCATCTTCTGACATTGAAAGTATAGAGGAATCACTAGTGGAAAGAAGAGATGGCTGCATGGGGATTGGAGAAGGAGTGTGAGATTCCCCAACAGTGTCTATAGTCCTGGCCACCAGCAGGTCAAGGGAAAAGGGACTAGAGCTGGATGGTGGATAAGAAATTGGTGAGCTACTAGTATCTTCTCTAGGAGTACCAGCTATCACTAAGGATGATGTGACAATTGGGGCCTTCTCAAGTAATGAAGGAGCAGCCAGGACTATAGAAAGAGTAAACTGGGCTGAGACAAAGGTTAGATGATGCATATATGGAGTTAAGCCTGGGCATAAAGAAATAGGGATGCTTGGCCTCAAAGAAAGTATGAAAAATGTAGGGCTGGGAAGTGGAAGTACTATCTGGATGGGCTCTACACTTAAAGGCACTTCGGTGTTGTTCTTCTTTCTCCTTTTTGAGGTTACCTCTAATGACCTTTCATCTTCAAGCTAAACAGAAGAAGCCAATGTCGAAGGATGGGGAGGTGGAATAACTGTTGCTGCGAATCAGAAAATAAGAAGCAATGGTGAGTTTTTATGCTCAAATCTTAGGAAAGGAAATTACCATAGGGATTAATAGAAATTACCAGCTTTAGAAGTGGTGGTGATGGTTGGAGTACTACAAAGAGTATAGTGTTCGGTAGTTTGTTGCCTCCTTGCAGTTTCCTTTTGGAGTGCATCAACAGCAGCAGTTTCATCCCTTAGTATCTGCTGCTGTCTCATCTTCTCAGACCTTTGGAAGACAATTATTTCCTTGGATTGTTCTCTCTCCAGTGCCTTAGCAGCTACCTTGTGAGTAAGGTCCTCAGTAAAATCAGAAACGGAGACTCTCACCTTTTTATTTTTTCTTTCTCATGGCACTTTTTCTCATTCTATGCCTCCTCCTTGTCCATATGAGCTGCAGATACTTTTTCTTTTTCAAGGTCAAGCAGGAGTTTTATCTTCTTTTGTTGTTGCTGCTTGCTCCTGAGAATGGTTAAGGCTTGAGCTCTCTGAGGAGAGTCTTCTTGAGAAGTTCTTGCATCAAATAAAATCCATACGCAAATAAACAGAATAACATAAAAGGAAAGGAGAAGGGAAAGAAGAAATGAGTACCTTTCATTGAAGCAGCCCTGGTGACTCTAGGAAGAGGGGTTGACACAGCAAGAGTAGGAGCTGGAATAATAGGAGAAATAGAAGCAGTAACAGAAATCCCAGTTTCCTTGGGTTTAGCCTGAGAGGGCACATCTAACCCTACTAAAAAATCCTCAGGGGAAATGGCCAAGAGCACCTCCATGCTAGCCGTCCACTAATTCTAGTACCTTTTCAGTGCGGTGCCTTGTGGGATAAAGGGAGTGAATTGAAATTCGATCAAGTCTTGAATCAATTTGGAGGTTGCTTCCTCCAGCCTAGTTCTTTGCACTTTTAGCTCTCTAGTGGAAAGATTTGGGTTAGTTTGGTTGCATAGAGGGATAGGGAGGATAAGCCCAAATTGCTTAGCAAATTGAGCAGGGCAGTAGGCTTTTGCTATGCATTTGTAAGCTTGAGGGTGTAAAGTGCCAATAAAAAGCTCCCTTGGAGTCAAGATAGAAGCCCATATTTCCTTATGTTGAGGTTGGGAGCGTTTCTGTCAGCTAAGAAGGTCCTCAACCATGCTGGACCAACATTGGCTTCGAAAGGACAAAAAAAGGTGCAAGAATGAGGGGAAGCTGGAAGTTGGTGGAAAAAAGTGAAGTAGTAAACAAAGTTGGAAGGGTAAAGTGAAACTCTGGCGTATTTTACTCCATAAATAGTAGGGTTTGGTACCAAAAATCTCAGACACCTGGAGTGTAAATCAGTGAAGTAGGTAAAGATCCAAAGTTATAATATCCAGAGTGGCCCTTCTTGGTTGGCATCCAAAGGTTTTTCACAAAACTGGGAGCAGACTCTATATACGTGGCCTAAAACATATGGAGCTAGGGCTATCTTCTTCCTCAAAGCAAGGGCCTTGGCAAGAGGGGGCAAACCCAAGCATAATCCTCTGAGAAGAAGTGCAAAATAAAAATTTGTAAAGCCAGTATAGAAGAAAAGAGAAAAACTCTCAGTTTGTTACAAGTCCCTCTTTTTGGTTTTCAGAATTTGCAATATCACTAAAGGAGGAGTTAAGAGGGGGAATGGAAAAAAGTACATTAAGGTCGGGGTAATTATGGCCAAAAAGAGTGCCAATAGGGAATAACCCTAAGAGATGGCATATATCAAGAATAGTAGGGGCCATTATACCACATCGAAATTGAAAAAAATTGAAAGATGGATTCCAAAAACAGAGTGCAGTGGGTATGAGGAAAAGGACTTCAAAAATAGAAAACTTGGCTAGTCGAAGGGTGTCGAGGAGAAAAAGTTCTTGAAGGTCCAATATTCTAGCAGGAACAACTCGATCGTACCATTCCTCCTATTCAGGCCTTAGGGTGGGCCACTAGCGGTGGGGTCGGTTCAACCTCCAAGTCCCCCAGTCAAGGCCACCCTCATAAAGGAGGAAATGATCCTTTAGATATGGATATAAGGTAAGGAGCTGAGCAGGGGCATCCTTAAAAATGGGTCTAAGCACGTATTCTCCTTGAGCATGGTGACGGGGAATGATGATGCATCCATCGATAGCACACTGTTCACCGGCTTTGTATTTGTCACATTCCTCATTAATGAGTCTCCTCAAAGCCACAAATGGGCTCATTCGCTCAACGACTGGTACTTTTAGATAAGAAGAAGCCATTGTCGAGGAGTTGAAAGAAGAAGGTAAATGAGGAGTAAAAAGTTGCAGACAAGAGTAGTAGGGGTGAGAAGGGAAATTTTGGGCTAGTGAATACGTAAAGTGTGAAGAAAAAGGGTTTTAAACCTTTCCGTCCAAAAATTACCAAGTCAACCCAATGGGTCAAGTAGACCCGAAATAAATTATTTGATGGTTTTGACTCATGTGGAATTAAAACTCTAGTTTTAAAACACAAGGGGTCTCAAAACCACATCATAGAGACAGTCTCTTTCAAGAGTAAGTTTTGGGAGGGAAATATATTTTAAATGCTCAGCTTGGCTTCAAAAACTTGTAGTTGGCTTCTAAGCCAGTTTGTTTCCAAGATCTTTGAAGCTTATGCCTCAAAAAGACATTAGTTATGGCTTGTTCTCTTCGTAGGTTTTATAAGCATGCTCCTAGGACATCTTTATAAGGTAATATCCTTCGAAGGAGTCTTTGGAATGTTTATCTTGTTTAAAGTTTTGGGTTTTGAAATAAGTAAGCATTATAAAACCAGTTCTTGGTCAAGTAGTGAAGAAACCCAAAAGACTTACCTTTACATGAAATTTCATCCTTGAATTTTCTATCTAAGAGAGCTCTTTAAGAGTAAGCAATATGATTTCTAAGGAAAAATTCCATACTTAGAAGAATTTAAACTTGGTTTCGAAGCAAGATGGTGAGTTCAAAGCTGTTATTCACACAAATTATGTTAACCATATAATTGGAACATAACACCAGACCATAACAAATGAAATTTGAGAAGCCCAGTTTTATTGATAAGTAATATTTACATTGGGAAAACCTATTTGGCTACATTCTCAATTTCGTAAAACTAAGGAATGGACAAAGCCACAAGATTATGGAACTTTATCCAGCAAAATTCAATAAACACATATTCTTTTTCTAACCTATCTTCTATCCTATCTAAATTTGGTTTATCTAATTGATGAGCCTTTAGTTGGAAAAAGAGTTGTTGGGCCTTCATTTCAAATTCTGTTTGTTTAAGTGCCGTCTCTATCTTGTTTATTTCTCATTCTTCATGCATCACCCATAGTGGCATCTTCCTCATACTCTGGATCTTGGTTTTTAAAGTCTTCATATTCTTAGAGAAGATTCTTTGCTTCATATTGAATTTGAATGTGAGCAGCAAAAGTATTCTCCAACAACTCACTGTTAATAGAAGCATTTGTGTGCCAGTTGAGTAGAAGGGGAAGTTGATCTAAAAAAGTATGAAGTTCAACTTGGGCCACAGGATTGAGGATGTGGCTTCAAGAAACAATATCACAAGACCATAATAAGTTCTTATGAAAGATGTCATCTCGAAGGACTTCGAAGGATAAATGAGAGAAAATGGCAAGCACAGTTGAGCTCTGTATTGTTGGTAAGGAGTAAGAGGAACCAGAGCCTGGTAAGGAGCAAAATGCTGGCTCTCGAAAAGGGTAAGTTTCACTTCCTTAATCCAGTTAGGATTGGAGGGCAAGGGAGGAGCAGTTGGGTTCCTTTCAAATGAAGGTGGAAATTTAGGCATGTTCACGCATTCTTGCCAATCAGAAGAGCAAAGTTTTTCTTTTTTGGCTAAGAGTGCAAGACTGATTCCCAAGGCTTCAGTAGGGTGTGGAGTTTTTTGCACTATTTTGGATGGCAAAGTAGAAGTATACCATGTCAAAAGCAGGTTGTCTTCAAGGCTGCGAAGACGGTCGAAAGAAACATATGGATATACTACAGAATTGCGCATGGAGGGGTAAATTGCAGTGGGATCATCAAACTCAGGAAATTGATGGTGTATTCGTTCTCTTGTTTGAGGTTGAGTGGGTGTGGGCCAAGTGTCCCAGCCAGTATTTTTAGAAGATGATAAAGTAGCTTCGTTCCATGTAAAAAGTTTTGGGGCAGAGGAGGAACGTTCAATATCTATTTTTGCAAGTTCTTGGTCCAGAGAATTGTAATTAGTAGATTCTTGGTCCAAAGGTTGATAATTTGCAAAAGCTTCCATAACTTGTATGAATGGAGGCGAATAAATGTGGCCAATAAATGCATGAAGATTCTTTCGAGGGTGGTCATCATTGTCAAATGCCTTCTCGTATGCTCGATCAATGTAAGAAAAGGTTGGTTTGGTTATTAAAGATGTATCAGTCTTTTCGTATTCGCAGAATATGGAGGAAATTTTTATAGAGTGGGAAAGGATTTGATGAAGGTCAGTGCTTCGTTTCTAAAAAGATGGTTATACTTCAGCCAAGTCCATGCACAACCTAAGATGTGGACAAAGTGCACTGGTCCACTAATATCACCAAGTATTGGGTATATTAGTGCGGGGGGTAATGTTGGCTACATATTTTGTATAAGCCAATCACAACTTAACACATGGCCCGAGGAGGGCAATTTGGGGAGTTAATATAAGTTGCCAATCAAAGTCGGACACGTGGCAGTTCGTATTGGTAATAATGGATCTGCGTAGCACTGGAACAGTCGAGAGACACAAGATGATGTGGCCTAACGGTTACTCATAAATTTAAATTCAAAATCAGGAGGGAAGCCTAACTGCAAAAGTGGCGTAGTGGGACTGACTGTGAAAGAGCATGTTCAGAATCATGGGAGGACGCTTTAACGGTTGGAAGCCCACCTCGACGGTTACCACTGGGAAGCATAAATAGTAAGGAAGGCCCCAGAATGAAGGGACCAAACTTAGATCTAGAAACCAGTTTATTTACTTCATTTTCTTTCTAGTTTTACATTTTCAGCACTTCAATTCCTATACTGCACTTCATTTCCTAGGAGTAGTTTTTCAGTAGTTTGTTGCTGTGAACCTCGTCGTGGCTAGGTCATTGTAACTTCATTGTAAGTTTTCATTTGCTTAATGAAATTCAATTTATGAATTATATTTACTCGTTATTATTCATAATTTTCTCCTAAACAAGCCACCAGTAAAAGTCCTCTTCATTGAGGCTGAAAGAACTTCAACACAATTGCTTGGTAATTGGTTGGCAATTATAAATTCTGTAGGGACTAATTGATTCTTGCTGGCATGCTTAAATTTACACTATTAACCTTTGAAAGCCAAAAAAGCCAACACACTCAATCCCAATTGCTCAAGTTTTGAAATGCATTCACTCTGTCATCGGATTGCTCTCTCTTGTTTTGCTGATGATGCTCCTTGTCCCAAAGCATAGGTTTATCTTCTACAGCATATGGATTGTTGTTTGTACAATGGTGGGATGAGATTCCTATAGTGAGCTCTGATTGTGGGTTTGTGTAACATTTACACAGATGGCTAGCATCTTTGGAAATGTGGCGGCATGGGATTTGTATGATCAGGTCAAGCTACGAGTGTAATGGCATCGTGGCTGATGCTAATATTGATACTGTCTAATTCAAAATTGTTTCTCACTAATACTATTTTTGACTAAAGATATTAAGGTTATTAGTAGAATAGTTTACGAAGAAAGATATTAAGAACCTTTTATTTGTAGAAGGATGTTTGAAGTTATTGTTGCTATAAGGCACCCCCTAAATGGGGATGGTTAAGCTATCTGGTGTAATGTACTCCTTCCTTGCATTGTGTCTTCTATCTGTATCTCTAAGCTAAAATGGGTTATTGCCACACATTTGTTGAGTATTTTTCTTAGAACTTTTTTTCAAGACCTAAATATCTTACATATTATATTATTTTGATGTGAAAATGCTAATATGCAAGCTACAAACATGACATCTATCATCTTTGTAAGTATATAAACATGTAATTGGACATAGAGAGAGAAATTATCCTGTGTTGGTCTTTATTAATTGAGGGTGTTAAGATAAATTATTCCCTTGAAATTGGTTGGTCCCTGAATTGATACGAAAAAAGACTATTACTTTCCTCAGCTCTTTCATACTATGGGAGAAATGCTTCAATTGGTTAGGTGGTAAAGATATTTTGTTTCATTGTGAAGCCTTATTGCTTACTCCTGACACTACCACCTTTAACCATTAGGTTACTTGTATGTCGTTAAAAATTAACAATTAGTGATATTTTTTTATCACGATTTTTATAAATTGTCATTAAAACTTACAATTAGTGACATTTTTTAATGGCGAATTTTTTAAATTGTTGTTGAAAGTTGAAAATTAGTGACTTTTTTTATGATGATTTTTTAAAAATGTCGCTAAAACTTATAATTAGTGACATTTTTAAACTGTCGCTAAAAACTAACAATTCGTGGTGTTTTTTAATTGTGTTTGATGAAAAATACTATTAATTATTATAGGATTTATTGAACAATAAGTCCATTTATTATAATCTACACGTAAGTCCTCCTAAATAATATAAATACTTTACTTTGAGCTGGTAAAAATCAACATGGGCAAAATTTTCATTTTCATTGCCTAAATGTCACTACAAGAAATTAAGGTTTTAAAGAAAAATTTTTAGGGACAAAAATAATTTGTTTGCAAAAATTATACTTTAAAGGACAAAATGAAATAATTTTTAAAAATATATATTTAATCATATTATTACATTTTCTAGACAAATTTATTTAGTTGTAAAAAGATGAATCACTTTTTCCTACAATTTTAGTTGGTCCCTAATAAACCCAAATCATATATTATTGTATTTTATATATTAATTTTTGAACTCAATAGTTGGGACTATCAAAACAAAACAAAAAAAATGCATCCAGGTTTCATCACTCACTCTCTCCCTCTCTCTCAAATCCTTAATTTCTTTTCATATATCTCTTCTCTACGGATTCGATTTATGAACTCAATGGTTCTCCTCTACGAATTGCGTTGATTGCTTCTGATCTGTGGTTCATCATTGTCTCATAGCATCTCTCTCCAGGGCTAGATCGCTCCGTTGCCACCTCATCTCTCCTTGATTCTCCGATTTCCCAGTGACTCTCCGGTAGCGATTTTGATCAGGTACCATATATATATATATATGTATATACATACATGTATGTATTTGTATAATCGATTTGATATCACAATTTTAGCCCTCGGTTTCGTGCATGGTTTTGTATACATGTATAGATTCACGTGTTTGTTCAATCAATCTGTTTCAGTGAGGTGTTTATAATAATCGTCAATAATTAAGCGTTTTTCGTTTTTAGGATTCATAGTATAAGAAAATCTCTGATGATATTAGTTGATTAGATCTCTCAATTTCTTAATAGGGTGATGATATTTCATAGATCCTTGAAGGTGCATTTAATTTCTTTTGTATGTTGTAGGTCTGTTTTAGAATCATATGTTGCAAAAATGAGAGAAATTTATATAAAACTAACCAATGAAAAGAGTGGGTTTGAGAATATTGGATCAAGGAAAATCATTAATAGATCAATAACACAAAGGATACAATATACAAAATAATAAAATCATTGACTGATTACATTGCAAAGTTTATCCAATAGTGATGACAAAATTATATAATTTGTATAATTTATTGTGAGTGGTATCGCATGTTAAACTGCATAATTTATTTATTCTAAATTTTATGGTTTAGTATATTTGTAACATTTCAAATATCTAATAGATGCAAAATGTAGTTTAGAATAACTCATGTTCACTTGCAAAACCAACTAAGCGTCAACTATTCATTTCTTATACCAAGCATCGAAGATTAGGATTTTCTTTATTTGACTAAGAGAAAGTGACAAGGGAACATATTGGAAAGAAGAAACAGATGAAGAGCAGAGAAGTATAGAAAGGAGGAAAAAGAAAAGATAGGGAGAGTGTGAGTCTAACATCTAGTAGCAGGCCTAATATTTATAGGCAAGCCAAAAATAAGAAAATAAATTAAGCCCAACAAAGAAAAATTACATAAATCAAGATCATCGTGATCCCTGCCAGTAGGATATATATAAAATGAAAAGAGTGGGTTTGAGAAATTTATGTAAAACTAACCATTTTCTAATCCTGATTTGTTTGATTTGATTATATTTGTGTTATTTGGAAATGTAGATGCCAATTCGATTGATTGCATTGTTAAATTTATTTTGATTCACTTGTTTTATTAGAGTTGAAAATTCTAGCATCATATTTCCTATTTTTAGTATATCCTATTTTTTAAGCTTTTATCTTTTTTTTTCCTTTCCCCCCTCCCCCTTCTTTCTTCTTTAGTTCTTTTGCACCATGGATAGGAGTTGGATGCAACTTCATAATAGAAGGTCACCTCAGTACATTGATGGGGTGAGGGAATTTATCTTGCTTGCTCATGATCATATGAAACCAGGGCAGATAAAATTTGGTGTCCATGTTGTAGATGCAACAACCATATTCAAAAAACCATAGAGGAAGTTGAAATTCATTTGTATTCATATGGGGTGGTCACAAGTTACACTAGGTGGGTGTATCATGGGGAAGGTTTTGAGTTGAATGACAATGATGACTCACAAAATGAAAATGACGAATATCTCGACAATGTGACAGAGAAGTCAAATAGCCCCAATACTGAGGTGCGAGAAGTTATTCATGATATACAAAGTGGAACAACCACATTTGGTTATGTAGGAGAAGCATCTAGTAGTCGTAATCCTGACTTACCTAGTAGTTGTGGTGGAGAAACAAATAAATTTGCAAGATTAATGAGGGATGCAGAGCAAGATTTGTATCCGGATTGCCAAAGATTCTCCAAACTATCATTCATGGTTAAGTTTCTACATCTAAAGATATTTAATAGATGGAGCAACAAATCACTCACGATGTTGCTGGAATTGTTGAAGGAGGCACTTCCCATTGGTGAAACGCTTCCATGCTCTTATAATGAGGCTAAACAAATAATTCGAGATTTGGACCTCGACTATCAAAAAATACATGTATGCAAGAACGATTGCGTATTTTTTTGGAAGGAGTATGAAAATGAAGAAAAGTGTCCTACTTGCTGTAGCTCGACTTTTTCACACCCCCTTTCGGAGAGCTCGAATTGGTTTTACAGTTCGGACTCTTGTCACGGTTCTGAATTTAGTTTCACAAGTGCAATGTGAAACTGATAAACACCAAAGAGTCCAATCCGGCAAATCATTTTTGAAAAATTGATTTTAAATCAAATAATGCCAAAACTGGACTGTTTTGCCAGATTACAGAGTCACCACCTAAATATTTTATTTTTGAAAAATTTAGGAAACCCTGACTCGTGCCAAAGGCCACGTGTCCGTCATCACCAAAGTTGCCTCGGTTCGGGAACTTGGGTGCGAGAGGGGAAGGTCCTAAAATGAGCATCTCCGCTCGCCCGATCAAAGATCGGCGTCTACTATCATGATATGTTGTTTTATAAATCTCATGTGTTCTTATTCCGGTTATTAGCTAACTTTACTATGTGATGCACACAAGCAAGTATAGACTAAGTCGCGGGATTTGGAACGAATTCAACTCATGTTTGTTTGTAAAAATGGTTTGAATTTGCCACCCTCAAGTGGGCTAAAATGTTGATTTACCATCAAACATGATGGGCATAAAACATGATTTGCTACTTTGCAAAGTGGACTTAAAACGTGCATTCGTTGAATCGTTTTAATTCAAACAACAAAGCCTTCATCCATAGGTATTCATGTAGTTAATCATTTAAGCAAATAGCCTCATGGCAAGCATGCTATCATGGCAACATGGCAATTGCACTCATGCAAGGATGCTAAAGCGTAAAACTTACCTCGTACTCCAAGTCAAAACAAAAGCTAGTTAGAAACAATGCATGATCCTAACTATACAAGATGCCTAAATGCAACACATGCAACATGAAATTAATAGGCTCGGCTACTAAATCATGGTATTTGCAACACTTTGATAACATGCGATAAACATGTATTCAAAAAAAGTATTGAGTTCACAATGCAGTTTGAATGATGCGGCAAGTCTCGGTGCATGCAAGACAAATGAATGGATGCAAACATGCAAGCATAATGTATGCTAATTGAAAATGTCCCTAATCTAACCATAAAAAAAAACGATTAAATAAAAGGGAGAAAAATATGGGGTTGGGAGACATACACACACGCACGCACACTTATTACAACATTATGCCCTTGCGAAGGAGGGTCCGAATGAATAAAAGCTACCTAACTAGCTACGCTAATTAGGCTAAGCTATTACAACACAATTAATTAACTAACTTAGCTAATTAAAATATTACAAACCGAATTAATTAATTAAACACCTAACTAATTAATTACAAAAACGACTAAGCTAATAAACTAATTAGCTAGACAATTTAAATGAACGGCCTCGGGAAATGAGGGATGCATGCATGCGCGGTTTTCTTCCTCCCGAAAATCCACCGCCTTGCCTTTGGATGTCTCTGTTTGCACTCGTTTGATTTCTGAAAATTGTGCCAACTCCCAGAATGCCTCCACTCCAACTCAGGAGCACATTTGTGCAAAAATTGACTGGTGGCCGATCGGCTACAAAAAGTGGCTATCGGCTACCTTAACTGGCCGGTCGGCCACCACATCCCTAGACTTTTCCTTTTGCTGCAACAGAGAGCAAACAGAGGCAAAGCAATGTATTTCAAGGAATGTATGTACTGCTACCCTCCTTATCATTGCGTAAGCTCAAATGAGTGTAGCTCTTAGCTCTCAAGCCATCAACCAAGCATTTTCATGCATTATGGCCAAAGAACCAAGCTTGTACAAGCTTAATGAGTGCAAAACAAGACTCAACAAAACCACCACCCTATTATGCATGATCAAGGGTGACGGTGACTAAGAAAAGCGGCACGTTTCATCACTTTGAGTATGAAACGTCCCATTTTTCTCATGTTCAGATTAACGTCCGATCCGAATACATGCAATGCAACACGAAGATGCTTAATCTTGCCTCTTTTACTTTGTTCATGTTTGTTTACCAATTTTAGATTACCAATCCATTCTTTAATTGGTTAGTCCAAATGTGAATGTCCTCTAATGAAAAGAGGGCTTAAACCACAAGTACCTTGAGCATGAAAGAGGCCTCATGCTGTTGGTAATGAACTCCCAAAGGAATTAAACTATTAGGCATGAGGGTCTCAATTCCACACTCAGCCAACAAGGGGTTCGAAGTTGCTTTCAAAACAAAAGGAAGAGTGAAGAATAGAGGGAGATTGCAGAGATTTCAGTGCTGAAATGGAGTGCAAAATGGCCCTAAAACATGCAAGCAACTCGTGCAATTCATGCTAGAAAGCTTAAAACATTAAGCTAGTGAAAGAGGTTGCACTACAACCACACAATACAAGCCTCAAATGGCTAAATCAGCTCAAACAGAGCTAAAACTAGTCAAAACAGTGACTAAATCATGCTGAGATTAAGGTACAAAGTGCTAGAAAAACATGCTCACATGTTAGCTTGCAAACAAGACTCAAGAGCAACTCTAAAAAAAGCAAAGAAAGAGTGAAACAAATGAGCATGTGACAGAGCTTTATATGCTGAAATTACATGTAAAAAGACACTAGAACATGTAACCAACTCAAGCAAAGCATCTTTAAAGGCCTAAAACATTAAACTAGTGAAGCCATTTGCACTACAACTATGCAAAACAAGACTCATATGACCAAAGCAGCCCAAAACAGACCAAAAATAGTCCAAATCAGAGGCAAAAATATGCTGGAAATAAACTAAGTTAGGCTACAAAAATATGTTACCATGTGAAGCTAACTAGGCATGCAAGTAAGACACAAGGAGGGGAGGCTAACTCCTCCAATTTTGGACTTCAAAACATGTTTTCCACCACTGAAATAACTCTGAATTTCTATGGTTTAAAGGCCCAAAAAGTTTGATTTGAAAGCCTTGAAAGAAGGCACAAAAAGCTATACAAGCTAAGGAACAAAAGGGAGAGACAACCCCCTAACACAAAATAGGCTCAAACCACCATTTTTAGGACTAAAAAATAGAGGGTTTTACAGTTGAAAACCAGCTCAAAAACAGTGTCAAAAGATGGCAAAACAAGTATGGAAATTAAGCTAGCAAAGAGAAGTTTCTACCTCTTGAAGAGAAGACACAACTTAAGCAACAATATGAGCTTAAACCACCTTCTAGAGCTCAAAGGAAGCTCCAAGAGAGCTTCAAGCAACCTCAGCCCAAAGATGAACCACTTTGATCAAGGATGTCTAGGCAAAGGAGAGGTGTATTTCTACTTGTATGCACAAAAGGGCAAGAGAGAGAGAAATCTAGAGAGAGAGAATTGTAGAGAGAGAGGATTTTTAGAGAGAGAGGCTTCCAAAATTTTCTAACCTTGCAATATGAGAGATATGGCCTCTATATATAGAAAAAAGAGAGCCTTGGTCGAAAATATCTGAAAATGGGATGGCTGGAGCAGTGTAGAACAGCTGGAGGAGAAATCGGCAAAATATCTGAGTTTTGGACACCAGTGGCTGACCAGCCATCATCGGTGGCCGACCGGACACATCCTTGGCTGACCGTACACACCCATGGCCGACCAGCCACCATTGGTGGCCGACCAGCCACTACCAGTGACCGACAACAAAAATCTACTCTCCAAGTCCAACTTCAAATGGGCATAACTCCTTCATCTGGACTCATGTTCACGTCATTCTTGTGCCTAAATTGAATCCCCGGAAGTCTTCTTTTCAATGGTGGCCACCTCACATCAAAATTCCAAGTGTGCGAAAAGTTATGCTCATTTTAGTGAAGACTGCTCAGTTTTGGTCCTACTTGGATTCATGCCCAACTTCAACCAGCCATAGCTCCCTTATCCGGACTCGGCTTTAGGAGATTCTTGAGTGTAAAATGAAGCCCCAGAAGTACAATTTCCAATGGTGGTGGCTTCATAGCTGAAATCAAAGTGTACAAAGGGATAGGCCTGTTTTAGCGAGGGTTGCTCGACTCTCTCTTAATGGTTCATGCCCAACTTCTTCGCTAACTGGGTTTCTTCCCTCTCCTCCAATTTTCTTCAACTCCAAACCCCTAAATAAGGTGTTTTTAAAAGATTTTTCAAAAATTTCACCTCTCTTTCTTGCATTTCCACTTTGTCCTTACTCAGTTTATCGAAAAGCGTAACATTTAACGAAATGCGAGCCTCAAAACATCGTAGAAACTTGTTCAAAAATATTTTGAAAGAGAGGGTTTTAAGGTCTAAAATCATTTTGGTCAAAATCGTTTTGGTCCAAAATGGGGTGTAAAGTTGGGATTTGACGCTCTCCTTGCCAACGAAAACGAACATTTGCACTGCACAACTTTCATTACCAAGTAAGCCATCAGTGACGCCCAAGTCTTAAGGGCGATCAAAAATGGGGTGTCTACACTTGCAAAGCGCCAAGATACAAAGTTCGTAAAGGTAAAGGTAAAAAGATCCCTCACAAGGTTCTGCGATACTTTCCTTTAATACCAAGGCTACAAAGGCTATTCATATCAAGGAAGACAGCTACTGATATGAAGTGGCATAAAGATAAACGTGTAGAGGAGGAAAATGTATTACGTCATCCGGCTGACTCTGAAGCGTGGAAAGACTTTGACAAAAAGCATGAGTCATTCGCCAAAGATCCTCGTAATGTTAGGCTCGGGCTAGCTAGCGATAGTTTTAACTCGTTTGGAAACATGAGTAACTCATATAGCATATGGCCGATTTTTCTTGTCCCATACAATTTACCACTATGGAAATGTATGAAGGATTCATTTTTTTATGATGCCTTTGCTTATTCCTGGGCGTAGGGCTCCCGGGTTTGACATTGATGTGTTTTTACGGGCATTGATAGATGAGTTAAAGGAGTTATGGGAGGTAGGGGTAGAAACATACGATGCATCAAATGGCCAAAATTTTCAAGGACCATCAACGATTGTTATGGACCATCAATGATTGCCCTGCATATGGAAACCTATCCGGTTGGAGCACCAAAGGGAAATTGGCTTATCCTTCATGTAATGAGGATGCATCTCACCAATACTTGCATCATTGGAAGAAAACTTGTTACAGGGGACATCGTCGTTTTTTGCTGCATAATCATGTTTTATGAAAAAACAAGGCATTCAATGATGAGCTAGAGCGTAGATCGGAACCTAAGTTGTTATCTGGGGAGGAGGTTTTTGGACAATTGGAGCATCTTGACTTGACAGTATTTGGGAAGATAGATGAACGTGGAAAGAAGCGAAAACGTTCTCTTCAATATTTAAATTGGACAATGAGAAGCATCTTCTTTGAGTTACCTTATTGGAAAACCCTCAAAGTTCGCCACAACCTCGATGTTATGTACATTGAAAAGAATGTATGCCATAGTGTGATGGGAACACTGATGAACGTTGATGGAAAAACCAAGGACTCATACAAGGCTCGTCTTGATCTAGTGGCTATAGGCATAAGGCCTGAATTACACCCAAGGCAAGTAGATGGAAAAACTTTCCTACCTACTCCTTGCTTCAAGTTGGGGATCAAACTTGTAGCATACCATTTGAGTTATACGATCTTTCGGGTTTGGGTGATTTGTTGTCCATAGATGTATGGAATGAATGTTTGACTGAGGAAGAGAGATTTAACCTCATGAACTATGTTCTTGATATGGACCAAGAAACGTTTATGTGAACTTTGAAAGACCTCTTTATGGGTTCCAATTTACACTTTGGGAGTCTCATTACTAAGCTCTTTGATATGTTAAAGGGAGGGTTATGTGAACCGAGGGTTACTCTATATTGGCAGGGTTTGAATTCTTTTCACAAGTGTCAACACTACCACCTTTTGCGGAAGCATCAGAACTGTCATGACCCGAACCCGCCCCCGAGGGTTAAGGACGTAACTGGCCAGTAATCATGAGATTACCTACGGCCTCGAACCAAACCAAACGTGTTTTAACAGAGTTAATGGGGGCCAAACGGAAGTAATTTAAAACTTTGTCCATAGAGCTGTGCTTACATGGCACATCATAACAAACCATACATATGCACATTAATAACTCACACCAAAATATGTACTACACAAAGCTTTGTACATACAAGATCATATAGGTCTAAGTCAGCTGAACAAAACTATATACAACATATTCCAAGACTTCGCCCACATGACAAAATAAAACAGAATGACAAAAGGCGAAGATGGGTCTCGTGCGTGAGACGCAAGGGCTGACTCTTCAAAACCTTTGTTGTTCCTTACAAACTTCACTGGGGCTGGGTTTGGACTTCTCTTGGCTCACCTACAAACACATGAATGAGCGTGAGCGAAACCCAGTAAATAATATCAAATAAAGGAGCTATACAGACGATATGTAGAACAACATACTTCAAACGGCCTTAGGCCCAATTCATATTTCTATTTAACATACATACACAATTTAGGTCAAGTGATTGCGGTTCCAAACAAACTGGCCTTTGGCCCATTCAAACTTTCATTTGTTTCAAAACGGCATTTGGCCCATTTAGATGACAAACTGGCCTTTGGCCCATTCAAACTTTCATTTGTGTCAAAACGGCCTTTGGCCCATTTAGATGACAAACTGGTCTTTGGCCCATTCAAACTTTCGTGTCGAAACGGCCTCTGGCCCATTCATTCATGTGAAAACGACCTCTGGCCCACCCATTCATGTCAAAACGGCCTCTGGCCCATTCATTCTATTATCCAGATTAGACTGGCCTCTGGCCCACTCATTTGGTATAGCAAACATTGTCCACCAATCGAATCAATGAACTTATAAAACTTACATAGAAGTAAGTAATTGGACAACAACATATTTCAGATATCTCTGTTAAGATATTACTCACAGTGATCGGTTGGTTAGTTTGCCCTGGAGCTCGACCCTACACATTCCAGGAACACAAAAGGGTCACAAACAATTCGATCCGTTCTAAATTCACATTTTCCTCTTTAGGCTTCATTCTTATCTCATTAACTCAATTACTATGCTCAATGCATGCCTAAGAGTACTTGGGAGTGAAAGAGAACAGAAAATGAAACACAGAATGTCTTTTCAAAATTTCAGAAAACAGGGTCCCTGCTCGAGCGGACCTTTGAGGCCTACAAAAGTACTGGATATGTCAAATTTACGCTCGATCTCGATCTCTGGCGCTCGAGCGAAAGGCCTCTCTATATAGCTCCCCGCTCGAGCATGAACTTCCCCCGCTCGAGCGGACACCATGTCTGCAGAAAATATTGGGAACACGAATTTCATGCTCGAGCGGCGGTTTCCCCGCTCGAGCGGACATCAAAATTCTGGAAAATCCAGAACATGTTCTTGAGCTTCAATTTGATGTTCAAAGGTTCCAAATGCATGATTTTGGCTCAAACTTCACATATACATATTCTAACATGGTATAAACATCAAATTACAACACAACGAAGCTCAATTTCACAATTTAATCACATGCATGTCTCAAATTAACTCAAACTCATCACCAACTCACTAGATTCAAATATGCAAGACTCAAACTCTCATGATTTGGACTTGCATGTGAAATATACACAATATCCTCAACTTAATTGGTGAAGAGATGATTAAATACATGGTCATTATCCAAAACTCAACATAGATTACATACTTTATGCTCAAACATGGAAATTTATGGCAATTTTTTACATGCATGTGTTCTAAGACTTCAAATTCAACAAAACCAACTCAATTTCATCATAATCAATCTAACTCATGTTCTTGACCATTAATCAAACTTGAATTCACAATTCACAACATTAAACTCATGAATTCACTTACCTAGAGGCTCAATCTTCCAAACTATAGCAAATCCTTGAGTTTAATCTTCAAATTTCCCAAGCCTTGAGCCAAGATTACACAATTCTCTTCCTTTCTCTCTCTATAGCCGGCCCTCTCTCTCTCTCAAGGCACAAAATCTGATTTTTGAGCTCAAGTGTATCAATTAAGTGTATAGTGCCTCTTTACATAAGTTCCCACTAGCATCAATTTAATAATAATAAATAATTGGGCATTAATTCACTAATTAAATCAATTTAATCTGATCCAAATCAATTTCCAATTAAATTTCACTGTAGGCTCTAAAAATTATGTCAATCGCAATGGCGTAATCAATTTCGGGTTCTCTGGCCCATAAGGCCTTCAATTTAATTTCCAAAGCAGACAATCAAACAGATATTCCTACGGTGAACAGATAGAAATTCAAAGCCACATATTTTCACATAATGGCTCACAAAATCATATTAAACACATAATCATGCTCATATTAAGGACCAATTAGCATACTACAGAAGAACAAGGAAATTACAAGAACCCAATGGTTACTAATCTTCATCACATGAGGGATGCTTGGCTTAATTGTACGAGATACAATATTGAAGAGAAGCTTCAGGTGTTAAATATAATGAAATGCCAAAAGAGTTTAATGTATGAAAATATGGAGTTGGAATCAGACTCCTCAGAAAGAGATGAATTTGGGGAAGGTTTATGGAGTAAAAGGCTTAAGGATCAGAAGCATGGTTTGAAAATGGTTCTCATTCTGTATATGGGCAAAGTCCAAACTTGCATTTTCCTACTCGGAGGAGTCCAATGTTCTTGGAACAAGTAAAATTTGGAAAGCAGAACCCAAAAGGAACATTGAAGTTGGCTGGGTCAAGGACATCTTCTCCAAAAGAATTAGTGGGTCACTTTCCTTCTGTT
The DNA here is from genome assembly GCA_036172215.1 of Camellia granthamiana. Lineage (NCBI taxonomy): Eukaryota > Viridiplantae > Streptophyta > Magnoliopsida > Ericales > Theaceae > Camellia > Camellia granthamiana. Next base: position 38,598,249 of record CM069905.1, read on the forward strand.
CACCATGGTGTAGAAATGAAATTGGGTCCTTATGGTTCACCCTTGCCAGCTCTTGCTCGACAAAATAAGGCTGCAGGGTATGATGTAGAGGCTGCAGTCCGGATGAGAGATCATATGAGAGGTTATGATGATACTGAAGAAACAATGTATGAAGTGGATGTCCAGAGAGATTGGAATTTTTCGCAGATTAGTTCACTGGATCAAGCTGGGGTCTTTAAGATGGAAAAGAAACATGAAGGCTTGAGAGGTGATGAATATACCACCGACAGTTTCATGGGTTTGTCTGGTTCTTTGAAAAATGATTTACATGCTTATGGTAGCAACAGGGCCATGAAGAAGTTGTCAGATATTAAGGTCTTAACTGCGAAGCCATCTAGTGCAAGAATTTCCTATGATTATGGCAAAAAGGTAAGGTATCCCGAGAATGTTCAGCAATTTCCAGTTGAAGAGTATATGAAGTATGGTAAAAGCGGGGCTCAGAAATTGTCAGTGAAAGGAAGTCGGAATGAGTTATCAGATGGAGCTGAATCATTTTCATATAACAAAGCACAAGGACATCCTCTCTATGTCGATCCGTCCTTTAAATATGATAATTCAAACGTTAAAAGCAAGAAGTGGAAGATCGAGAGAGAGTCTTCTGGCCTTAAAGTTAATGATAGGCTATTTCAGTCCGAGTATAGAGCAAATCCATCATAGGACAGGGTCAGAACAATTTCTATGCAGAATGGAGGGCGACAAACTGCTGCACTGAAGGGTAGCAGGAGGTATGCCAAAAGTGAGGAAACAGAATCAGACTCGTCAGAGCAAATTGATGAAGATGAGGATTACAATCCTTTGATGAGAAGCAAGTTGGCTTACCCATGTGGGGTCTTGGATAGTTCTTTCATGAAATCTGGTCCAGATCCTAAAATGGCTAAACAATTTAAGAAAGATAAAAGAATAATGCTCGGCGTCTCAATGGATTATCACACTCCTCAACGACGATGGTTGATCTTGGTGAACATCCCTATACATCAGAAGTAGAAAACTATTCTTTGAAAGCAAAGCAGAAGGGAAAGATGCATGGTGTTGTTCTCTTACAAAATTCTAGTGCTGAAGTGTTGGAAGGTAGCTATTTCAATGGTGATGATGATCAGAAAAAAATTTACAAGTTGGGAAAGAATGGCCAGTTGTGTGGTGACAACAATAGATTTCCCACCCTCATTGAAGGCCCACCCTTCAAAGAGAAGGCAGAAAGGAGATTTTGGGAGTGACTATTCTGTCCGTCAGTCAAATTACTTGCATGATTATGCTGTTGATGAGGAGGATTTGCTCGAAACACGTGAATTGGTAGAGGGTAATGGAGTTACTGGTAGATTGGCAAAGAAAGTTAAAGTCATGGAAGCTTATAGTGATGATTGTTATGAAAGATCTGATGTTCCATTATCATTGGCAAAGAAGCAGAAAGAGAAAGAAGATGTGACTTACAACGAGCGAGATGATAATAATTGTGTGCACTCTAATTCTATGCAACAACATGATGATACCACTTCCTCAAAGAAACGCGGAAAAAGAAAACTGGAGGATGATTCGGTTCCTTTTAAGATGGGTACTTCTGAGCCACCTGTTGCAGAAATAGGAACCGCAGATGTAGAGCTAGAACCCATACCATAGAAAAAGCCATTTACTCTGATAACACCTACAGTCCATAGTAACTTTTCATTCTCCATTATACATCTTCTTTCAGCAGTTCGTTTGGCAATGATAACTATGCTTCCAGAAGATTCTTTAGAGATTGGCAAGCTGCTTGACACGAATGATGGAAGCTAGAAACTCAGGGATGGGCAAGATAGAAAGCAGGAAGGGAGCAATTGGGTTGATGTTTTTGAGAACTTGGATGTCACTAAATCAGAGAATTCTGTACAACTAAATGCCCGTTCTCTTACTGTTGAGGAAATAATCTATCGTATGAGATCAAACCCTGGAGATCCTTGTATTATTGAAACTCAAGAGCCACTTCATGATTTGGTCAGAGGAGTTCTGAAAATATTTTCATCCAAAACAGCACCTTTAAGAGCAAAAGGGTGGAAGGCACTGGCATTTTATGAAAAATCTTCCAAAAGTTGGTCCTGGATTGGACCAGTTTCTCATAGTTCATTAGATCATGAAGCTGTTGAGGAGGTGACATCTCCTGAAATTTGGGGTCTTCCTCACAGGATGCTTGTGAAATTGGTGAATTCATTTGCTAATGGCTTAAAAGTGGTCAAGAGACCCTTCGACAAATAGGAAGTCTTCCTGCCCCACCTTCATCGCTGATGCAATTTAATTTGGATGAGAAAGAAAGGTTCAAGGATCTAAGAGCTCAGAAGAGTCTCAACACCATCAGCCCAAGCTCTGAAAAAGTAAGAGCTTATTTCCGCAAAGAGGAAGTCCTCAGGTATTCAATTCCTGAAAGGGCCTTCTCTTACACTGCTGCTGATGGTAGAAAATCCTTGTTGCTCCATTGAGAAGGTGTGGTGTTAAGCCATCATCAAGACCCCGAGACCATTTTATGCTGAAACGTGACCAACCACCTCATGTGACCATTCTTTGTCTTGTGAGAGACGCGACTGCAAGATTACCTGGAAGTATTGGTACCAGAGCAGATGTTTGTACTTTGATTAGGAACTCACAATATATAATGGAAAATGTCTTTGAAGGACAACTCAATCAAGTCGTTAGTGGAGCCTTGGACCGTTTGCATTATGAACGTGATCCTTGTGTACAGTTTGATGGGGAAAGGAAATTGTGGGTTTATTTACACAGAGAAAGAGAAGAAGAAGATTTTGAGGATGATGGGACTTCATCTACAAAGAAATGGAAGAGGCAAAAGAAAGAAGATCAGGAAACAGTAACAGTGGCTTATGATGAGGCTGGGGAACAAACTGGGTTTGAGTTGAGCTCTGATCCCAATGTTGATCCATCATGCATGGATGAAGATAAGAGAATGGATCTTATGTATTATGATGATAAGCATAATACGGAGGATAATGTTGGAACCAGTCATGTATTTGAACAAGGAACTATGCATCACGGTCATCCAATGGCTTGGAAGGAGTCTCTTGGCTTGAATTCTATGCGAGAGAATAGATTGCTATGTCAAGAAAATTCTGTTGGAACAATCTTCTGTGTAAAAAAAAATAACTTGAAACAAATCAAACAAAAATAAATAATTTACTTACATAATTTATTTTGCCGAACCGAATAAATATTTAAAAGATCTAGTCGAATGTGTGACACTCTGTCCTTGAGACAAATTCACCCTGCTACGGTGCTTATGGAAAAATGATGTCTATCTCCTAGGATACAATGATTTTCACAAATTGTAGTAGCACTCTAAACAATTTGTACTGCGAACTAAACATGTGTTTTATACTCTCAAAGTATTCCCTAAAATATATATATGAAGAATTATGCAAAGAGAGAGCAAAATGGGAAAAGAACAGATTTTTTCTGGATATTTTTAGATGTAGAAATCTGCTGGAATGACTTTTATTTATAGGCAAAAAATAGATACGAACAGGTAGGTTCTTTGAATTGAACAGGTGCAAATTCAAACTGAACAGATACAGTTTGAAATTCAAATAGATCTGGTGGTAGTTTCAACAGATAACTGCACGACAGTTTAATTTCAAACTGCTGTAAAAATTGTTTGAATCTGTTGTGGAATTCAAAAGAGGCACAAAATTTTGAATTCAAAAAAAATAATATTAGAACCGACCAAACCCACACCCGTGCCCGTGCCCGGCCGGCGGCGCGTGGTTGTTTGAGCCAAGGTTCAATTTGCTCATAACTCCTCCTTTCTACAAACTTGGGGTGCCCCTGGGGAGCCAACCCAAGTGTTGCCACTTAGAGCTTATATACATACACACGCTCTCTTAAAGTTTCAATGTGGGACAACCCATTTTAAGGAAACCCACATTTTACTTCTTGAATTGTTCATTCCACGAACCCAAAAACAATGTCAACTTTCCATTCACTCATAAATGATTTTGACGAACCATTTTCACTGTATGACTTGCCATGCGGCAAGGAACACGTCACCTTTTTGGACCCAACCCAAAAGACGTGTGGGATCCATTCAAATTTGGGCTCAAAGTTGGCTCAAAATAAGCCTATAAAAACCAAATTTCCAACAAATTCCACTAATCAAGATTTTGATGACGAAACATTTGGCAGAGAACCACAAGCGGAACTTCTAAGCACAAGCTTATCGTGAGGCATTCTCCAGGTAAATTTCAAGTATTTCCTTGCCTTTTCCTGACTCTGTTAGAGTCTGTTATTAGTACTTGGAAGGTGTAAGAATTGTTTAAATTAGTTGATTTTTGTTTGTGGTTATTTTGTTACTCGTGAAGAATTTTGTTTGGAATGGAGTGAATGCATCACAGCTAGAGAGGACATAGCTGGGCTTCTGGCTTCTTGGTGCTAATATTTTTGTTGTCATTTATTGATGCGTTACCGGTTTTATGTCATTTGTATTTTCTATTGGGAGTTCAAAGATACCTCCTGCCTATCAATGATAAGGTTGAAACTGTTTGTTGTCATCAGTTCATTGGTGATTTTAGCATACCCATTAAACCATTTCCATGTCTAGTGACCAGCATTTAGCTGCCTGCTAGTCAAATTCTGTTTCTATTAAATATATCGTGTGCTTCTTCTTCTTCTTCTTCTTCTTTTTTTTTTTTTTTTGGCGAAGTATATAATCACGGAATTTTCTGAGAACCACTTGATTATTGTGGAGGTGAACCTTATTGTGAATGTGCAAATAGTTGCTTGTCTCTAGGAATTGGGCCAATAAGTTGCTGGCTAATGGATTTGTTTTCTGGATATATTTTCCAGTCATGTGAAGTTGTTAGTAGTATTTTGAGGCAGTGATAATGTTTTCATATTTTTAACTATAGTACTAAAGGTAATGGCATAGTAAAAGATTAACTTGATTAGTTTTAGGAAGAAGTTGATTTCCTGTATTTTTGGGTCAGAGCTTGACTGCTGCTCTTAGTAGATCTTCTTTTGCAGAAAAAAAAAAAAAAAAAAAAAAATTAGGGGTGAAAAAACAAAGAAGGTTATCTGGAAATTACTGAGAAAAAATAGTGTCCGGCATGCATATTTTGCATATGGATGCTCTTCACCTTCTCTCAGTATGATTGCTTTGTTCCCTTGTTGTAGATCATTGAAGCTTGTTTTCCCTGATTCAGAGAATATGATTTTTCTGCGTCATGTTCATTATCACCTCTATGAAATGGACATTATTTTGTGCAAGGAACATTAAATATATCTCATGCTTTTGCCTTTTAAAAAGTCAAATTAGACATTTAGATCAACTTTAAATATAGTTAATTTTTCCTTCGAATTGACAAAAATGGGCTAATTCTGTAGAATCTCAATTGATATTATGCATTAGGACATAGAGGTATCTGACAATAATCAAACACAGGTTTGTTTTCTACATCTTTGGTATGAGAGATCAATGTGCACGAGGATAGAAACATTAAATATACTTTTGGGTGAATCAACTGAAGATGGATTGCACTTATGTTATGCTTGGATTTTAGCACTTGGCACTCCCTGTTCTTTGCTGCTCGGTGTAAATGTACTTCATCTACTGCGTGTTTTTTTGGAGGGTTGATAAAGTGTAATGAGAAGCCCGTTCGGTAGTGTTTTTGGTAAGAATTCTGGTCATTTGGTCTCCTAATTCCTTGTTAATATCATCTGAAGTTTCTCCCATACTAGCCCGTTCGGTAGTGTTTTTGTTTTCGGTTGTATATTATTAAAAATGTTATTTACATAGAGATCTCTTAGAAAAATTAAAAAGTATCATTTTGACTCTCGAAATTATAAAAATATACAAATAGACCTCCTGAACTATTGGCGTGCTTATTTTGATCGTTTTTGTTAATGGTCAAATTTATACGTTTTTATAATTTAGGGGGTCTTAGTGTAAATAACCCTTATTGAAAATTGATTCAAAAAAGGTTTTGTAAATTATTTTAAAAAACCATTGTTGAAATTTTTTTCTAAAAATAGCCATTTTAAGATTCCATTAAACACTAGTAGAAAAGAGTTACAACATTTTTAAAGTATATTTTATTTTGCACCTTTGCATTTCACATCTAAATTCCCATTTTGCTCTTGAACCTTTTAATTGTTTCTACCAATTTTTAGACTTTGAATCAAGTTGCAATTGGATCTATTTGCATAATGTCGTTTGGAAAACTAATACAGAATAAATAATCTGCATTTTATAATTTATTCCATCCATTTTAATCCTAAATATCCTTGTACTTTTATCAGAATTATGTTTTAGTCCCTCTATTTCAATCCCTCTGTCAATTCTCCGAAAGAACATTATAGGCTATGTCCAATTGCTAATTGACTTGAAATGTAGGGAGTTAATTGGGACAATTAAAATACACAGGTGCAAAGTGAACCAAATTTTTGCTAGTAGACAGTCGGACAATGAAACAGTACATAAGAGAAATTACAGAACATCATCACTTGCATCGAAACCATACAACACCAGACCATTTTCACATATTTGGAACTGACTAGGCCACACAACCCATTTCAAAATAGTAAATACATACTAATTGGCTAACAACGCCTGTGATTGCTTCTCATAGCTAAATCCTAATCCTTTTGCCTTGGACTCATCAGCACACCAAACAAAAATCCCATGAAGTTCTTGCTGATTCTTAAGCCTACTGCAAGCTGAAAAAAACCCATTTTCCGGTGACAACCCACCGCTTCCATCACTGATGAAGCTCACCAAGACCTTCCCTCCATTGTAATTAGAGCTCTGAGTCTCAAAATAGGCCATAAACTGAGAAACATTGGTACTTTGATCATAAGCATAAAATTGGAAATTGACATAGTCTATGAGATTGCCATAGCTCTTCCACAAGGCCAAGTAATGACTCTGAACTTGATCATCATCAAATGGAGCTATAGAAGCAAAAGAGATGAGTCCATTTTCTTTCATTTTGGTTATAAGCTGTCCAATGCACTCTGCAAAGGTGTTTGGATCGGTGTTGTTGAAGTGTTCATAGTCGATGTCAATGCCATCTAAGTTGTACTGTTTGATGATTTGTGTGAGTGAAGTGATGGAATTGGAAACCCATGAATCTACTGAGGTGGGACTGAAATAGGCTTTGGAATCTCCCACACTGTCTCCTCCTAAGCTCAGAGCCACTTTGACATTGGAGTGCTGGTTTTTTATGGAGGAAACTTGAGACGGGCTGAGATTATCGGTGTCCCAAAAGATGTTGAATTGGCCATTGGTGGGAGAGGGAGAAGATGTGGAGGTGTAGTCGATGGCAAAGGCAAGGATGAAGTGGAATTCAATGTTGGGATTTATGGGCACATCTGAGAATTTGACATTTTTGAACTCTGCTCCTATGTATTCTCGGAAGAGGCCTGAGTTTGATGATTGGATTGGTGGGAGGAACAAGACAGATTGAAGAATGAAGAGGGTGGTGATCAGAAGAAGCTTGTTTATCTCCATTGTTGATGATAGAGTAGGTCTGTTGGTGGTTCTGTTGAAGTTGAAAGCTCTGAGGATAAGCCATTTTAAGGAGATGAGGAAATGAAAATTAATTCGTCTAGGAACTGATTTATTTTTATTTATTTATTTATTTATTTTTACAAAAACATGCAAAAAAAAGAAAAAGAAAATGAAAAAGAAAAAGAAAGAAAGAAAGAAAAAAGAGGAAGAAGATAAATTGGGTTATTTTTTATAGTGATTTTTTTAGATTTTTGGCTAAAATTGTATTTTTCCAACCAAGGTCTATTTTTTACTAGTTTATAAGGCTGTTTATATATATATATATATTTCATTTTAAAATTGATGTTGGAATGTTTAGGGCAGTTTTTATTTTAAAATTTATTCAAAATTAGAACTCAAATTTTACTCTAAAATTTAATCAAAATTGAGTGTATGGTATAATTTTAAATTTTAATTTAAACATAATTTAAATTTTGAATGATATTTTGGATTTTTTTTTTTTTCAAATGTAATATTTTATTGTTGTGAAAAGCATCTTTATGAGAATTGTTGGACTTTGTGGCTCACGGACTAGTCAAAAGATGGGGCTCGTCAAAATGGCACACCTATGAGATGGCTCGTCAAACTTTTCATAAAATGATGTGCTCGTCAAACCTTTCGTCTCAGACTAGACTTTTCATTAGGGGTGCAATTCGGGCGGGCTCAACCCGAGCAACCCGAGCCCAGTCCGAGTTTTTTTAGGGCTTGGGCAACTATATCTTGTAATCTGGACGGGCCTGGGTAGATTTTTGATGCCCGAATTGTAATTCGGGCCGGGCTTGGGCAGAACCAATGGCCAACCCGAGCAACCCGAACCCGAATTAAATTTAATAAATTATATAATATATAATATATAATATATATATAATTTAATAAATTATATAATATATATAAATTAAGTAAAAGAGTTAGTCTTAATTTTTAATTTTTATTTTTTGGTGATCAGAAAATAATTTTGAATAATTCTCAATTCTTTGTTAATTATCAATTCTACCTACAGGTTTCAAAACAAATCTACCTACAAGTTTCTGGGTAATTCGGGCAATTCGGGCTAACCCGAGTTCAAAATACAAAGCTTGGGCCGGGCTTGGGCAGCAAAGCTCGGGTTCATGTTCGGGCTTGGGCGGGCTTGGGCACTGCTCTGGGCAATTCGGGTCGGGCTTTGGCAGACCCCCAACCCGACCGAACCCGCCCGAGTTGCACCCCTACTTTTCATAAGTGCAAATTAAAAGCTCAATTATGAATAAGAGTTTGATTTTACAAATGGAACACGCATAAACAAAGAAAATAAAGAATGAAATAGAATACATTTTTTGTATAGAGAATTTGGTATAGACTGATATTAGAAAAATATAGAATAAATTTTTTGTATAGAGAATTTGGTATATGGATAAAGGATTTAATTGACAGAGGAAGTACCGTAAAGATCAATTAGCGAAGTTTTAGGCCGATACAAAAATAACTGTTTACTTATGTCATGTTGTGAGATAAAAGTTAGGAATCAACTTATGTAATAGAGTCGATGCACGAAGGAGTAGCGGTGTAAGATCAGATCCCAAGGATAGTAAGTCTTTTCTTTCTTATGAAGGAAAGTTTTTTTCAAAGATTCTATATAAATTTCTATATGAAACCGGGATAGTTACATTTCAGAAACTTTTAACCATAGGGAGAAATGCCTATGCTTTATTCTTTTGAAGGTGGGAGAAAAGATAAAAATAAAACCTATTACTAAGTGGTCTTCTCTTCCACTTTCTCTGAGTTCACCACTCAAGTTGAAATTCCAAATTCAATAAATTCATATTTCAATTTCTTTTGTATAAGTAGGAACAGAACAATTTATCTAATTCCAAATTCAATAAATTTATATTTCAATTTCTTTTGTATAAGTAGGAACAGAACAATTAATCTAATGTCAAAGACAAAAAAAAGTACAAAAAAAAAAAAAAAAAATGTCAAAGTCAAATAACAAACTGAATGGCATATACCTTCCAAAAAAAAACTGAATGGCATATAATTTTTATTTATTTATTTATTTATTTTTACTTTTAGGACAAAATCCACTTTAATACTATAGTTTAGGTCAGTTGTATTTTATCCCTATCATTTAAAAATGGGTAAATTACAAATACACCTTTTGAGATTTGTTTAAAATACGAATTATCCTCTGTGATTTGGAAAATTACAAATATCTCAATGTCAGAATTTTTTATTTAACAGAATTAATTGAAAAAGTAAAATTTCTAACTGTTCACCTATACAATAATAAAATTATCTGAATTATTAATTGAAATAAATTTTAACATTATTAAATACTGTTAATTAACTTGATAATTTATTAATAAAATGACCAATTTATTATGAAATTAGAAACTTTATAAGGCATAATATAATTTTTAAAATTACAAGAGATAATTTATAATTTAAGTAAATTAAAAGGGATATATTTGTAATTTATCCTTTAAAAATAATCACTTACTCCCCTTATAATTGGGAGAATCTATTTACACACGCATGTTCCTCTCTTCACACATCCCCCACACACACCTCTCTCCAACACACTCTCTCATTAAGTGTGTGTGGAGAGAGTTAAGGGTGTGTGCAAATAGCTCCTCCCCTTATAATTTAGGACTAAAATGAAACTGTCACCTTTTTCGTTCAAATCAACGAAATTTCTAGTACACTTTCTTTTTAAATTAAGATAAAATTAAAATACAAAAAGACAGTTCTGCCCTTCTCTTCATCTTTCAATAACCAAACCCAGATTAATTCAATTAAAAACAAATCAATCTCATTAAATCACCTAATTTATATATCTATACATACATACCTACACAATATATATATATATATAGAGAGAGCATATATAACAACAAATTGACGAATCTGAAGAACCAAATCAACTTCATTAAATCACCTAATTTATATATATATATATAACAGCAAATTATTTAATGTTGTTTTTTATTAAGGGATATAGGAAGAGATTTTTTTTAAAAAAAAGAAAAGGTAAATAAAATATAAATAAAATGTACATATATTTTACTTAATTTTTTACATTCTTTTTTTCTTTTTCTAAATTTATTTTTAAATCTATCAACTAAACACAACGTAACACAACGTAATGATGATGAATCATTTGACGAATCTGAAGAACCAATAGTGGCTGGTCTTCATAGGTTCTGAAGAACCAACAATGGGTTATCAAGAAGCTGCGAAATTGTTCCTTCACTGGAGGAGGACTGCGGCGATGATCGGAAAAGGGAAAGGGGCAGTAGCGATGGTCTGAGATGCAGATCTAGGATGGAAGGGGAGGAGAGAGGATATTGTTGAAGAAGAAGACAATGAAGATGGGTTAGACAGTGGTTGTTGGCGGTGGAGAGGGGTAGTAGGGGTGCCGGTGATGGGTTTTGAGAAAAAAGGCTCTGCTGTTGTGAAGGTGAATTTTGACTTTTCAACCCAAGTCGTTAAAGGAGTGACTGTTGCACGTTAATCCCAAACCACGAGAGGATAAGTGACTATTTCTAGATGATAAGAAAGTAAAATGCAACACAAGAATAAAGCAGATTTTGCCCTTACTTTTATCTTATCTTTTTAATTTCTTCACAAATTATTTAGGAGTCCCAAATCACAATCTAATTTTCAAGTATATATAAAAACACATATAACATTGCATCTGTAATAGAAAAATAACAATTCTGCTACAGTGGTGTTTTAAGAAGTTAGTAAAAAGTTGACTTTTTTACTTTTTTAATGGTTTTTTGGGCAAAAAGTTAGATTGTTTTGGGTAAAAAAATTGATTTTTTTAACTAAAAAAGTTGAAAAATCAAAAAATTAACTTTTTATTAGCTTCTCAAAAAAGCCCACAATGGCCCATTATTCTACCACGTTAATACCATGTATGAGTTGTCAACACTGTATAACTTATGTTTAATTTCAAATAAACTGGTAACAAATCACATGTGGTAAACTAAATATGTAGGTCCATTACACACTCAAATGTTGCATTCTCGTGAAGTGTCCAAATAATCAAGCAGAGGCCAACAAGTCTTGAGACTTCTCTTAAAACCCATCCCTCTAGGCTCATCAGCACACCACACAAAAATCCCACCAAGCTTTCCTTCACCAACCAACTCATCACATGCCTCAAAAAAACCCAACCCCTGACCACCCCCACTTATAAAACTAGCCAAAATCTGCCCTCCTTCATAGTTCTTTTCTTTTCTTGTTCTTTAAAAAACTTCACAAACCGTGAAACACCAATTTTGTCATAAGCATAAAATTGGAAATTCACGAAGTCAATCACATCCTCGTACTTCTTCCACAGAGCCAAGTAATGGCTCTGCACTGGCCCATCATTATCGTAAGGCGCAATGGAAACAGACGAAATGATACCACTTTGTTTCAGACCGGTTATGAGTTGCCCAATGCACTCTGCAAAAGTGTTTGGGTCAGAGTTGAAAGTGTTCGTAGTCTATGTCGATGCCATCTAAGTTATAGACTATCATTGTCGTGAGTAAAGAAATCGCGTTTTAAATCCACAACTTTTTTGATTTTGGTGCAAAGAAGGCTTGGTTGTTGCCTACGCTATCCCCCACCTAAGCTGTCGGCGACTTTGACATTTGGGTGTTTAGATTTGATGGCCGCGATTTTAGTGGGACCCAGATGGTTGGGTTCCCAAAAGGCATTGAATTTGCCGTTGGTGCGAGACGGGTGGCTTTGATCAGTGTAGTCAATTGCGAAGGCGAGGATGAAGTAGAATTCAACGTCGGGGCTTATGGTGACGTCGGTGAGCTCGACGGAGTCAGACTCAGCACCAACGTACTCCCGGAAGAGCTTGGAATTAGCAACTATTATGTGCAACAAATAAATGAAAAGAGTTAGAATATAGTTGAATTTAAATATGGTACAACTAGTATGTTTTTAAGTTAGATTAAACAATTTATTATCAACTATGTTTTATGATCATTTCAATTAAGCGGCTGTTACCATCCTGGTGGGGCCAAGCTATCGTATGATACATGAGTTTGATCTATCATTATAGTTTTGATCAAGTTTTTTGTATTCATTAATACTATAAATTTTAAAAATATGAATTTATTACTCAGATTCATCTCATATTTTGATTTTACATTATACAAGTTCAATAGCTGCAACATAAATGCATTTTCTACAAAGAATTTGTATTTAGTAGTTAATATCAAAGTTACCGCCACGTCATGAGTTTAAGTCGCAGAGAGTGCGATAAGACATTTATTGGGATTACAATTACGGAGGCAATGTACCCATAAATTAACTCAAAATGATAGATCAATGATGTATATTTAAAATTGTTATTGTAGGGTCATTTATAAATTTGAAAATTTGACTATTTTTTAGTTTTTTTTCTTGAATTTGTGGCATTCCTGAATCCTGATTAATACCCAGTATGAGACAAGGTTTCACCAAATAAATCTATTTCTTTAGACGTATTGGGCAAAATTTTAAGAAACCCTCATGTCCAGGTTAGGCAAGAGATTTAACTTGTTAGGGCCATGGGTTTAAATATCATATCTAATTGTACGGGGAGAAAATATCCGTCGCCTTCCGTACTCTTCGTGTCCAAGCTTTGCTCCTTTTTGAATGACCTGAGAACACAAGGACGATGAGTTACCCGGCGGTGTGCTGTCGGAAAAACCATCTAACGATCAAGTTAGCACACTTAGGGAGAGAGAAAGAGAGAGAGAGAGAGAGAGATAGATAGCTCTAATAACCAGATGTTCCAAACTTGTGTGTGGATGCTCAGCACCGTTTATATAGTTTCTGCACGCTCCCTTCTGTCTGTTTTCCTTCTGACGCGTGGATATATTCCCCTCTCGCATTCCTCCACGTATAGGTGCAAATACAACCAAACACCAAATGATCAAACTGCCAAATGGTATTGACGCGTGCGGACGGCGGAATCTTCTTCCTACAGTACTGTCACGCCACGTGGCACTTTCCACTAAGCTATGCTTAGCGCGATGTCATGCCCTCATCTTCAGACCGTGCTGTTTGTCCGGTCTTGTCCGTAATTCCTGATCGTAGGCTCAACCGAGCTCCACAATTGTGACCGAGCTTTCGCTCAGCCGAGTCTAGTCTTTTGAGGACAAATCCCGTTCAACATAGTAAATCACACAACCCCACTGGGCTAGTGGTTCAAAGTTGTCCCACCTTGACTAGATTGAATCTTCCATCTGGCGCGCACCTAACGCCCAACCAAGTAAAGACCCCGGACTCTAGCCCAGACTAGCTTGGCCCATTATTAAGTCATAAATCTTCTTCTTAATTGCCCCTTAATTCCATCCGCACTAGCGTGACAGGGATTATATTCATTAGCCGAGCTCATTTCCTTGCTCAGTCACTGTCTTTCCTGTTTAGTGTTTAGTTACCTATTTTCCCAAATCGATCTGTTACCCCGACCGAGCTAACCATCGTGCTCGACCCCACAACTTGACCGGCCGACGCTTGGTTTGTCCAATCTATCCTTTCAATATTGACATCGATCTCATCACACATGTGTTGTTCATCCGTTGGTTCTGTACAACTATCCCCGTTGTCCCACAATGTCTTTTCAAATTCAAATTTTGGCACCCCTTCCTCTCTCACATATATTGTCACGCCTCTTCAGACCCCTACATCCACTATTCATCATCCCTTTCGCGCGATGACTTAGAGCGACGGCACACCAAACCCTAGTTTTTTTTTTTTCTTCTTTCTTGCCCTAATCGAAGTGCCATCTTGGTGGATTTGGCTTCATCACTGCCATCAGGGATCATTCCAATGGTTGAAGCTCCGATGCACGCCCCAACCCCTAAGTTCTCAATTTACCCACTATTCTTTGCCTATTCTTCATGTTTTTCTTGTATTTTTGAACTCCAACTCTCATATTCATTCATTGAGGAAGATTAAAACACCCAAACACTACCAAAAATCGAATAGGGTTAGGGTTTTGGGCCACTTTTGATGTCAAAAAGCTCATGTGCCCCTAGTTTCCCACTGCCCATAATCTCCTGAGATGAACAGGCGAGGATCTGGGTCTAGCCAGGCTTGAAGCACCTTTTTGATATAAAAAAACAAGTCGACCCGGCAAATTCGTTGTTCATGGAGTTCGGGCATAAAACTGGGCTACCCAATGTATGAGGTCGCGCGACCAAGCTAACATCTGGCCTGCTCGCATAAATGAGCTAGGATCTAACAAATCGAACAAATTGAGCTGCAAAAGCGCACTCAAAGTGACCGAGCTAACATCAATCTCACATGTACAACTGCACTGCCACTCACACTTGGTTTTTAACTGCAGAATTCTAAGGGACTAAGCATACCAACACTAAGTCTCTCAAAGACTAAGCAGCCACCGTGCATAACCTTACCAACCTAATTCTGTTAGGCTAAGCAAACTGGTCTCCCATGGAGCGCTATCGCTTTCTTGTAAACATGCCGAGCGCATTGACCATGTTTCGAGAGGAGTTTGGCGTCCCAACTGATGTGCACCTAGAGCTTAGTGAGGAGGACATAAACCCGTGGTACAGGTTAGAAAATTGCACTTTCACCGTACTGAGCATTGTCGAGGGGGGACTGTGCTTTCCGGTGCAACCCTTGATCTGCAAATTCCTGAGATGCACCGGGCTAGCTCCTACTTAAGTATCCACCAACACTTACAAAATTATAAATGGGGTGGCTAAGCTAAACCACCGGCTTGGTCTGAACCTGGGCCTGGCCGAAATCTTGTGCCAATACACACTTGGTCACACAGCAAATGGGTATAATTATTACCTGAAAATAAGGTCGGGCCAAAAACGCCTAGTGACCGGTACACCGGACAAAGATATGCACAATGACGACTTTTTCTGGGTGTCCAGCAATTATGAGACTTTCAATGTGCTCGATTGGTTCATCAGCAAGGACTTCGATTATTTTTGTAAGCCGAGCTCTCTAACTTGTTAACTTCGTCAATATTCGTTATATCGAGCTAATTACCTTCCTTTTGCAACTATTGAAGAGTTGTAAGTCAATTATCTCTATCCGAACGAAGAGGCGATCAGGGTCGTGCTAAGATATCGGCACCAAGATTACCACGGGCTTCTTGGCTACGTACTGAGCTACTGATATTCAGTACCCTGGAAAAGGAAGGTTACTGACTTCCTTTGGGCGCCTTCTCTTCCACCTGACCCAACTTTGCCTGACGTGCTCCTAATTCGGTTGAGAAAAGAGCAAGAAATGGCAAAAAAGAGCCAAATTAAGAACCTCATCACTGCCATTTCCGTCGAGCTGCCGAGCAACCCACCTCCTACACCAACCGCTGGCCAGCGCTCAGGGACCGTGATTGCATTAGCTTCCACGACTACACGACACGCTAAGCAACGCCGGGCTGGTAAAGGGGCCCGCTCGGCTGATCCATCCACTGAGCTAGCAGTCGAGCTCAATACTGAGCACGTAGCGATAGAAGTCGAACTGGTTCCTGCTTGGCAGTCGAGGTTGAAATCCCGGGGAGGCCCTATCCCAGCCAATGCTTCTGTGAAAGGGGACAAGGAACATCTCCTTGCTTTCTATCTTTCCAGGTCCCTACTTTTGTTGGAAGACATGATAGGGACCAAGCACATTCCGGACACCCAGTTTGTCAAGTTCGCAGTGAAATCGATGATGAGGGTAAAAGCTTCAAATTCGAAAATTTTCCAACTGTTTGCTCGATTTATTGCTTGCTCGGTCTAACCTTCTTCTTGTTTCCTGCAGTCTACTTAGAAGACCCATCTCGTCATGGACCGCATTGTCAGCTTGCAGCAAAAAGTGACCAAGCTGAACGTTGCTGGAAAGAATGTTTCAGCTAAGTTGGGCCGAGCTAAGGCTTCTCTTGAAATCGAGAATGCCGATAATGCGAGGCTACTTGGCTAACTCGATAAAGCTGAGCAGGAGAGAGATGCCATGAAGGCTGAGCTGGAAAAGTTGAAGAAGGTGAGGCAGAAAGATGTGGATGAGGCCAATAATCTCAATTTCAAGGAGGTCAATGAGAGCTACACTAAATAGGTTAAAGCCACCAAGGACATCGTTTTCAAGTTCGGTTGAAAGGCAGCCTGTAAGAAACTCGACTAAGGATCTAAAACTGAGGTGTTCATCTCTCCTCCCCCCGCCTTCCTGCCAGTTTATATGGTGCCTTACACGAATGATGTCTTTAACTCTTTGCAAGAGGAGGCCGAGGAAGAAGCCGGGGAAAAAGCCGAAGAGGAGGTCGAAGAAGGAGGTGGTCGAAAAGAGACCGGCCAAAGGGAGGCCGGCGACGAGGAAAGGATTGCCGTGGTTGACCTGGAAACTGCCGTAGAGGGAGCTGGAGATGACTTCGCCGACCTCTCCCCCTTAGTCTAGTTTCATATTCACTTTTGTTTTCGTTTTGAACTTTTGTAACTGGGCTGCTTGCCCCAACTTCTGTACTTGCAATCTCAATCAATGAAATTTTTTTATAACTTTTGTTACTTGCGATTACATTGTGTTCCTTCTTTACAACCGTGCAATATTCTTAGACAAAGCATCCATTCATTTAACCAAGCAAAACATCTCGACTTCAAGTCAAAAGTTGAACAAAACCTTAACTCTTTTAGCCAAGAAAAATACCTCGGCTAAAACTTAGAGTTGAACAAGTCATCAAATCCTTAGGCCAAACAAAATACCTTGGCTGTAAACTTGGAGTTGAACAAGTCATTAACTTTTTATGCCGGGAAAAACACCTTAGCTAAAAAGTTAGAGTTGAGCAAGTCATCAACTCCTTAGACTGGGCAAAACACCTTGGCTACAACTTGGAGTTGAACAAGTCATCAACTTCTTCAGTCGGTGGAGTTGAACAAGTCATTAACTCGTTTAGCCGGGCAAAACACCTCGGCTAAAACTTGAAATTGAACAAGTCATCAACCCCTTTAGCTGGGTAAAACACCTCGACTAAAGATTTGGAGTTGAACAAGTCATCAACTCTTTTAGCCGAACAAAACATCTCGGCTAACACTGAGAGTTTAACAACTAGGTATTCCTAGATATAAAAATCATTAAAAGTATTACTTAACCTAAAACGCTACAGACATCACTCTTTAATCATAGAAATGGGTAGGAGTTTGACTCCCCAGTGATCTCTATGAGTCATACACAACTCGGTTGTCCCTTTGAACATAGATCTTGGGATCTCCAGTCAACTAGATTGGGTTGCCATTGTGGTAACTTTTATTTAATAGGCTTAAGTCTCATTCCCTTTGATGAATTTTCAACTAACTTTCTTACTAACCCTTTGGTTAGTGGATTCGCTATGTTGTCTTTAGACTTCACACATTCAATGAAAATAATTCCATTAGAGAGTAGTTATCTCATGGTGTTATGTCAGCGATGAATGTGTCGTCACTTACCATTACACATATGACTCTGTGTTCTACCTATTACTGACTGACTATCACAATGTATGCATATAGCAAGCATTGGTTTTGGCCACATTGGAATATTTTCAAGGAAGTGACGAAGTCATTCTGCTTCTTCCCTAGCTTTATCTAAAGTTATAAACTCTGATTCCATAGTAGACCTAGCAATACAAGTCTGTTTGAAAGATTTCCAAGATACAGCCGTACCACCAAGAGTAAAGACATATCCACTGGTGGATTTTGTGCCTCTAGTATTCGATATCTAGTTTGCATCATAGTATCCTTCAAGTACTGCTGGATATCTAGTATAATTTAACCCAATGTTACGAGTAAATTTGAGATATCTTAGAACCCTTATAATAGCTTTCTAGTGTTCTACTCCTGGATTACTTGTATATCTACTTAATTCACTTACTGTATAGGCTATATCTGGACGAGTGCAGTTCATCAAATACATTAAGCTTCCAATAATTTGGGCATACTCTAATTGGGAAATACTTTCTTATACATTTTTAGAAAGAAACAAATTAATATCCACATGTGTTCTATTAAGATGATCATCATCTTTGCTAAATTTATTAAGTATTTTTTCAATGTAATGTAATTGTGACAAAGCATATCTTTATGATGTTTTGGTAATTTTCATATCAAGAATTACATCAGCAATCCCCATGTCTTTCATGTCAAAATATTTATTCAACATTTTATTGGTAGTTTTAATCATGTCATTATTACTACCTATGATGAGCATATTAGCCACATAAAGATATACTATAATATAACCTTTGTTTGTGTTTTTAATATAAACACATTTGTCATATTCATTAATTTTAAATCCATTTGATATCATTGCCTTGTAAAATTTCTCATGTCATTGCTTTGGCACTTGTTTTAAACCATATAATGATTTAACCAATTTACAGGCTTTCTTTTCTTAACCTGGAACAGAAAATCCTTATGATTGTTCCATGTAAATTTCTTCATTTAACTCACTATTTGAGAAGGCTATTTCACATCCATTTGATAAATTTCTAGATTGTGCAAAGATGGAATGACAATTAGCATTCTAATGGATGTTATTCTAGTAATTGGTGAGTATGTATCAAAGTAATCAAGACCTTCTTTTTGTCTATATCCTTTAACCACAAGTCTTGCATTGTATTTGTCAATTGATCCATCTGCTTTCATTTTTCTCTTGGAAATCCAGTTGTACCCAAGAGGTTTACAACTTGGTGGCAAATCCACCAATTTCTAAGTGTGATTTTGTAAGATGGATTCAACTTTGCTATTTACAGCCTCTTTCCATAAAGGAGCATCATGACTAGACATAACTTCTTTGAAAGTTAAAGGCTCATTTTCTAATAAAAAAGTTAGAAAATCTGGACCAAAAGATTTTGAAGTTCTAGCACCTTTGTTACGTCTAGGTTCCTCTTCCTCATTTTGATCTAATTTTTGCTCTCGTTCTTAATCATGACTAGTAATAGTATCACAAGATCTTTTATTAGTACTGGTCTCTTGTCCAATTTTATTAGGAAACACATGTTCAAAGAATGATGCATTCTGAGATTCAACAATAGTATTTACATGCATTTCGGAATGTTTTGACTTACGAATCAAAAACCGATATATACTACTATTCTTGGCATAACCAATGAATATGCAATCAACAGTTTTATGACATATCTTAGTTATTTTAGGATTAGGAATAGCCACTTTAGCCAAACACCTCCACACTTTTAAGTATTTGTAGGATGGTACTCTCCCATTCTACATTTCATAAGATGTTTGATTCACTTTCTTTCGGGGTACTTTATTAAGAATATAATTTGCAGAAAGTATTGCTTCCCCCCACAAGTTCTAAGGTAATCTAGAACTTATCAACATGACATTCATCATTTCTTTTAAAATCCTATTTTTCTTTTCAGCAATTTTATTTTGCTGAGGTGAGTAAGGAGTGGTGGTTTGATGAATTATTCCATGTTCTTTACAAAACTCACCAAAAGGTGATTCATATTCACCACCTCTATCACTTCTTAATTTTTTAATTTTCTTACCAAGTTTAAATTTTCAACTTCATTCTTATATTGAATGAAAGTTTTCAAAGCTTCATCATTGGTTTGAATTAAATAAACATAACTATATCTAATATAGTCATCTATGAAAGTGATAAAATATTTTTTCCCACCTCTAGTTTGAATTGATTTAAAATCACAAATGTCACTATAAATTAATTCAAGTGGTTCTGTACTTCTTTCAATTGAATGAAAATGAGTTTTAGTTAATTTTGTCTCAACACAAATTTCACATTTATAATTTGGATCAATTTCAAATTTAGGCAAACATTCCATATTAATTAATCCACGCAAAGATCCATAATTAACATGTCCTAATCTACCATGCTATAAATTAGAAGACTCAAGCAAGTAAGAAGAAGATGTATTTTTATTAATCATAGGAGAAACAATTGTCATTACATTCATTTTGAAAAGACTATCATTTATGTAACATTTTCTTACATACATCCCGTTTTTGGTAAGTACAAATTTGTCACTTTCAAAAACTAGCATAAACCCATTCTTATTCAACAGAGGTCCGGATACAAGATTCTTGTGAATATCCGGTACATGTAGCTCATTGTTGAGAGTGGGTTCCTTTCCAGATGTCATCTTCAGAATAATCTTTCATTGTCCTTCAACTTTAGAAGTCGAGGAGTTGCCCATGAAAACTTGTTCACTGTTGTCCACCACAGAATAAGATATGAACATCTTTTTATCGGCACAGATGTAGCGAGTAGTACCAGTGTCCACCCACCATTCTTTAGGATTTTCGACAAGGTTTGCCTGGAAAACAACTGCAGAAAGATTTATGTCAACTACACCATTGGAAATTTTGTCCACTTCGGTCATATTGGCTTGAGCAGACTTCTTGCTTGATTTTCTTTTTTCTTTGCACTTGCTACGGCAATCTTTGGCTCGATGTCCCTCTTTGTCACAGATGTAACATTTGCTATTTTCCATTGAACTTATACTTCTTAGTTTCCTCTCCTTTAGAGCCTTATGAGGAACTTTCTCCAAAATACTTCTGTTTCTTTGTGTTTGGTGCATGTTCCACCACATTTGCCTTAGAATCCATTAGATGCTTACCATCCCGCTTCTCAGAATTGTGGTTGTCTTCCTCAATCCTCAAACGCGCAATTAATTCCTTCAAAGTCATTTCTTTGGGCTTGTATTTGAGGTAGTTCTTGAATTCCTTCCATCATTGTGGTAATTTTTCAATCAAGGTAGCAACTTGGAAGGATTCATCGAGAGACATGCTTTCTGCATGAATGTCATACATAATAAGTTAGAGATCTTGAATTTGACTTATCACAATTTTTGAATCAATCATCAAAAAATTTAGAAATTTGCCAACCACAAATTTCTTTGAGTCAGGATCTTTTGTTTCATACTTTTTCTCCAAGGACTCTCAAAGCTCCTTTGCCATTTTGATAGGACTATAGATGTTGTACAATGTGTTATCAAGTTCGTTCAAGATATAGTTCCAGCAATGGAAATCAACATGTTTTCAAGCATCGACCACAACAACTACTTGTGAGTATGAGCATTCTCACGGAGAAAGCATGCCAGGTTAAGAGTAGTAAGATAGAACAGTATTTTCTGCTTCCATCTTTTAAAATTAGTTCCTAAGAACTTCTCTGGCTTTTCACCATGATTGACTGGCACAGTCACAACAGGAGGAGGGGTTGGAGCAATTGCAATCACCATACTAGTACTAGTTTGAACATTAGTTTGACTAGTTTCAGTAGTCATGAATTCTAAATTATAAAACAAAATTATTAAACCATAAACACAGAATTTAATTCTATAAAAATAAAAGAAACAAAAATTATAACTTTTATTTCCAATTAATTTGAAAATAAAATTTTATTTAAACAAATTAATTCCACACAAAAAAAAAATTTCTGTAACACTTCAAAAATTAAAATACTGAAAATAGAATTTTAATTAATGAAAACTCAGATATTATTTCTGAAAACCAAAATTAATTTTTGACCAACTTCCCAAATTAATATTCTGAAATTGTTAATGATAAAAGTATATTACTACTATTTGTACTTTCCAACCAGAATATTACTTTATATAAGTACAGAAAATAAATTTCATAAGAAGAAAAAAAGAAGAAAAGGAAACAAACGAAAAATTCTGTATAAACATAATAATTCGAGTTTGTCTTAAGATTGTTAGAACAATCTTCTGTGTATAATAAATGACTTGAAACAAATCAAATAAACAAAATAAATTACTTACAAAATTTATTTACCAAAACAACTTAAAAACAAGAATGATCAAGTCGAGTGTGTGACACTCTATCCTTAAAAAAGATTCGCCCCGCTCAGGTGCTTACGGAATAATGATGTCTATTTCCAAGATACAATGATCTTGCATAGATTGTATTAGTACTAAAAACAATCTGTTTCGGCGAACCAGAACCTCTGTTCTATACTCTTAGAAATTTCTCTAAAATTAATATGAAGAATATATATATATATATAAGCAAGAGAACAAAACGGAAGCCAACAATAGAATTTCATAAATCAAACTGCTGGAAGAATTCTTGTATCTATAGGCTAAGTGGTGACTTTTTGAAAGGGCCAAATAGGTATAAATTCAAACTGAATAGGTTTGATTTTGAATTGAACCAGTGCAAACTGTTGAAACAATTTTGAATTTGTCTAGGAAAGAACTTAAATCTGTCCAGTGCAATCTGTTAAAATAGTTTGAAAATCTGTTTGAATTTGCTTAGACTGGTTTGGAGAGGACACACTGGTTGGGACCAAAAAATTTGAATTCAAACTGTTTGATGCAAAATTCAAAATTTTCCTGCAAGAATTTTGGAAAAATTTAAATAAATTTTATCCAAAAAATTAATGTTAGGACCCATAACCCACACTCGCGCCCGGCACGGCCGGCCAGACGGTGGCAGCGCGCGTGTGGTGGTTTGAGCCAAAACCCACTTTATCTATAGCTCCTCCTTTCCACAAACTTGGGGTGCCCCTTGGGGCCGAACCCAAGTATGTCCACCTAGAACTTATATACTCACATAAGCTCTCTTAAAGTTTTGTATGAGAGGGTTCAGGAAAGTTATTGGAAAATTCGAAGATCTTCGAAGATCCTTGAAGAAAAATTCGAATTCTCTAGAAGATAATGAGAGGCTTAGATTCTTCAATAGTCTTAACTAAGAACACAAAAGCAAAGAAGATGATGGAGATAAGAGATTGGGTTGGATCTCCCACTTTCACTCTCAAGGTTGATAATGGAGAAGGGAAATTAGTTCTTTTCTCAAGAGTAATCTCTCCAAAATCCATCCCTTGTAAAGCTATGGATGGGTGCTATTTATAGGCACCTCATAATGTAGGATGGAGTCCATGTGCAAGGTACATGGGGAATATTCTCTCTAACCACCTTGTTTGAGGAGGTGACCTCTCCGAGGATGAGGAAAACCCCGAAAAGGAGATCAATCTCTCGGCGAACCCTCATTCTTAGCCACACCTAACCAATGATCCCCAATCATCCCAAAGGGTCAGGGGTAGTCCCAGAGGACGCCCTGCCGTATAAGGGTCAGGGGTAGTTCAAGAAAACGCCCTGCTGCAAATATTGCCGAGTCTCAAGGACCCTCTAGATCGTGCCACCTCGACCTAGGTGTAGGCTAGTTTAACCGAAAAGTGAATTTATCTCCACTCACCGTCCTCAGGATCGGGTCCTTTGTTCGAACTCCATTACGCCCATGGTTCTGGTGCGTAGATCCCGGAAAGCTCCGAGCCCGCAAGTGTTCTGGGACTCATTAACGGAGCGACTTCTAGATTGCGTCTGAATCCGTTCGAAGCCAAGTGCTTCGGACCTCTAGGTTCATGGATCCGAACCCTTTCAAGTCCGAATGCCTCGGATCTCTAGGCCTGCTCAATATCCTTTCGAGTCCGGGCTCGAGTAAGTCTTTAAGTTCGTGGATCCGAACCCTTTCAAGGCTTAGAGCCATTCAGCCCGTTTGATGGTGATAAATCCAAGCCCACCAATCTTGGACTTGCGATAAATTCAGGGCCACCAACCTTGGACTATTGGGCCTAATTAATTTAGTGGGCTCAAATTAGCTACTCTTACAAGTTTCAATGTGGGACAATCAATTTAAGGAAACCCACATTTAACTCTTCAACTTCCCATTCTACAAATCCGAAAACGACGTCAAGTTCTCATTCACTCATAAATGGTTTTGACAAACCGTCTACACCTTGTGACTTGTCATGCGGCAAGGAACACGTCATCTCTTTGGACCCACCCAAAAGACATATGGGTCCCACTCAAATTTGGGCTCAAAGTTGGCCCAAAATAAGCCTATAAAAACCATAATTTCCAACAATTTTGTGGAGTGGTGTAATTTTAGATTTCATCTTTGAAGCCATTGTCAAATTTATTTAGACCTTGTGAGGCATTGGTTAATTTCCTTTTGGGAAGACCAAAGTTTGGTCTTTGCATGTATTGGAGATGGTTCCAGGTTGTCTTCGAAGTAAGCATAGCAATTATTAATTTTCTTTTCTTTGATATGAATCAAAGCATGTGCTTTGAAAGTGCTTTTTATTATGACGTTAAAAATTTTGGAAGACTGTTAGTTGCATCAACAACAGTCTTAGGTTTCAAACAATTGATGGTTGAACATGATTGTACACTTTCGAAGATTCAAGAATGATTTTGAAGGTTGGTTACTCGGCTTCAAAGTTTCAAGAATTGCTTTGAAGATTGGCTATACTCACGTTCGAAGCTTCGAGAATTGTCTCAAAGATTGGTTACTCACCTTCGAAGCTTCGAGAATTGTTTCAAAAGTTGGTTATTTCTAAGCTTTGAAGTATACTATGGTGCAATCGAAGTTTTGGGTAGGCATACAATGGCACTTTGAAGCCCTGCAAAACACTCCATAGTGTAATTTAAAGGGTGAGTTTGCTATTTGTCACTTAGAAACAATTTGAGGTAGTGTAATCGGAAGCGAAAATGTATTATTAAGGCCTAAAGAATCATGCTACGAAGATCTTGAAATTCCCGTAGTCTCATAATGCTTCAAAGGTCTCGAAGTAAAGCATCGAAAGGCCAGTTATTACTAATGGCTCAAAGCAAATAACGTTGGCATGCATTGTGGCCAAATGAAATTGGTGATGTTTTGCTAAAAAGTCACCATTTTAAAACACATGCAAAGTAATCCAACTTCAAAGCACTCATATTGAATTCGAAATAAATGGCTACACTATAATTCCCCTCTGAAATACTTACTTGGTGTTGCTATGATATTCTTTTTTTTTTTTTTTTTTTTTTTTTTGATTCATAGGAATAAAACAACCAAAGTTACAAACAAAACAGTCCTAGGATATATCAATCCCTTCTAGAGTTTATAGAAGCATGCACCATATCAGTAATAAGAAGAGAAAGTATGGAGCTAGGTGGATCCTCTAGGTATATCAGATGTTCCTGTTGATTGGCTCCAAGATTTGCCAAGGCATCAGCACTCTGGTTGCCTTCTCGGGGTACATGCTGAATGGAGCATTGGCATCTACTGAGAAAGAAGTTTGCATTCTCTACAATAGCTCGAAAGGGTGATGAGCTTGCAGCACCATCTCTAATCAAGGCCATGGTAGCTTGGAAGTCTATTTCAATGGTGATGTTGGACAGCCCTTTTTGCATGATGATAGTCAAACCTCTATAGATGCCCCAAATTTCTGCCTCCAAGTTGGTACAGTGTCCTAGGTAGCCCTGGAAGCCCCACACCCATGAGCCCACTTCATCCCTTAGTAGCCCTCCATAGCCAGACTGTCCTGGGTCACCTCTGGAGCAACCATCAGTGTTAAGTTTGAGTTTACCTGCAATGGGACAAGACCAGAAAGTTAGTGTGGGATTAGTATAATTTGGATGAAGGGCATTATGGAAGGCTTGTTGGGTTGCCTCAGCTTGCTGTAAAATGAGATTGACACTGACTGAAGGGGGTTGGACGTGGTTAGCAAAAACTTCTTTGTTTCTTTCCTTCCAAATGCTCCAAAGTGCTGTCAAGAAAAGAGTGGGCCATTGTATACCATTGTATTGCCCTTTGCTATGATATTCGAAGTAGCTTTATTGGTTTCTATTTTTTAATTCGAAGCTACGGTATTCGAATTGCTATTATTGGTGCTATTTTTGTGTGTTTGGTCCATTCAAAGCATTTATCTAGTCTTATTGAAATATTTGAATCACTTTGCTACTTTCAATTGGTTTTATGCTTTGATTCGGCACTTTAAAAAAAAATCATTTTTAAAAGCCGCGGGATAATGTTGGCATCATAAATATGCAATTATTATTATTTATAAATTGCAGGATACATGACGCTCTCTTACAAAGTATGAAAAAACATGTGGAAAATATGATAGAAAAATGGAAAAACATGGAGCATGAAATGGAGGAGTTGAGAGATCATAGAAGGACACATGACAAGACAATAATGAAAATGAAATAATAGGGTAGTTATTAGGTAATTTTTTTCTACAAATTTTTGCCTATAAATAGCCATTTATGGCTACATTGTAATCATCAAACTCAAATAAAAATAACTGATTTTCATTTTTCGTGTCATTTATATTTCCTGCAGTTAATTTTCAGTACTTCCTTTAGGAGTGGAAGTAAATTAATGATTACTTTATTCACTCAATCATCTATCTCCACCTCCCTCTCTCTTTTAATTCTTTTCTCTACACTTGACAATTTTAAAGTCCTCTTCACTGAGGTAAAGAACTGTTAAAGCAATTGTTTGATAATTGACTTAAATTTAATGTATAAATATTTTTGAATCCTTACTGATATGTTCATTTTTATAATTTTTTTTTTTGTAAGAAAAATAAGTCAAAAATATATCTTGGCTGGTTCGTAAAAAGTATCTCTCCAAATTGATTAATCATGAAAAACAACAAACATCATGAAAGGAGAAAGGAATAGCGTCTTAGAAAATGCATAAAAACTAGATTGGGCCTTTTCCATAATAGTAAAACCCAAACCAATTCTCTCAACTTCTATCTCTATTTCAACACATCATATGTGCCACTATGAATGACATGATTTTGTGGGAAATAATAAATAAATGAATAAATCAGAAATTGGATTTGGGTTGTTGTGGTCATATAATGAAGGACAAGGACATTGGAGGTCCGACCGAAGGTGATAACGGAGCACCGAGGCCGATGATAAGGACGAAGTCGAGGTCGGTTGCGATAAAGGGTACTTAATCATGTCATTGTGGGCAGCCTATTTGGGAAGTCCAAGTGTCATAGGAAATAGAAAATACTTTGTTCTCAATTTGCTTATGGGATTCCTTTTGTTGTGTTGTACAAATTGTGTATTTAAATTAAAATAATAAATATAAATAAATTTATATTTAATTAAATTTCGAATTACATAATAAGAAATTACGTAATTAGATTATGCTAGAGATTATAACTTGATGAACAAAAATATATATATTGAAATAAAATAGTATAGAAAGCAAACCGAATTCTATGTGATATCACAGTCTCCTTAAAATAGATTCGCCACATCACCGTGAGTGCTAGAGGTGTGCCGACGTTTGTCTCTCAGGATTCGACGGTTAGAACTCGCTAAATTAGAAGCACCTTCTGTATAGTTCTGGCAAACTGACAATGGGAGTACTCTCTCATACAAGAAGAATTATACAATAGAAGTAGACTGACTATGCAAACTGACAATAGCAGTGCTCTCTCACACGGGAAAATTTATATGATAGAAGCAAATTGACTATAATAGTAGAGACCAAAAAATTCTGAGTGACACAAACAAAGAGAGAGAAGTCTCTTTTTATACAAAGAGCCCCAAGTCCCAAGCCCAAGGACCCGGCTCGGGCAAGCGGCGTACGTGTGGCATTTTTTGTATAACCAATTTAGACCATAGTTTTGGGTCAAGTTCATACTTGAAACATCTATAACTCCTTTCATAATAATGATACTCTCGAAGAATATCAAAAGTTTAGATTTACTGCTTGAGTCATTTTTTCAATTGTTGAACAGTAAGCTCTTTTATGTTTTGACATCATATTACAGATGATTAATCATTTCACACACAGAGATGTATCTATTGTTTAGATGTTTTCATTTTTTTTTTCTTTTTGGGCTTGGATGTTGCTATGTGATTGTTTCTTGGTTAATTGTTGTTGAATTTCTTTTATATAGCTAATATTTTAATTTAATTAAGAGTGTTTATTTTACAATCTTATAATTTAATATATATAGGGGAATTTTTTTTAAGGTCCCTGATATGAAAATTTTATAGCGTAAAGGACATCAAATATTTTCATAATGTCTAAGGTCCCTTAACATCGATCTAGAAAAATTTTAGTCTCAGAGAAATTCTCTCCAGAGAAAATTGAAACTCTCTCCAAAGAAATTCTCTGGATTCAAACCAGAGAAAATTGAAATTTCTCTGAGTACCAAAGAAATCCAGAGAAAATTGCGGAAATTTGTGTGACTATCTAGGAAAATTCTCTCATTTCACA
Organism: Camellia granthamiana; assembly: GCA_036172215.1. NCBI lineage: Eukaryota > Viridiplantae > Streptophyta > Magnoliopsida > Ericales > Theaceae > Camellia > Camellia granthamiana. Next base: position 38,626,779 of record CM069905.1, read on the forward strand.
AATTTTTGTGGCTCTTTTCTAATTTTTGCATGCCATTTATAGTGCAAAATGCCAAAACTCATCATCTCATCTTTTCAATCACTGACCTCTATAAAATACATCAAACCTTTGATAGCAATGGCAAAATTTAACAACTTCAATGACATCTTCATTACCAAACTGCTATAACATAATTATGACAGTTCAAAACAACAATTCTATTGAATAATAAAAAAATAAGTAACAATAGCATGTAAGGTGCTTACTCATGTGTACCCAGTCAACAATTGAAAATAATAAATATAGTAATGAATGTCCAATGTAAATGCACCAAGTCTTTACTTTTCTTGTTTTACTTTTAAAGCTAAGTTGAGAGTAACTACACTTGAAAAGTTTCCCAAACAATGTCGTTGCTCCTCTTCCAAAAATCTTCTTCTTCTTCTTCTTTAACTTTGTTTTGTGTCATTGGAGAAGCTGTGATAAGGTTGCTAGAGAATGTGACAATACCGACGGTGATAATGTTTGGAGATTCAATAGTGGATACAGGCAACAACAACAATCTTGAAATAATTTTTAAGGTCAATTATCCTCTTTATGGCAAGGTCTCTAGAGAAATTTTTTTTCTCTACCTTTCTTACACTTCCCACTCTCCAGAGAAATTTTGGCCTTCCTCTCCAGAGAAATTTAATAATGTCTAAGGTCTGAGGTCTTTCAAATTAATCTAGAGAAAATTCGACTTCATAGAGAAATTCTGGGACTTTCCAGAGAAAATTTGAAAATTTCTCTAACCAATTGTTTTCTCTGCCTTCCATATACTTCCCACTCTCCAGAGAAATTTGAAAATTTCTCTGGCTTTCTCGGCTTTCCCACAAAATTACCTCTGAAGAGAAATTTTAGAAATTGTTGAAATTTTAGAAAATAATTTGTGTGGCTTTATCTAGAGAAAATTATGTTAAAAGAAAATTTGTGTGGCTTTGTGTGGCTCTATCCAAAGAAAATTGTATTAGAGAAAATTTCTATGGCTTTGTGTGGCTCTATCCAGAGAAAATTGTGTAAAGAAAATTTGTGTTTTTGATCAAACCAGAGAAAATTGAACCAAAAAAAAAACAGATAAGAGAATTTCTCTGGTTTAGACATGGAAATACACCAATCAAGCTCATGAACACAGTCAGATTTTACTCACTATTGAATATTCAGCAACAATTTTTTATGTGTTTTCAAATTTATATAATTTGGGCTCTTAAACATTTGAACCCAAACGTACATCATAAGCAATCCTCCAAAACTTTCTTTTCAAAGTAAATTGATATTTATACATAAAGACTCATCACAATTGCTTATAATGGAGTCTTTGTGTATATCTCAGTGACTGATATGGATATGATGGAGACTTATCTCACGTTCAGAGTAATTACTGAGATAACTGAGACTTATCTCACGCTCAAAGTAATTGCTTATGATGGAGACTTATCTTCGGCTTATCTCATCTTCTTCTCTTATCTTCGGCTTATCTCACACTCAGAGTAATCTTTCAAAAATTTATCTGCTTTGACGAAACTCATAGTAAACTTTCTTTGCTTCCAAAACTTTATTTGCTTCGGCTTAACTTCTCGACGAAACTCAGAGTAATTGCTTCCAGTTTAAAAATTTCTTTGCTTCGACCAAAACTCAGAGTAAACTCTCATCCAAGAGGGAGACGATGATGGAGATGAAGACGGCGGCGGCGGTGAGAAATCGAAGATGAGAGAAGAAGAGAAGAGAGATAGATCTAGAGAAGGAGAGAGAGAAAGATCTAGGGTTTTAAACTGGTAATTGAGATTGATGAGAGAGAGAGAGAGAGAGAGAGAGAGAGAGAGTCCTCTCTTTCTCCTCCTCTTCTCTCTCTCTCTAGATTGTTGGAAAATGGCTTTGAAATTTTTTTATTTTTTGCTAATTTTGAGCATTAATTAAGGTGGGACCCAAGCATTATTTTTAACGTTTTTCATTGGGTTCATGTTTAATGTTGCGTAGTGAATAAAACCGTGTATTTGGTTGCTAAAAACCATTTCCGGATGAATGAAAATTCAAAGTTCATTTTCGAATTCGTGGAAATGTGTAATAACCCTCACACTGATTACCGATAAGTCACTGATTGATTACCGATTACTGCTAAACTGAGACCGAATATGAAAAGTAATTGAACTGACTGAATTACTGAACTAACTGACTAAATCTGAAACTGAATTGATTGCCTGTATCTGTTTGAATTGCATTTTATCTGTTTAATTGTTTAATTATCTGTTCAGTCTGTTTTGTTTAGACTGTAAATTGAAGGCCTTATCGGCGGCCGAATCTGAAATCAATTAGTGTTTTGTGATCCTCATGATTTATGTAAATTTATGGTATATTTATCTAAAATGTGATTTAGCATGATTAAATTAGATTAAAATAAGCTAATTGGCCTAGTTGGACTTATTTACCAAACAGCCATGTAGTGGCCCACTATCTTAAAACATTTTAAGCCTTATTACACCTTATACCAAACATTTGATCAGCCTTTCTTGAGAGCTAACCGACCATAGAGAGGGAGAGAACTATGAGAGTTGGTTTTCATCTTGCTTTGGTTTGTTAAACTTGAAGGAATTAGAGGTTGATCTCATATTTTAGCTTCTACACTTCAACTACAAGGTCTAAGGTAGAAGTCCATCTCCTTGATTGTGCATTTATATTGATTCCTGCATGGTTTAGAGCTAGGTTGGAGTCTAGAGCCAATTTATGGCTCAAATTGTGATGTTGAAGCTTAATTGTTGCATGCATGTTGGTGTTATTGAGTTTTAAGTTATTTCCATGACAATTAGCTATGTTTGGGAAGTGGCTAAAATAGCCAAAAAGCCAAAAAGCTAACTAAAACACATCACATCACCTCTTTACTTTTCTGCACATCTTTTCCTAAAAAGCCAAAAAGTTACTAAAATAGCATGTTCCAAAACCAGGCCAAAAATGTCACATGCATGTTCATAATATTGTTGTAATTCATGTTGTCATCATGTTTTTGAAAGTTTTGGCTCACTAGAGCATGGAATTGAAGTTTGGAGGTGATTTGAATTCATGCATGTGTATGTTCATCTTGTTCATGAAAAGGTGGTTTGAAATTGAGTTTGAATTAAACACCCTTGGGCTTTGATTTCTCAAATTAAGCTTCAAATCATGTGATTCTATGTGTTTGCAAAGGTTTTCCAGAACATGGGCCCAAGAGGATCGATTTTGGTGGTTGAAAACTTGATTTTGAGCTTGGGACTCAAATCTGGAATTTCCAGATTTTGGTCGTCCGCTCGAGCGGGGGAAGTGCCGCTCGAGCGGAAAAATCGAGCTCCCAGTACTTTGACCTGTTTTACAGTCCGCTCGAGCGGAGTGATTCACGCTCGAGCGAGGAAATCGAGCATTCAGTACTTTGCACTGTTCATCAGTCCGCTCGAGCGGAGGAATGTACGCTCGAGCGGAGGACTGGGTGACACGCTCGAGCGGGGAAGTTGATGCTCGAGCGGGTCCTTTTTGTTTGCATGTCCACTCGAGCAGGGAAACATGCGCTCGAGCGGGACCCTATTTCACTGAAAATCCTGAAAATGTTTTCTGTGTACATCTTTGCATCCTCATTGCATCCTAGGCATTCTTAGGCCTAGTTTTAGACATCTTAATGAGGATATAGATGTAGAACACACCGAGGCATAATAGGGAGTTAATAATTATCTTTCCCAACTGTGAAACTTAGAGTGTGTTCAATCTGTTAACTGTATAGGGTTGGCATTCTGAGGAGACGCTCTAGCCTACTGTAGCCCAGAACTCTGTGAGTAACGATTGTGTAAAGATATTTTCAAAATGATTATCTTCTGAATACTGAACTGAACTGTTTACTGAACTGATATTGTTTTACTAAATGAATATATGTCCTATATTCTGAACTGTACTGTGGCATCCTTAGCACCTACTGTTTACTGTTACTGTTACTGTTACTGTTACAGAGATCTCTGTCGGTTCCCTCGTGGAACCACTACTGTTTACTGATTGATGGCCATCACTACTGTTCGGTCTCTTAAGACCTACTGTTTACTGTTATGCTAACGGATGTACCACATATGACTGTTTACTGTACTGAGCAACTGATATACTGATCGAAATGAACTGTTTTCATTACTGTAAGGACATTCATTCTAAACCTCTTTACGCATTATGTTATTCACTGGGCTTTAGCTCACTGCTTATATATATATGTAGGTGTGCAGGCACCAGACCGCAGCTAGAAGCATCGGGGTAGAGTCCCAGTTTTGTCAAGCCAACCAATGTGCCTCACTGCGAGGTTCCGAGCCTGCCAAGCTATGGCTTAAGGGTGTTTTTATTTCCCCGTCTGTCTTGTACTGTTTTGTGATACTGTATAGACTATTAACACCGTTACTGTACTGTTAATAGGGATTAAGTCCCTGCACTGTATGTTTGTAAATGGTGTATGTACTGTTCCGTATTGTGTTTATATGTATATGTCTGAAAAAATCTTTTTGGCATACAGACTGTAACAGCTCATTGGACATTGTTTATTTACTGTATTGGCTTCCGCCATGCCCCTGTACTCTGTTTTACTGTCTTACTGTTCAGTAGGCCTTCGGTAATCTCGGATTACTGGCCGGTTACGGTGCTAAACCCATAGGGGCGGGTTTGGGTCGTGACAAAATGGCTTTAGGTGAGTTTCCTACACATTTGTGAAATATGTTTGTCCTACATTGGAAAGGTTTAAGATTTTGAATGGGTTTATATACACAAGCCTAGGATACTTGAGATGAGCCCCAAGGGATGAGGTTATGAGTGAAATAGGCTAGACCCATTGGACCTAAAACAAAAAACCACACGCGCACGCCGCCGTTCGTCTGTCCTGTCAGTTAGGCGAGTTGGGCTAGGCCTAGGCTTGGGCGCAGGTGCGTGGTATAAGGTTGGGTTGGGCTTGTCCGACCCAATACTTACAGGTTCATACCTGTTGAATTCAAATATGTACCTGTTCGGAAAAGCCACCATTGCTCCTAAATAAAGCCTTCCATTCCAGCAATTCTTGGATCTAATTTTTCCCTCAGAATTCCGTCCTTCTTCTTCTGTTCATCTCCGTGTTTCTACATCTATTTTGCATTTAATTTTTAGAAAGAAAAAGAGAGTCACAACAGAGTTTTGGTTTGCTAGACTTGATTTTGTAGTGCTACAAATCAAGTGTTAGTCGTTGCATCTTGGGAAATAGACACCATTAAAACTCGAAGTACTGGAGCGAGGGCGAAATCTACTTTAAGGAGATTGTGTTCAACACAAGTCTCAACTTATAATTTTTGTAAGCATTTAATTCAGAATTTAATTTATTAAATTATTTTCTGAATTATTTTATTTTGTTGTTTATTTTATTTACACATTTAATTTACACACACACCGCTAGGTATAACAATCTTAAAGTAGATTTCTGTTTTTATTTACTTCTGTGTTAGACAAACGAATATTTTGTTTCGGGAAATTAAATAGTAGTCATATATAGTGTTTAATTTTTTAAATAGTAGTAATATACTGTTTAGTGATTTCTTTGATAACATAGTAGTAATACTATTTATCATTGGAATTTTGTTACAAAATATTATTTTGTATATTTTGTGTGTAAATTCTATTTCTGTATAAATTTGTGATTGGTGTATTATTATTTCGTCAACATTATGACAACTGAAATAAACAGTACTGAGACTATTATTTCTTCGACTCCCACACTTGTTGTGCTAATGATGACTTCGGCAATACCGGTAAATCATGGGGAGAAGCCAGAAAAATTCAATGGAAATAATTTTAAAAGATGGCAACAAAAAATGATATTTTATCTTACGTACGACATTGAATTTGGCTCACTTCACTCATGGAAAAGCTCCAGCACCGAACAAGGAAGAAACTGACCGGCAAGTGGTTGCCGCAATCGATGCATGGAAACATGGTGATTTTCTGTGTTGGAATTATATCCTCAATGGGTTGGACCATACACTATACAATGTGTATAGTGTCAAAAGCACTGCAAAAGAACTGTATAAATCTCTAGATCATAAATATAAGACAGAGGATACCGGTACAAAGAAATTTGTTGTCGGCCGTTTTCTGGATTGTAAAATGATGGATTCCAGGATTATTAGTCAGGTTCAAGATCTCTAATTAATTCTCCATGACATACATGTAGAAGGGATGGTTCTCAGTGAATGTTTTCAAGTAGCAGTAATCATTGAAAAATTGCCACTATCTTGGAAAGAATTCAATAATTATCCAAAGCATAAACGCAATGAGATGAAATTAAAGGAACTAATAGTACAGCTCAGAATTAAAAAGGACAACCGTGGTTCCGACAAGAAATCAGGAAACCATGTCATGCAGGCTAAAGCAAATGTTGTGGAACATGAACAAGGGTCAAAGTTCAACAACAAGAAACGGAAGCATGATGGCAATGGTCCCAAACAAGGATCCACTAGTAAGATCAACAAAGAGATTAACAACGAGTTCAACAAGAGGTTCAAAGGCAAGTGTTTTGTCACGCCCCAAAATTTGGACAATTAAATAAAAATTAGAACTAAATTCCAATCAATATTCCATCATCCAAATCCTAGGGTGAAACAAAATCTAAATGTTCATGTCTCCAAAGGGTTTAAGTAAATTTTTGTCCTCAAATGATTTAAGTAAAATCTAAATTTTCGTCTTCAAGGGATAAAAAAAAATAATAATAATAACAAAACGCCAACCAAACCATCTACCATAATTTCATAACTAACCAATACCTCCAACATTAAAGTAACAATAAATAGTCAAAATAACTTAAATAATGTAAAGTTACAAATCATGCCAAATTATCAAAATACTAAGGTCATAAAAAAATAAATAAATACATAAACTAATATCAATCCTAAACTCAAGAAAACAAAAGAAGTCCAAACGACATGTACAACTATAGTTATTTCTCTTCACCACCGTAGTTCCAACTAATCCTGCAAAGGAAACTCGACTGTGCTCAAACTGAACGCACCCGAGTTGCCAAGAGACAAAACGGGTCAGTATACAGATATACTGGTATGAGTACAAGATTTAATACCCATGTGTCCACCAAACACAAACAAAAATATATTTAATTCTTGTTACAGGATAAGACAAGTAGTTCCATTCGCACCGAGACGAATGGGTAGTTTTCTAAGATACGGTGGCATTTAGTTTCTTACCCGTACACAATGAAATATAAATTGAATATAAAATAAACAAAATAAAAATAAAAATATGGTAGGTCAGCCCTACATAAAAAGTTAGTAACACGCACCATTCTACAAAAAATAAGGTTAGTATAATTTAATCATAATTAACTTGCTGAAGAAGTATAAAAATGCATTGTTTCATGCTTAAATAATTCGAATTAATCAAAACTCAAAGAACAAAAGTTGTACATAATCAAATTTTCTAAAATGTGGCGTGTACGAATTTAGTAGAAATTGAATAGGTTGAGAGAAAAACTTAATAGAAAATCCTAAACTAAATTTGATCGAAAAATCTGGAATTGAAAATGAAAATGAAAAGAAATTGCTCTAGGATGAATTTTTTCGGAAAAGTTCAAAACATGAAAAGTGCTCAAAATAATGTTTTACTTCATTTTACGCAAAATCAATAAAAATGATCTCATTTTTGTGGATTAAAACAGCCTCTAAAATCTGCATTGTTAAAATGAATCAAAACTACTATAACCAAGATCATCCGATTATAAGTTCTAATTGGTCTTTTTAATAAAATGTTAAAACACAAAAGTTGTCTAGAATCACGTATACATGCCTTTGCTCAAATTTCATAATTTATCAAGGTTGTTTACTATTTTTCAAGATATACAAATCGATACAATTCACACTATAACAATAAATTCATATTTAATTCTTTGTACCTTAACTCCACCACTTCGGCCCTTCACTTCCGGCTTACACATATATCCCATATGCCTCCCGTATACCTAACACCGCTCCGAAGCCAAACTTGCATAGGGATATTGTCCCGAGTTTGACCCACACTCCCCGGATGGATTGCATATACGTATGTGCATAAATCAAAGCACTCGTCTATTCATGAGAACGAGGCAACAATATATATATACACACAATCTCTCATCTACTCATGAGAACAATCATAACGATGCCAAGCCTAAGGCATTCAAATAAATCTCATAATACTCACTTCTTCTTTTTTTTTTATACACTTTTTCTCACCAACACTCAAATAAAACAGCAATCCATGGAATCATAGTGGAATATAAAGAATTTATCTATGAGTTCCAAGTTTATTTTAATTTCATAGATTCATGAGTGTGATTATAACCATAAAATAAATACATATAAAAACCCTAAACCTAGCATACACAACTAATCAAAATAATTAAAATCAATCTATCATCTACATACAAATACAAAATCAAACCAACGTCAAATAAATAAATAAAAACAACGAATCAATCCATCATCTAATCAATATCTATGGATTCGAAGTTTATTTCAATTTCTTATAAACATGAGTGTGATTACAACCATAAAAAAAAAATACATAAAAAAAAAAAACCCTAAACCTTGCATACACAACTAATCAAAATAATTGAAGTCAATCCATCATCTTCATACAAATACAATATCAAACCAACATCAAATAAATAAATAAAAACAACAAAATAAACATAAATCAAGGGAAGTGGGTTTTGCACTCACAATAATTCTTTTGAAGATCAAAGAAATATTTGGAGGATTAATGAAACCACAAAAACAAAACCCTAACCCTTTTCTTCCTTTTTCTCCACCTCTCCCCTTTCTCTTTGTCGTCTCTATGTTCTCTCTCTCTCTCTCTCTCTCACGGCTGTGTGTGAGCCCTCTTTCTTTCTTGGCTTGGCTGCTCTCTCTCTTTTCTTTTTCTTTTATTTATTTATTTATTATCTAAGTGAGGCTCTAATACTTAACCTAATTGATATATTATATAATATTATATAAATACAACATAAATATAACATGTATAAATATAAATATAAGATCAATATATATATATCTAACACTTTATATATATATATATATATAAATTCAAATTAATTATATATAATTAAATACCACATTAAATTCTCATGTAACCACGCAATTAATAAAGTCCAAAAAAATAAAAATAAAAAGTAATAATAATGATAATAAATGACTTAAGAAAATTAGGGTCGCTACATGTTTTGTGTGTGGCAAAGATTGACATCGTCCTAAGGATTGTCACGTTCGCAAGGACGAAGGGAGTTCAAGCAAAAAGCCAACACAAGCCAACATAGCCGAGGATTTTTATCTTTCCGATGGAGTAACAAACATCAATTTTGCTGTAGTAGTCTCTGAAGCAAATTTGGTGGGCAATCCCACAGAGTAGTGGGTGGATACTGGAGCAACCGGCCATATTTGTGCAGATAAGAAGATGTTCACAACCTACAAAGTGGTGGAAAGTGGGGAACAGTTTTTTGTGGGAAACTCCTCCACTTCAACTGTAGAAGGACAAAGAAAGATCGTGTTGAAAATGACCTCGGGAAAAGAACTCACGCTTAACAATGTACTCCATGTGCCAGAGATTCGCAAAAATTTGATTTCTAGGTCATTGTTGATCAAGAATGGGTTTAGATTAGTCTTTAAATCTGATAAGGTTGTACTCCGCAAGAGTGGAATGTATGTAGGGTGAGGTTATATGAGTGATGGGTTTGTTAAGCACAATGTACTAACTGTTGTACCAAATTTGGCTATTAATAATAAGAGCACATCTTCTATTTATATTGCTAAGTCTTATTTTTCATGGCATGGTAGATTAGGATATGTTAATTTTAATTTTTTGCGTAGACTTTTTTCTTTAGAATGTTTATGTAGCTCGGCTTTTTCGCGCTCCCTTTTAGAAGTTTGAAAAGAAGCCCTACAGTTCAGACTCCTGCGGTTGTGAATCCAATCTTACAAGTGCAATGTGAAATTTGATAAGCACCAAAGAGTCCAAATCCGGCAAATCTTTTAAAAAATCGATTTTAAATCAAAAATGCTAAAATTACACTGCTTTTCCAGATACAGAGTCGCCACCTAAATATTTTATTTTTTGGAAATTTAGGAAACCCATGACTCGTGCCAAAGGCCACGTGTCCGTCATCACCAAAGTTGCCTCGGCTCAGGAACTTGGGTACGAGAGGGACAGGTCATGAATACATTTGAGCACCCCCGCTCGCCCGATCAAAGATTGGCCTCTACTAATTATGATATGATTTTTATCAACAGTATGTGCTCTTGTTCTGGTTATTATGCTAGCATTACTATGTAATACGTACACACAAGTATAGACTAGTTTGCTCAAATTGCAACAACTCAATTTCATGTTTATTTATTTTATTTTTTTTTGAAAAGGGTTTGATTTGCCACTCAACAAAGTGGGCTTAAAGTTTGCGAATTTGCCACTTGACAAAGTGGGCTTTAAAACGTACATTTATCAAATTGTTCCAATTCAAGCAACAAGCCTTCATCCACAGGCATTTAAACAGTTAACACTTAAGCACTTAGCCTCATGGCGAGCATGCTAGATATGGCAATCACTCACACTCATGCAAGTATGCTAAAGCACTAAAAACTCACTTAGTACTCCAACCCAAAAAAAGAAACTAGTTAGAAAAATGCATGTTCCTAACTACGCCAAATGTGTAATGCAACACATGCGATATGCAATTTACTAGGCTCGGCTACTTAACATGTTATTTGCAACAATTTCATAGCTTGCGTTTTAAACACGTATTCAACGACGTATCGAAATGACAATGTAGTTAGAATGATGCGCCGAGCCTCGATGCATGCAATACGAAATGAATGGATGCAAACATGGAGTATGCTAATTGAAACGTGATGCTCTTAAACTAACCATCAAAAGCGGTTAAGTAAAAAGGAGAAAGACATGGGGTTGGAAGATATACACATTATTACAATATGCTCTCACAAAGGAGAGTCTGAATAGCTAAGCTACACTACTTAACTAATTATTACAAAACTTGAATGAATAATTAAATTAACTAGGCTAAGCTAATTAAATATTATAACACAAACTAATTTAATTAATCAAAACTAATTAAATAAGTACAAAAAAAATTAATTAGCTACAACTAATTAATTACAACAAATAAATGGCTAAATGCTAATTAAGCTAATTAACTATTCTCGGGAAGCGAGGGAGGCTCATGCATGCTCGGTTTCCACCCGAAGAACGTCCACTGTTTGCCCTCGGAAGCCTCTGTTGCACAACCCTTGCACTATTTTCCTTCTCCAGACCAACTCTTTTATGTTTCATAAGCACACTGCTAAAAATTCATTAATGGCCAGCAGGTCAGTAGTGGTGGCCGGCCGGCCACCATTGAGAGGTTACTGTCCAACACTGGTGGCCTGTCGGCCAGTAACAGTGGCTGGCTGGCCATTGGTGATGCACAATTCTATGCTGCAATAGAGAGCAAACAGGGCAAAAATAGGGTATTCTCACAAGTTATTTGTACTGTGTATCCCTTCTTATCATCAAAAACATCTCAAAGGAGTGATGCATTTGATCCTCAAACCATCAATCAAGCAATTTCATTGCATGATGGCTAAGGAACCAATTTGTACAAGTTTAATCAATGCACAAACAAGACTGAAGACCATCACCCTATCATGCAAGATCAAGGGCAATGGAGACCTAGGAAACTTGACACATTTCATCACTTTGAGTATGAAATGCCCTAATTTTCCTTGTGTTCAATTAACATCCGATTGAACATATCAAAACACAACCAAATTCTTATCTTTGCTCACTTTTAGTTTCAACTTTACTCATTTTAATTTACCAACCATCCTTTAACCAATTAAGTTCAATGGTGAGTAAGTCCTTTAAAAGAGAAGGAAGTGTTAAACAAGGGGTAGTTTAAGGCAAGAGAGAGATGTCATGCCATTGGTAATGGACCCCCAAAAGAGGATTAACCCATTAAGCAATGAACCTCAATCTCAAGCTTAAACTATCCTAAAGTTGAAACAACCTTCAAAACAAACAAAGAGTAAAGAAATGGGGGAGATTGCAGAGATTATAAGTGTTGAAATAAAGTGAGAAAAATACTAAAACAATGCAATTAACTCAAACACGTGGTATCTAAAGGCCTAAAACACCAAGCTTGTGAGGACTATTACACTAGAAGCATGCAAAACAAGACTCACATGCAACAACCAACCCAAAATAGAGTTAAAACAGTCCAAAATATAACCTAAAACATACTGGAATTAAGCTACAAAAGGCTAGAAAAATAAGCTATCACATAGAGCTATCTAGACTAGCAAACTAGACACAAGGATGGGAGGCTAACTCCTCCAATTTTGGATTTCAAAATATGATTTTTACCACTGAAAATACTCTGAAATTCAGTGTTCAAAGGCCCAAAAAAAGATAGTTTGAAAGTAGGAAACAAATGTGGAAAAGCCTTAGAAGCAAGCAATAAAGAATGGTGAGATACCCCCTAACCTTAAATGGCCTAAAACACTAATTTTAGCCCACAAAAATAGAGTTTTTTAGAGCTCAAAAACAGCACAAAAATAGTGGAAAGAGATAGAAAAGCAAGTATACAAAGCAAGCTTAAAAGGGAAGTAGTATACCTCTTGAAGCAAAGATCAACTTTGGGCAATAATTCAAGCCAAAACCACCTTCAAGAGCTCCAAGAAGGCTTCAAGGAACCTCAGCTCAAAGATGATCAACTTTGATTAAGGAGGTGTCAGCAAAAGTATAGTGTATGTAAGCTAAAATGCACAAATTTGCAAGAGAGAGAGAGAGAGAGAGAGAGAGATTTTTGTTCCGAATTTTCTAACCCTAAAAAATGGGGGAGGTGACCCCATATATATAGAAAAACATGCATTTGGCTAAGAGAAATCTCTCCATACACGTGTAGGGAGATTGAGACACTTGTGCCAACAGCTGGAACAACTATCAACAAAATATCTGTGAAAAGGTCACTGGTGGCCAGCAGGCCACTTGGATGGTCGGCCGCCTCAATTGGTGGCCGACTGGCCACCAGGGGTTGCAAGCTTGAAGTACTAAGGTTTTGGGCTTGAAACACTAAGGTTTTGGTCCAAAACAAGGCACAGAATGGACAAGGTTTGAAGGCTCAAAGACAGGGCATTCCACCAAGGACTTCAGGCACTAAAACGAGCTCAAATAGTCACAATCATCGAATGCACAAGCGATGACGTCCAAGTCTTGAGGATGGTCAAAAATGGGGTATCTACAGTTGCCCCTCTTTGACAGAACTCGGAAGTCATGAAATGACGTGAATGAATGTCAAAGCCCAGAGACGACCTATTTTGACAAGGCCGAAAGACTTGGACAACAAACAAAACAAAAAATAAATTGTTGCGCCCGCAGGCTGCCTACATATCTTTTTGCAAGGAATCAAACCAGCATAGTTCTGGAGCGATGCGAATGCATGTAGAGCAGTTTGAATGTTGGACTTACACGTTTCACAAAGCCAGCTATTTTGAAAACTTATGATCATGCAAGATGATGCAAAAATGAATACAATAGGCAAGATAACAACACATGAATAAGCAGCTTCAAGCTTAAAGAAGATAAAACCACACTCTAACCACGCCAATGCAAGAGACAAGGAAATAAAACACCGCTTAGGGTTGCGTTTCATGCATTCTAAGAAAATGAGAAAAATCGCTTGGGGACGTGTTTCACACGTCCCGAGAAACTGAAAAACCGCTGAGGGCCTCACTTCACACGTTCCGAGAAATAACACAAAAATCAAATAGGCCTGTGCTTCGCACGTCCTGAAATGAAACCCACCCAACGCCGCGTTTCACAAGTCCTGAGAAAAACAACCACTCAGGCACGTACTTCGTACGTCCCAAGGTAAAATAACAGAGGGGTGTGTGATAGATGCATGAAGTGAACAAGTGCGATAAATGCATAAGCTAGGGGTGTGCGATAGATGCACAAAGTGAACAAGTGCGATAGATGAACAAGTTGGGGGTGTGCGATAGATGCACAAGTTGGAGGTGTGCGATAGATGTACAAAATGAACAAGTGCAATAGATACACAAGTTGGAGGTGTGCGATAGATGCACAAAGTGAACAAGTGCGATAGGTGCACAAGTTGGGGGTGTGCGATAGATGCACAAAGTGAACAAGTGCGATAGATGCACAAGTTGGAGGTGTGCGATAGATGTACAAAGTGAACAAGTGCAATAGATGCACAAGTTGGAGGTGCGCGATAGATGCACAAACTGAACAAGTGCGATAGATGCACAAGTTAGAGATGTGTGATAGATGCACAAAGTGAACAAGTGCGATAGATGCACAAGTTGGAGGTGTGCGATAGATGCACAAAGTGAACAAGTGCGATAGATGCACAAGTTGGGGGATTAGGTTCTCTTACCGTGACACAAATGACCTTGTCCGGAACTCCTTTGAATGAATCGTACAAATAATATCGTGCATTTCTTCGAATGAACCGTACATACAATATCGTTTGCCTGTTGTAAGAAAGAAACTTAACAAGTACAATACAGTAAGAATGCATGTTCTATGCAAGTTAAACAACCAAGATATGATATTAGTGAAAGGCATGTTCTATGCATGAGACGAGAGCATTTTCTATGCATGAAATCAGAATGAAAGCATATTCTAAGCATGAATCATAACCAATGCAAGACACACACGCAGTGTATATGTAAAATGCATATTCTATGTAACAACATGAAATGTATATTCTACGCAAGGTACAAAAGCATAATTTGACAAAAACAAATTCAGTAGCAACTTCCGATTTACCTCTCGGAAGAGTTACAATATGTTTAAAGGATATACCTCGTTCATGTTGACAAGTGACGAACATCGCGCACCGAAAACACAGTTTTGAGCTTCCGTAGAGACAATTTGAACTCAACAGTAAACTATCCCTACACTTCTTAAAAACCAAGGACACAAAACTATATCAAGACTCCAAGAAAAGTCACTGGCCACCTGCAGGCCACAAGAGGAAGCCGTCGGTCGCCTGCCAGCCTTGAATTTTTGTTGCCGGCCACAAAAGTGGCTTGCCGACTACCCGGGGCAAATTCGGGGCAATTTTGTCCTTTTGCCTCGTGTCTTTAAGTATAAAGCTTGGCATGTCATTGCCTCGGGTCCCACATCTGAAATTCTTCCATCTCTCTCTCTAGGTACTTCTTCTCTCTAGATCCGGACTTTCTACGCTTTTTCAAATGCCCCACGTGAAGTTTATTCACTAAAACCTCTTTGTTTCCTCCATTTTAAACTGATTGAAATTTGATTTCGGTGCTTTTTCTTGGAGTTTCATCACTTGAGGCTTGTTCCCCTCAAGTTTCTCTTAGGTTTTGTGCATTTTCTCGGTCTTTGACTTTTTCTTCGATTTTCTCTCTCCTAGCATTGACTTTTTCTAAGTTTTTTATTTTTCCTCCATTTTTCTTCATTTTCCGACCATTTTCTCATCTTCCTTCCAAATGGCGAATGATCTACCCCATGACGAAGCTCCATTCAAGATTCCACCTCTGGCAGAGATGGAAGCCGAGCCTTAGCCTGAGCTATTACCACTGGAAGTATGCCCCTTTGATCCGGCGACATACCATCCTCGGACACATGTACTGCCACCCAGGGGTTTCAGGCACTTTAGAGAGTTCACGCAACGAGCGCCAGAGGACCTCTTGTTGCTGGAGCCGGACTCCCATTTATCGCATGGCGCCACCAAGGTATACTGTGATAACCCTATTCCATACCATGCTAATTAGTCTTTATTATGAATATGATTATGTGTCTAATATGATTTCGTGTGCCATTTATGTGAATATATGTGGTTTTGAATTTCTATCTGTTCACCATAGGAAAATCTGTTTGACTTTCTACTTTGGAAATTAAATTGAAGGCCTTATCGGCCACAGAAACCGAAATTGACTACGCCATTGTGATTAGCGTAATTTTTAGAGCCTACGGTGAAATTTAATTGAAAATTGATTCAGATCAGATTAATTATATCAAATTGATGGTGTAGTACTCAAATTATTTAATATTAATAATTGTGATTAATGGAACTTATATAAAAAGGGCCACTTTCACTCAATTCCTCTCTTTTGGTCAATTTGGCTGATATTAACTCTAAGGAAAGAGAGAGATGGTCGGCTAGAGAGGGAGAGAGGGAAACAATTGAAGTTTGATCTTGAAGCTTGAATAATTTGAAGACCAACTCAAGAATTAAGCATAAGCTTGGAAGATTAAAGCTTTTAGGTGAGTAATTGATTATGAATTCATGAGTTTAATATTGTAATTTTGTGAATTCAAAGTTTAATGGTGATCAAGAACAAGGATTGTGTTGTATTTGATAAATTTGAAGTCAATAGATGCATGCATGAAAGAAATTGCTATGAATTTTCATGTTTGAGCATAATATGTGTGATCCTTGTTGAATTTTGATTAAAGTCCATGTATTTGATCATCTCTTCACCAACTAAGTTGAGAGTATTGAGTATATCCGACATGCAAGTACAAATCATGGAGGTGTGAGTCTTGAATGTTTGAATTTAGTATGTTAGTGATGAGTTTAGGACAATTTGAGTCATGCATGCAATTGATTCATGAAATTGAGCTTCATAATGTAATGAATTTGGTGTTGGATCATGTTAGGACATGTATATGTGAAGTTTGAGCCATAATATGCGAGATATGTTGATTTGCATGCAAGTTTGAAGCTCAAGAACAATTCTGTATTTTCCAGAATTTGGGATGTTCGCTTGAGCGGGGAAGGCGCCGCTCGAGCGGGAAATACGAGCTCCCAGAACTTTTTGCAGACATGATGTCTGCTTGAGCGGGGAAGTTCACGCTCGAGCGGGGAGCTATGTAGAATGACCTTCAGCTCGAGCGTCTGAGTTCACGCTCGAGCGTAAAAATAGGGCAACCAGTACTTTTGCAGACCTAATGGGTCCGCTCGAGCGGGAAAGTCCACGCTTGAGCGAGGACCCCTGTTTCTGAAATTTTGTAAATATGTTCTGTGTTTCATTTTCCGTTCTCTTTCACTTCTAAGTACTCTTAGGCATCCATTAAGCATTGTAAATGAGTTAAAATGATAAGAATAAAGTCTAAAGAGGAATATGTGAATTAAAAACGGATTGAATTGTTTGTGACTCATTGTGTTCATGGAATGTGTAGGGTCAAGCTTCAGGGCAAATCATCCAGCCAATCACTGTGAGTAATATCTTAATAAAGATATCTGAAGTATGTTATTTGTCCAATTACTTACTCCTATGTAAGTCTTATAAGTTCGTTAATTCGAATGAAAGTATGAATGGGCTAAAGGCCAGTGTGACATGAATGAAAGTATAAATGGGCCGAAGGCTAGTTTGACATGAATGAAAGTATGAATGGGCCGAAGGCCAGTTTGACATAAATAAAAGTATGCATGGGCCAAAGGCCAGTTTGACATGAATGAAAGTATGAATGGGCCAAAGCCCAGTTTGACAAGAACGAAATAATGAATGGGCCAGAGGCTAGTTTGACATGAATGAAAGAATGGATGGGCCAAAGGCCAGTCTGACATGAATGAAAGAATGAATGGGCTGTAGGCCGTTTGACATGAATGGATTGGGCCCGAGGCTGTTCGATGCGTTTGGAACCGCAGTTACTTGACCTATGTATATATATATTAGATAGAAATATGAACTGGGCCCAAGGTCGTTTGGTGCATATTGTTCTAAGTACCGTTCGTGTAACTTCTTTATTTGATATTATTCACTGGGTTTTCGCTCACACTCATTCATGTGTCTATAGGTGAGCCAAGGGAGGTCCAAACCCAGCCTCAATGAAGTTTGTGAGAAACCGCTAAGGTTTTGAAGAGTCAACCATACGTCTCACGCACAAGACTTGTTTTCGCCTTTTGCTAGTTTGCTATATTTTGTCATGTTGGCGAGAACTTTGGTTTACAGTTGTATATAGTTTTGATTGGCTGACTTAGACTTGAATGATCCTGTATATACAGAACTTTATGTTATTACATATCTTGATGTGAGTTATTAACATGTGTATGTATGGATTGTTATGACGTGCCATGTAAGCACAGCTCTATGGACAAAAGTTTGAAATTGCTTCCGTTCGGCCCCTTTACTTTGATGAGTTATGTCTTGTTTGGTTTGAGGCCGTAGGTAATCCCTCGATTACTAGCCGGTTATGTCCTTAACCCATAGGGGTGGGTTCGGGTCATGACATATACACTATATTCTTATGCTTTCTTCCCTTTACATTGCATTTCTTGCTTTAACTGTATTTCTTGTTTTGCTTACACTGCATTTCTTGCCTTAATCACACTCTTGCATTGTATTTCTTACACTACCTTTCATCTGCCTGTTCTCATATCACTGCATATCATTGTTCTGATCACAGGAGGACTCTCGCTCCATCAGGGGCTATGGAGCCACGACGGCAAGAGACTGGTATATGGAGCTCCCTGCTGGCGTACGCCACATCATCGATGAGGCCGACTTTGGCTTATTTTCCATTGGGCTATCGTGCCATATCGCGAGTCGACCACTTCTTGGCGCATTAGTGGAGCGGTGGTGGGATACCACTAACTCCTTCCACTTCTCCATCATCAGGGAGATCACGACAACTCCTTATGACTTCTCCATGCTCATAGGCGTAAAAGTAGAAGGTAATCCGATCCCTTACGATATGGACATAGGCAAGTGGGAGGTCACCTGGCTATACCTGCTGGGAGCACGCCCACCTCTCTTTAGACCGGCCATGGTCCGGTATAACTGGTTCGCCGAGCATTTTCGAGGGAGAGAGCCAGAGACCCTAGAGGAGACTGAGCATTATGCTCGGGGCTTCTTGATGTTCATCTTCGATACCACCTTGTTTGCGAACAGGTGGAACATCGTAGAGCTGTATCTACTGAGCGCTTTGGTGGACTTACCTCAAGTCCAACTCTATGATTGGGGAGGAGCTGGCCTCACGACACTATATGGCTATATGAGCTCGACATCCCGTAGGAGGGGAGACAAGGTCGGAGGCTATTGGAGAGCCTGGGAGGTACACTTTACATCACTGCTCTGCATTGTCTATCTTTCATTTCTGTGCTTTTTCTTGCTTTGCAATTTCTATACACTATATACTGCATTCTTTATATCTATACTTTGCGCTTTCTGCATCACACACTTGACATTCACTGTATCTGTACTTTCTATACACTGTACTATACATTCTGCTCTCTGTATCTGTATTTGTACTTTTTGTACACTGTACTATACATTCTGTTTTCTGCATCTGCATCTATACTTTCTGTACACTATACTATACATTCTGCTTTCTGCATCTGCATCTGTACTTTCTGTACACTGTATTATACATTCTGCGTTTTGCATCTGTATCTGTACATCGTACACAATATACTCACTGTTGCCTTTTCCTTGCAGCTTTGGGTATATGCATATTTTTCGACCCTCGCTCCGGAGTCAGAGATGGAGATGCCCCCCGTCGTGCCATACTTTCATCGGTACAATGGTAGATGCTTACGCAGGACTCGGGAGACCTTCGCATTCTTCCGCCGGTACTTCGACACCATAACTGCAACGAAGGTAACCCAAAACTCACAATTATTTTTACTATATCAACAACTAACGACGACTAACAATCTGCATATCCCTTGTTTGCAGATCGCCTAGCAGCCTTGGGTGATGATGCCGGCTAGAGTTAGGGACCAGTATGCCAGTGCCTCAGGGCCTCCCATTTTCAACTTCTATTGGATGACCCAATTTGCTGAGCCTGGTTTCTAGACGAGCAGTTCGTGCACCAGACCATGGGCTAACCTGAGCCAATAGTTTCCCTGACACCTCTAACAACTATGAGGGCTACGGAAAGCCTCTCCTTTCAGGAGATGGTCCAGTTCACGGAGGGCTTGGATGTCGACTACTTCCGCAGGGATGGGGATTATTCAACGTTCATCCAGACACATCTCATGCCTCCCTTGTGGGGTGCTCGTGTAAGCAGAGGAGCAAGTGCCCCTATGGCAGGCAGGACTCGGGCAGCGAGGGCCAGGACTGGAGGGGCTCCTCCCACTGGACAGGTTACCGGTTGGCCAGAGATCCTGACCATGCTGACATGCTGGAGGCCAGCCAGAACGTCTTAGCAGATTTCGATTGAGCCGGCAGAGGCCGGGCATAGATACGTCTGAGCTCACAACGCACCTTCGGTATGTACCATATTTTCTCTAGGTTTCCATTTCCTTTCTGATATTTGTTCCTTCCGGATACTAATCATACCCAACACATTTACAAGCATCCCTGGGGTACACTGAGTGACTGCTCGAGCTAGTATCCTCGTTTGAGAGCATGATATTGAGGGAGGCATCTAGGTATTTTTCCTGTTTTCTGCCTGCATTTCAGCATTTTCCACACTGTTGTGCACATCATTCTCACTGAAGCATGGATACTCATGTCACGACATGCATTTCACCCCTTGTCACATCACACTGATATGCTGCACTAACATACTGTGCTATATTTGTACTGTATTTGGCTTACTGCATTCCATCACTTTCATTATACTGCATCTGCAACTATACATTGTATCTGATATGCCAATTCTATGTCTTTTCAAGTTCCAGCCATACCGAGAGCACCAGTAACGGCGACTGCACCTACACCATCACCACCTCCTCTAGCAGCAGAGAGGAGAGAGAGAGAGAGAGAGAGAGAGAGAGACAGGCCCTAGCACGCAACCGAGAGGAGTGTTGTGGTTGAGGCCAGAGGAGCCCCTCGAAACTAGTGTTGAGTGATGACGATACTGAGACTAGTGACTTTGGGAAGGCAGTGATTCCGCAGTCTGAGTCCTCCGAGAGTCGAGATGATGGTGACTCGAGATCTGAGAGCGGAGGCGATGCTGAGTCAGACTCTGAGGCAGAGAGCGGTGATGATTCCAGTTCCGGCTCAGGATCTGAGTCAGACAGCGGTGCTGATGGAGACAACTCTGAGTCCCCATCCAGGAAGAGGAC
Source organism: Camellia granthamiana (assembly GCA_036172215.1). NCBI lineage: Eukaryota > Viridiplantae > Streptophyta > Magnoliopsida > Ericales > Theaceae > Camellia > Camellia granthamiana. Next base: position 38,647,843 of record CM069905.1, read on the forward strand.
GAAGAGGGCCTCTTGAGCCGGAGATGACTGGCGCTGATTTATTTGTATTTTTTCTTAGTTTCTTTTTGTTAGTAGCATTAACATATGTATAGCTTTAGGAAGTTCTGTTTTGCTTTAAAATTTGTACTCCTCATTTGTAAAAAGTCATGATCGGAATAAAACCGGTGTAGTTTTTATAAATGTGTTGTCGTTTTTGCATCATGAGCATGATATATGAGTGAAATGGACAGGAAATCGAAACCAAGAGTGCTTGATTACAATAAAATGTTTAATCGAGTAATGAACCAACCAACAACCAAAATACAAAATACAACATACAACTCAATAAACAAAACAACAACAACTCGATAAACAAAACAACTCAATACAACTCGACAAACTTGCCAAAACCAAAAGGACTCAAAACAAAACCTAGAGCAGAACAAAACATATGCTTCTAGCACTATTCAGCACAAAAGTGGATAGCAGACCTGAGAGAGAGGTTGCCAGCCAGAATAGGAATCTATGGGCCACCTGCCGGCTATAAAGAATGGCCTGTCGGCCACCAATGTATAGAACCTCCAGATTGTTGACACCTGACTTCCACTCATTACCTTATTTTCTACAAAAGATTGAGCTTCGTGGTTTCTTCATTTCAGTTACGAATTCTTCACAAATGGAGCCAATTTTTCTCAAAAAACTCTCGGATTGGATTGCAACTTTAGATGGCTCGAAAAGGGTGAATTTCTGGGATTTTGGCATAAATGCACTTTTCCCACTGAGTTGTTCTCCACTTTGTTTTTCGTTCCTTCATGTCGTGGCTAGATGTTGGGACTCGATTACACCTATCTTTAGCTTCGGCGGACAAGAGATATGGCCGACAATCGAAGAATTTCAGGCGCTAATGGAATTCCAGCGTGACGAGGAAATCATACCTTAGCCCCCTTTTGGCCATGTCCAAGCTTTGGGACGGATGTGTGGGCTCACTCTACATGAGGCTCGATCCTTGGTTCACAACGAAGAGCTGGATATTCCCAGCCTATTTATCGATTTTCTGACATTGGTGACCGCGGCGACCTTTGGCGGGGTTTTAGCAACATGCCCTTTGCTTATGTATGCTGGCTCATTTCCTTCTTGTCCCCAGTTTCAGTAGGTCCAGTATTTGCTTGATTGAAGTGGCACAAGGCCTGAAAGAGGGCAAGAGTTGCATTGGCTTGGTGCTGGCCGAGACTTTGATGGGCCTAGACGTCTTCCATCGGCGAGAGATTATCAAATTCACAGGGAGTCCACTACTTCTTCAGGTAATGTTTCCTACCCTTTCTAATATGTGTTTCTTACATCGCTCAGCACTCATGCTCTGCTTTTCTCTCAAAGCCCTTTTCTCACTTTTCTCTTAACATACATCTCTCTATTCTTTAATCTTTCTTTTCTTTCATCCCTTCCCAGATGTAGTTGATGGATAAACTGAAAATAGTGGACCCTTGCCCTGCATACTCAGCTCGAGCATACTTTTTCCACCAACAACTAGTGGATTTCCCCAACAAGGGATGGTGGTGCCATTGGATGTGGAACAGATCTGCTGCTGACATTGCTTGGCATTGCCCCTAGCTTAATCTGATCGAAATGAGATACAACATGACTTGGCAACCTGGCATACAGCTGATCGGCCTTACACACTGTGTATTCTACTTCTTTTTCCGGTTCAGACGTTAGTTTGGACATGATCAGACCTGCTTAGAGGAAGGGGTAGAGTATCCGGTTTCATTTCCCATCTGAAGTTCACATTTGGTTAGGTATCTCACTGCTTGGAGGACAAGAGAGCTTCTGGCCCTTGCCCCTAGTTTCAACTGCACCCTTTCTGGCAAGTGCCTAGCTTGGCTCGAAGATGAGGCACAAACCGGGCCCACTTTGGCATCAGAAGCTTCCATAAGCACAAGTGGGGGATGCAGAAACACCTGACTCATCTATGCTTCTAGTTTATTGCTTTGATCTTACTTTTCAAGCTTTATGCATGTAATAAAAGCAACTTTAATTTGTATCAAGAGTCGGAGAACTTTGTATTGAAATCAATGAAATTAAAGTTTTGAGCACTGATAGTTTTCCTTTTGGTCCAAAAATGGTCCAAGTTGTAAAAGGCAAAATTCGAGCAAAAATCAACTTTTATCAAAACTTTTCAAAACCATTTCCGAAAAGGACCACCACTTGACACGTATAGAATTAATCCTCGAGATGTAGAACCCCGAATCCAAAGATCACAAATTGCCCCTTGACTGAATAACACTGCCCAGCATTGTAACCAACTCTTTTCTCAGAGTAAAAATCACAACTGAACTCTTAGGCAGAGAACAGACAAAGATAACCTGATCAGACACATGGACAGGACAGTTGAGTTGGAGGTGTTTACGGTTGAACTTCAAGATGAAGTTGCCTACGTATCCCGAAGATGGGAATCAGGCCTTACGTAGTTCGGTTTAGGTTCACTCGAGTATTAACTCTCTCCTTTTGCGCTCTAACTTTTGTCAAGGCCACCCTTCCAGGTTTTTAACCTTGAGAGCTCAGTTTTTCGTTATTTCTAATTTTTTGTGCTCTAACTTTTGCCTAGGTCACCCTTCCGGGTTTTCGGCCTAGCGAGACTCTCAGGGATAGTATTTCTTTAACTTGTCCATGTTGATCGGTTTGGAAAATTCTAGGCCATCCAGGTCCATGAGAATAATAGCTCCACCCGACTAGATAGTCTTGATAATGTAAGGACCAGTCCAATTGGGTCTAAACTTGTCCCTAGGGTCATGGATGGGAGCTCGATTGTCTTTCAGCACCAAATCCCCCTCTTTAAGATTCCAGGGCTTAACTTTCTTGTTAAAAGCCTTGGCAATCCTGCGTTGATAACCTTGAATATGGTACAATACTTTCAGTCTTCTCTCATCAAACAACATCAATTCTTTGAACCTGCTATGTTGCCAATCCGCCTCTGCTATCTGACACTCAGCCATGACTCACAGCGACAGGACTTCTATTTCGATTGGTAGAACAGCTTCTATCCTGTAGACAAGAGAATAAGGAGTTTCCTCTATAGATGTCTGGATTGAAGTTCTATAACCCTAGAGTGCAAATGGAAATTTGTCTGGCCAGTCCCTGTAGGTCTCAACCATCTTCTGCAGAATATGCTTGATGTTCTTGTTGGCGGCGTCAACAGCTTCGTTGGTTTACAGCCGGTATGTAGATGACTTATGGAAAGCCACCTTGTATTTTTCCAACAAGTCAATCACTTCTTTCTTGAAATGGTAGCCATTAATTAAAATAATCTCGTTTAGGACCCCATATCAGCAAATGATGTTGTTTCAGATGAACTTAGCCACATGCGCTGCTTTCAACACTGCGTAGGACTGAGCTTCCACCCACTTTGTAAAGTAGTCAATTGCCACCAAAATATATTCATGCCCATTTGACCCTGTTGGTGCGATTGCGCCGATGACGTCGATTCCCTAGACTGAGAAATGCCATGGTGAAGTCATGTTGTACAGCTTCGACGACGGGATATTCATGCGATAGGCATGAATTTGGCATTTGTGGCATCTCCGAACAAAACTAATACAATCCTCCTCCATGGTAGATCAGTAGTAACCTTGCCTGAGAATTTTCCAAGCCAACATTACTCCGTTCATGTGTGCTCTGCAGTCTCCTCCATGGATGGCCTCCATCAGGTGTTGTGACTCCTCTGCTTCGACACACAACTTGTGCATTCCCAAATGACCTCTTTTGTACAGTTTACCTCCACAAATGATAAATTGAACGGCCATTCACTGTATTGCCCTTTTGTCTTTGGCATTTGCCCCTGGCGAATAAGCCTCATTTTCTAAGAAGTTCCAGATATCATAGTACCAAGGGTTTTGATCTTACGGTTCATCTATTGTGGCGATAGTCTTGTAAGCCAACGTATATCTCTTCTCGACAATGATTAGATGCATCTGAACTCCAAATGGGATGTCTATCATAGAAGATAGAGTTGATAAGGCGTTAGCAAACCTGTTGTTCTCTTTCAGTAGATGCATGAAAGTTAGTTTTTTAAACCTAGGAATCAGAACGTCCAAGGTCTGGTGATAAATCTTCATTTTTTCTTCTTTGACCTTCCAGTCTCTGTTTGCTTGAGACACAAGTAGGTTCGAGTCCTCGATGATGTCCAACCTTTTTGCCCCTAACTCCAGGGCGGCTTCCAAACAAGTAATACACGCCTCGTATTCTACTTCGTTATTAGATACCTTGAACTGGAGTTTGAAGGCTAAAGGTATATGAAAATTGTCGGGTGCTATCAGCAACACACCTATCCCATAACCGTATTGATTAGACGCTCCGTCAAAGTACATTGTCCAAATCTCCTTCTCGACTTGCAGAATGGCGTCATCTGAGAATAGGTATTCTACTGTTTCATCCCCTTCCACTGGATAATCTACCAGGAATTTTGCTATTGCTCTTCCCTTGACCAATTTGCGAGTGACATACTTCAAATCAAATTCAGAGAGAAGAAGTAACCAACGAGCTAGCCTATTCGTAAGCGCTGGTGTAGACACCCCATTTTTGACCGTCCTCAAGACTTGGTTGTGCTTGCAGGTACACCCAACAACTAGTTCGATTGCTCGCTGAGTACTCGACTTTCACCGCGGAACGTCACAGGTTTGAACTTTCCAAACCCTGTATCCTTCCTGCCCCATTTTTGGACCTTGTATTGGCCCTTTCTGCATGCTTTGTGGAAGGCACTGCCGGCCCCTTTTTGGCCCTGCCGGCCATGCCTTTGCCACTGCCAGCCATTGATGATGCCTGCCGGCCATCAATGAGCCACTGCCAGCCACCACTGATGGCCGGCAGACCCCTTGTCTCAGCAGGTTTCACGCCAGATCTTTTGAGCCAACTGGTTTTCACTCATCTCTCCTCCATATGGAGGGATGAGCCCCTTTTCCAAGCTTGTTCAACAAGCTTTGCATTGTTTTTCTTCTATATAAAGAGAGGTCCTCTCTCCTTAGTAGAGGTTGAGTCATTTTAGAAGAGTTGTATCTCTCTCTCTCTCTATATATATATATTTCTTACTCTCTCTCTATATTGTTGTTGGTTTTGTGCCTTAAAGTCCATTCTTCTTGCACTTTTACACTACAACACATAGAGATACACCACCACCTTTGGAATGAGGTTCTTAAGAGTGTTACTTGAGCTCTGAAACTTGGTTTTTGGCCCCTGAGGTTGCTGGTTTTGAAGTTGATCTTCAAGGGTGAGTATTTCCCCCTTTTTAGCATTTTTTTGTACCTCATTTTGGCCATCCTTGCATATTGTTTTAGGCCTTGCTTTCAACTGAAAAAAGTTATGTATTTAAGTTCTTTTGAAGTTTGTTTAAGGTCTTTTTGGTGTTAGGGGTGTACAACCCTCTTGTATGCTTTGTTTGGCCTTGTTTTCAGCCATGCTTTAAGGCCTTTGAGCTAGGCTTTGTTTGGCCTTTTAGCCACTAAAATCTAGTGGATTTTCAGTGGTAGGCATGTGGTTTTGAGGTCTCAAATCAGAGGGGGTGGCCCCCTCTCTTCTTGTTTTTGTTTGCTTGTATTATTGGCCTATCAAAGGAGCATGTATCCCTTTACTTTTGAGGCTTGGTTCAGGCCCTTTTTTGTGACTTTTAGGACCTTCCTTGACTCTGTCCATGGCTGGTTTGGTCATATTTTGCATGTTTCTTGTATGTGTAGTGTAATCTCATTTGTGGCTTATCAAAGTAGAATGTTTGCCTAGCTTTTGTTGAGTCCATTTCAGCATGTTTTTGGTGATGTATTTCCATGACATAACTCTGTCTAAAGTGGGTTTGGTCATCTTTTGCATGCTCCATATACTTGTAGAACAAATCTTGCTTACTAGCTTTATGTGCATGATGTTTTGACTCATCATTCTAGCATGTTTTGGCTTCGCTCCAGCATGATTTTATTCTTATTTTGGGCTGTTCTAGGACTATTATGAGCTGCCATGGTCATATCACTCATGTTTTGTATAGCTATAGTGTAAATGCTTTGGGCTAGCCTTGGGTTTTGAGGCCCCTACCATGCCATGCATGTGATGTTTCCATGCTTTGCCATCATTTTAAATGTTATTTCAGTCCATGAAATGTGGTCATACACCTGCATTTGACATGCTTTCAATGTCTTAGAGAGTTTGTGTTTTATGCCTCATGAATGGATCATTGTGCATGCCTCTATGCTTAGGTCAGTGGGATACCATCCTAGTGGGTTTTTGGGCTTATTTTGACATGCCTTAACTCTGATTTTTGTTAGTTAAGTCATCCCATGCTTGGGCTTAATAGGTGTAGTGCAATCTACCTTATTTGACTTATATGCATCATGCCTCATGCTCTTCATGCTAGCTTGTTTTGGCTTCCTTCCATGCATGTTTTAGTCTCATATTAACATGTACTAGGACTATTTTGGGTTGCCCTTGCCATATCCTTCATGCTTTGTATAGCTGTAGTGTAATTGGCCTTGCAAGCTTTGTGTTTTGTTGACTCATGCATGTTATCTTTGAGCTATTTAGATGATTTGGCATCACTTAATACTTCATTTCAGAGCCTATAGCATTGCCATATTCCCACTTCAATCATGCTTTAAGTACCTTTGAGTGTTGTGCATTATTGCCTAGTTTATGGCTTAGCTTGTATGCTTGCATACCTAGGTCTTTGGGCCCTCATCTCAGCATGTTTAGGTACTCATTTTGACCTATTTAAGCTCTGTCCATACTTAGTTCATGCATTTGTGCCATGTATTGTATGCTTCCTTTGTAATCCTCTTTGATAGCTCCATGCTTTAAGGACCTTCGCATGCTTTACTTGTGTTGTTTAAATGATTTGGCATCGTTTATCATCTCATTTCAGTGCACTTAGTATTGTTACACTTCCATGCTTTCCACTCTTTAGGTGTTCTTGAGAGTTGCATCTTTATGCCTCAATTGGTGAGCCAATTAGCATGCATGCTTGTATGTGTTTTCGGTGCCTTTATCTTAGCATTATGGCCACTGATTTGGGCATAGTTGAGGTCCACCCATTTTGGTTTAAGTCCACCCTTGCATGTTGTTGCATGCTTGTCTTGCATATTGTTGTATGCTTGCTCCATCTTTGCATGTTGTCGCATGCTAGTTCCATTACATGTTGTTGCATGTTTATTACACTGCATTTTGCATGCTTAAGTCATATTGCATGATTGCATGTTCAAGTTAGCATTGTGTATGCCATCCTTGCATTGCATTGTTGTTTGGATTAAGTGTTAATCCAAGCATGAGAAACGAGGAACGTTTCGTACTTCAAGTGATGAAATGTGTCTCAATTCTCGGTCGCCGACGCTCTTGATTATCCATGATAGGGTTCTAGGCACTTATGTGTTTATTTGTGCATTCATTTCATATTGATTTGCACAAGTTGGATCTTTGACCATCATGTATCGAGATGCGTGATTGACGGTCGTAGATCCGACTATGCCTCTCCCTTGACATTTTGAGGTAATATAGGGTGGCATAGTGTGTACATATCCTTGGGAGACCCTCAATTTCCTCTGTTTTGTGCTCCGTTGCAGCTTGGTGTCTCAGCACATCAGTGGCCGACAGTGCCTTACAGATGGCCGGTACCTCCTCATCCTTGGCCGGCAGACATTCATTCTTGGCCGACAGGTGGTCGGCAGCATCTCCCCATGGCCGGCAGGCCATTGATGCACTCCCCAGATTGGTTTTGGTAAGGTTCAGCAGGAATTCCTTGAGGACACCCTGTAGAAAGAGCCTCTTGAGAGCAATTGGAGAGCTTACTGGGATGGGAACCGAGCATGCATGTTCACCTTCTTCAACTTGCTGAGGCAGCATTGTTTAAATTGCTTACTTGTTAGTTAGCATTTGGTTTCGTAGTTAGTTAATTAAATTGTTAATTAGTTAAGATTTTGTAATAATTAGTTGTAGTTCGGTTATGTAATAATTAATTAGCTTGTTAGTTAGTTAATTAGTTGGCATGTATTATTTATTCGGACCCTCCGTCGAGAGGGCGAATTTTGTAATAAGTGTGTGTGCGTGTGTGAATGTCTTCCAACCCCACGTCTTTCTCCCTTTTACTTAACCGCTTACAATGGTTAGTTCTAGGACATATTTTCAATTAGCATCCTTATGCCATGCATGTTTGCATCATTCATTCATATTGCATGCACCGGGCTCGGCGCATCATACTAACTGCATCATATTTCGATTCCAATTTGAATACATGATTATCAATTGCTGCATCTCACATGCCATTTTAGAATAGCCGAGCCTATTTCTAATTGCATTTTGCATGTGTTGCATTAGCCATCTTAACATGAACTACGATCATGCATTGATTATTAACTAGTTTCTGTTTTGGCTCGGAGTACACTGTGAGTGTTTATGCTTTAGCATACTGCATGTGTGTTATTGATTGTCATGAAAGCATGCTTGCCATGAGGCTAACTGCTTAGTTGATTAACTGCCTGAATGCTTGTGGGTGAAGGTTGGATTACTTGAATTGGGACAATTCATTGAAATCCGTGTTTTAGCCTACTTGCGAGTAGCAAACTTCAAATCATTTTCACAAACGAATATGCAATGTTTTGTTCCAAATTAGGCGATCTAGTCTATACTTGTTTGCTGTGCACATCACGTAGTAAGATTAGCTAATTAACCGGAATAAGAGCACATGTGTTTTCAAAAACAAGATATCATGCTTAGTACAGGCCGATCTTTGATCGGGCGAGCGGGGGTGCTCATAGATGATCTTCTCCAATCATACCCAAGTTCCCGAGCCGAGGCAACTTTGGTGATGACGGACACGTGGCCTTAGGCAACGAGTCAGGGTTTCCTAAATTTCCCCAAAAATAAAATATTTAGGTGGCGACTCTGTATCTGGTAAAGCAGTCCATGTTTGGCACTTCTTTACAAAAATCAGTTTTCCAAAACAATTTGCCGGATTTGGACTCTTTGGTGATTTATCGGTCTTGTATTGCACTTTGTGAGATCAGATTCAGAACCGTGACAATTTGAGTCCGAACTGTAGCATGAGGCCCTCGGGGCGCGTCTACAGCTGGTTTCTCAAAGAGATATTTGATAGGATCTAATCTCGAAACCAGAATTACGGAGTGAGCCAACAAGTAGTGCCTCAACTTCTTGGTAGCCTATACCAAGGCTAAGCAAGCTTTTTCCAGTGGGGTGTAACGAGTCTCATAATCCAGTATTTTCTTACTCAAGTAGTAGATGGCTTTCTCCACCCTATCCTTAGATTCCTAAGCAAGCATGCATTCCATTGTGGTGTCTGTTACTAATAGATACAGAATCAAGGGCTTCCTCGGCTCTGGCAGTGACAACACAGGTGGATTCTGAAGATACTGCTTGATCTGCTCAAAAGCGAATTAACATCGATCATCCCATCAAAATTTCTTTCCTTTCTTTAGGAGACCAAATAGTGGTTCACAAGTCAAGGTTAATTTTGAAATAAATCGTCTTATGAATTACACTTTACCCAGAAAGCCTCGCACCTCCTTTTCAATCCTTGGTGGTGGCATTTCTAGGATGGCCTCCATTTTGGAAGGATGCCCCTCTGTATGATCAAGAAACCCAGCATTTTCCCTGCTGTTACACTGAAAGTACACTTCTGTGGATTCAACCTCAATTTGTATTCTCTGATCCGTTGAAAGAATTTCTTCAAGGCCGTGTAGTGGCCCTCTCTTTTTTTGGACTTGACAATCATGTCGTCCACATACACCTTGACCTTTTTGTGGATCATATCATGCAGAATTGTGGTTACAGCCCATTGATAGGTAGCCTCGGCATTCTTCAATCCAAACGGCATCACACGATAGTAGTAGGTTCCCTACGGCGTAGTGAAGGCGGTTTTCTCTCTGTCCTCGAGCGCCATCAGAATCTGGTTATACCTGGAAAATCTATCCATAAAAAAGAGCAACGCATGACCTGCAGTGAACTCCACCAACTCATCGATGTGCGGCAGGGGAAAATCGTCCTTCGAACTGGCCTTATTCAGATCTCTAAAATCCACACGCACCCGAATTCTACCATCTTTCTTTGGCACTAGGACGATGTTGGCCAGCCAAGTTGGATACTCAGATACTAGAAAAAACTGCGTTGATCTGCTTGGTGACCTCTTCCTTAATCTTCAAAGCCCAATCCAGGCGTATTCTCCACAACTTCCATTTGACGGGTTGGGCCTCGGGGTCGATAGGGATTCGATGCTGTACAACCTCAGGATCAATTCCAGGCATGTCTTCGTAGGACACGTGAAAATATCTTTGAAATCTTTTAATAAAGCGACTAAGCGCTTGCGCTCCTCCGAAGACAACGTGGACTCGATATGGGCCAGACGCGGATCCTTCTCAGAACCCACATTAAAAGAAATGTTTTCATCATCAAGGGGTTTTGCAAACCTCTCCTCCTCTCGATTAATCAAATTTTTCAAAACCAGAGGAATTCTTTCCTCATCGTTTTTATTTAAAATTTGAAAATCTTGATCAATGCAATAAACAAGCGGCACAGAGAAATACTCAAAGTCTGCAGCAGCATTTTCATTCATAAGGTCCAACTCATCCAGCTCTTCGGTTACAACCGATTCAAAAGCAAAAGAAAATGATGAACTGGACAAGACCTTGGCATCTGGGTTATCACCTCCAGGAATACCAAACCTGAACTCAGAAGAATCGGAATCTAATCCTGACTCCACAGACTCTGTGGAATTAGATTCTGGCCACTGCCTGACTCAGAACTACTCGACAGATAGCCCTCCTCAAACAGCCAAACGAGAGATGGTGCTTCAGACGCATCCAAAATGCTGCTAGAAGGGTTCACACCCGGTTGGTCCCCGATCATGGAGATAGTCAGGTTATCCCTCAAGCTCTCTGAGTCGACCAGAGGATCTGAAAGGAGACATGTCGGTGCTGCCCCTACTTCAAGTTCGTTGATGTCCGAGTCATTGTCCATGCTCTGTCCAGCTTTAACAGTCAGTTCAGTCTTGCCCTCTATATCACTGTCTTGCAGTTGCAAGTCAAAGAAGATTTCAAAGCCAGGAACACGCTGCTTCTTAAAATTCAACCAGGGCTCAGGGAAGCCGCAAAATGGGAAGTCTTCCCTTTCCCGAACAAAATGGTTGTTCAGCGTTCCTTGGATTGGCCTGTGAACAAGCTCATACCGCTTCCCAGTTTGCTTAGCTCTAGCTCTGCTTGCCATCTCTTTTCCTTTCCTAATCCAATCCTCTTTGGTGGGCATATAGCCAAAACCAAAGGCATATGGATTATGTGGCATATCGACCAATGCTGTGACGCCCTTCCGGCCACTTCTTCTCAACCCCATTCTTGGCACATGTTGGAGTTTGTTCATGAAATAGATTGCTTAGGCACTGACATACAAGCCCTCATCAGTTGTCAAGATGGTTTGCACTGTTTGGGCCTCAACTAGAGTGAACCCTAAAAGGAAAACATCCTTTTCGCCATGAACAATTTCCAGCACAGGTGTAGTTACCTCTGGCGGAGGATGTATAGATGAATTCCCGAACACAATAACCACCCCCTTTCCATGGGAGTATTTTAGCATTTGGTGGAAGGTAGAGGAGACTGCTTTCACCTGGTGCAGCCAAGGTCTTCCTAGCAGCAGATTGAAAGTGGCTAGCACATCCAGGATATGGAATTCAATATCCTATTGAGTTGGGCCCACTTGAACTCTAACATGTACCGTGTCCATAACCTCTCTCCTTGTATTGTCATACGCCCGAATCACCTGGGCTGTAGGCACGAAATCTGCTGGATTCAGACTGATGGCATATGCTGTACGAGATGGACAGACGTTGATAGCTGACCCAATATCGATCAATACCACTGGTATCCACTTTTCTCTGCACTCAACAGATATGTACAGAGGTTTGTTGTGTGCTGAGCCTTCTGTCAGCAGTTCCTTGTCCGAAAAGGTTAGAGTTGGCACGACGCCTCCTGGGAAGACCAACCTGACAAGCTGCTCAGGAGTCGTATCAATGGACAATTTAGCTCTGTCCATCGCTGATAGTACAACATGTCTATGCACTCGAGAAGGCATAAGCAGACCCCAGATCGAAATGTCGGCCTGAATTTTCTTCAACTGCTTCAGCACCGCCTCTTCTTCCAACTGTTTTTCCTTCTACTTCTCAACCTCTTTATCTTTCCCGAAGGCTTTAGCCTGGTCCAAGTGCGGGGGCTTGAAATATCGCCCACTCCTCGTCATATGGTCAATCTTTTCAGAGTACCAGGTATTGTCTGGCAAGTCTTCACTCCAGTCTTCATCAGTATGGGCCAAATGTAGATCATCATTCTCTCACCATAGGCGTTCAGCAACTGACAAGCAATTGTCCGGTTCCGTTCTGATCATTCGTTCATCAAAAGTATCCCCCGCAGGGTGTTAAGCTGTTCCAGCTTCCTATTTGCCTTGATTCCTCTCTTTTTCAAACCACTTCAATATAGCTTCTTACTCTGTATTAGCAGTACTCACAGCATCCAGTTCCTGAGCTAAAATCTTGATGCCCGTGTTCTTTGGCAGTTTTCCCTTTTCCTCGGCCATTCCAGCCACTGCAGTTATTCTTGCTTCCTCTTCTTCAAGTTTTGGTTCAGTTTCTTCCTCTCGGTCAAGTTCATCACTAAGACATCTGGAGTTATCTATCAACCCATTCAGATCAAACCAATCAATCTGCACGTCCCCCCAATCCTGTTCATTGTAGAACTGCAGATTCTCTAGGTCCTCCTCTAGCTCCGCTAGATAATTCAGTCCCTGACTTGGGACATCTTCTTTAACCACATTGACCTCCACTGCTACTAGCAATAGCACTTCGGGCTTAGCTTGATTAACTAGCACAATGTAATAGCACGGATCATATTTCCCTTCAGTCAAATCCTCAAAGCACTCAGACAGCAGACTTGTACTTTCCTCCAAGGCCAACCTCTCTTCTTCTACCTCCATCACCACCACAGGTTTAGGTTGAAGTGTAGATATGTCCATCATGCACAAGTCTGTGCTTTCAGGGATGAACACGATTGGTTTGGGTAGGTGGAAAGGGGTGATATATATGTTGGGATCATATAGGATGGCCAGTGTATGTATTAGGTTTAGGTTCCAAGGTGGGGGAACTTGGTTGTGGGCCGGGAGAGGATTAGTGGTGACATTTGGCTTTTAGGGTGGTGCTATCACCTTGTTGTTGATGAGATCTTGAATCTCATGACGTAGAATGAAACATTGGTCGGTGTCGTGACCGTGCTGCTGGTGAAATGCATAGTACTTGGCTGGGTTGTGTTTCAGTGGGAGAGGATCGGGTAGTGGGCGAGACTCTAAATGACTTAAGATGTCTCTTTTTTATCAGCACCCTCAGGGCTTGGGATAAAGGCATATAGAGTGGGGTAAAGACCCTTTGGGATTGGGCCTAGCTATTTGAGGTTTGTGGAGTTGTGCTGGCAAAAGGGTTAGCGGTCTTGGCTGTAGTGATGACGATATTCACATCAGACTGCCACGTAGTTGTGCTTCCACTAATGGTTGTATTAGAACTATGCGTAAAAGGTCTCTTGGGCTGCTCCTTCTCATTGGTTATCAACCCCTGTTTAATTGTATCTTCAATCTGAACCCCTATCTCATGGAGCTCAATGAATGTGAACAATGGTAAGACGATCATCTTCTGCAATAATTTCCCTTGCAAATTGCAAACCACTATCCTGATTTGATCATTCTCTGATGGCCTAGTAGTCATCATCAAACCCTTGGCCCTCCACCTTGTTATAAAATCTGAGAAGCCCTTCTTTGGCTCCTAACGAGTTGCTTGAAGATCACGGGTGGTGACCTCGATTTGGGTATTATAGGAGTACTGTGCGATGAAGGCCTCAGTCATTTCCTCTCAGCTCTGCTTCATAGAGTCCTCCAATTTTGCATACCAGATAGCTGCTATACCTGACAGGGTTCGACCAAAAAGCGACAGCTTTTGAAGTCTGGTGAGGCCCATCGGCCGCCGAATATCTAAAAATAACCGCAAATGGATCATGGGATCCCCAGAGCCATCGAGCCGGTCGATATGTGGCATTTTGAACCGGTCCGACAATGTTATTGCGGAGTCGGTGTATCCATCTTCGATGTCAGGGATTGAGTTCACACCTTGTGCCCGCTTGAAAAACTTCTCCAGCTTGTTGACCTTAAGAACAGTCAGGTCAACTTCAAATTCAAAAGGTGCCTCAGTTTGGTACACTGGTGCCTTAGAGGCTTGTGGTTGGATGGGCTCTACTAGGTTGCCCTGATTCTCAGTCTGGGCATTAGCAGTAATTCCGGGTACTGGGATACCCACGGGAGGTGCATAAGAAGCACAAGCCACTGCCGGCTGGGGTTGTTGTTGCTGCAGCCTGTTTATCACTTCGGCTTGACGGGCTGTAACTTCAGCTTGGCAGGCAGCATCTTGCTGCATGGTTTCCACTGTTTGTTGGAAATGACGAATCTCAAGTCCTCCATACTGGCTGCAGAGTATTTGAGTCATTTGAATAGGCAAGTAATCTCTTGTTGGCCTAAGTGTAGAAGATTGTCCCTGACTGGATACAAGTGAAGTAAAGGGTGTCTGCTAGACTGGTGAATTATGCCTAACCCTCCCTCGTCTGGTAACCAGTGGGAGCGAAGCAAACACAGGTTGTTCGCTAACAAGATCTCTGGATCGGTAAAGTCTCCTAATACGGGTCAAGAGTGCTTGGGGGGTACCTGAACTGTCCAAAGCAATTGTGATAAACTACCTTGCAAAAAGAATTAAAGCAAAAAGGAAAGCAAAAATCAAAAATCGCACAACACCTCAGCTCGGATGTGAACAACACACAGTTGTAATCAAAAGCTGTAGAACTATACTCAACACTGAATTCTGCTCTCAAAATCTGATACCTAAACTTGCAATTGAAATGTATGTCCCTGTAGAGTTTCACTCTAAAAGCACATAACAGTTAAGTGAGAACCAAAACACCCCTATGAGGGGGTAGGGTTACCTTGTCCTAGTTTCATCAAGAGCTAGGGTTCACTATTCAAACAACACGGTTTCACGCAATCATGTATTCGGGTAAGCGTCCTGTCCTAGTTTGGAACAGTCTCTATGGCTTTCAATATACAACTAGGCCAAATGGTCAAAAAGGGTACCTCAGCAAGACTACCTAATATACCTCTCAGACCTAACACCAAGAAGTGAAAGGAGGATCAAACGGTACAACGGTAGTCCAGATCCAAGGGTTGTGTTCCCATCGTGGCAGAGCCCACGACCGGTCAGCCTTTTGGCAAGTTTTTAGGCAAGCCTCCGGTAAACTGTCCTGGAGTTACAGATGGCAAACACAGTGACTTAGGCACACCAATGCAAATGCAATGCAAAAAAACACGTAAGTGTAGATAAAACAACATATCATGAGTTAGAGTCAAGTTCTCTAAATCCCCAACAAAGTCGCTAGAAACTATAGCTCGGCTTTTTCGCGCTCCATTTCGAAAGTTTGAAAAGAAGCCCTACAGTTCGGACTCCTGCGGTTCTGAATCTAATCTCGCAAGTGCAATGTGAAATTTGATAGTTCATGTTAAGATGGCTAATGCAACACATGCAAAAATGCAACTAAAAATAGGCTCGGCTATTCTAAGATGGCATATCAGATGTGATTAGATAACATGTATTCTATTTGGAATTAAAATACAATGCAGTTAGTATGACGCGCCGAGCCCGGTGCATGCAATACAGATGAATGATGCAAACATGCATAGCATAAGGATGCTAATCGAAACATGACCTAAAACTAACCATCGAAAGCGGTAAGTAAATGGGAGAAAGAAATGGGGGTTAGAAGACATGCACACAAGCACGCACGCTTATTACAAAATTCGCCCTCTCGACGGAGGGTCCGAATGAATAATACAAACCAACTAACTAACTAACTAACAAGCTAATTAATTATTACACAATCAAATTGAATTAATAAGCGAACTACTTACTAATTATTACAACAATTAACTAATTAACAAATTAATTAATTATTACAAAACCAAAGCTAATTAACAAATAAGGAACACAGTAACAATGCTGTTCCAACTCTGGTTGGGGGAGAAGAGGATGCATGCTCGGTTGCCGTCCTGAAAAGCTCTCCGGTTGCTCTTTAGAGGCTCTGTCTGCAGGGTGTCCTCAAGGAATTCCTACTGAATCTTACCAAAACCAGTCTGGGAAATACACCAGTGGCCTGCCGGCCATGGGGAGCCATTGCCGACCATCTGCCGGCCAAGAATGAAGGTCTGCTGGCCATCTACAAGGCACTGCCGGCCACTGGTGTGCTGTGACACCAAGCTGCAGCAGAGCACAAAATAGAGAAAAGGGAGGGTCTCCCAAGGGTATGTACGCACTATGCCACCCCATATCACCTCAAAACATTAAGGGAGAGGCATAATTGGATCCAAGGCCATCAATTACACATCCCGATGCATGATGGCCAAAGATCCAACTTGTGCAAATCAATGTGAAATGAACGCACGAATAAACACATAAAGCCTAAAACTCTATCATGCATTGATCAAAAGCGTCGACGACCGAGAATTGAGACACGTTTCATCACTTGAAGTATGAAACGTACCTCGTTTCTCGTGCTTGGATTAACACTTAATCCAAACGACAATGCAACATAAGCATGGCATACACAATGCGACTCAAGCATGTAAACATGCAATGTGACTTAAGCATGCAAACATGTAATGTGATATGAACAACCTAACAAGGCTAATGGCATGCACAATGCTAATGCATGCACAATGCAAATGTCAATTAGCGTGCACAGTGCAAATGATGGCATGTTCAATGCAATGTTACCTAAGCATACACAATGCAAAGTATAAGGTATAGACAATGCGATGTAATGCAAGCATGCAAACAAAATGTAATCAACCATGCTCAATGGACTTAAACCGAAATGGACAGACCTCAGATATGCCCAAATCAGTGGCCAAAATGCTAAGATGAAGGCACCGAAAACACATACAAGCATGCATGCCAATTGGCTCACCAATTAAGGTATAGAAGTGCAACTCTCAAGAACACCTAAAGAGTGAAAAGTATGGAAGTGTAACAACACCAAGTGCACTGAAATGAGGTAAGAAATGATGCCAAATCATTTAAACAACACAAGTAAAGCATGCGAAGGCCCTTAAAAGCATGGAGCTATCAAAAAGGACTACAAAGGAGGCATGCAATACATGGCACAAATGCATGAACTAAGCATGGACAGAACTCAAATAGGGGCAAAATAAGGACCTAAACATGCTGAGATGAGGGCCCAAAGACCTAGGCATGCAAGCATACAAGCTAAGCCATAAGCTAGGCAATAATGCACAACACTCAAAGGCACTTAAAGCATGATTGAAATGGGAATATGGCAATGCTATAGGCTCTGAAATGTCATGTTAAGTGATGCCAAATCACATGCACAACACAAATTAAGCATGCAATGGTGCTCAAAGCTTGAGGCAAGCAAGAGCATTTATACTACAAGTATACAAAACATGAAGCATGTGGTTAAGGCAACCCAAAATAGTCCTAGAACATGTTAAAATGAGACTAAAACATGTATGGAAGTAAGCCGAAACAAGCTAGCATGATGAGCATGAGGCATGATGCATTTAAGGCAAATGAGGTGGATTACACTACACCTATTAAGACCAAGCATGGGATGACTCAACCAACAAAAATCAGAGTTAAGGCATGTCAAAATAAGCCCAAAAACCCACTGAGATGGCATCCCAAAGACCTAAGCATAGAGGCATGCACAATGATCCATTCATGAGGCATAAAACACAAACTCTCTAAGACATTGAAAGCATGTCAAATGCAAGTGTATGACCACATTACATGGACTGAAATAACATAACAAGTGATGCCAAATTGTTGAAATAGGCCAAGTAACATATGCTAGTAGACTTGGTGCACAAAGCTAACAAGCTAGATTGAACCATGGCTATACAAAGCAAGTCATGCATGGCCAAAAAAAACCAAAATCAGACCTTAAACATGCTAAAACATGAACAAAGTCTTCTCATAGCTAAGCCAAAAGCATGCTAAAATGACATGTTAAAGCATGATGCATGTTAAGGCAATAGAGAGGATTACACTACAAGTGCATGAGTCATGCAAGGACCAACCTAACCAAACCAAAAAAGAGTCATGACATGGAAAAACATCACCAAAAACATGTTGAAATGGAAAGAAAACAAGCTAGAGTGGCATGCTACTTCATGAGGCATACAAAGCTAGTTTGTGTGATTTACACTACAAGTGTGTTATGCATGCATGGAGTGACAAAATCAACCCAAAACAGATCTAAGGCATGGTAAAACATCACCAAAAATCTACTGAAATGGAGCCAACACATGCAAGAAAGACATGCTACTTTGATGAGCCACAAATGGGATTACACTACACATACGAGGAGCATGCAAAAGGTGACCAAACTAGCCATGGACAGAGTCAAGCAGGTCCTAAAAGTCACAAAAAAATTCCTGAACTAAGCCTCAAAAGTATAGAGATACATGCTCCTTTGGTAGGCCAATAACTCAAGCAAACAAAAACAAGAAGAGAGGGGGGTCACCCCCTCTGGTTTGAGGCCTCAAAACCACATGTCTACCACTGAAAATCTACTGGATTTCAGTGGCTAAAAGGCCAAACCAAGACTACTCCAAAGGCCTTAAAGCATGGCACAAAACAAGGCCAAACAAGGCATACAAGAGGGTTGTACACCCCTAACACCAAAAAGACGTTAAACAATCATCAAAAGCACTTGAAAACAAAACTTTTTTCAGTTGAAAGTAAGGCCTAAAATAATATGCAAGGATGGCCAAAATCAAATACAAACAAAGGCTTAAAAGGGGAATATACTCACCCTTGAAGATCAACTTCGAAACCAGCAACCTCAGAGGCTAGAAACCAAGTTTCAGAGCTCAAGTAACACTCCCAAGAACCTCAGCTCAAAGATAGTGGTGTACCTCTATGTGTTGTAGTGCAAAAGTGCAAGAAAAATAGACTTTAGAGCATAAACAAACACAATAGAGAGAGAGAGTGAGAAATATATATATATATATAGAGAGAGATACAACTTCTCTAAAACTTTCTTCAACCTCTAATAGAGAGGAAGGGCCTCTCCTTATATAGAAGGGAGCAATGCAAAGCTTGTTGAACAAGTTTGGCAAGAGTTTCATCTCTCCATACATGTGTATGGAGGGGAAAGGAGTGAAAACCAGCTGGCTCAAAAGATCTGGCGTGAAACCTGCTGAGACAAGGGGTTTGCCAGCCATCAGTGGTGGCCGGCAGTGGCTCATTGATGGTCGGCAGGCTTCATCAATGGCCAGCAGTAACAAAGGCATGGCCGGCAGTGCACCAAGAGAATCAAGCTGGAAGGGCCAATACATGGTCCAAAAAAAGGGGCAGAAAGGATACAGGATTTGGAAAGCTCAAACCTGTGACGTTCCGCCGCGACAGTCGAGTACTCGACGAGTAATCGAACTTGTTGTTGGATGTACCTACAAGCACAACCAAGTCTTGAAGACGGTCAAAAATGGGGTGTCTACAGGTGCATGCAAGACAGATGAATGATGCACGCATACGAAACATAAGTATGCTAATTGAAATATGCCTTAAAACTAACCATCAAAAGAGGATAAGTAAAAGATAGAAAGAAATGGGGGTTGGAAGACATGCATCATACACACGCACACTTATTATAACAATGTGCCCTCTCGACGGAGGGTCTGAATAATAAGCTAAGCTAGCTAACTAATCTAATAAAGCTAATTAGACTAGTTATTACACAACGAAATGAATAACTAGCTACAACTAGTTATTACAGCACCTTAACTAATCAACAAATTAATTAAGTTACAAATTCAAGCTAGACAAATAAGCATTAAACTACACTACTCAGCTCTGCTTTGGAAAGTTGAACAATGCATGCATTTGGTTCCTCGCTCGGAAATCCATCGCTATGCCCCAACTTGTCTCTGTTTGCATTTGATCTCAGAACACTACACAAAGCTCCAGATAGCTTCTACTCCAAAATGGGGACCTCCAGGAGGATTGCCGACCACTTAATGGTGTTGTAGACCACCTGTAGACCACCTAAACATGCTACAGACCAGAAAAAGTGGTCAGCCAGCTACTTTTTCTGGTCTGCCAACCAGAAAATTCCGCCAAGCTCCAGTTTGCTGCAACAGAGAACAAGAAGGGGCACAACAGTGTATTTGCAAGGTATGTGTGCACAACCACCATCCCTATCATTTCTCAAGCTCAAGGGAGTGTAGTTCTCGACTCTCGGGCCACCAACTGAGCATCGCAATGCACGATGGCTGAGAAGCCAAGATTGCACAATTCAATGTCAATGAATGCACAAATAACACATAAGGGCCTTAACCTCTATCATGCATGAGCAAGAGGGTCGACGACCGAGAAATGAGGCACGTTTCATCACTTCAAGTATGAAATGTCCCTCATTTCTTGTGTTTGGATTGACATTCAATCCAAACACATGCAATGCAGCTTAAGCATGCTAAACACAATGCAATGTAACATGAGCATGTCAAGTTAGAGCTTTAAGCATGAAAGCTAGGAAAGAGCATCTCACAAGAGGCATGCAAAACAATGCTCAATGGACTTAAACTGAATATGGACAGACCTAAATCATGCCAAAGCAGTGGCCAAAATGCTATGAAAGGATGGTATGAAAGGCAAGATGGTGATGCTCATGCAATGGCTCATCAACTAAGCATAAGAGCATAACTCTCAAACATGATTAAGAAGTGACAAATGTGAGAGTGTGACAACACTATATGTACTGAAATCATGTATGGAATGATGCCAAACCACTCAATCAACACAAGTATAGCATGTAAGAGGGCCTAAGGCACAAGGCTACTCAAGGAGACTACACAAGAGGCATACAATACATGGCACAAATGACTGAACCAGACATAGACAGAGCTTAATTAGGTCAAAACAAAGACCACAACATGCTGAGATGGGAGCTCAAAAGTCTAGGCATGCATGCATACAAGATAGGCCATAAGTGAGGCACAAAGGCATAACCCTTAAAAGCATTCAAAGAATGAAAAAAGTGAGAATATGGCCATGCTATATACTCTGAAATAACATGTTAAATGATGCCAAATCATGTACATGTCACAAATGAAGCATGCTAGGAGGCTCAAAGCTTGAAACTAGCATAGGCACTTGCACTATAATTATACAAAACATGAACCATATGGCCAATACAACCCAAAACAATCCTAGAGCATGTCAAATCAAGGTTAAAACATGCATGGAGTGTAGCCAAAACAAGCTAGCATGAAGGCATAAAGCATGGAGCATGCTAGGCCAACAAAGAGGATTACACTACATCTACCAACACCAAGCATGAGATGACTTTACCAACAAAAATCAGAGTTGTATCATGGCAAAATAAGACCAAAAACCCACTGAGATGGCATCCCAAAAGCTTAGGCAAGATGGCATACATATTGGCTCATGTTTAAGGCATAAAGCACAACCTTCCAAAAGCATTGAAAGAGTGAAAGATGTGAGGGCATGGCAGTGGAACATGCTCTAAAATTACCTACCAAATGATGTCATGCCATGCAAAAGGCTCAAATATGACATGCCAAGAGACTTGAAATACAAAGCTAGTCAAGGGCTTTACACTACAACCATACCAAGCAATGCTCAAATGACCTAAAACACTCAAAATAGACCTAAGGCATGTCAAAATGGTAGCAAAAACATACTAGACTCACAACAAAGATGGCAAGAAAGATAGGCTCCCGAATTAGCTCACAAACAAGGCATAAGGGCATAACTCTTAAACACAATGAAAGAGTGATAAACATGAGAGTATGGCAGAAGTTTATGGTCTGAAATTACCTACCAAATGATGCCATTCCATGCAAAAGGCTCAAATATGACATGCTAGGGGTCCCATAGTGCAAGGCTAGCAAAGCCAAATGCACTATAGCTATGCAAAACCAAACATGCATGACCAAAACTACTTAAATCAAACCTCAAGCATGTTAAATCAAAGCCAAAAATGTGCTGGAGTAGAGCATACGCATGCTAGATCAAAAGGCTAAAACAATAGATATGCTAGGCTAGTGAACCAAAATTGCACTATAAGTGCAAGGAGCATGTAAGAGGCAACCAAACCAACCCAAATCAGAGTTATGACATGTCAAATGATGGCCAAAAACCTGCTGAAATGGAGCCAATACATGCTAGAAAAACATGCTACTTTGCAAGGCTACAAGTAGGTTTACACTATAAGTATAAGAAGCATGCAAGAGGTGACCAAGACAGCCCAAAACAGAGTCATGGCAGGTCTGGAAAGTCACAAAAATGAGCCTAAACAAAGCCTCCAAGAAGTAGAAACACATGCTCTTTTGGAGGGCCATCAATACATGCAAATAAGAGAAGAGGAGAGGGGACAACCCCCACCCATTTGAGACCTCAAAATACACTTTCCACCACTGAAATTCCTTTGGAATTCAGTGGTGAAGAGGCCAAATAAAGGTGATCACAAAGGCTTAAAGTGATGGCCCAAAACAAGGCTAAACAAGGCACAAAAGGGGGTAGAATACCTCCAACACCCAAGGGGCCTCAATCAAACATTTCAAGCACTTAAAATCAGAACTTTTTACAGTTAAGAGTTAAGCCAAAATAAGCATGAAAAGGTGGCCTAGTAAGCAACTATAACAAGGCTTTAAAAGGATTAGAGACTCACCCTTGAAGAATCAAAGCAAGACAGTAACTTCTGAGGAAAAAACCAAGCCTTGAGCTTCAAACAAACCTCCAAGAACCTCAGCTCAAGAATGAAGGTGTTGCACTAGGTGTTTGTGCGCAAAAGTGTGAAGAAACTACACTTTCAAGCACAAATATGGAGCAAATAGAGCAATATAGAGATAGAGATATATGTATATGCCCTAAGCAATTTTTTGAACCTGAGACAAGAGGGAGGAGGTTCCCTTTTATAGAAAAGCAAGGATCAAGCTTGTTGATCAAGCTTGTTGAACAAGCTTGGAGCTCCAAGCAATCCCTCCATACACGTGTATGGAGGATGCTTTCTGTGCCCAACAGCTGGCACAGCTGGCATGGAAAATATCTACAGAAAGTGCAGGAAAGCTGCCGACCAGTTGAAGTGGTCGGCCAGCTATTTGCACTGGTCGGGCCGACCACAAAAAGTGGTCTGCAAGGACAAAAAGTGGTCAACAAAGGGGGGAAGGTGGTCTGCACAAAGAGAGGAAGGTGGTGGCATGGTTGCAGACCACTTTTTTGGTCTGCAGACCAGAAAATGTGGTTGGTAGACCAAAAAAGTGGCTGGTCGGGAAGAAAAGTGGCTGGCAAGTGGCTGGCAAGTGTCCAAATTGAAGCCCCAGAAGTAAGCTTTCCAATGGTGGCAGCCTTGCATCAAAATTCCAACCGTGCAAAAAGTTATGCCTATTTTGGTGAAGCCGCTCAGTTTTGGTCTTACCCGGATTCATGCCGAACTTCTCCCAAACTAGTTTTCTTCTCTCCTTTCCTCTTTTCTTCAACTCCAAACCCCTAAACAACGTGTTTTGAAAGATTTTCAAAGATTTCATCTCTCTTTCATTCATTTCCACTTTGTCCTTGCTCGGTTTACCAAAAAGCGCAACATTTAACGAAATGCGAGCGTCGGAACATCGTAGAAACTTTATTTCCAAAATATTTTGAAAGAGAGGGTTTTAAGGTCTAAAATCTTTTGATCAAGATTGTTTTGGTCCAAAAGGGGTATGAAGTTGGGATTTGACTCTCTCTCCTTGCCGAAGAAATTGAACCTTTGCCCTGCACACCTTTCACCACCAAGTAAACCATCAGTAGTGCCCAAGTCTTAAGGGCAGTCAAAAATGGAATGTCTATAAGACCCCATATATATAGAAAAACATGCATTTGGCTGAGAGAAATCCCTTCATACACGTGTAGGGAGATGGAAACACTTGTGCCAACAGCTAGAACAGCTGTCAACAAAATATCTGCAAAAGGTCACTGGTGGCTAGTAGGCCACCAATGATGGCCGGCAAGCCACTTGGATGGCCAATAACCTCAATTGGTGGCCGACAGCCTTAATTGATGGCCAACTGGCCACCAGGGGTTACAGGCTTGAAGCACTAAGGTTTTGGTCTTGAAACACTAAGGTTTTAGTCCAAAACAAGGTACATAATGGACAGGGTTTGAACGCTCAAAGACAGGGCATTCCGCCGAAGACTTCGGGCACTAAAATGAGCACAAATAGTCACAATCATCAAATGCACAAGCAATGACGTCCAAGTCTTGAGAACGGTCAAAAATGGGGTGTCTACAGTTTACCAAACTAAGAGTTTGATCTTAATCATAAATGTGAGATTTGTGTGAGGCAAAACTCACTAAGGCATCATTTAATAAAGTAGAAAGAAGTACTGTACCTCTAAGTTTAATTCACACAGATATCTATGATTTAAAATTTGTTCAAACTAGATGAGGTAAGAAGTATTTTATTACTTTTATTGATAATTGTACTCGATATTGCTATGTTTACTTATAAATAAGTAAAGATGAAACCTTAGAAGTTTTTAAGCAATATAAACTCGAGGTAGAAAATGAACTTGGCAAAACTATTAAGATAGTGAGGAGTGACAGAGGTGGTGAGTATGATGCACCATTTGAGGAATCTTGTTCTAAACATGGTATTATTCACCAAACCACTGCACCCTATTCTCCTCAGTCAAATGGAATTGCTAAGAGAAATAATCGAATTCTTAAAAAGATGATGAATGCCACGTTCATTAGTTCAGGGTTACTTCAGAACTTGTGAGGGGAGGTGATTTTGTCTACTAACTTTAACCTTAACAAGGTACCCCACAAGAAAATTAATCAAACACCATATGAATTATGGAAAGGTCAATGACCTTCCTGCAATTACATCAAAATGTGAGGGTGTTTGGCCAAGGTGGCAGTCCGTAGTCCCAAAATGACTAAGATAGGACCAAAAATCGTTGATTATGTGTTCATTGGTTATGCAAATAATAGTGGTGCATATAAATTTTTATTACATAGATCTAAAAATCCTGATATCCATGTAAACACTATTATTGAGTCAAGGAATGCATCATTTTTTGAAAACATTTTTCCTTGCAAGGAAACTGAAGAGACAAGTTCAAAAAAAAAGAACTTTTGATACTGCTATGGGTAGCAGTGAAGACCACAATGATAATGAAGCAGATGAACCTAGACATAGCAAGAGGGCTAGGATCTTTAAATCATTTGGTTCAGATTTTTTGACATACTTATTAGAAAATAAGCCTCAAAACTTCAAGAAAGCAATGTCAAGTCCTGAACCTCCATTGTGGAGAGAGGCTGTGAATAGTGAAATTGAATCAATACTGTAAAATTATACTTGAAAACTGGTGGATCTTCCACCATGGTGTAAACCTCTTGGATATAAGTGGATATTCAAGAAAAAAATGAAAGCAGATGGTTCAATTGATAAATACAACACTAGACTTGTTGTTAAGGGATACAAGCAGAAGAAAGGCCTTAATTATTTTGACACATATTCACCAGTGACAAGAATAACATCTATTCGTATGCTAATTGCGATTGCAACTTTGTATAATCTAGAGATACATCAAATGGATGTTAAAACAACCTTTTTGAATGGCGAGTTAGATGAAGAAATCTATATGGAACAAATGGAAGGGTTTCAAGTTCATGACCAAGAGAAAAAGGTTTGTAAACTTGTCAAATCCCTTTATGGATTACAACAAGCTCCGAAACAATGGCATGAAAAAATTGATCATGCTATGCTTTCGGATGGTTTTAAGATAAACGAATGTGACAAATACGTCTATGTTAAAAACACAGACAAAGGCTATGTCATAGTTTGTCTTTATGTGGATGGCATGATCATTATTGGAAGCAATAACGACATGATTAAATCCACAAAGAAAATGTTGAGCAAAAAGTTTGACATGAAAGATCTGGGAGCAGCAGATGTAATTCTAGAAATAAAAATTGCTAGAACATCTGAAAGATATGCTCTTTCTCAGTCTTACTATGTTGAGAAAATTCTAGAGAAATTTGGAAAGCATGATGACCGTCCTGCTAAAACACCTATTGACATTAGTTTTCATTTGTCAAAAAATACAGGTTCAAGCATATCACAATTAGAGTACTCTCGGATAATCGAAAGCTTGATGTACTTAATGAATTGCCCTAGGCCAAATATAGCCTATACTATAAGCAAATTAAGTAGGTACACAAGTAATCTAGGGTCCAATCATTGAAAAGCGATAATTAGGGTACTTAGGTATCTAAGACATACCCAGAATTATGACTTACATTATACCAAATATCCAGCAGTACTCGAGGGGCACAATGATGTAAATTGGATATCAGATACTAAAGACTCAAAATCCACTAGTGGATACGTCTTTACCCTGGGAGGTGTTGCAATCTCTTGGAAATCCTCCAAGCAGACATGCATAACAAGGTCGACAATAGAATCTAAGTTTATCGCATTAGATAAAATAGGAGAAGAAGCAGAATGGCTTCGTAATTTCTTAGAAGACATTCCAATATGGCCTAAACCTGTGCCAGCTATATGCATTCATTGTGATAGTGAAACAACAATAAGACGAGCATTGTGATAACCTTGGTCCGTATTATGCTAATTAATCTTAATTAAGATTGTGATTATGTGTTTGATGTGATTTTGAGTGCCATTTATATGAATATATGTGGTTTTGAATTCCTATCTGTTCACCGTAGGAAAATCTGTTTGATTATCTGCTTTAGAAATTAAATTGAAGGCCTTGCCGGCCACAAAACCCGAAATTGATTACGCCATTGTGATTGACGCAATTTTTAGAGCCTATGGCGAAATTTAATTAGAAATTGATTTGGATCAAAACAATTAGATTCAGAACGATTAATTAAGCTCTATTATTTAACTATAATCAATTTGATTAAGAGAGGGACTATAAAAGGGGCATTATACACCCACATTCCTTTAGTTTTGAGCTCAAAATCAGATTTTATACTCTAGAGAGGGAGAAGGCCAGCTCTTGAGAGAGAAATAATGAGAATTGTGTGTTTGGCTCAAAGCTTGTGAAATTAGAAGGCTAGATTCAAGATTTAACTACAATTGTGAGAATTGAAGCTCCTACGTGAGTAATTGAGCAAAGATTTATGAGCTTAAGTTTGTAATTTTGTGAATTCAAGGTTTGATGGTGATCAAGACCATAATTTGAGATGTAATTGATGAATATGGAGCTTGTATGTACATGTATGTGTATAATTACCATGACTTGCCATATAGTTGCATATTTGAAGGTGAAACATGTTAATCATGATGAAATTGAGATCAATTTGTGCACGCATGCAGCAATTTGTTATGAGTCCTCATGTGTGTGTATAGGACATGTTGATTGGGTTCAATTGGAAGTCATTTAAGACATGAATCCATGAAAATGAGACTATAGACTCAACTACATATTTTGGAGATGAATTTGGCAAGAATGGTATGAGTGTGAAATTGATTCATGGGAATTGAACTTCAAAATGTTGTAATTTAGCATTTGTATCATGTTAGAAGGTTTGCATGTGAAGTATGAGTCATAATGTGCAAGTTACATTAGTTTGTATGCAAGTTTGAAGCTCAAAATGGCTGCTGGAAAACCCAGAATCCGATAGGTCCGCTCGAGTGGGGTAATGGCCGCTCGAGCGTGAAATGCTGGTTCCCAGCACTTTTGCAGACATGGATGTCCACTTGAGTGGGGATATTCACGCTCGAGCGGGGAGTCATGTAGTGTGACATTCAGCTCAAGCGTCCAAATCCACGCTTGAGCGTAGAAATGAGGTAACCAGTATTTTTGCAGACAATGAGGGTCCGCTCAAGTGGCAAAACCCACGCTCGAGCGGGGACCCCTATTTCAGAAAAGTTGTAAAGGTGTTATGTGTTTCATTTTCCGTTCTTTTTCACTTCTAGGTACTCTTAGGCATGCATTGAGCATTATGAATGAATTAAAAGAATAAGAAAGAAGCCTAAGAGGGATGTATGAATTAAGAACGAATTGAATCAATTGTGACCCATCAATTGTGACACTCAGCCTATCTCTAAAACTCCCTACAGAATGGCTTCTGCTAAAATGAAAGAATTGAAAGAATAGTTGCAAGACTTACTTGACAAAGGGTTTATTCGACCCAGTACTTCACCATGGGGTGCACCAGTATTATTTGTGAAGAAGAAAGACGGAACCTTACGCCTGTGTATTGACTATCGGGAACTGAACAAGGTGACAATAAAGAATAAATATCTCTTACCTCGTATTAATGATTTGTTTGACCAGTTACAGGGATCACAGGTGTTTTCCAAAATTGATTTGAGATCCGGGTATCACCAGCTGAAAGTGAAAGCGGAAGATGTTGAGAAAACTGTGTTTCGAACAAGGTATGGCCATTATGAGTTTCTTGTTATGCCATTTGGGGTGACTAATGCTCTTGCAGCTTTTGTGGACCTAATGAATCGAATTTTTAAGACCTACCTTGATGAATTTGTTGTGGCTTTTATTGATGACATTTTGATATACTCAAAGAATAGGCTTGAACATGAACAACATCTAAGGATTGTTTTACAAACACTTAGGGAGAAGAAATTATTTACCAAACTAAAGAAATGTGAATTTTGGTTGGATGAAGTTATCTTTTTAGGGCATATTATCAACAAGGAGGGAATTTCAGTGGACTCGCAGAAAATAGGGGCAATCGTGAATTGGCCTACACCGACAAATGTAACAGAGGTCCGCAGTTTCATGGGCTTAGTTGGGTACTACAGAAGGTTTGTGAAGAACTTTTCAAAAATAGCTATGCCTCTTACCCAACTGACACGCAAAGGGCAACCGTTTGAATGGAGTGACAAAAGAGAATTTGCCTTTCATGAACTGAAAACAAGATTGACCACTGTACCAGTGTTGACATTGCCCACAGGTACAGAAAACTTTTTGATTTACAGTGATGCGTCTTATAAAAGTTTGGGTTGTGTATTAATGTAGAATGGAAGGGTGATTGCCTACGCCTCCCGACAGTTGAGGCCACATGAGAAGAACTACCCAACACATGATTTAGAGTTGGCCGCAATCATATTTGCTTTGAAAATCTGGCGGCATTATTTGTATAGGGCAAAGTGTGAAGTCTACACGGATCACAAAAGTTTGAAATACTTCTTTACACAGAAAGAGTTAAATATGCGACAGAGAAGATGGCTCGAATTGATAAAAGACTGTGATCTTAAAATCCAGTATCACCTCGGGAAAGCCAATACAGTTGCTGATGCCTTAAGCAGAAAATCGATAGGAAATGTGGCCTGTTTGCTTACTGAACAGAAATAAATCTTGCGAGATTTCGAGAAGTCCGAGATTGAAGTGGTATTGTGTGAACATGACGGATTGATAGCTGCTATTTCAGCCGAACCAGCAATCATTGATGAGATTAAATAGAAATAGAAGGAAGATGAATTCCTTAAAAAGATAGTTGATGAATTTGAAATGAATCCGAGGCCGGAATATAGTGTGGTAAATGAAGTGCTGAAATTCCAAGACAGATTGTGTATTCCAAACATTCCCGAGTTGAAGAAAAGAATTTTAGATGAAGCCCATAAATCAGTGTTTGCTATGCATCCGGGTAATAACAAAATGTATCGGGATTTGAAGCAAAGCTATTGGTGGCCCAAAATGAAGAAAGAAATTGCAGAGTATGTGTCCAAATGCCTTCAATGTCAGCAAGTTAAAGTTGAACATCAGAAACCAGGCGATCTACTTCAACCTCTCCCTATTCCTGAATGGAAGTGGGAGCATACGACTATGGATTTCGTTGTTGGTCTACCTCGAACTTCTCGAGGTATGGATTCTATTTGGGTTATAGTTGATAGACTGACTAAATCTGCACATTTTCTGCCTATTAAAACTACATTTGATACTTATAGACTGGCTACTATATATGTTGATGAGATTGTCCGTTTACACGGAGTTCCGGTATCTATTGTGTCGGATAGAGATCCAAAATTTGTATCTAGATTATGGAAGAGTCTACAAAGAGCAATGGGAACAGAATTGAGATTCAGTACTACATTCCATCCACAAACAGATGGACAATCAGAACGAACCATATAGACTTTAGAAGACATGCTCAGAATGTGTGCTTTAGATTTTCAAGGGAGTTGGGAAGACTATTTGCCACTAGTAGAGTTTGCATACAATAACAGCTTCCACTCCAGCATCGGTATGGCACCATATGAGGCTTTGTATGGTAGAAGGTGTAGATCACCAATTTGTTGGACAGAAGTCGGGATAAGGCTCTTCTTGGGCCTAAAATTGTGCAAGACACTTCTGAAAAAATCAAAACTATTAGGCAAAGGCTCAAAAAAGCTCAGGACCAACAAAAGAATTATGCAGATGTTCGAAGAAGACCTCTCGAGTATGAAGTTGGTGACCATGTGTTTGTCCGCGTGACTCCAATGAAGGGCCAAGTAAGGTTCGGTAAAAAAGGGAAATTGTCGCCTCGTTATATTGGACCGTTTCAAATTCTGGAAAAACTTGGTCCAGTTGCTTATAGAGTTGCTTCACCACCGGGATTCGAGCAGATCCATAATGTGTTCCATGTGTCGATGTTGAGGGGTTATCTCCGAGACCCATTTCATGTGATTGATTATCACCAAATAGCTCTTGATGAAAATATGGAGTACGCAGAATGGCCGGAAGGAATCATTGACCGGCAAATGAAACAGTTGAGAAGCAAGTCCATCCCGATGGTGAAAGTGGAATGGAAAGAACACTATGAGACGGATGCTATATAGGAAAAAGAAGATGAAATGCGACTACGTTATCCACATTTGTTTCCCGACGAAGGTAAAATAAGTTTGGAGGACCAAACTTCCTAAAGGGGGGGAGACTGTGATAACCCTGGTCCATATTATGCTAGTTAATCTTAATTAAGATTGTGATTATGTGTTTGATGTGATTTTGAGTGCCATTTATATGAATATATGTGGTTTTGAATTCCTATCTGTTCACCGTAGGAAAATCTGTTTGATTATCTGCTTTAGAAATTAAATTGAAGGCCGTGCCGGCCACAGAACCCGAAATTGATTACGCCATTGTGATTGGCGCAATTTTTAGAGCCTATGGCGAAATTTAATTAGAAATTGATTTGAATCAAAACAATTAATTTCAGAACGATTAATTAAGCTCTATTAATCAATTTGATTAAGAGAGGGACTATAAAAGGGGCATTATACACCCACATTTCTTTAGTTTTGAGCTCAAAATTAGATTTTATACTCTAGAGAGGGAGAAGGCCAGCTCTTGATTCAAGATTTGTGTGTTTGGCTCAAAGCTTGTGAAATTAGAAGGCTAGATTCAAGATTTAACTACAATTGTGAGAATTGAAGCTCCTACGTGAGTAATTGAGCAAAGATTTATGAGCTTAAGTTTGTAATTTTGTAAATTCAAGGTTTGATGGTGATCAAGACCATAATTTGAGATGTAATTGATGAATATGGAGCTTGTACGTACATGCATGTGTATAATTACCATGACTTGCCATATAGTTGCATATTTAAAGGTGAAACATGTTAATCATGATGAAATTGAGATCAATGTGTGCACGCATGTAGCAATTTGTTATGAGTCCTCATGTGTGTGTATAGGACATGTTGATTGGGTTGAATTGGAAGTCATTTAAGACATGCATCCATGAAAATGAGACTATAGACTCAACTACATATTTTGAAGATGAATTTGGCAAGAATGGTATGAGTGTGAAACTGATCCATGGGAATTGAACTTCAAAATGTTGTAATTTAGCATTTGTATCATGTTAGAAGGTTTGCATCTGAAGTATGAGTCATAATGTGCAAGTTACATTAGTTTGTACGCAAGTTTGAAGCTCAAAATGGCTACTGGAAAACCCAGAATCCGACAGGTCCGCTCGAGCGGGGTAATGGCCGCTCGAGCGTGAAATGCTGGTCCCCAGCACTTTTATAAACATGGATGTCCGCTCGAGCAAGGATATTCACGCTCGAGCGGGGAGCCATGTAGTGTGACGTTCAGCTCAAGCATCCGAATTCACGCTCGAGCGTAGAAATGAGGTAACCAGTATTTTTTCAGACAATGAGGGTCCGCTCGAGCGGCGAAACCCACGCTTGAGCGGGGACCCCTGTTTCAGAAAATTTGTAAAGATGTTATGTGTTTCATTTTCTGTTCTCTTTCACTTCTAGGTACTCCTAGGCATGCATTGAGCATTATGAATGAATTAAAAGAATAAGAAAGAAACCTAAAAGGGATGTATGAATTAAGAACGGATTGAATCAATTGTGACCTATATGTGTTATATAATGTGTAGGGTCGAGCTCCAGGGCAAATCTACTGGCAGAACACTGTGAGTAATATCTTAGTAAAGATATTTTGAAGTATGTTATTTGTCCTATTGCTCATTCATTTATCAGTTTTATAAGCTCGTGATTTGAATTGGGGGCAAATATTTGTTCTGCTATATGATTGGGCCAAAGGCCGTTGGACGTGAATGATTGGGCCAAAGGCCGTTTGACATGAATAATTGGGCCAAAGGCCGTTGGACATGAATGATTGGGCTAAAGGCCGTTTGACATGAATGATTGGGCCGAAGGCCATCGGACATGAATGATTGGGCCAAAGGCCGTCAGACATGAATAATTAGGCCAAAGGCCGTCAGACATGAATAATTGGGCCAAAGGTCATCAGACATGAATGAATGGGCCAAAGGCCGTTGGATATGAGTGAATTGGGCCCGAGGCCATTTGATATGTCTAGAACCTTTGTCGTTTGATACATTAGATAGAAACATGAATTGGGCCCAAGGCCGTCTGATGTAACTGTTCAAAGTTTGTTCATGTATTCCTTATTGATATTATTCACTGGGCTTTCGTTCACTCTCACTCATGTTTGTAGGTGAGCCAAGCATTATCCAAACCCAGCCCCAGTGAAGCAGGTGTGAAATAGTCAAGTTTTGAGGAGTCAGCCTATACGTCTCATGCATGAGACTTGTCTTCGCCCTTTCGTTCTTTTGTTATATTTTTGTTATGTTAGCGAGGATTTTGGATTACGTTTGTATATAAGCTTTTGATTAGCAGACCATGACTTGAATGATCCTATTGTGTAAAGCTTTATGTTAACTTTCTTTGATGTGGGTTATTAACGAATACGTGTGAAATGTTATAATGTGCCATGTAAGCACGGCTCTATAGACAAAATTTTTAAGTTTACTTCCGTTTTAGCCCCTTAACTCTGTTGAGATATGTTTGACTTGGTCTGAGGCCGTAGGTAATCTCTTGGTTACTGGCCGGTTATGTCCTTAACCCATAAGGGCGGGTTCGGGTCATGACAAGCATAGAATCATATATATAACGGTAAGTCTCGACACATTCGTCGAAGACATAATACTGATAGGCATTTGCTCTCACATGGAATAATTTCCACAGAATATGTAAAGTCAAAGGTGAATATATTGGATCCATTGACTAAAGGGCTTGCGAGAGAGCAAGTGTACCATTTATCAAAGGGAATGGGATTAAAACCTATTACTTAAAAGTCGCCATAATGTCAACCCAACCTAGTTGACTGGAGATCCCAAGATCTAGGTTCAAAGGGACAACCGAATTATGGATGACTTCACATATCACTAAAGAGGTTTAGTCCTACCCATTTCTATGATAAGAAGAGTAATACCTGCAACGTTAGTAGGATAAGCTTTGCTTTTAATGATTCTTATAGCTTGGACATCTAGGTGTGGTACGGCAAGTTACTCTTAATAAGAAGTCACCTATATGAGTGTGAACTGGGCCGGTTTTGTGAGAATTGAGAAGGCTAAATTCTCTAAAGCACTCATGAATTACCAGGCGTTGTTCAGGGCCAAAATGAACACAATCGTAAGAACCAAACTGTGTCTGTGGATACACTATGTGTAGTCTATTGTCTTGGCTTACATAAACAGTTGAACAGTTCAAGGCATCGCGTCCACTAGTTAGCCAATAAGTCAGATAGGCTTTCACTAGAGGGAGTTCAAAGCAAAAAGCTACCTATCTCGATGTAGTGAATCTTCTTAATGTACTCTTTCTTTGTTTGCATTTTGTTACATGTCCGTTATCATGAATTCCATTCATATGAGGGATTGTTGGAAAATGGCTTTGAAAAATCCTTATTTTTTGCTAACTTTGAGCATTAATTAAGATGGGACCCAAGCATTATTTTTCACGTTTTTTATTGGGTTCATGTTTAATGTCGCGTAGTGAATAAAATCGTGTATTTGGTTGCTTAAAACCATTTACGGATGAATGAGAATTCAACGCGCGTTTTCGGGTTCATGGAAATGGTTTTAGGTGGGTTTCCTACACATTTGTGAAAACACTAGCTTAGGATACTTGGGATGGGCCCAAAGGAGTACCCAAGTTTATGGAAGGGTGAGGTTATGGGTAAAGTGAAATAGACTCATTGGACCCAAAACAAAAAACCACACACGCACGCCGCTACCACCATCCGTCTGATCGGTTGTGCGGGTGCGGGTGCGTGGTATGAAGTTGGATTGGGCTTGTCCAACCCAATACTTATCTTTTTAGGCCTAAAACATTTGAATTTTATTTATCTATTTTTAATTTTGGTTTCAAAATTTAAAATAAATTGGTCCTGTTTTTTTTTTTTTCGTTCACCCAAATAGATCCCAAACTGTTACCCACCCGAATAGGTTCAAAACAGGTTCATACCTGTTGAATTCAAATCTGTATCTGTTCAAACAGGTTTGTACCTATTCAATCTGTCCGAATATGTTTTTACCTGTTTGGAAAAGCCACCATTGCTCTTATATAAAGCCTTCCATTCCAGCAATTCTTGGATCTAATTTTTTCCTCAGAATTCGGTCCTTCTTCTTCTGTTCATCTTTGTGTTTCTGCATCTATTCTGCATTTAATTTATAGAAAGAAAAAGACAAAATCACAGCAGTGTTTTGGTTCGCTAGACTTGATTTTGTAGTGCTACAAATCAAGTATTAGTCGTTGCATCCTAGAAAGTAGACGCCATTAAAATTCGAAGCACCGGAGCGAGGGCAAAATCCACTTTAAGGAGATTGTGTCCAACACAAACTTCGACTTATAATTTTTGTAAGCATTTAATTCAGAATTTAATTTATTAAATTATTTTTTGAATTATTTTATTTTGTTGTTTATTTTATTTATACATTTAATTTACACACACACACACACCCCGCTAGGTATAACAATGATTTCACGTCAAACTGACACCTTCGTTTCCCACAATTGCACTATAGCCATCGCCACCCTACGACCTTCTCTCTCTCTCTCTCTCTCTCTCTCTCTCTCTCTCCTCTATTAGCAGCAGAAGCGGTGACAAGAAAGGAAGTGGGCACAAGGAGACGAGAGATGTCATAGGTATAGAGGTAGTTGTCTGCGCCAGTGAGGAGGTCAATGACAGCAGAGGCGACGACGAGATAGTCCTTCCCTCTCTCTTTGTCTAACTCACTCAGAGTTCTCTCTCTCTCTCTCTCTCAACTGATTATAAATTGGAGAGAGTCATACATACGTATAAATACATAAGTTTGAATATGAATATAACAGTTTCGTTTTGGCTAAGGTTTCCTTTGATCTAGTGTTTGAATCAATCTCTCTCCCTTATATTGCCTTCAATGTTTAAAGATCTGATTCGATTGTGCGTCTTGGCTCAAGATTGGGGCCAAGCATAGAAGAACCTATACCAAAAATCTTTTCAACTTCAATGGTCGGTTAGGGTTTGCAAGTTGGATCATTCACTGGTTCTCTCTCTCTACTCCAATTGTAGAGATTTGTTCTATTTTTTATAGTTATTATTGACTATTGATTGTTGTTTTATTATTGTTGTTGTTGTTGTTGTTGTTGTTGTTGTTGATGATGATGATGACGACGATGACGATGAAATAGAATTTGAATAGATTTGTGTCTATACCTCGGTTACTATTTGGCAGTGAAGATCTCTCTATATCTGTTGTTTTTGTTGTTGATGGACAAATGTTGGATCTAAACAGATAAAAAGAAACTTTGTTGTTTCTTGAACAAATTTGTTCAACAAATTGAACAAATAATAAATAAATAAATGATAGAATTTCAGCAGATAATTTGAACAAACAATTTTTGAAGAGATAAATTTCAACAAATAGCTTTTATTTGGACAAATATTAAATAGATAAAAAAATTTGAAAGATAAGAATTTCAACAAATAGATTCATCAACAAAAAAATTTCAACAAAAAAAATAATATGAACTTTACACAAAAAAAATTTGAACAGATAAACAAAAAAAATTAAATAGATAGAAAATTTTTGAACAAATAAGGAAAAATTTTCAACAGATAGATATGAATTTGAACAGATAGTCAATGAAAGTCAAATAGATAATTAAAAAAAAAAAAAAGCCAAAAGGTAAAATTGGAAACAAAATATTCTCTATGACTTTTCACCAAATTATTTTACAAAAAGTGGACATCTCACTGACAAAAAATATCTCCTGGACCTAATGCCTTAGACAATTATTAGAGTGAATTTTTCACTAATTTTTTGTATTTTTAATATCAAAATGAGTGTTTAATTTACTATCTTACAATTCTATATATATATATATATATTATAAAATGATTATATGATAATTATACTTTTATAACACAATAGAACTAAAATGATCAAAATAAGCAAATAATTTAACTAAATTTATTATTTATAACTATTCAACTAATACTTTTATAGAACAATCATGCTAAGATTATTAAAATAAATAATTTAAATTTAAATTTTATTTTAAATTTAAATTAATATTATTCTTTTGTAACACATATCATAATACAAAATATCATTACATTAATTGAGTTAACTCCATTGTGATTTTATATCAGACATCGTATTTTCAAAAGTGATTTACATACATGTGTAACATCCAATTTGATATTGATTGATTAAAATAATGGAACTCAATAGTTTTTTTGTTAAGTTTTTAGAAGATAAACTGGCAATGTCAAATGATTAATAGTATGAACTATTATTTTGAAAAATAATTATTCATCGAAAATGATTGTGCATATTTAAGGCACATATTGATGTTTCTTGAATAATTTTTAATAACTCTAACAATCTTACTGATATAAGTATAAATTCTACCATTGAGTCAACCCACCTTAAATACTTTTTCGTGTAATAAAATATTTAAATATTGTCATATAAAAATATTATTATAGATTGTAATAAATAAAATAAAATAAAATAAAAAACCACTTGACACATACACTTTTAAGATAACCCCCAAAAAAAAAAAATTAGCAAAGAGTTTTTCAATTAATAACCATAATATTTTTTATATTATAGAATTTTCTGATATTTTTATTTTTTTTTAGAAAAAAAAATATTTTAATATGAGTGGAATTCGTGATTTTTGATAAATTTAATTAACACAAATGAGGATTTGATTTAAGATTGAAAATACACATTTTTTTAATAACTTTGAAAATTTTATTTTTATGAGCCTTTTACATAAGATCATACATAGTGACAAAAATTTTCATCAGTCATTAGCAAATTTATTTGTATTTAACTTTCAATTGTTAAAGTTTTTTACATATAAAATATTAATACTCAAAATTAATTTTTTATTTTAAAAATAAATCCTCAGGCATGACACGTGTCACCTATTAGTTTAATATGATAACAACGTATTTAAAATGAGAGACACGAAGAGAATACCAATAGAGGAATTGGCATCACTAATGGTTGGTGGGGAAGAATTTTTTTAGTTTATTTTTTTTTATTTTTTAATTAATTTAGTTTGATTAAATTAGTTTTGTTTGAGAAGAATTTTTTGATTTTTTTACTTTTTTGTGAGAGAAAAATCTCATTCAGTAGGCGAATTAACTTGGCTGGGTAGAAGGTGGGATTGAAAAAATAAGATAGGACAGAGACGGAATTAGGATTTCATTACCTAAGGGGGACAAAAGAAAATTAATTTTTTTTCACCATATATACAAATATACATGTATATACAATACGATATATAATTATATAAACATAGAAAAAAAATTAAATACCATAAAAATAATTTCTAATAGGGTGAAGAAGTTTTTTGTGCAAAACAAAAAGAGAATGCAAGATAAAAGAAGAATGAGATATATATTTTTTACACTAGGGGCATTTTATGTATGAAATAATATATATATATATATTTTTAAATTCTATGGCAAACAGTATTCTTCACAGAACAGAGGATCACGGCCCCCTATAGTCTTCTCCTAATTCCATCTCTAGTTTGGGGATTAGAGTGTATCTAGTCGTCCAAGTAGACATCTGGCGAGTCAACCAAAATAGTACATATATATTTTTTTTTATCATGTGCGGCCTGTTATTTCTGAAATTTTTTTATACAAAAATAATTAAACAATTCTCACACTAACAACTATTATCAAAATAAATATACTTTTACATAATCCTCTCATTAATAATTTTTATACTAATAATCTTTTCATTAACTATCTTTCCATTAATAATCTTATCCAATCTTATCAGTAAATTAAATATAACCAAAGGGTTTTATAGGAGACGAGACCAAACCACCGAATAATGACGGAAAACACAATATTTGGCTGCCACGCAAGCAGGCGTGCCCCATTAATAAAACAAAGAACTATGAGTCCATAAAACAGTATAAAAATGTTAAAAATTTTAAAAAATTTATTAAAATTTTTTACCAAATATCTCATATAAATGTGAAATTCACATAAAATACATATATAAAATATTTCATAAGAATTTTGATAAAATTTTTAAAATTTCTAACATTACTCATAAGAGTAATGGACCCGCGTGGGATTGGGATCACATAGATTCTCCTTATAATTGGAATTTTAAAATCTCTCTCAAGTATTTATTAATTTTTTTAATTTTATAATCGAGAATTAATTTTAGACGGAGTCTTTGTATCCACCCCAGAATGCAAAAATCTCACATATCAGGAGTCAGGACTCAAATCTAAGGCCTCGTGAATACACCTTAAACATTTTAGAGCGAATTACACAAATGGTCATTGTAGTTTAGAATTTGTATTATTTTATTTTTTTATTTTTTAATTATGACATATTTAATTTTGACTATTGAATTTTGTTTTAAATAGCGACAATTAAATATATCATTGTTTAATTTCAAGAGTAAAATTATTAATTTGATAAAATATAAATTATTTTGACAAAAATAAATATCAAAAAAATACTTTTAAATTTTCAAAAATTATTTCTACCCACTAAAGATAAAATTATATAAAATTGACAAATCTTTTAGACATTTATTTATTTTTTTTATTAATTTAATTTTTATTGTGTATTTGGATGATGATTATATTAGGAGTGGTTGTTTTTATTTTCATTAAATTAGTTTTTATTTTTTCAAAAGTCAAATATGGCGACAACTTTAATATTATTATTAAACCAATCTATTAAATTAAAAAAAATCCAAAATTAAAAACATTTTATATATTAAATATATCGATTACACATTAAAATCCTAACAATCACCCATACATGATCATCATCCAAATACATCATAAAAATTAATTTAGTAAAAAATAAATAAATAAATGTATAAAAGATTTATAATTTTTTAAAATTTAAAAATATTTTTTGACATTTATTTTTGTCAAATTAGTTTATATTTTATTAAATTGACGATTTTACTCTTGAAATTAAGCAATGGTATCTTCAATTATCCTTATTTGCAACAAGATTCAAAATTTAGGGTCAAATGTATCACAATTGAAAAATCAGAGACTAAAATGACACGAGCCCTAAACTATAGAGACTGTTAGTATGATTCGCCCAACATTTTATACCATTTGAACTGACAATTCAAATTAAAGATTTTATTAATATGATTATTTTACAACGAAAAATTTTAAAATTGACATCTCTAATCTATTCATGTAATGGAGAAAATTTAAATACATCAAATAATTTTCTTGTATGTGATTTTTTATGAGGCTTTATTTTTAATTATTTTATTTTTGGATAAAGAGGAAAATTTTGTTTAATTAGTAAGATTTTTGAACATTAAGTAAATATATATATATTATACGTTATTAATTTTTAATTATTGTTTTATTATCAATTAGGTAAATATTCATTGATCCTTTATTCATTAAAGAATTAATCATGACAAATAAAACAATGAAGAAGCTCTTAAACGAAGCACAAGATTGTTTGGAGAAAGTCTGTGATATGGGAAAATTATTTAGTGATTCAAGACTATCATGTTAGGAAATGTGGGAGTAATTATTGGGTGTGTTTATTTTGAAGAATTAGGGTGTGGGATTGGACTATTAGTCCCAACGGACTAATAGTCCATTGTTTGTTTCAATTTTTTTGCTCCGGACTATTAGTTCCATATTTGTGGGACTATCATATCCTATGGCGGGTGGGGGTGGGATTATTTCCATAAGATTGATATCCCATGGGATTAGGCTCTGAAATATCCATTTTACCCCTCATGCTATTACTTAGCAAACAATTAGAAAAGGGTAAAATAGTCTTTTGAATATTTATAAATTATTTTTTTTAGTGCTGTTAATTTAAAATTATACATTAAATAAAAATTTTAAATTATAAATTAAATTTAATTAAAAATAATAAATTAAAAATTATGGCCTTATAAATTAAATTTTTTTAGTGTTGTTAAAAAATTAAATTTACATATTAAATAAAATTATTTTTTTAGTGTTGTATAATTTAAAATTATATATTAAATAAAAAATATAAATTATAAATTAAATTTATTTAAAAATAATAAATTATAAATTATGGCCTTGTAAATTAAATTTTTTTAGTGTTGTTGAAAATTTAATTTATATATCAAATAAAATTATTTTTTATTGTCGTTAATTTAAAATTATATATTAAATAAAAAAATATAAATTATAAATTATAAATTTAATTTAATTGAAAATAATTAATTAAAAATTATGGCCTTATAAATTATATTTTTTTAGTGTTGTTAAATTATAAATTATAGATTACAAATTTAAAATTATATATTAAATAAAAATTATAAATTACAAGGGTAAAATAGTTTTTTCAACATTTATCTTTATCCAATCCATCTAACCAAACATTGAATTCACTAAAAATAGTCCAATCCAGGCATTTAATTCCATGACTAACCAAACATAAGATACAAATCCAATCTAATTAAATAGTCCGGGGACAATGTATCCCGGAACTAATAGTCCGATGAATTACAATCCCCCTTATCCAATCCGTCCAAACAAACACACACATTGGCCCTGTTTGGTAGAGCTATGGGAAAGTGCTTCTAGCTTATGCCTAAACAGCTTATAACTTATAACTATG
The DNA here is from genome assembly GCA_036172215.1 of Camellia granthamiana. Taxonomy (NCBI): domain Eukaryota; kingdom Viridiplantae; phylum Streptophyta; class Magnoliopsida; order Ericales; family Theaceae; genus Camellia; species Camellia granthamiana. The sequence continues at coordinate 38,689,345 of CM069905.1, forward strand.
AACATAAGCTGATTTCTGACTTATAAATTAAGCATCTCCTACCCTACTTAAAGAATAAGCTGATTTCTGACTTCCAAAAAGTTATAAGTTATAAGATATAACCAAATATATCAAAATAGCTTAAATTAAGCTAAAAGCTGAAATAAGCAGCTTTTAAGCTGCACCAAACAGGCCCATTAAGTAGTTTTAGAGTATTATATGTTTATGTGATGCTCTAAATTAATCAAATACTAAAAAAAATTTATGAGTAGAACATGATGACTCACATCATTGTGAAACAAATTAAATAATTTTTTTTATTTTTATTTTTTAACCTCAAACACTTTTCTAATAATTTACATGTAATTTACATGTAATTTTAGGTGCAAGTGTGGACAAGAGAAAAAAATTATTCAATGTCTATGGGCATCACGTCACACATAGGGATGAAGCTAGGGAATGGCCATGTTAAGAGTAATTATATATATATAAAACCACCTTTATTATTATTGAGAAATTCTTCTTTAATTTAATCTAATAGTATATAATCCTATTGATTTCATTATTGAGTAAAATATATAATCCTATTGATTTCATTATTGAGTAAAATAAATTTCTTGACTTTTCTAGGTTAAAATTCCCCTTTTGCCCTTTGTTTTGTTTTTTTTTTTTGCAACACTAATCTGGCCCCTCTAAAATAAATTTCAGTGTCATCCCCAGTGACACAAGTCACACTCCATTCCCAATGCATGTTTTCTAAGACAGCATTGATGTAAGTTTTAATGAGCTGACAGTTTAAAGAAAAAAAAAATAACAGAGACTAAACTATCACATCAATGATGAAGTCCATTGATTAAAGCTCTATTAGAGCTCATTGTTTAGAGGTCTTGAACATTTTTCTTTCTAATATTCTTTTATCCCTCAACACAAAATCATACTTTTATGTTTCGCTTTCTTTAACAATCACAAATGTTGTGCGACACTACCTCTCCATGCAGTTGATCGCACAGAATAACTGCTCGGACACAAGGCTGCATGGCCTAACTGTGGAGATAGCAAATGTATTATTACAAGTTACAGTATGAACAAGCAGCGTAGATTTTCTTCACTAGAATGCATGTGGATAGAGAGCACTTCAAATCATTTCAAGAATATTAGAGAGAGAGAGAAAAAAAAATCTTATCTTTGCTTTAGGGCTATTTGGCATTGACTTTGCCTTGGAAATTTTGTTCACACAATAACAAAAGTCAACAAACCCCTTTTATCCAAATATAGGAGAATCTAGACATTACAATAAATAAATAACAAGTAAATATTATTTATTGAGTGTAACTCACGATATATTTAATTTAGATTTTAAATATTTTAAAAGATATTTTTCTCAAGTACAATTGTTAAGCACATACACACAATCACACTTTCTAGTGGAGAGACTGTTGTGTTGACCCCAAACCGTAATAGTGAATATGGGTTAGAGCCCAATATTTCATGATCTTTATTGGTATTTGCTAATGAAAAAATTTATTGTAGGCCATTGCCTATATATTTTAGTTACAGAGATTTGGTATCTTAGTTATGAATTGATATCGGTGCATAGTTATGAAATTTTATAATGGTTAAATTTGTAATAAATTTGATTACCAAACTTTGTGATGATTAGTTATAGAACTTTTCTACTGATTATGAAAATCTATAGTTATGAATCAGAATGACCTTAGTTATGATGTGGTATTTTAGGGAGTCACTATTCTAACTTCATTTTGTTCTAAATATACTTTCGTCTTTGTCCTTATTATATATAAAAAAGAGTGTAATTAGAATAAAGTGTAATAAAAATAGCGACTCCCGATATTTTATAATGAACTAAAGTGGCATTGACTATAAGACTTTTGTGATGTTTTTGTTATAAAGCTATTTTAAATGGATCATAGAAACAAATAATATGAAAATTTTAATAATTTCAATATCATTTTATATATTTTTATATAGATTTTACATATTTTTAAATATTAACAATAGTCTTATGAATTATCTAATATTTTCCATTTAAAATTATTTAGACTTAATTTGGCCTATATGTATCTTTAGATTAATTTGGCCTATATGTATCTTTAGATGTTGTGTATGGTATAGTATTATTTTTTTCTCTTACTAATTATCTTTCATTGCATTTACAAACTCAAAAAAAATAACTAAAAATTCATTTAGAATTTTCAATCAAAAACCAAAAATTGTTCTTATTATGAGCCCACAACAACGACATTAAATATGCACCATAAATCTACTATTCTTAACATTTTTATGATTAATTCATCTGAGACAATAGATTTTCGGGATATCTTTTCATCTAGAAGAATATTCCACCTTGTGTTTTTTCTATACATGTTCTGTTGTTTAAAATTGTGTACTTCAATAAAATAAATAGATTCAAAATTATCAATCTAGATTTCAGAAAGGAAAACCAACATGTTTAAAATTAAAAGATTGACAAAACTACCTAATAAATAAAATGGCACAAAAGAAGCAAATCGAAACCTGCAATAGACAGTGTCCTTAAAACAGATTTGGCGCCTCACCGACTGGGTGCTAGAGATTGTTCGACGTTTGTCTCTCAGGATATGACGATTGGACCAGCTATAGTAGGGCACCTACTAAGTAGCTTCGGTGAACAAAACTAAAGCAACACTCTCTTACAGTAGGAAGAATGGAAAACTGGAATTGTGAAAGAACAAAAAAAAAGCAAAAATTTATGGTGTTGAAACTTGAAAATGGGGGGCCTCCTTTTATACACATGGAAGGAGAGAGGAAGAGGCTCCTTTCATCAAATGCAGAATTTAACTCTGAAAATTAATTTACAAAACTGATGGATTAATCCATTATCATTATAGAGGAGTTACACACATTTTATACACACGTGTAATGTGTACAATTCTATAGCTCACAAATCTAACTTGGCCCAAAAAAATTTAAGATAGGTGGGCCAAGCCCAACCCCCACACTCAATCTAGTTCAGCAAGCCTCAAGCCTTAAGTCTCAAGTCCCAAGATCCACGATCCATGACCCCCGACCCACAGAGCTGGACCCGACCTGGTCTAGTTCGGACAGGCGAGCGGCACGCACGCACATGTGGCAATTTTTGCATAACCAACTTGGACCATAGTCTTGGTCCAAGTCCATCTTTGAGGCATTCATAACTCCCTTCCTTCAAAAAATTTGGATGCCCCAAAGGGCTCACACCCTTAGGCAAAAAATCGGATTTAAATACCCATCAATACTCTCATCTACAATCAATGTGGAATATAAGGTTTTACATCTTTCCGAACACCTTTTTCATGGGCCAACTTAATGAGTCAATTTCTTATTCAAATCTTAATGGTTTTTTATCATTCTTTTTGTGGTGTAAAGATTTCACTACAAATAATCTAAACCCACTTTAATCCACCTCACTTGAGAATTGGCACCCACTTTAATATTGCATTAAAGTCACCAAAAAATCATTATTTTTCAATAATTTCCAACATGAATAAAATTGACCGAATAACAACAAACAGACAATGCTTAACAACAAAGACTCGAAGAAAGAGTGTAATGGAATAACCCCTACATTGGAAAGGGTAGCTTTTGGCTTTGAACCCCTCCTAGTGAGGTTTATCGAATTTACTGGTTGCCTAGTGAATATGAAGTCTTGAACTGTTTTGCCGTTTATGTAAACCAAAACAACAGACCTCACACAAGAATTACTCCAACTATCATTCTGTTTTCACTGTTGTGTCCGATTTGGCCTTGGAATACTTGCCTGGTTTAGTGAGTCGTTTAAGAATTCCACATTGGCAATTCTTATAGAAGCAGCCCCACTTCACACTCACATAGGTGACTCTACTTGAGTATCCTGCTATACTCAGCTCAACAACTCAACACACTAGAGTCATTAAAAGCTCAGCTTAACCTCCACAATTGCAGGTATCACTAATAAAAGGAATGGCTGGAGGTTTAACCTCCTCAATGTCATACCACCGTTACACGCAATTAAGTTGTCTTATTAAACCTAGATCTTGAGATCTCCAGTCAACTAGGTTGGATTTCCATTCCAGTAACACCTTACACTAAAGGCCTTAAACCTATTCCTTCTGACGACTTCTCTACTAATAATCGATTTAACCCTTTGGTTAGCGGATCCGTAATGTTGTCCTTAGACTTCACATAGTTTAAAGTGACAACCCTGTTAGAGAGTAGTTGTCGTATGGTATTATGTCTGCAACGAATATGTCTAGACTTTCCATTATACATATTACTTTGTGGCCGTTCAATAGCTGATTGGCTGTCACAATGAATACAAATGGCTGGCACATGTTTCAACCAACGTGGAATATCTTCAACGAATTGGCGAAGCCATTTCACCCGTTCTGTTGCTTTATTCAACGCTATAAACTCCAATTTCATCATTGATCGTGAGATACACGTCTGCTTGGAATATTTTCAAGACACGGCTACCCCTCCAAGGGTGAACACATAACAACTAGTGGATTTTGAATCCCTAACATCAGATATCTAATTTGCATCGCTATAGCCTTCTATTACTGCTAGATATCTAGTGTAATGTAACCCATAATCCCGGGTGAACCAGAGATACCTTAACACCCGAACGATACCCTTCTAGTGAATGGCATCAAGATTCTTCATGTATCTATTAAGCCTACTAACAGAGTAGCCTATATCCGACCTTGTACAACTCATCAAATACATCAAACTCCCAATGACCCGAAAATATTCTAGCTGAGAGACACTCTCACCATTAGTTTTGGCCAAGTGTAGACTCAAGTCTACCAGTGTCCTAGACACACTTGTATCTGATTTATCAAATTTCTCAAGTATTTTCTCAACATAATGAGATTGAGAAAGTACAATACCATCAAATGTTCTAGTAATCTTAATACCCATATCTTTCATGTCAAACTTAGAGTTTAACAATCTCTTGGTAGTTCTAATCATCTCATCATTACTACCAACAATGAGTATGTCATCAACGTATAGACACAAAATGACATAGCCTCTGTCAGTGTCTTTGACATATACGCATTTGTCACACTCATTGATTTTGAACCCATTCGACAACATAACGTTGTCAAACTTTTCAAGCCATTGCTTGGGAGCTTGCTTCAAACCATACAATGATTTGACAAGCTTACAGACTTTCTTTTTTTTTTTTCTTGGAGTTGAAAACCTCTCTGGTTGCTCCATGTAGATTTCTTCATCTAAATCTCCATTTAAGAAAGTTGTCTTTACATCCATCTAATGTATCTCCAGACCACGTGAAGTTGCTATTGCAATCACCATGCGAATAGATATAATTCTTGTCACAGATGAATACGTATCAAAGTAATCCAAGCCTTATCGCTACTTGTATCCTTTAATAACTAGCCTACCTTTATATTTATCAATTGATCCATCCGTTTTCACCTTTCTTCTAAAGATCCATTCACTCCCCAAGGCCTTACTACTGGGGGTAAATCAACTAACTTCCAAGTATGGTTCTGTAAAATGTAGTCAATCTCACTCTTAAGTGCTTCTTTCCACAAAGGACTTTCAGGTGAAGTCACAACTTCATGGAAAGTTCGAGGTTCTCTCTCTAACATATAAGTCAAGAAGTCCAGACCAAAAGATTATGCAGTCCTGTCCTTTTTACTCCTTTTTGGCTCGTCAACTTCCTCAGCTTGATCATCAACTTGATCATCTGCTTGATCATTTATGTGATCATTTTCACCTTCAACCTCTTTCATAGAACTCGAAACCCCTTTTTGGAGACGACAAAGAAATACATCTTCAAAGAAATATGCATTTCTTGATTCCATGATAGTATTCTTGTGTATGTCTGAAATAACAGACTTAAACACAAGAAATCGATATGCACTGCTATTATGTGCATAGCTAATGAATATATAATCTACGAACTTTGGGCCTATCCGAACTCGCTTGGGTATAGGCACCGCCACTTTTGCAAGACACCCCCACATTCGTAGGTATTTATATGAGGGCTTATGGCCTTTCCACAACTCATATGGAGTCTTGTCTATATTCTTCCGAGGTATTCTATTAAAAATGTAATTTGTGGAAAGAATCACTTCTCCTTACAAGTTTTGTGGCAACCCAGAACTTATTAACATTGCATTCATCATTTCTTTTAACATCTTATTTTTTCGCTCAACAACTCTATTTGATTGAGGGGAATAAGGCGCTGTAGCTTGGTGGATAATCCCAAATTGAGCACAAATCTTAGCAAATGGGGATTCATACTCACCACCACGATCACTTCTTAAAGCCTTAATCTTACAGCTTAGTTGATTCTTAATTTTATTATTAAAAAGAATAAATTTATCAATTGTCTCATCTTTGCTGTTAAGCAAATAAATATAACAGTATTTAGTGCAATCATCAACAAAAGTGATGAAGTACTTGTTACCACCACGTGATTGTACGACTTTCAAGTCACACATATCACTATGCACTAAATCTAAAGGCTCGGTACTTCTTTCAATAGAATGAAACGAAGTCCTTATCGATTTTGCTTCTACACAAGTTTCATACTTGTGATTTGGATTAATCTTAAAAGATGGTATGTGATCTAATTTGATTTATCAACGCAAAGAGTCAAAATTTACAAGACCCAATCTACCATGCCATAAATTAAGGGACTCAAGCATATAAGTAGTAGAAGAAGAAGTTTTCTCATTAATTTTCGGGATAAGAGTCATTATATTGAGCTTAAACATACCGCCTAACATATACCCCTTCCCCACATAGACCCCACTCTTGTTCAACACAACCTTATCAGCCTCAAACACCATGTGGAAGCCATGCTTACTTACGAGTGACCTCGAGACAAGGTTCTTACGAATATTCAACACATATAGGACATTGTTCAGAGTCAGCTCTTTTCCTGAAGTCATCTTCATGACCACATTGCCTTTACCCTCAACAGCTGAGGTCGTTGAATTTCTCATGAACAACTTCTCCCCGTTTCAAACTGGTTCAAAAGTTGTGAACATCTTCTTCTCGACATAGATATGGCGAGTGGCCCCAGTGTCCACCCACCATCCCTTCAGGTTAGAGCCCATCATATTCACTTCCAAGACGACAACTGACAGATGTATGTCGTCCACATCTTGAGACAAATCTTTCATCTCAGCCATGTGAGCCCAGCTTTTGTTTTGTGAAGGGTTTTTTTTTTTTTTTTGTAGGGTTTCTTCTTCTTACGGCAATCAACCGCCCGATGCCTATCGCTTCCACAGTCGAAGCACTTTCCATTGAACCTATAAGTAGGTCCTGCGACTTGTAGACCGGCCTTTTGGAGACTCCACCTCTAGCCCCCAACTTCGAGCTTTTGCCTATCGGTGGCTTTTTCTTCACCCTTGAGGACTGGCCATGCTTAACCACGTTTGCTTTCACAGTGGAGGTACTCCCTCCTTTCTTCCTAGTGTTTTCCTCAATACAGAGCCTGACAACGAGCTCTTTGACTGTCATCTCCTTTCGTTGTGCTTCAAGTAGTTCTTGCAGTCTTTCCAACCATTTGGCAGCTTCTCAATCAACGCAACTGCCTAAAATGATTCACTCAGGAACATTTTCTCTGCATGAATCTTGTGCAGAATTACTTGGAACTCTTGGACTTGACTAATAATGACGGTTTTTGAGTCCACCATTTTGAAGTCTAAAAACTGGCCAACGACAAATTTCTTTGCCCCAGCATCCTCGGTCTTGTACTTTTTGTCCAAAGCATCTCACAGCCCCTTTGCCGACTTCTTGGCATAAAACACGTTGAAAAGTGAATCTGCCAATCCATTCAAAACATAGTTCCGACAAAGGAAGTCTGACTACTTCCAAGCATCTAGAGCCATGAGCTTCTGTTTATCTTACTCATTCTCTTCCACAGCTGGAGGACTTCACTCAAAAACCTCACAAGGCTTAGAGTAGTCAGGTAGAATAGCATCTTCTACTGCCACCTCTTGAAATTCACTCATGTGAACTTCTTCAGGCGCTCATGATGGTTGAGCGGGCCTCCCGAAACAGCAAGAGCAGCAACAGGGTTGACCACAGAGGTTACAGTAATCGGGTTGACCACAGAGGTCACAACAGCAGGGGTTGGCAAGCCAGTTGCCCCGAGGTTCTGATTCCCAGCAACATTAGCAGCAGTAGTAGCATCGATGACAATTGTCATTTCTGAAAAATACAACAGCGTTTCACTATTCTGCGTTTTCAGAAATAAAACTTAACACTAGAAAATCCCAAAGTTAGAAATTTAATTCAAAACTAGTCTCACCATTTCCCTAGAACCAAACATGGTCAGGAATGTTTCCATGAAGACTGGAGGAGTCACATCGATCTCACTTAAAACCCAATTAACCTTAGACAAAACTTTCAAGAGTATGTTGACTCCTAGTCCATGGGAAATAATTTCTAGAATTAAGTTTTCCAATGGATGAACTAGGTTAAAACAAACCAAGTTCCAAACTTACAAACAATTTAAAAATTGCTAACCAAATTATAAATAATGTAAAATATTGCTACAACAATTACAAGCAAATAAACCTTGCATAAATAAAATTGGCAATTAATCACTACTAAATCTCAAGCCAACAAAAAAATAAATAAATAAATAAATAAATTTGCTTCAATGATATAGAAAGTAACCAATCCATAAGGATTTTATTTGGTCCAAAATCCTTTCCACGCTTAAGTAATCTTGTTCACCACAAAGATTAGTAGTCCAAAACTTTAGTTTTACAGTCCCAAATACTATCCACTTCGATTTGTATTTTTTTTTTTTTCCCCATTCTCTTTCGCATATGTATTCCTATAAAGCAAGTTAGCAGAAAACTACAAAAAAATACAAACGAAACAATCTCAAGAAACTATAAATATAATAAATTACTTGAAACCATTTAGCAAACTATTTAATAATAAAATTAACTAATGAATCAAGATGTTAGATGAGTTACAAATGTAATAACCCGAAAATAGTCCTTTAAATTTTATATTAGTATTATTTAATTATAAATGATTTCAAAAAAATAATTTTAACTTTATATTGTTATTCAATATTATTTTCTAAGTATTATGGTATTTTTATTATATTTTTCTTTATATTTTTTTCTACACCAAAATACACTGAAACATAACATTTTATGTACAACAAGGATGTGCGCCCCCCCAAGTCACTTGTTGCCCAAGCTTTGTCTTTTATATATAAAGATGAACATGTGCATCATCGTTCCTCAAACACTCTTATCTCTCTCTCTCTCTCTCTCTCTCTGCTCTCTAAGTGTTTGTTTTTATATATAAAACTTTGAGTTGAGTTTGGAATATTTAGTGGGTCATAGTGGGCGAAAGGTAAAAGTTAGAATTAACCTTAAGGTGAGTTATATTATATCTTAAGTTATCATAATATATTTTATGTATGTTTTGAGTCACCATAATTTATTTTACGTAAATTGTATTTTATATATTATATATATATATTATATTGTCATTTTTAATTATGTTATTTATTATATGAACCTTGTTTTATATAATAAGGAAAACCCATGAATATAACTATTTATTAAAATATGTTTTGAGTAATTATTTTATAAGTACCACCACGGAGGTCCCATGCCTTGGGGGACTTAAATAACCATTGGCCCTTTGATGAGTCACTTTATGATCCTCTGTCTGTCATGGATCCATTGACACTCTAATTTCTACTGTGGAGCAAAGTGTTGTACAGAACTAAGTGCTACACTATTGTGGGAGCCACCTCTAGAGTTCGTATGAGCCACCTTTTGAGTCCATACATCTATTCTATTCTGTATCGTGGTTTTGATTTCTGGTGTGGAGCAAAGTGTTGTACAAAGCTAAATGCTACACTATGGTGTGAGCCACCTCTAGAGTTCGTACGAGTCACCTCTTGAGTCCATACACCTATTCTGTTACATTTTGTACCATGGTTATGATCATTTTGTTTATATGATTTATGTATTATATATTAAATGATCTCTGTATTATATACTATATATTTTAATATCAAGCTCTGTTTAACCAATAATTATCCATAGTGAATTTTATGCCTGTAACAACCCTTACCCCTGATTAGCGTTAATTCATGATAAGTAATTGATTAAGATGAAATCCTAAATTGTTTGTGTGAGCGTGTTGTTTAGAATGCATTTCTATCTGTTTGTTACTGAATGATCTGTTCATGTTTTAATTTCAAATTGCAAATTGAAAGCCTTATCGGCGACCGATTCAAAAATTGATTAGTGTTATATGCTAATTAGGATTTATAGAATTTTATGGTAGGTTTAATTAAAATTCAATTTGGAATGATTAAATTAGAATAAATAATGCTAGATTAATTGAATATAGGTTATTTACACAATTGCCACTAAGTGGGTTGATTCAAGACCAATTCTTTTCACACATTTGATACACCATCTTTTCCATCCTCAAGACCAAACCGTGAGAGAGAGAGAGAGAGAGAGAGAGAGAGAGAGAATTGGAAGAGGAATTGAATTCAACAAGAGTCTTGTTTGAACTTAGAAGAAAATGAAGAGGACTTGAGAGATTAGGCTTCTACACTTGGAATTCAAGACTTAAGGTAGGAAATTCATTCTCTTAATTGTGAATTTAAGTTGCTACATGCATGGTTCATGGAAAATTGGTGATTAGAGTCAAGAATTAGATTAAAGTGTTGATTGAGAGTTCATTCATACATGCATGATCATATCAAAGAAATTTTGAAGTTGTTTTCATGGGATTCACACATGCATGCTCATATTTTAGTTGTGATCCAAGAACTCACCATGTTTTTGAGTTTAATCTTGCATTTGGTCATACTTTGGAGCATTAGAGTTCATAAGAACTCATGCATGTTATGTTCTTGTATTGTTCTTCAAGTTTACATTAAAAATTGTGTTCAATTGTCACACCTTTGGGCTTGAATTTATGAAATGATCTTTAAAACATGTTGTATTATGGGTTTCTAAGTGTTTTCCAGAAAATTGGCCCAAAATGATGAGTTTTGATATGTTTGATTCTTGGTTTGAGCTTTTGGAGCAAATCTGGAAAACCTAGATTTTGGCTTCCATGCTCGAACGAAGGATTTCATACTCGAGCGACCACCTTTGTGTTCAGAGCTCCACTTGAGCAACGGAATGCTGGCTCGAGCGTAAATTGCAAGCTCTCAGGTTTTTGCGTGTGCAGACGCACGCTCGAGCGACGAGACCTACACTCGAGCAAGGAACTGTGTCTCAAGCTCGAGCGAGCATTGAGCGGAGAATTTCAGCAACCAGTACTTTTCACATTTTTACAGACCGCTCGAGCGAGGGAGTCTACGCTCGAGCGACCCCTCTGTTTCGGTGAGCTCGCTCAAGCGAAGAAAGCCACGCTCGAGCGAGACCCTTATTTTTAGGAAGTTTGGAAAATGTTGTTAAGTGCTTTTTTTTTGCATCCACATTCCATCCTAGGCATTCCTAGGCCATGTTTAAGGCATCTTAATGAGGATAATGTTATAGAACCACACCAAGTCAAGATAGGGGCTAAGTTATTAATCCCGAATGTGTAATTTAGTGTGTGTTCGTTTTACTACTGTGTAGGGTTGGCACCTGGGAACGCTGATTAGCCTGCCTATAGCCCAATAATCTGTGAGTAATAATGTTGTAAAGATATGTTCAATTATAATCACCATGCTTGGTTGCGTTTTTTTGAAATTTTTTTTGAAAAAGTGATTCAAAAACTCTTTTTTGAAAAAAAATTCTTATTTGGTTTTCCAAAAAATACGTCATTACAATTTCAAATTTCCCTCCAAGTTAATGATTGAAACAATTAACAAAACTCAAAAAAATCACATCAAAACATTCTCTTAGGTACATTATATATATATATACTATATATATATATACATGCTTGGACCTATGAAAACATAATGTGGCATGTACCCATTTATGGGTATATATCTTACCATTAACTGTATCACTTTTTTATAAAATTTCCACTCATTGCAACCATAGAAAACGTAAAAAAAAATTTCTAAATTGGCATTCAAAAATTTATTCCGTATAATCAAATTTTCATAAATGTTATGCACAAAATGAAATCATAAATTTGTATTCACAAAATTGCACGCTTGGCAAATTTATGTAAAAAATTTCAAAATAACCAAAATTTATTTACAAATTTGCAAAAATGGTAAATTTATACAAATTTTCAAAAAACGTAAATTTATACAAGTTTCCAAAAAACACAGTGAATTTATGTACAAATTTCTGAAAACCGTAATTTCAAAAAAAAAAATGCCCAATTATTTCAAATTGGCATTAAAAAAAAAATGTGAATCGATGTGTAAATTTATTAATGAAATCATAAATTTTTTTACAAATTTACGATTTAAAACATCATATATTTATGTTTATATTTATTTTCAAAATCGTTGAATTTCCATGAAATTTAAATAAATAGTCAAACTGAAAAATAGTTATGGGTTGTCTGTGTAAATAATAAAAAAAAGAAAAATATACCTATATATACCATAGTCTTTCCATGGATGATAGACAGAGAGACAAACAAATTAGGGAAAAAAATAAACAAGCAAATATAAGACGTTTGGGCGGGACAATACACACCTTTTGTTACCAAAGCCAATATCCATATACAAATTTTATACTAAACATTCATAACAGAAAATGCATAAAGGAATATGTGTGAATTTTTTTCCTGCTAAGATTATGAAAATGTCAAACAAATTTTAAATCTAAACATTCATAACCGAAATTTATATAAGAGAAGTTGACAACTTACTAAGGCAATGCAAGCATCGATACAATATTCGGTGCACTAACATCAACAAGGGTCGTTACATATATCCATATGTTCTACTGCAACACATAAGTCAAACAAACTTCATAGGTCTTACATAATTCTAACCACAAAAGATTATCCAACTGAACAATACAAATGACAAGTTTAATGTGGTACTATGGATGAACCCTATGGTTGTTCCACATTGCTATCGCAATTTCATCATGAAGTTGAACCATTTCATTCATGACTTCATCTGCTTCATTGGAAATTCTTGCCGCAGGAGTTGCGGGTGCTGCTTGCCCCGCACGTGCATTACCGCGCCTATTGAACCATGGATCATTTGCAGAGTGCATGCGAATCCAGTTATGACAAGCACAACATGCTGTAACTATTGTGCCTTGTCGCACTTGCATGTAGTTCGGCATAGATGTCAATATAGGAAAATGATTCTTCAACACCCCAAAGCTTCGTTCTATCACATTTCTTAGTGATGAATGCTGATAATTAAACAACTCCTTATACCCATTTGGACGATGTCGACGTCCACGAAAGTGGTCCAAATGATATGCATATATGCATATTGGAAGCACCATTTGGACCAGTTTATAATAATAAATCATGGAGTTAAAATTATTTAAGCACTGTATTTTTTGGACCATTTGGACCCTTTCATAATAATAAATCATGGCGTCAAAATTATGGTTTAGCTAACCATTGCTAATTTGATTTTTGCTAAGTAAAATGGGAATTGTTTAACCTTGCCGAAGCCCCCATTTTGTACACCAAACCAGAAGAGTGAACCCAACAAAAAATCTACTTCATTTTCATATAAGAGAAGGACTTCAATACCAATTTTGGAAACAATTGGGAAAGGGGAAACTATGACGAACTTAACAAAATATGATAAAGCTAATTTCCCAAATGAAAAACATAAAATCTGTGCTTAGTATGACCAAAATGTGGAAAATACATTCTGAAATCAAAACCAGTTACCCAAAGGTAGAGAAATTTCTTTCGGTTTCAAATGATTAAATTATTTTTCAAAAGCAAAGTAACGAACTAAACATTCATAATCTGAAAGGGATTTTCAGATTCAACTAGCGATTTGGTGTATAAAACAAACCACACCAGTTTTAGGTTTACATATAAAACTTCAGTTCCGAGATTCAAGTACCATTTTCGTCTAACTGGTACTGTAAAGAATAGATATGTTGAACAAAATTTCATTTCCTACAAATTTATGAAGAAGAACACTTGCAAAATGGAAGGGGGAAATGGAGATCAAAATGAAAACATGATGAACCAAAAATAGTGCGACTAACCTCTTTCTCGTCCAATCTTCATTACCTTAAGCTCAAAGCGACCACACCTGAACAGTGTCTTCGTCACTGGCCATCGTCGTTGTTTTGGTGTTGCCGACCTTCGCATATCAACGGAAGTGAAGATGTGGTAAAATGTTTGGTAAAGGTAATAAAGAGCAAGGCAGAGGCTATGAACAGGAGTAGAAGTAGATTCTACTAAAGCCTAGCTATTCCCATCACGTGAAGAATCAGATGTCTCATTATTTTTTTTGAAAACATAACTCATTTTTTGGAATAACCAAACAAGTTGTATAAAATTTTCAAAAAATCATATTCAAAAAACCACAACCAAACACAGTGAATTATTTTCTGAATGATCGACTGTACTGCTTTCTGAAGTGACATTATTTACTGAATGAATGTTTGTCCTATTTTATGAACTGTGCTCGAATGAATGTTTGTCCTGTTTGTTACTGTTACTGCTACTGTTACAGAGATCTCTGTTAGTTCCAATGTTTGGAACCAATACTGTATACTGTTTCGATGGCCATCAACTGACTGTTCGGTCTATTAAGACCTACTATACTGTTCTACTATTAGATGTACCACATATGACTACTATGGTTTCTAAATGACTATTATGACATGAACTATGAGTCACTGATTGAATAACTGATCTACTAATGCAAATGACTGTTGTAATTACTAAAAGGACATTCATTCTTAACCCCTTTACACGTTTGTTATTCACTGGGCTTTAGCTCACAGTTTATATATGTATGTAGGTGGCTAGGCACCGGACCGAAGCCAGAAGCGTCGAGTTAAGCTCATGTTTTGTCCAATCAACCGTTGTGCCTCACTTCGAGGTTCCAAGTCTGCTCAAGCCAAGGCTGTTTTTGGGGTGCTTCAAATTCACCCTTTTGTCCCTGTTTTGTACCGACTGAATAAGACTTGTCTGTACAATTATGGTACAGGGATTCGGTCCCTAACCTGTATGCTATGTATATCTAATATGTGTATATGTATATGGTTGAATGTGGTTATGTCCATAAAAGTCTTTTTCCTTTCAAATTTTCACAGCTCATTGGACATCTTTTATTTATTGTTTGGCTTCTGCCAGCCCCTTACTCTGTACTATTGTCTTTACCGTTAAGCAGGCCTTTGGTAATCACGGATTACTGGCCGGTTATGATGCTAAACCCATAGAGGCGGGTTTGGGTCGTGACAGAGTGGTATCATAGCATGAGTTATACTGCACACACGTGTCCAAATGAGCTATAAGATGTCCTAGAAAAGTAATTAGGGCATTGCATGAGCATGTGAAAGTGTGTGTGGCCATGATACGAATATATATGCTAATATGCATAAGTAAGCAAATTTTCCTATGTTTATTATTACCGTATTGCATATAGTGAAATGGAGAATGCAAGGAATGCCAATGAATCTGAATCATCTGAAGCAAGAATGACAAGGTTAGAAAGAATGGTTGAACTGTTGACTGAGGCTCTAGGGCAACAACAGAACCAATAGCCCCCACCTCCTCCAGTACAACCAGAACCAAATGTTCATGATGATGTAATTGCTTTGACACAGAAGTTTAACAAAACGAAGCCACCAACATTCCATGGAGGTCTTGAGCCACTAAAGGCCGAAGCATGGGTTTTAGAAACCGAAAAGTTGTTTGAAGTGTTTCCTTGTTCGAAGGCACACAAGGTATTACTAGCTACCTTTACCTTACAAGAAGAGGCTAGACAGTGGTGGATGCTCGTTCGTGATACCAACAATGCTATGACTTGAGCTCAGTTTAAAGAAGCCTTTTATGAGAAATATTTTCGCCAGTGTGTCCGAGACCGCAAGGTAACTGAATTTGAACAATTGAAGCAAGGCACCATGTCAGTAGCAGAATATGAATCTAAGTTCACTGAACTCGCCCGGTATACACCACACATGGTTGATACTGATTATAAAAAGGCCAGAAAGTTTGAAGGGGGGCTTAATGTGGAGATACTTGATCGAATCAATGTCTTGAAACTGCTCAAATATGTAGATGTTCTTGACCGAGCAATTATGGCCGAGGCAAATGTCACTGCACTACAACAGACTAAGACACCGGTGACAGAATGGCGGGGTAAGAGGCGGGGCTTCAATTTCAAAAAGGGCCGAAATAACTCATTGAATAAAAAGCAAAACATAGGGTCAACAAGAAGCTCTAGTCAGGGAAACAGTTCCATACCACCCTGCTCCGAATGCGGCAAAAGACATAAAGGGGTTTGCTACAAAATTTCTAGGGCATGTTACAGGTGTGGCAAGGTGGGTCACATGGTTAAAGATTGTCCTTCCATGTCTTAAGGCAATAGTAAGGCTGCAGCTAGTGCCGTAGCATTAACTATTACACCAAAACCCAATCCCAAAGCTACTAGAAAAGAACCTTTAAGGCAAGGCCGGGTGTTTGCACTTGTACCGGGAGATGTGCAGAACACCAAGACAGTTGTGTCAGGTATACTCTCAATTTGTGCTCAAAATGCTTATATTCTGATTGATTCGGGATCTACACATTTGTTTGTCTCGCATGTTTTTTCACAAAAATTAAATAGACCACTGAAACCCATGAACTATTTGTTAGCTGTATCTCCACCTGCTGGGGGATCCATGACTTGTGCTTATGTGTATCCTGCATGTGAGATTGTTATTGGGGATGTACTTTTGTATGTTGATTTACTGTCTTTGAATATTGATCATTTCGATGTAATTTTGGAAATAGATTGGTTAACAAAATATCATGCTTCTGTAGACTGTGTAATGAAACAAGTTGTTTTTCATCCGCCTGGATTGCCTGAATTTGTATTTAACGGAGTTGGTGTAGTACCTTCCCCATATCTGATTTCGTCCATGAAAGCATTCAAATTAATTAAAAAGGGATGTAAAGGGTATTTATGTTGCATATTGACTGTACCTGCTGATACTAAAGCTAATATGGATAGTATTCCTATAGTCAGAGAATTCCCAGATGTTTTTCCAGATAATTTGCCAGGTGATTTGATTGATAGGGAGATTGAGTTCACCATTGAGGTGTTACCGGGTACACAGCCAATTTCCAAAGCTCCGTACAAAATGGCACCTACCAAATTGAAAGAATTAAAAACTCAGCTGCAAGAATTGTTGGATAAGAAGTTTATCAGGCCCAGTACTTCACCGTAGGGCGCGCCAGTTTTATTTGTGAAAAAGAAAGACGGCTCATTAAGGCTTTGCATTGACTACCGCAAATTGAACAAGGTGACAGTGAAAAACAAGTACCCATTGCCTCGTATTGATGACTTATTTGACCAATTGCAAGGTGCTCAGGTTTTCTCCAAAATTGACCTTAGATCTGGATATCACCAGTTGAGAGTAAAAGCAAAGGACATTGAAAAGACTGTCTTCCGAACGAGGTACGGACATTATGAATTTCTTGTTATGCCTTTCGGAGTTACTAATGCGCCTGCCGAATTTATGGATCTTATAAACAGAATTTTCAAACCATTCCTCGATGAATTTGTGGTTGTTTTTATAGATGACATTTTGATTTATTCCAAGAGTAAGGAGGAACATGAACATCATTTGAGAATTGCTTTACAGACCTTAAGAGAACATAAACTGTATGCAAAACTAACAAAGTGTCAATTTTGGCTTGATCATGTCATGTTTTTGGGGCATGTGATTAGTAAGAATGGCATTTCAGTTGACTCACAGAAGATTGAAGCAGTGGTGAATTGGCCTCGACCAACTAATGTTACTGAAGTTCGGAGTTTCTTGGGTTTAGCCGGGTACTACAGAAGGTTTGTGAAAGATTTTTCCAAAATTGCTCTGCCATTGACTCAGTTGACTCAAAAGGGAATATCATTTGACTGGACCGATTGGAGAGAATCAGCTTTCCAAGAATTGAAGACTCGACTTGTGACTACACCGATTCTCACCCTACTCTCAAGTACGGATAGATTTACTATTTTCAGTGATACTTCTTATAAGGGTTTGGGATGTGTATTAATACAGAATGGTAAAGTCATTGCGTATGCTTCCCAATAACTGAGACCACACGAGAGGAATTACCCAACTCATGATTTGGAACTTACCGCAGTGGTATTTGTATTGAAAATTTGCGCCACTACTTATATGGGGCAACATGTAAGGTGTACACAGATCACAAGAGTTTAAAATATTTCTTTACACAAAAAGAGTTGAACATGAGACAACGGAGATGGTTAGAACTGATAAAAGACTATGACTTGCAAATTTTATACCATCCGGGGAAAGCTAACACTGTTGCTGATGCACTTAGTCGGAAATCAATTGAGAATTTGGCCTGTTTACTCACCGGACAGAAAGAACTGCTATGTGATCTTGAGAAATTCGAAGTTGAAATTGTTTTACAAGAACAAGGTGGGACATTGGCTGCTATTTCTGCTCAACCGGCACTTATTGAGGAGATTAAAGAGAAACAACACCAAGATAACTTTTTGAAGAAGATCATTGATGAACAGGAATCCAAACCAATGCCGGACTTTAAATTTGAAAACAATGTATTGAAATTTCAGGGAAGGTTGTGTGTACCAAATGATCCTGAATTGAAAAGGTGAGTTTTGTGGGAAGGCCACAATTCAAAACTTTCAATCCATCTAGGAAATACAAAAATGTACCAAGATCTGAAGCTTAATTTCTAGTGGCCGGGAATGAAGAAAGAAATTGCTGAGTTTGTGTCGAAATGCCTACATTGCCAACAAGTCAAAGCTGAACATCAACGACCCGCAGGTTTACTTCAGCCCTTACCGATACTGGAGTGGAAATGGGAACATTTCACTATAGATTTCATTGTTGGATTGCCTCGCTCCAATAAAGGTATGGATTCAATTTGGGTTATTGTTGATTGATTGACTAAATCTGCTCACTTCTTACCTGTCAAAACAATTTATAATGCGGACAAATTGGCTACAATTTATATTGATGAGATTGATAGATTGCATGGAGTGCTTGTGTCCATTGTTTCAGATAAGGACTCGAAGTTTACATCGAGATTTTGGCAAAGTCTGCAAATGACATTGGGTACTAAATTGAGACTGAGTAGTGCATACCATCCTCAAACAGATGGCCAATCAGAAAGAACAATCCAAACTCTGGAGGACTTACTGCGTATGTATGTACTTGATTTCCAAGGGAATTGGGAAAGTCATTTACCTTTAGCTGAATTTGCCTACAACAACAACTTTCATTCGAGCATTGTTATGGCGCCTTTCGAGCCTTTGTATGGCAGAAAATGTCGATCTCCTATTTGTTGGGTAGAAGTCGGAGATGGGCCTTTACTTGGGCCCAAGATTGTACACGAGACCACAGAAAAGGTGAAACTGATTCAACAAAGGTTGAAAATCGCACAAAACTGATAGAAAAGTTATGCGGATGTCCGAAGGCGAGACCGGGAATATGAAGTGGGTGATCATGTTTTTGTTAAAGTGACACCAATGAAAGGACAGACTCGTTTTGGGGCTAAGGGTAAGCTAGTACCGAGATATGTTGGGCCATATGAAATCATTAAAAAGATTAGTCCGGTGGCATATCAAGTGGCGCTTCCTCCTGAAATGGAGCATGTGCATAATGTCTTCCATATTTTCATGTTGAGGGATTATCTTCAGGATCCTTTCCATGTTATTGAGCCTACCCATGTGGTGTTAAGTGATGATTACACTTATGAAGAACGGCCTATTCAAATTGTAAACCGACGAATCAAGAAGTTGAGAAATAAAGAAATTTCGTTAGTGAAAGTGGACTGGCAAAACCATGGTGGCATTTATGCCACTTGGAAAAGGGAAGACAATATGATGAAAAGATATCCTGAACTGTTCCCCCTGGATCCAGTGTTCTTCCATAATGAAGGTAATTTCAGTTTGGAGGGCCAAACTCTTTTTAAGGGGGAAAGACTGTGACAACCCTCACCTCTGATTAGCATTAATTCATGATAAGTAATTGATTAGGATGAAATCCTAAATTGTTTGTGTGAGTATGTTGTTTAGAATGCATTTCTATCTGTTTGTTACTGAATGATCTGTTCATGTTTTAATTTCGAATTGCAAATTGAAAGCCTTATCGGCGACCGATTCAGAAATTGATTAGTGTTATATGCTAATTAGGATTTATAGAATTTTATGGTAGGTTTAATTAAAATTCAATTTGGAATGATTAAATTAGAATAAATAATGCTAGATTAATTGAATATAGGTTATTTACACAATTGCCACTAAGTGGGTTGATTCAAGACCAATTCTTTTCACACATTTGATACACCATCTTTTCCATCCTCAAGACCAAACCGTGAGAGAGAGAGAGAGAGAGAGAGAGAGAGAGAGAGAGAGAGAGAGGGAGAATTGGAAGAGGAATTGAATTCAACAAGAGTCTTGTTTGAACTTAGAAGAAATTGAAGAGGACTTGAGAGATTAGGCTTCTACACTTGGAATTCAAGACTTAAGGTAGAAAATTCATTCTCTTAATTGTGAATTTAAGTTGTTACATGCATGGTTCATGGAAAATTGGTGATTAGAGTCAAGAATTAGATTAAAGTGTTGATTGAGAGTTCATTCATACATGCATGATCATATCAAGGAAATTTTGAAGTTATTTTCATGGGATTCACACATGCATGTTCATATTTTAGTTGTGATCCAAGAACTCACCATGTTTTTGAGTTCAATCTTGCATTTGGTCATACTTTGGAGCATTAGAGTTCATAAGAACTCATGCATGTTATGTTCTTGTATTGTTCTTCAAGTTTACATTAAAAATTGTGTTCAATTGTCACACCTTTGGGCTTGAATTTTATGAAATGATCTTTAAAACGTGTTGTATTATGGGTTTCTAAGTGTTTTCCAGAAAATTGGCCCAAAATGATGAGTTTTGATATGTTTGATTCTTGGTTTGAGCTTTTGGAGCAAATCTGGAAAACCTAGATTTTGGCTTCCACGCTCGCGCAAAGGATTCCATGCTCGAGCGACCACCTTTGTGTTCAGAGCTCTGCTCGAGCAACGGAATGCTGGCTCGAGCGTAAATTGCAAGCTCTCAGGTTTTTGTGTGTGCAGACGCATGCTCGAGCGACGAGACCTACGCTCGAGCGAGGAACTGTGTCTCAAGCTCGAGCGAGCATTGAGCGGAGAATTTCAGCAACCAGTACTTTTCACATTTTTACAGACTGCTTGAGCGAGGGAGTCTACGCTCGAGCGACCCCTCTGTTTCGGTGAGCTCGCTCGAGCGAAGAAAGCCACGCTCGAGCGAGATCCCTGTTTTTAGGAAGTTTGGAAAATGTTGTTAAGTGCTTTTTTTTGCATCATCATTCCATCCTAGGCATTCCTAGGCCATGTTTAAGGCATCTTAATGAGGATAATGTTATAGAACCACACCAAGTCAAAATAGGGGCTAAGTTATTAATCCCGAATGTGTAATTTAGTGTGTGTTCGTTCTACTACTGTGTAAGGTTGGCACCCGGGAACACTGATTAGCCTGCCTATAGCCCAGTAATCTGTGAGTAACAATGTTGTAAAGATATGTTCAATTATAATTATTTTCTGCACGAGCAACTGTACTGCTTTCTGAAGTAACATTGTTTACTGAATAAATGTTTGTCCTATTTTATGAACTGTACTCGTGGCATCTATAGCAACTTACTGTTACTGTTACTGTTACTGTTACAGAGATCTTTGTTAGTTCCAATGTTTGGAACCAATACTGTATACTGTTTCGATGGCCATCAACTGACTGTTCGGTCTATTAAGACCTACTGTACTGTTCTGCTATTGGATGTACCACATATGACTACTATGGTTTCTAAATGACTGTTATGACATGAACTATGAGTCACTAATTGAATAACTGATCTACTGATGCCAATGACTGTTGTAATTACTGAAAGGACATTTATTCTTAACCCCTTTACACATTTGTTATTCACTGGGTTTTAGCTCACAGTTTATATATGTATGTACGTGGCCAGGCACCGGACCGAAGCTAGAAGCGTCGAGTTAAGCTCATGTTTTGTCCAGCTAACCGTTGTGCCTCACTTTGAGGTTCCGAGTCTGCTCAAGCCAAGGCTGTTTTTGGGATGCTTCAAATTCACCCTTTTGTCCCTGTTTTGTACCGACTGAATAAGACTTGTCTGTACAGTTATGGTAAAGGGATTCGGTCCCTAACCTGTATGCTATGTGTATCTAATATGTGTATATGTATATGGTTGAATGTGGTTATGTCTATAAAAGTCTTTTTCCTTTCAGATTTTCACAGCTCATTAGACATCTTTTATTTACTGTTTGGCTTCTGCCAGCCCCTTACTCTGTACTATTGTCTTTACCGTTAAGCAGGCCTTTGGTAATCAGGGATTACTGGCCGGTTACGATGCTAAACCCATAGGGACGGGTTTGGGTCGTGACAATGCCCTTATGCTTTAGTATAATATTTCTCACTTTGCCCTGTGTTTATAGCTGTTTACCAATTTTCAAGAAATAATGCAATTCAGAAATAGCTTTTGAAGAGTCTTAGACGCGGAACGACAGAATAGACACACACAACACTTTTATGGTATTTTTATATGCAAATATCGACTTTTTTGGTCAATAAATTTTGTTATAAAAATAGAAACTCCGATGATTATTTTGGTACCCTCACTTAAATATTTTTCCGCTCGCGTTTAGTAATTGTTTAAGAATTGGCCGAAGGTAACTTCAGTTACTGGCTATCACGATATTTAACCCTTGAGTACGGGGAGCGGGTCGTGACAATAAAAATAAACCTATAACTCCATAATTAAATTAAATAAAATTTAAATTTTGATAGCCATGAGTTTATGTATGAAATTATTGCACAACTAAAACTTCAAAAATTAAATTTATAATTTAATGTACACAATAAACATGTAAAGAAATATAGAAATATAGGATAGAGTTATAGAAATATAGACAAGTTACAAACCTTTATAACTCCAAATATAGAAATATAGATAAGTTACAAACATTTATAACTCCAAATACTTAAATTAAAAAAATTTAATAGGATAGAGTTATATAAGATTTTTACAAATCAATAACCATGTAAATAAATAATTCTAGAAATTATAAAACTATTAGCATGCAAATTACACTAAAAATTAGAAAGCAATTTAGCATGCAAATTACATCACAAATCTAGAAATTGTAAAACATGTGAATTAGCCTAAAAATCTAAGATCTAATAAACATGTGAATTTACTAGGAAAATAGAAATAATGAGCATGTATATCATATTCGAAACATAGAAACTAATTAGTATGTAAATGTATTAACATCTCATGTAAATAATTCTAGAAATAATAAGCATGTAAAACATAAATCAAAACCTAGAACAATTTAGAACATGCACATTAACACATATGAATTAAACTAGAAAAGTAAAACATATTTATCATGTCAATTATATTATGAATCTATAAAATGAAGATACATACATATCATGTAGAAAATTAAAATTATACTCATAAAATTAAATTATATTAGAAAGCAATACTAGAACCAACCACCATAAGACATACATTTATTCACTAAATTTGAAGCCAAATGAAGAACCATGCAGTAATGCAAAATAGTGCCATTTTCCCAATAAAAAGTAACACACAAATCTTGAATTTGCTAAACAAAAACCGAATAAAATTATGTATAATTTGCTTACATAAATTAGAACCAAAATATTTTTTTTTATTTTATTTATTTTTTAATATTCTAATCATGCACATTGCACAACAAACGGAGGGCCACGGAAACAGTGCAAGCATATATATATATATATATCATACTAGTAGAAATAAAGCATTATGACCATCTCCGACGGTTATGTAAAATCATCACCAAATTTTAATTTGGTAAAAAAAAAATAATTTTTTTGGCTCTAACAGTTTTATCAAACTGATATCAAAATGAGAATCACCTAAAAATTTTACCAAATTGAGGAGCTGGATAAATTTCACCAAAATACTGTGCGTTTACGTTGGAGGTGGGTTCCACCGAACAACCGGTCAGACGACCAACTGGACGTCATCTCAGATGACCACCACAAGCAAAATTTTGTAAAAATTTTACATTAAGAGGTCGACCCACCACCTCTTTGTTTTTTTAGAAAAAAAAAAAAAAAAAAAAGATCAGAACTAGGTTTTTCATTTTTTTGCATTGACCAGTTTACCAGTAGTTTGATGAAAAGTTAAATTTCTCCGTTGGAACAGATAATATCAAATACAAGAAATCATCTTTTTTTACTGAGATTTAATGAAACATCTGATGAACTATTGAAAATGCTCTAACACACTAAACATGAGTTCATGCATTACACAGT
Organism: Camellia granthamiana; assembly: GCA_036172215.1. Classification (NCBI taxonomy): domain Eukaryota; kingdom Viridiplantae; phylum Streptophyta; class Magnoliopsida; order Ericales; family Theaceae; genus Camellia; species Camellia granthamiana. The sequence goes on from CM069905.1 coordinate 38,713,818, forward strand.
AGCCTATTGTACTTCTTTCCTAGGGATAAGCAACCTAAGTAATAAAAGCCGAGGAAATACATAATTTAGGTCTTCATGGGAGTACAGGCGCCGAAACCGAATAGCATGAACCTATTTGCTCAATTTGATGGAAAATCTAAAAATCTGTTAAAGATTGTTGTTTAAAATTATGTACTTAAATTAAATAAATAGATTTAAAATTACCAATCTAGATTTCAAGAAGGAAAACCAACATACTTAAAATTATAAAGGGTTAATTACACTAATAGTCCCTATAGTTTGGAATTTGTGTCACTTTGGTCCCTGACTTTTCAATTGTGACACATTTGACCCTGAATTTTGAATCTTGTTTCAAATAAGGACAATTGAAAATATTATTAGATTTTTCAAGGGTAAAATCATCAATTTGATAAAATATAAACTAATTTGATAAAAATAAATGTCAAAAAAATATTTTTAATATTTTTAAAATTATTTTTATCTACCAATGATAAAATTATATAAAATTAATAAAAATTACATGATTAATTTTTTTAAATTAATTTTACATGATCATCGTCCAAACACATAATAAAAATTAATTTGGTAAAAAAAATAAATAAATGTCTAAAAAATTTATCAATTTTACATAATTTTATTTTTAGTAGGTAGAAATAATTTTTAAAAATTCAAAAATATTTGTTTGACATTTATTTTTGTCAAATTAGTTTATATTTTATCAAATTGACAAATTTACCCTTGAAAAATCTAATTATATATTCAATTGTCCTTATTTGGAACAAGATTCAAAATTCAAGATCAAATGTGTCACAAATGAAAAGTCAGGGACCAAAGTGACACAAGCCCCAAACTATAGGGACTATTTGTGTAATTTGCCCAATTATAAAATTGACAGGACTACATAATAAAATAAAATAGTATAAAAGAAACAAATCAAAACTTACACTAGATAATATCCTTAAAACAGATTCGCTGCCTCACCAGTTGGATGCTGGAGGTTGTTCGACATCTATCTCCTAGAATACGACGGTTGGGCCAGCTACAGCAGCGTACCTACTGAGTAGTTTCGGCGAACAAAACTAAAACAGCACTCTTTCACAGTAGGAAAAATAGAAAATCAGAATTTGAAAGAACACAAAAAAAGCAAAATTTCTGGTGTTGAAACTTGAAGGAAGGGGCCTCCTTTTATACACATGGAGGGAAAGAGAAATAGGCTCCTTTCATCAAATGCAGAATTTAACTCTGAGAATTAATCTACAAAACTGATGGATCAATCCATCATCATTATAGAGGAGTTACACACATTTTATACACATGTCTAATGTGTGTAATTCTGCATTGGGTGGACCAACCCCCACACTCAATCTAGTTCAACAAGTTCCAAGACCCCTGGACCGGATCTAATCCCAAGTCCCCCGGACCCGGCAATGCGCGTGTGACTATTTTTACATAACTAACTTAGACCATAGTCTTGGCCCAAGTCTATCCTTTCGGCATCTATAACTCTTTTCATTTGGAAAATTTAGATGTGCCAAAGGGCTCACACTCTTAAACAAAAAATGAGATCTAAATACCCATCAATACTCTCTTTTATAATTAATGTGAGATAGAAAGTTTTACATATTTCCTAACACATCTTTCATGAGACTAACTTAATAAGTCAATTTTTCATTCCAATCTTAATGATTTTTTATCATTCTTTTTCTAATGTAAAAATTTCACTATAAAAAATCTAAATTCACTTTAATCTATCGTACTTAAGGTTTAACACTAACTTTAATATTATATTAAAGTCGCAAAAAAATCATTACTTTTCAACATGTTCCGCACAAGAAAGAGAGGGTCATTACCAACCAGTAAGATGTAGATATATAGGCACGCATTATCCTGCATACCCTAAGACTACTAGGCTTGACTTTCATCATTATTTTCCCACTAAAATAATAATAATACCAAATAAATAAATAAAAATATAGGAGGAGGAAAATTAACTCAATTAATTCTCTCTTTTTCTAAGAATATCTCCCAATTAGGCCTATATGATCCAAATCAGACTGAAGCCTATAAATTTATATTTTTTAGCATATGGTTAGGGGGTAAACTTCAAAAATATGATATGGTTCAGCCCATTGATCGATGAAAGTCCATGGACTTAAGTCAATGTAATTTTAGATGTAATTTTAGAATTGGATCGACTCACTGTAAGCACTAATGGGATAAAAGTAAAATTTAAATAGATTTAGTGAATAAAATATTTTATTTTACTTACTCTTAATGTGTTCACCATTGAGTGTCTCAAATTATACTAATAAAAAAGAAAATAAAAGCCATATATTCAAGTCATTGTCAAAAATGGCCAAACCAAATTAACTTGTTTGTAACTTGTACGTAAAATTAAGAGTTTTCAAATTTAATTCATAATTGTAGGACATCACAACAAGTGCATCAGCTGACCAATTGTAGAGAGTTTTCAACTTTAATTCATATAATTGTAGGAAATCACAAGTGCATCAGCCGACCAATTGTAGAAATGGGTACAGTACTTTGTGGAATTGCTATCTTCTTATGTCTCAACACTACGCTTTAATCATAACTAACCTTTTTGTCATTCTAATGATGATTAACCAAAATTTAATAATCACTAACCTAATACAAAATGATTGAGATTATATGCTCCTCACATGATCATCTATTAAATTTATGTTTTAATCTATCTCTCTCTCTCTCTCGAATTCGAACTCGAACTCGAATCTGAAGTGGTGGGGCTTTACTTTATCTGCTGTCAAAGTGCAAGTTGCTTCTAAATCATCGTCTCTGAGGCCAAAAAAAAAAATCACAAATGCAAAGACGTACTACTTTGGACCACATTGCAAAGGTGCATTTCTATTGGAGGGCTTATGAAACAATCAGAGAAATGTTATATGTAATTGGGGAAAAAATAAATGAATTAATGTGTAATTATAATTATTTTAAATGTAACTGTTGATATCATATTTTGTGCTTGTTTGGGATCATCTATAATAGATAAAAAGTCAAAAAATTACTAAAAAAACAAAAAAATTAACATTATTCACAAATCAAAAAGTCAACCAACATAGAGGGCAAAAAGACTAAAAAGCCCTTGTTGACATGCACACACATACAAAAAAAAACAGCGTAGCAGTCAGCAGCACAATGCACTGACGCAACACAATGCAAGTCAATGCTCAGAAAAGCACTTCTGTAATTTTGCTAGTTGATACAATATTTTAATATACATTTTTTTGTAAAAAGTCAAAAAGTTATCCCAAACATACATCTTTTTTTGCTCTACTTTTTTAGTCAAAAAGTATACTTATATAGCTCATCCCAAACAACTCATTTATTTTCTTGTCAATTGTGACCAATTAATTGTGGCTAAATATAATCTTATTGTGGTCTGTAAATTAGATAGTTACAAGCCAGAAAAAAAAATCCACTACAGATAGCTATAATTTGAAAGAAGTTTGAGAATCTTGTCGATAGGTTTGTGATCCGTCGATCAGTCACAATTTATTTCTTACTACTTTTATAGCTATTTATGCTTTACACACACACACACATATATGTATAGTTCAAAATATATATACATACTATGAGTTCATACATATATATATATATATAATTTATATATATATACGCATGCATGCATGTGGTATATATTATATATATAATTGGTAATTTAGTTGGTTCAACAAGAAAGGTGCCCACTAGGTTAATCATCATTTGATCGGGTGGTCCATCGATAGAGAAGAATTGATCGTCTATTCGTTAGCCACAATTAATCTTACTATTATAATCTTATGGCATAATGAGTGTGCCAGTGAGGTGGCACAATGATATATTAAATGGAAGACCAAGAAGACAACCATTGTAGTAATTTGAAAGTTAGTTGATGAGATCAAAGAGCCAAAATCAAATTAAGCGCCAAATCTGTAAAGTTGTTCCTATCAAACATGGAATGGGATATGGATAATGTAGAGGAAATTATGGGCTTGTTGAGAAAATCGTGGACTTAAGTTATTTTTTTCTCTCATGTGGCTAAGCCTATAAATAGGCCAAGAGAGATACAAAGAAAAAACTAAATATCAACAACCATCAATCACACTCGTGAAGAATTATTTAGGAATAGTTCTAAATTAGCCATTTTAAGAGTAGATTAGAAATAGTTTTTTCCAACCGCCACATCTCTTCTTTCCGACGATTGATGTATTTTTCAGTACTTTGTTCTTGTTTTAGTTCTTATAACTGATAGCAAGTGACAATTTAATTAAATAAATACACATTCTTTTTTGTTCAAATCCTTCTTTACTTAATTACCTCCAATCACGTCCTTAATCTATTTAAGGTATAGAATTCAATCACAAAAACTGATCTTTTTGTGTTTATTAAAACTGGTTGAACTTGTCGATCAATTACTGTCGATTGGGTTTAAACTGAATTTTTGCTAACATAAATTGGCACATCCAACGGGACTATTCTAACTTAGAGTAATGGTAATGAAGAAACAGACTAATGCGTATGAAATCATGCCCTCGAGTGGCATGTTTACAACTTGTAAACCCATGCATGCAAACTGCCAATTGAGTGGCAGTGTTTTCATGTATACAGATTATCTGTGGAATGCCTCATGTTTTGAAAATTGTCAATGTTATAGTGGTAGTTCTATAGTTTATTGTCAACATAATGGCTTGACAAATGATGTGAAAAGAATGATTTGGCATTGTGAGGATGAAATTTATTTGTGCAGGAATGAAATTTTGCCCTTAAAAGAAGAAATTAATTCTCTTTATAAACAAAAATTTCAAATAATTTCATCATCTGCTTATTATTTGACGCAAAGAGATTTAAATTACTGTGATGGAAAAATTCATTGACTTAAAGGCCAAAATTTTCTAATTAATGAAGAAATTAGATATTGGAAGCAAAAATTAGAAGGCATAATGACCAATGAAAAATTAATGTATGAAAATAATGTGGCTTATAGGATTTATACGCATATTTTTTAAGAGTCAATCATTGAAAAAGTGCCAAGGTATGTGGCTCAAATGGGTAGCACACCAAGTCATGAAGATAATATGACATCGGAGAATTTTCATAGGCCATTAATGGCTAAACAACAATCATTTTTCTCAAAAAATATTGAAAATTCTGATGATAAAAATTCACTTAAGGAGCATGATTTTAAGCGAAAAGTGGATGAAAATATAGGGGGCATGATACTTTGCCAAACATGGCAAAGAATGACAAGTCGTTAATGGCTAAAAAAAGAAGAACAACTCATTCTCTCAAAAAATATTAAAAATTCATCACAAAATGATGATGAAAACTCACTTGGGAGGCATTATTTTAAGCTAAAGATGGTTGAAAATTATGAACGTGGGGGGCATGAGTTTACGCCAAAGGTGGCTGAAAATTTGAACAACTCACGTTTATTGGATGTGAATTTTTTGACATTATTCAAAATGTCAAAATTTGTGAATTTTGCATGACATTTAATTGTATGGGTTTTGAAATCCAACATCCACTTTGGATGTATCGATCACACCAGAGATTAATCTTTGTGATATAGTTCGAAAAACAACAATGGTTAAAAAATATTTTTTTAATTGACCCAGATTTTTGTCTTTTAATTCATTTAAGGCAAAATTCACTTTTACCTTAAATGAGGGGTCATTGTTGACATCATATCTTATTTTCCTGTCGATTGTGACCAATTAATTGTGGCCAAATCTAATCTTATTGTGGTCTGTCGATTAGATAGTTACAAGTCAGAAAAATAATCCACTACAGATAGCTATAAACTGAAAGAAGTTTGAGAAGTCAGATTTGTGATCTGTCGATCAGCCACAATTTATTTCCTATTACTTTTATGGCTATTTATGCTTTATACACACACACATATATAGTTCAAATATATATATATACATAATATATATACTATATGAGTATATACATAATATATATATATATATATGCATGCATGTGGTATATATATAATTGGTGATTTTGTTGGTTCAATAAGAAAGGTGCCCACTAGGTTGATCATCATTTGATCGTGTGGTCTATCGGTAGAGAAGAATTGATCGTCTATCGATCAGCCACAATTAATCTTACTATTATTATCTTATGGCATGATGAGTATCCCAGTGAGGTGGCACGATGATATATTAAATGGAGGATCCAGAAGTTAGCCATTGTAGTAATTTGAAAGTTAGTTGATGAGATAAATGAGCCAAGATCAAATTAAACACCAAATCTGCAAAGTGGTTCCTATCAAACATGGGATATGGATAATATTGAGGAAATCATGGATTTGTTGAAAAAATCGTAGGCTCAAGTTATCTTTTTCTCTCATGTGGCTAAGCCTATAATAGGCCAACAAAGAAAAAAATAAATATCAACAACCATCAATCACACTCGTGAAGAATTATTTAGGAGTAATTCTAAATTAACCATTTTAGGCGTATATTAGAAACAGCTTTTTCCAACCCCCACTTCTCTTCTTTTCGTCCATTGATGCATTTTTTAGTTCTTTGTTCTTGTTTAAGTTTTTGTAACTAATAGCAAGTGACAATTTAATTGAATAAATACACATTCTTTTTTGTTCAAATCCTTCTTTACTTAATTTCCTCCAGGGAAGTACTTTATTTGTTTAAGGCATAAAACTTAATCACAAAATCTGATCTTTTTGTATTTGTTAAAATTGCTTTATCTGTTTAAGGCATAGAACTCAATCACAAAACCTGATCTTTTTTGTATTTATTAAAATTAGTTAAAACCCATCGATCAATCACTATCGATTGGGTTTAAACTAAATTTTTGCTAATAGTAACAAAATTGCATTTGTAATGAATCTCATCACACATTATATGCACTAAATTTTCCAAAATAATTAATGCATTTTAGAAATTATTTTCTGAAAGGACTTGTCTATGAAGTTATAACTTATAAAGACTATAGCCTTTGTTTTTTTTCTTCTTCTTTTTTTGTGTGTGTGTGTGTGTGTTAGGGGTGCCCAAAGGATATTTTAATCCACCCATATTGACCTAACCAAACCAATCCGTCGCATTTTATACGGATGCGTAATAATGAATAGACGGTTGCAGATTGCTTTTTTTCAATCTGCCTAGTTTTGGGCAAATGGCGGATTTGAGATTCTTTGGCCACAATTGAACTGCCAAATAGCGAGCACCCCTAGTAATTTATAAGACTTTTTTTTTTCAATTTGTTTAGATATTCTGTTTGTGTTTTTAATTAAAAAAGAGTTTAGATATTTTGTTGTGTTTTCAATTTTGAAATCCTTTTATCAAATAGCAATTGTTGATATTTGATATTTTTGTGTAAAAAATATAAGGCTTAATTTTGTCATTTTTTTATAAAAAAAAAAAAAATCAAATTAAATAGTTTTTGAATAAAAAAAAAGTAATGAAATAGTTTTGATAATGTATGATTTTCTTATATGTATTTATTATTGTTATTTGACAATTTAATTGATAATCTTTTGGTTATGTTAAGTTGAATTGCTATCTAAAAAAAAATGTTGATAAGTTGTTATATTATGTTCAAAATTTGTAAAAGTTTAAACCGCCAAATTGATTCATATTCATCTGCCAATCCACCAATATGCTCAATCTGCATCCGTCAATCCGGCGAACGGATGTAAATTAATTTTTTCTAATTGGCCAATTTGACGGACGGATAGCGAATTAGAAGCTCTCCGACCACAACCGAACCGCGAGCACCTCTAGTTGTGATAATCTCAATTATAATTTGTTATCATCACTAACAAAAAAAAAAAATTGGAAGCAAAAATCAAAATTCCTTCATTTATGTTATGATAAAGTACATAAATTTTTGTGTCCCAGCCGGTTAACCTTGCCTTTAGAACTTAATCATTCCATTTACACACACATAAATTAAGTTCTAAAGGCAAGGTTAAGCAACTGAGACATAATACTTTACCATAACATAAATGAAGGAATCTTGATTTTTGTTTTTTGTTTTTTGTTTTTTTTGTTTTTGTTTTTTTTTTGTTAGTGATGATGACAAATTATAATTGAGATTATCACAACAAAACACATAATTTTATATAAATTTTCTATTATAAATATTACTTGAGTAACTTGTGGCCATGTAGAAATTTTCCAATTCACTTCATAATTTTTTATTTATTTATTTATTTTTTTTATTTTTTATTTTTTTTTCTATTTGTGGATCTAGCTCCCCTCTAGTTCATGTCCATGATTGAAGAGTGTTGTCCACATTCATCTAATTTTTTTGGTAACAAATATAATAAATTGAATAATTTACGAGTATCAAATTAATCTTTTTTTTTTTTTTTTTAAGATGATATAAAAGAAAAACATTACAACATAAACAATTCAAATTATCAAAATCTATGGTGAGCCCACGCACCCTAACCACAACTTCTAGTTCACATCATGAACAAAAAGAGAAGTAAGTCCTTTTTAAGAAAAGAAAAAAAATTACAAATCAAGGGTAGAACTCTTTCTGTGCGTTTTTTACACAGAAAAAAATGATTGAAATTGCAAATAAAATTCATAACTGCTCTCTTACGGAATAATAAAATTATATGAATTATTAATTAAAATATACTTCTGACTTTGTTAAAATTATCTTTTTTAGGTGAATATTGTTAAAATTATCAGTTGACTTAATAATTTATTAATAAAATAAATAAATTATTATACGAGTAAAACTTAAAGGGACATAATGTAATTTATAGAACCACAAGAATAATAGTCGCATTTTAAAAAAGAAAAAAAAAAACTTTAATCTTAGGACCTGTTTGGTAACGTTTCGTTTTTCTTTATATTTATAAAAATTTTAAAAACTGTCATAAAACTTGTTTGATATTTTTTTGGTTTATAAATAGTTGTTTCAGTTTATAAATTTGAGAAAAAAAAGTAAACTCAAAAAATGAGTTTATGTTGGTTTTTGAACAAAAATTTAAAATTTTAGCTAACAATTTTTCTTAATTAATTTTTTTTTCAATTATAATGTGTCTGATCCCATTGTCATAAATAATAAAAAATAAATATAAATATTTTAAACCTAAACAAACATATTTTTTAGTTTATATTTTAAAAAAATTTCAAACATTTTATCCAAACGCTACCTTATAATTTGTCGTTTTTCAAAAATGAGATTCGATGCGGGGACAAAGTCTCAAAACAATGACGTCAGCGTCCATGTCAGAGTCCAACTCGTCCAACTTCTTTAAGTACAAACCATACCAGCGTGTCTTTCTTCATCGTCTAACTCTCTCTCTCTCTCTCTCTCTCTCTCTCTACACACACAAAACAAACAAACAAAAATATATTCTCATAAAGAAATCACAAGAACCAACCACACCACAAGCCATGTACGAACCCAATAACCATTCACTACTCACTTACACTTCACCCCCCGACTTCTTCCTCGGCCATTTCCCCTCACTCGAGGTGGCGGCACTACCGCCACCTCTGCTCATCCCTACTGCTGCTGCTGAAAGCATCGAGTTCGACCCAATGGCGTTGCCACTGAGGTCGGAAGTCGGTTACAGCAGCAGTAGGTGCAGTAGCTACGGGTCACCGAGTTCGCTCACAAGTTACTCGACTCCAAGGAGGAGCGTGAGCAGTCAGTCGCTTCAGAAAAATAACAACAATAATAATAATAGCAATAATGGGTATAGGAAGATGGCTGAGTTGATGATGGAGTCGGAGAATAGTCCGGTGGTGGTGCGGAGGGTGTCCAGCACTGGTGATTTGCAGGTGAGCCTTTTCTTCAAATTGACCCTACCTAAATTTCCTAGACATATACCCACATTCATGTGTGATATGAGACTTCCCTCCTAAATAGAATTTCTCTCCTAATTACTAGCAATTTAGGCTCCTAATAAGTGGGCAATAATAGAAGATATGAAAGAGATAGTAGTATTATTATATTTCAACATACTATCAGTTAAAAAAATAAGTCTAAACTTTTAAGTTAAATAACACTACTCATTTGGTAATTGTTAGGGAGTAGCATGGCATTATTATTTAAGAAAGTCAAAGAAAAAATATCTCAGAAAACTTTACTAGTGAGATAATGTTATTAATCACATTTGTAGTAAAAAAGGATTACTTTATTAAGATCTATATATTATGTAAAATTTATTGTAGTTATTTCAGGATCTCTAACTTTTATTTTCCATACTAATAGAAACTAATCCACTTTTAATCATAAATTATACCTTATTGGGCTGAAAAAGTGCATAAGATTTCAATGATTTGTAGATGGTTCTACACCCACATGATTATTATTACGTAGGATATTTAATAAAAAAAATTTATAAATAGAATTCCTAACATTTTTGGACTAATACCTACCAGGAAGCGTGTTGTTTGGTCAAATCATCGAGTGATTCCATGTTTAGTAGTGTCAAGTCAAGTCATTCACTTTGTCCACTCTCCTGTCAAACCAACGTTAATGCTTCATTTGGCGACTTTATTTTTCAGTTAATTTTTTTTTTTAAATTACTAAAAAGTCAAAAAATTATTACCAAAAATAAAAATACATACCAGTTATTCATATTTTTTTATACAACTAAAAGAAAATTTACCCAAAATATTCACTTTTTTTTTTTTTTTTTGGCTTAAAAAAAAACCCAAAATGTCACCCTTTCAATTTTAGATCATATTTTGCATAATTTGAACAACTTAATAAACGAGTAATTATTCATTGTCATATGTGACGATAACATGATAATACCACAAAAAGATTTGGACTATCTATTTATATGGAGGTCCCATTGAGTTCATATAAATAATCAATTCAACTTTATTGATGACATTATTATATGTGACATGAAAATAATTTTTCTTGCCAAGTACAAGAAATTGTGAAAAATATTTCAATAATAAAATAACAGGTGATCAAGTCCAATCTTTTAAAACACAATTGGAGATGTAGTGTTAGTTTTTCACATATTGGATTTTTGGTTAACAAAGTGCAATGTTAATTTAAATGTGAATGCGATTTCATTTTGAATAATTTTGATGTTAAAAATAGTATTAAACACCTACTTTTGGTTCACATTAAATTGCCCTTTATAATATACTATAAATGTATTAGTTCACAAAAATTATGTTAACAAGCCTTTCTTACTTTCACTTTTTCATCTATTCTATAATATCTTTTGTTTCATTCTTTTAAAATAGGGGATTAATATAATGCAACATTGCCATCGATCAGAGAGCCCATTATCAAATGAGAACATTAGTATCATACAAGGTATGAGCAAGGCCTGTCGTTACAGTCCAGAGGAGAAAAAGGAGAGAATTGAGAGGTATAGGAGCAAGAGAAATCAAAGAAACTTCAACAAGAAGATCAAGGTTTCACTATATTTATTTCACTCCTATCTATGAACTTCATATTAAAATATAAAAAATAAAAAATAAAAAGTTGTAATTTTAGTCCGTTTATTGATACGTCTTCTCTTTCTCCAATCAGTATGCGTGCAGAAAGACATTGGCTGATAGTAGGCCGCGCATCAGAGGACGCTTTGCTAAGAACGATGAAATTGAGAAGAACTTCCAAAACCAGTGGGGTCATATGGGTATGGAGAATGATGAATACTATGACAATTGGATCAATTTTCTTGACTCTTTTTCGGCAAATCTAATTCCTTGAATTCAAAGAGTTTCCTATAATATATCAATGTTCTAGCACAGGGCAATAGTGTGTCAAAATTAGATTTATCGGGTTTAGGCAAAAGTTTACATACAAAATTAAATCATAAAAAAATATATATATCGAGAATATACATATCAGCATAATAAGATCTACTTTTAATGAAAATAATGATGAGATCAATAAATTAAAATATATTTGGTATGTATCATCATGCTGATATTTATATTCTCAATATTTTTTTGTGATTCAAGTGTTGTGTATGTAAATTTACTCTCATTTTTATTGTAATGACTCGTTTTAGAAGCTATTAAAGTTTTTAATTAGGTAAGGCAAAACATGATTGATTGTGTAGCGTGTACCACAATAACAATTTGGAGCTTCCTAGACCTACCCAAAGGACGGTAAGGTCTCTGACAGCAAGATTTTGTTTGTATTAGGCACCCTTTTTTTTCTTGGGGGAATATAAAAGTACGAACCTTTGAGTTATTGTTGATTGTTTTGTTGATTATTACAGACATGGCCGTCTTTTAATATGATCCATATGGTGACAACTTTGGTTCTCATAAGCCCCATGATCAGTAGGGTTTACCTCGCAATTTCCATAACCTATTCTCATTTACAATTTTTTTTTTTTTTTTTTTTTTTTTTTTTTTTTTTGGGGAATATATTTAAGAATTTGGGTTATTTTGTTATATTAAGAAAGGCAAACAGTCAAACTCCTAAGGTAGTATTTGGTCCTTAAATTTAATGAGAAATTTACGGTTTGGTGTGGTGTGGTGTGGTGTGGTGTGGTGTGGGGTGGGAAATAAAATAGAAAAAGCGAATAAAAAATAAAAGTAAATTTTTTTTCTCTTTTATTCTTTTATTTTTTTGATATATCCTTTGTAGAATTTAAAATGCAAACAACGGCTAAGATAATAAATAAATAAATAAATAAGACTCAAGTAGCACTCAGACTACTATATGTATTTTGAAATTAGAAGGCTTGTGTGTCCTATCAAAGATGAAAGCAATTTTTTTTCTCTTTCGTTTTATTGATATATCCTTTTTTGAATTTAGAATCCAAAGGCTAAGGTAATAAGAAAAAGCACTCAAGTAGCACTTGGACTACTATATATGTATTTGGAAATTAGAAGGCTTGTGCATCCGATGGAAGATGAATATAGCTTAATGTACCCAAGCAAAAATATGATAAAAGCTAGATAAGCCCCAAAAAAAAAATTCTATTTCGAGTACAAAACCATCAAAGCCACATTATTTTGATAATAAATTTTCGACGTAAATTAGTTTAAAATAGAGTTTACATGATATAGAAGAGAGAGAGAGAGAGAGAGAGAGAGAGAGAGCCTTATTTGTTAACTATACATTTTAGTCAAAAAGTTAGTATAAGTTATCACATCAATTTCTCTACTTTTCTGCACATCTTTTCGTAAAAAGTTAAAAAATTACTAAAATAACATATTCCCAAGCGAGACCTAAATATATAAAAAAGGAAGAAAGAAAAAGCAAGATGGTAACTACATTTCATAAACAAAAACTAGCAAGAATGTAGAACATCTCCGATGATTGCCATTTTGGTAATGCTAAACCCATATTTTGGCATGATACAATACTCAAAATGAAAGCCTTGTTGAAATTTGAGAGAGGCAAAGATGAAAGCCTTGCTAAAATTTGACACAAGATTTAATATTTATCAAACTTCGACAGGTGATTAATAGACAATTGGCGAGCGTTTTTTTATTAACCTCTTGCAAAATTTTAACAGGAGCATAATATATAACATACCATTGCAAATGTTGTTAGGGCTGTTTATTGTTAACAATTATCATATCATAAAAGTGAAATATATATATATATTTATTTATTGTTACAAAAGACAATGTCACATGCAAATTCTCATCATTTATTTGTGTAAGTAAACTATTCATCGCCACATATAACAATGCCACAAACAAATTCTCACATTCTCATCATTCATATTCATCGTCACATATAGCAATGCCGCAAACAGATTCTCAGCCTTCATGTGTGTCACACATGTGCCGCCAGCTACAATGAATAATTGTTTTGGAAGTGGCACTTTTATTGAGCTACTTGTGCATATAAAATTTGTGATAATCTCATTAAATGTTGAATTTTATGTGGGTTGCTGGTGATGGTTTTGGCAATGATAGAAGAAAAAGGTCATAGGCATTGGATACCAACACAAGGCCTAGAAAACATAGGCTTTTCAATTGTGTCAGTGAAGGTTGTTTGGGATGTTCTAAATAAGTATGCTTTTTGAATTTTTATGAAATATGAGTTGATTTGAAGTGATGTGGTAGAAAAGTGATGTGACTTAACTAAGGTGATGTGACTTAAATAAGATAGTAACTTTTTTACTTTTATTAAAGATGTCAAACTTGGCCTAAGACTCTTTATCAGCATGTTTGTTTGTCAAATTAAGTTGAATAAGATTATAAGTACAGTGAAATATAATAGTATTAAATTAGAGATGTAAAACAAATTATGTTCGTTTATACCCTATTATACTAATTTATTGGGATTAAATCTATAAAATTATGTAAAAACTCTCATTATATAAAAAATGACTTTGTTATTTTTGTAAAGTAGGGACAATAAAGTCTTTTTATCTCTAATCATGTGAGAACAGATTAGCAATAAAGTCCCCCATGAAACTGTTAGTCCTATTATTAGAGAGCCTTCGGTTATGTTTGGTACAGTTCTGGAACATTAGTTTCAAAGTTTATTCTGCACATGACGTTTGTTTATAATTTTCAAAAGTTAATTTCACGTTCAATTTTGAAACTCGGTTGAAGACGGGAAAATTTGGGCTAACCGGACGTCCCATTAGTCGTCCGGCCGGTTGACCGGAACAGTGCAAATATTTTTATTTTTATTTTTATTGCAATTCACACATGTTAATTTTTATATATTCGAAAAAAATATTTTCCGAATTTTTAAAAAAAATTTATGAGCTTAAATAGAATTTTGAGTTGTGTGTTTGGTTATGAATTTTAAGTTTTTGTATCAAATATCATATGTTACATCAAAAATTCTCCATTCAATTCAAAACTCTTTCACCAAATAAATTTTTCATACTCAAATCATAATTTCAAAACTTACAAACTCAAAATATAATTTCTACTCTCAAATCATATTTAGAAAGTTCTACCGAGCGCAACCTTCATAATCCCATAACATTTTTTCAAATTGAACGTGATTTTTGTGATTAACAATCCAATCCCCCATCCCCAAATAAACAAAATACGGCTTTTTACGCAAGGAGGAGACTTGGATTATTCTTTGTTTTCTCGAGCTCACACAATCAAGTGTTGATTAGTTGAGTTTTTCAAATTTGTTTTCTAAAATATTTTCAAAAATTAGTTGGTATAAAAATAAAAAACACTCATTATTTTATATTATTTTCTCCTTTTCTCGGCCAAAATAATTTTTGAATATTCAAATTTAATTTTTTTTAATGTTTATTGTTCTCTTTCTTTTTTTTCTTTTTTTTAATCTTTTTTGCCTACCAGTATTTCAAGCCATTGCAGACTTTGCAGAATTATATGTGATATTAAATTTTTTGGACATTTTGATTTTGTAGCAGTATTATATGTGATATTAAGTACTTTTTTGGACATTTTGATTCTGTAGCAATCTATATAGTTTATTTAAGGGTTTGTTTGTGATGTGGGTTGGTTTTATAGCTTTTTGATTTTTTGGTTATTTTAACTTGCGCTAAAAAATCTCGTTTGGAATGGATTTTTTGACTTTTGTGAGAGAAAAAATGAAATAATTATAGTTTAGATATGACATTTTGTCTTATTGACCTTATAGTCTATTTTATTTTTTTGTGATTATTTTAACCCAAATCATGTATGCGAAACGAGGCTTACACTCGTTAAAACCTATTCTCTAGCCTAGATCTAAGGGGATAGGGAAATAGAAAGGGAATCACCCCCAACGCGCTACTCGTTTTCCCTGTTTTCCAACAAAAACAAGAAATGAAAATCATACGAACGGACACTTGAATAAGCTTCCTTGATAGTAAAAGAAACCCATACTGACAGTGCAGGGCATAAAGTATAAACTAAAAATTCAGAGCTAAACTTAAGCACTCTCTTCCCTGCTCTTTTCAAATAAAAATTTCCCTTCAAAGTGTAGGTTTGGCTTTACAGGCCATACCATAATCACCCTAATCCAAAAGCAAACAATATCTTAACCTGTCTTTTACCACTAACCATTTTGTGTCCGTCATGTTACTCAACCATGACTTGTGTAGCTTATAATAATGAGGATGATTAAAGTGCAATATTTCAATAACAATGTGTACCTGACTTTCTTTAGCCAAAGGCTACGGTGGTCGGTGGGGCGGCCCCTAGAAGTGGGGAAGACGGCCTTGTCAATTCTTGTCGGATGGACGGCGGTGCCTCACCCACTAATTTCTTGAATGACATTAAAAGATTAAATTAAGATATCAGACAGACAAAGGCTTGTATATTTGACAAATTTAATACTGCTAAATCTGCATAAGATCCATAGTTTCTAAGTAAATATTTTCATACAACTCACCTGGCAACAGCTATGTTAATAGAGTGTAATGACAATGAGCTATGTCTACAAAATTACCTTATTAATTCGGAAAAGGCATAATCAATTTGTAGGTGGTTTGTCTCGGCTACACTGTCATAAGAGAAAATAACACAATTTTTATTTTGACTTTAGCAATAAAATAAGAAAGATCCTATAACCTATAGCACATGAAAAGGATCTGTTTCAACTTGCAAGTCATGAAAGTTGTATTGCAATTGAGTACTACTAACAAAAATGAGGTTGTAGGGGGCTTACAGTTTTTAATTTAGGTGGTGGTGGTGATATAATTTATTAGCATCATTGTTTAAGTGATTCCTTCACCTTTTTATCTTTCTAGATTTCTTTTTCTTTTTTTCTTTTTTTTTTTTTAAAAAAAAAAAAAATTAAAGATAGGAAGACACGAGCAGGGCATAACAATCCTTTTTGGACGTGATCATAAGAGCCCCTGTCCACTGGGGAGTCAGACTAGAAGGGCCTTGACGGGCCCGGCATTGCCAGACGAATTTGAGTTGTAGCCTGACGCCAGCCCCACCGAGAGCATAGTGGCAAGGAGCCAGTGGCCCCTGATTAATAGGCTTGAGTCTTGCCACCGAGCATCGTCCTAGAGAGTCGAACTCAATCCTCCTAGCCACCAAACTACATGGAATGGGAGTAAGCCCCTAACCACCAAGCCATCACTATAGGTGGTTTCACCTTGTTATCTCAAATCTATCCATGCATCTTGTTAAAATCTAAAACGAATTCCAAATCGAAATTGTACTCCTTTTGAATGATTTAAACCTAGACCAATCATTTGAAAACCCTCAATCCAAATGCAACCTCAAAACTAAAAACTTCAAATGATTAATAACATATTAAGTTTTCAAAATTTTGTTTTAATTGTTCATCCCATCTAAACAACCACCAAGTCCAGCTTGATACTATATTTGATTCTGGCAAAGGTCCTGAATAATGGAAACTCAGAAACATTCAACACCCATCCCCTCTCTAACCTTTACATGATTCCAGTATCTCTTTTGGTTCCCCATATCCTCCTTTTTACCCATTCTTTTAACTCACCACTTCATAATGGTCTCCCCATACATTAAGAGTTCATAATTAGACAATGAATTAAACAGAAAAGGCCATGACAAATCTGGCAATTTAACCGCATCTTTTTCATCTTCTGCTAATGTTTTTCCTAGCAAAGTAAAAGTGGACAATAGGAATAGAGGAAATTCTGCAATCTTTTTAACCATACCAGTCAATAAAGTGCTTTGTCCTCCCATCTAATATAAAGATCTAGTGAAACTCTAGAATGTTTTGTTTCATATAATTATCCACATCGTAAAACATCATCATTCTTTGGGAGAGTTGCTGATGGTGCAAGAAGTAACACTTATCAGCAAAAGAGAAGAGAGAAGAAGAAAGGAAGAGAAGGAGAAGAAGAATAGGACCACAGCCTATAGACACTCAATATATTAATCCAAGCTGACTATTATAAAGCAAAGGTTTCAAAGGCTTTACTAAGGCTCGTCTTGCCTTGAGGCTAAGATAAAACGTATCAAGACTTTGATTTTTAGTCTATACTCTCTAAAGGCTTGCGCATCACAATCTAAGGCATGCACCTTAAGTGCGCCTTGTATGCCTTTTGCACATAAGCCTATGACGCGTACGCATATGAAGAGGTTGTCTTAGACTCTTGTTAAAGGAGTTGTTTAACATCATCTACCGTAGTACAAAAAGTCAAAAAATTATTTAAAAAGCTAAAAGTACAAACTATTTGGAATTTTGGGCGGGAAGTGTGTGGGGGAAGCCCTACACTACGAAAAGATGGTTTTGTCCTTATTTTTGCCATCACATGCAATTGTCCTTTGAATTCAACATTGTTCGGACAGATGATATCCCATCTCCCTGGCTGAGCTCCGTGGCACAATGTGAACCACGGAAGCATATGCGGAAATTTTATAAAAAAAAAATTTGAACTACACGGTTTTTTCAGCTACTGTAGCATGTGTCATCGGTGAAAAAGCAAGGGTAAAACAGTAATTTCAATTCTTTTTGTAATATTTTATAACGCACATTTTCATAAAATGCCACAAAATTATCTCAAACATACATCCTTTTTTTTCAATACTTTTTTAGCCAAAAAGACAAAAAGTACACTTATATAACACATCTCAAACAACCATTTAGTCTAGTAAATAGTTTAAACTTAAAAAAACAAAAAAACAAAAAAAAAAAAAAAAAAACCTTTTGTGACTATATTCTATAGAAAACATTAAGTAAATGAACAATGAACAAAAAATACAAATTAATGCTCAAGTGAGAAGCTCAATTACTTAAGCTAAGAATGTCAATTTCACTTTCAATGAAGGCAAACTTCATTCTCTACAAAAATGTTTGATGCCTTAAGGAGAAAAGTAATTATATCTTTTTTTTAAATTTTTATTTGTTTTTCACTACTTCAAAAGATTTAATTTATTTACTAAATATTAAAATTTAAAATTCGAAATGCTTACGCCTCACGCCCTAAGGCTTATGCCTCACCTCATGAGGGGTAAAACGACTTGAGTTACGCATTAACCTTTGAAAACTTTGTTATAAAGTAACGACCTAATATTTATAAGCTAAAAGCCTAATTCAAAATATGAAACTAAATCTCTAAAATCAATAAACTAAATATTCATAAGATCATCCTAATTAAGTTGTAATTAAAAAGCTATAATAAAAAATAAAAATATTAAAGACATAAAATTATACAATTGTAATTAAGATTTCCATGCCAAATTGGTGCATGTAGGTTCCAAATCATAGCATTCACATTTTCAAAAAAAAAAAAAAAAAAATAACACATTACTAAAGAGTTCGATATATATTGTTGGGGCCTATTCGCTAATCGCATAAGCTTTTGAGATAATTGATGACTCAACTCTTGTATCAAAACTCCAATTTGGAGTGGTCTTGAGTTCAAGACTCTTTGTTTGCATTTGGTGCCCGTTTGCATTCTTTCTTCTCTCATTTGCATTTGAAATTCTTAGTATGTATGAATGTTTGCATCTCTACGTGCAAGATGGAGTTACACATGAGAGAGGGTGTTGGAGAGCTTCATATATTTATTGTTAGACTCATTTCCTAACAAATAAATGTTTTTAGGACAATTGGTGACTTAACAGCACCTTTGTTAGCATCTAAATACAAGTATGAATCAAGATAACAACCATTATGCTCAATACACGGCTGGCCATAATAGAATAGAACAGCTCTAAGCCTCAAATGGTATATGGTGACTCAATGAAATCTCATCTTGGTCAATAGGATGGTTAGGATTACCTATGTCGTTTGGCTCAAAAGCAGCGGTTATTATTGAACAGACAATATAGGTGTTAAAACCTGAATTTTATACCCATGGCTTGTTTTTAAAGCCAATTTGCTGCAAACTGAACCAATTGACATGAACCCATCTAGTGCAAATTGAACTAATTAACAAGACATGACAATTCAAAACTAGAACACACACAAGGACACCTGTGCACTAGCACACAGAAGGTCTAATATGAAAGCCATATTACAATCTTGACCAATTTGACCTTTCAACATAATAAATTGCAATATTTTAACAAAAAATTGGAGTGCATCGTCTTCAACTATTACAAATATTGATGCCAATACCAAAATTTAGAACCCAATGATGAAGGGTTGAGATAGATGCACAATAGTTACCCTATATGTTAACAAATAAAGCAACTAGGAAAAATTGTAAGAGCATCCTCAGCTGTTATTATTGCGCGGATCAACACAATATAACTAAAGTGGGATCACTTACCCAATTACAACAATTTAATCTTAGTTTTTGACTTTCGAGCTTTCCTCTTGAAAGGTGTAGGATTCAACAAACGCTTAAGAGGGAATAAATTGGCCCGGTTACGTATCCTTTTTTTCACTTTGCGCTCCGCTGCACTCGATAAAACAAGGAAAGAATAAGTAGGTGCTGGATAAGAAAGATTCAAAAAGGATAAGTATCAGTAACTTCTTTGTTTTCAAAAAAAAATGGAGCAAGTTTGATTCCTGAAATTGAATGAATTTGCCTTTTTTCAGAATGTACCAACTCCCAGTCTACACAAAGAACATTAAAAAAGGAAAAAAATTAATTAATTAATTAAAAAATTAAAAAGACGATAATTGACCAACAGAAAGAAACATTAGCCCAGAATGAAGGCACAACCAAAGACGGATTTGCTAATAACATTTATGTAATAAAATTAAATCAGTACTGCAGGGAAAAGATTCTGCATAACTTATGCAATTGTGATTAAAAATCCAACGTCTAAAATTGTTAATGACATTCTGACAGAATTGAGGAACAGCTGAATATTAGTGTATATGTTTTTACACAACATTACCTGGTGAATCATCCAAGGCTGGACAATTAATTTCAGCATGATCTTCAATTTGCATTTTCTCTTCCATTTCCACTTCATCCGGTGGCTTACAGTTTCTAATAGTATGATCATCATGATCTTTCATCTCATCATAAGACTCCACAACTGGCAATACATTAGCAATTGAAACTGAATCATCTCGTTTTTTCCCGAACTGTTCTCTTTCCGTAAAATCTTCATGCAAAGACACATCATATGAACCCGATGCTAAACCTCCTTTAATTTCTGTATTTGTCTCAATCAAGACTTCTTTCATTGCATGATCTTGTGTACCTAAAACTACACCGGAACTACATTCCCTCTTAGACTCTATATTATGGAAAACAGAAAAATCAGTGTCCTTGGAGCGAGTGGAATTTTCTGTATCAACAACAGCAGTATTGACAGCAGCAATCTCAGTGTCAATTGCCGAAGTGTCAAATGTTGCATTATCATCTGGTAACAGAATATGAGCGTCACAACCAGTGATGCAACTTTGAGATTGAAAATTATGCATTTCAGTTCCAAGTGGGGTCAAATATACATCCAACCCATTTGAGATTTCAGATTCTTCCTCGGTGTTGGTGGTATGGGTTTCAATTTCTACAGCATTACTGAAATCTCTGAGAGTATCAATTGGTGAAAATGACTTCATAGATTCTGCACAGCTGTAGCTCTGATGTTGGGATTGCATATCGTACGATGAAGTCTGATCTGCTTTAGGAAGATCATCAAGACTCTCTGGCTGTTGAGATAATCCAGTAACTGCAAAAGATACCTTTGTTTCCCCAGCAGTAGACAAGTTTTTACCAATATCCAGTGGTTGCACTGCATCCTCTGCTGCAGATTTCATATCCAAAACTTGCAGCCCACGTGATGGCAAACTATCAACAACCGAGGCAAAGTCAATGGCTTTCACAGTTTTGGATACTTTAGTGGAGGCAGAAAAGAACCTTGCCATGTCATCTAATAGCAAATCGCCATCACCACTAGAGATCGGATCCCAATTAAGCCAGTCACTGAAACAAGGTTCCTTGGAGTCAAACCGTTCCCCTGATGAAATTACTTCAACTCTGATGGTCTCCTTGTAATACTGTTTTTTCCTTAAAGCATTAGCTATAAGAGATCTGCAAAACATTGGAACAAAAATGTTTCACGTTCATTAAACATCAGCACAACATCCTAAGATGGTCAACATTTTTGCAAGCTGTCATACCTACAATTTTTGGAAATAGCTGCTTTAGCACGTTCCATACGGAGCCCAAGCAGTGACGATAAATTCGCAACATCATATGGCCCTCTTAATTCATTCACAGAAGGGGCTGCACTTGAAAAAATGAGATTCTTTCCTCGGGTCCAATCCACCAGTAGCTGGAAGTACAGAATAATCCAGATGATTAGTTGACTGGGGCATAAAAGATTAGAAAAGCTTCCATAGCTGATTCATAGTTCCAAAATTATTAAAATTGATGAATGTTGACCACCAACTCATCTAAAAAGCTTAAGATCTTAGAGGGGCAAATTTATTATTTCTACGATTATATATCTTCAGCATGCCCCCTCGTGTGGCCAAGCCCTTTTTCATAAGCAAGCCAAATCACATGCAAGTATCATGATAATATTGGGTAGTCAATGAGGTTCGAACACAGGATTTATTGTTTGCTCTGATACATGATGAATTGTTGACCACCAAGTCATCCAAAAGCTCAAGTTGTTTGACGGGTAGATTTATAATTTATATCTAATGAAACACGATGAGCATCTAATCAACATCCACAGTAAACCAAGAGAAGTTGGGTAGGAAATTGATCTGAATAGACTTCCCCAATTTGCAATGAACAAGGTACACATGGAGGGATTCACTGCAACTTGACTCAAAACCAACAAGCTGGGTGGTTATCATAGAATAAAGCAACCCCACAGGCCTGTTTTACTGCCTTTCCAAAGGACCCAGACATGAAAATAGCAACATTCAAGCTCAATGCATGACAACTAAAAGAAACAAAAGACGCAGAGGACTGGAATAGTCAAAAAACGATAAATGAATAAATAAACAATCCATATATGAGTAAACTAGAAAAAATGTAGCAATAAATGAAAAAAAGGACATCTCATAGAGATCTGTAGTTTGGATGCTTCTAGTAGATTGTCCAATACTGTATATGATTATTCAGAACGTGTGAACATGTTCCCTGCGATACCACACCATTACTTGACATCAAACCAACCATCATGTTTACATTTTGTAAGAACTCAGAATCTCAAAAACATCAGATGCAACTATTTTTGCAAGAAGAAAATTCTATAATTATTACTGAATACAAAAAAAGCATTCCCTTGCCATTTCAAGCAATTTAATTTTGTGATAAAGAAAACAAACATCTTAGAATGAGACCTCTAACTTCTTGAGAAGTCTACCCACCACTACTAAGGCCATAAATCTTTTTGTTACACTATACGCATCACATCAACTAGACATCAAAAAGTTTAACCCACCATTTAAATAAGCTTAGACTTTTTTTATTTCTGACAAAAGCATGGATGTTGGTATTATCCAGTCAGCATACACACTTGCACTTACAAGGAAAGGGCCACTAATTTTCTCACTCAAGTGCCCCCAGACTCAATTAATGAGCACAAGAGCCCATGCTTACCCACAATTTTTAGAGGAAGCACAGACAGTATGAATTTAAACACTCCATGGACCTCTAACATCACATCATAAAACAGTTCAGTCAACAGCAATTCATACGATACACAATATTTAAATTTTCTTTAAAATTTTCCAAAAAAAAAGTAATTGGACTTATTTTATAAAAATTAATATTAATAGAAAGGTTTATTAACTTATTAAAAAAATATTTTTAAGATGACAATGGTAATTTTTCCTTTAGTTTGTCTAACCTTTTTTACAAATATATACTCATCACAAGATTTGGTTCTTTTAGGCTACTCTGACTCTAGCAGATTGGACGAAACACCTAAAGTTCTAGCAAAAAGATTTAGGCTGTGTTTGGTTGTGCTTTTGAAACGTGATTCTACACCTGTGTTTCAATATGATGTTTGTTTAGGATTTTGTAATCACGTTTCAAAAGCTCTGCTGAGAGTTCTGTATCAAATCTGTCTCAGCCGCTCTTTTGCTCTGTTTTTTTTTCAAAATTTTTGCTAAGAGGACGTCCGGCCGGTCGTCCGGCCGGTTGATCAGCCGGCTGTCCGGAACAGTAATTTTTTTTTTTTTTTATATATTCGAAAAAAATATTTTCTAAAATTTTTAAAATTTTTATGTGCTTTAAAATAATTTTGAGTTGTATGTTTAGTTATGAGTTGTAAATTTCTGTATCACATATCAAATGTCACATCAACAATTCTCCACTCAAATCAAAACTCTTTTCAAAACTATTTTCAAAACTTTTTATCAAACAAATTTTCTACACTCAAATCATAATTCCACAATACACAAACTCAAAATACAACTCATACTCTCAAATCACATTTACAAAACACAACCAAACGCAGGCTTAGTTCTTGTCATCCAATGTTACACACAAACTATTAAGTCACTTCTGCATCCAAATACCGTCATCTTTTCATGATCCCCTCCACCGAATATGCATTTTCATGTCACAGTTAGCACAACTACTCTTAAATTCATCTGGCATTTACAATATCATCATCAAGGGACTAAACTAGCAAATGAACCCATTAATTTGATTTTGCAAGGTGCAATTGCAGGGCATGCTAGAAAATTTGTACTATAAGTTTCAGTCATGTCGTGTCTAAACACTCTATTGTTGGGAATATATCTCAATCCTTACCTTAGCATTAGATATCATTTGTCTCCTCATTTGAGCATTCATGATCAGACCTGAGTATGTAATTTCAAAATATACACCACGCTGCAAATAAAACACAAGAAATAAATTAGCAACCCAATAATTTATATTATATCCCACAATTTCAACATAAATCCGGCACCATATATCAAAAGCACTAAATTAAACCCTATTCTACAAAAATGCATTTCCCGTGAACTTATCAGAAGTTATTAACGCCTAGAAATATTGACAACATACACAGTACAATCACTGATTGAAGTTGCAAATGTATTATTTTGAAAGTATCATCCAGTCAACCAACTATAAATACTCTCTAGGGCTGAAATTTTGGTTGAGTTTAAACAAATCAATAATTTTTAACTTTTTTCTGATTCCATGGCAAAATTTCATAAATTTGTTCATATTTCCACACAATACACGCCTAATCATACAAGAATCAAAAAAAAAATGTAATGAAATTTGGTCCAAATTTTTTTTTTTCTCCTGTCCGTCTTTTTTTACTTTAGGGTTAATTTCACTTTTGTCACCTAAATTATCACTATTTTTTTCATTTCATTCCTAAACTAGTAATTTCATCTATTTAGTCCTTAAAGTTTCCTATTTCAGTTCTTGTAGCCTTTAAAAAAAAAAAAAAAAAAAGGTTATTTCAAAACTTGAACAACTCATATCACAGAACAAAACATTCCATTTTCCATACTATTTTGAAAACAAACTACTCACCACCACAAACTACTATTTTGAAAACAAAACATTCATAGTGTTAATTTCACAACCACAAACTACTCAAAAAAAAAAAAAAAAAGGGGGTTATTTTGAAAACAAAACATTCATTTTTCATACTAATTTGAAAACAAACATTCATTTTTCATTTTTCATTTTTCATCTATTTGGTTGTATGATTTAAGTTGTCTGAATTAGAAAATTACTTTTTTGCTCATCAAATTAAGCTTCATCTAACTAAATAGATGAAATGAATAAATAGTGATAGTTTAGGGATAAAAATGAAATTAATCCTATATATAGTTTAAAAAACATAGAGAAAAACAATTGAAGAATGAACCTCAATTGCAGCTTTAACCATCGGTTGCTTCAACCTAAAAGGCAACTTCTCCGAAAAATCAATCGAAATCAAATCCACCTACACAATCACAATCACAATCACAATCACAACTCAAATAAACTTCCAAAAAAACAATCCAAATTTCCAAAAACATCAAAATCAAACCTCAGAAGCCTGACAAGCTTGCTCAAACGAGTTCTGATTGAGAGGCCGAACCGCCACAACATCATACGTCTTCAGAATCGGATTCCCGGAATTGAGAGCCGAAGCCTGAGAGGAAGTATCGACAGTGACAGTCAAGCGAGAGTACTGACGAAAGGGGGATGAGGAGGGGACGTTGAGGAGGTGGCGGTGGAGCTTGACGGAGGAGGAGAGAGAAGGAGAGAGATTGAGGAGGGAGGAGAGAGGGAAGAGAGGGGTTGAGCAACGGTCGGATTCGGACATGACGCCTTTGATCGTACGGTTGTAGGCTACTCCGGAGTAGCCTAGCTCCATTGCCTTGACGAGGAGCTTGAGACGAGTGGTTTTAATAGAGGATTTGTCGGTGATGTGTTTGTTGGATTCGTAGTAGGGTATGTTTAGGTCGAAGAACCCCATTGTTGAGCAGAGTCGGAAGGGGAGAGATTCCAAGTTCAGTATTTGAACCGTCGCCGTAGGGTTGTTTTACAAGTTATAAATGGCTATCTTTCGCATGTAAGTGTTTAGAGGTTTTTTTTTTTAATATTAAAAAAAAAAATTAGAAAATTGATTTACTTTATAAACTATTTAAGAAATTAATCTATTATTTGAAATCATATTTTGAAAATATAATTTTAAAATTGAAATTATATTTTTAACATGTAATTTTACCTTGAAATCGCATGCTGAAAATGTAATATATGTTAGTGAAATCCATGTCATTATAAATTATATTTTCAACATGCGATTTTAAAATAAAATCACATGCTAAAAATGTAATTTTAATTTAAAATTACATTTTCAAAATACGATTTTAAAAAACAGGTTAGTTTTCCAAATAGTTTGAAAAATTGGTCAATTCTCTAAATTGTTTTTTTTTTTTAAGAATATTTAAAATTAAAAAAAAAAAAACTCTATGTTTGGGAATATTTTAGCTCTAAAAAGATAAAATAGATTAAAAATTTTAAATTATAATTTTTTTTATAAAAATTAAAAAAGTTAAAAAATCAATTCTAAATGAGACTTTTTGGTTTAGGCTAAAATAGTTAAAAAGTCAATTCGCTTGCCAAACGAAAGCTATAACTTTACAAGGCGGTGTGATAAAAATGAGAATAAAATTAATATACACTAATTGATATATTAATTAGTGTACTAACAGATAATGTAATATAATTTTATTAGGTTTAAGTTTTTGGTAGTTTATATAATAGATGGGATCTATAATTTTGAAGTTGCAATATTATAGCATATGTTGGTATACTAATTGGTATAGTAATTGGTGTGTAGTACCACTGTAAAAATAATGGTTAATTTGCCATGAAAATTTATTACAAAATTATGTAAATTTTTATAAATTTAATTGAGTAATCTCACAAAAATATATAAGTGGAATATAAGGGTTGGTTTGGCAACTTTAAAAAAAGTCCAAAAATCAAAAAAATTAAAAAGTTATCACTATTCACTAAAAAAAATATAAAAAAATTAATATACATAATATTAAAATACAAATCAACTTCACGCTGTTCTAGGGACTGACGTCAAATCAACTTCACGCTTTTCCTTAACTTTTTAGTCCAAAAAGATAAAAAGTAGACTTATTTAGGACACCCAAAATAACCCCAAAATTGGTATTATTTTATTCATAAAAGTGAATGAATTTACTTACATTTATATTCAATTTATGCATTTTTGTGAAATCACTCGTGTAAACTTAAATAATTTTGTAATAGGATTACATACGATGTGCATTACACACAGAAGCATTACCAGTTTATCGTATATAAAAAATTAGCATATTACCCCTGCTATGTACAAGTATAAATAAATAATCAAAAATTAGTTTTTAATTTCAAATAATAATATAAAATTTATTTAAATTATCTAGTAAAAATTATTTATAATCAATTAAATTTTATACATTTTTATGAGAGTTACACATAAAAGAAATTTTTATTCTGATGCCATTAATTGTGTGTTCTAACTTTTTAATAAAAAATTACATGTTATAATTTAATTAGTAAAAATTAAAGATAAATTACAAAAATTATATTTACTATAAAAATACATTTCGTTTTACAAGTTTTGTAATTTTAATTTATCAAATGATAGTAGTAAATTACATTTGTTAGCATATTACTTTTTTCATATTTTGTAAAGCCTAAAAATTTGTCTGCACAAATTAAAATTGCCATATATTATAACTCTTATATAAAAATGAATTAAGATTGACTTATAGGGTTGAACTAAACATTAAAAAAAGACCTAAAAGTTACTCGACTCAATATTTATACTAATGTAACATTCACCTAATCATTAAAAATTATCTTTATCAGTTTGTGACCAATATGAGTTATTTTGAAGGTTCTAATATTCAATTAAATATTAAAAATTAGCTTAGAAAATCTAGTTTGACTCTTTTTTTTTTTTTGGTTTTCAACAATTCTTGATTAAGCTATAATACAACATATTTTAATAACTCAATATCATTAAAAAAAAAAAAAAATTCTTAATGTTGATGGTAGGGCTGTTCAAAAATCTGTTCAAATCAGTAATCCAAACCAAACCAAACCGAACCATACGGTTTGGTTCGGTTCTATTAAGAGCCGGTTCGGTTTCGATTCAAGAAATATTGAGAACCGTAAAAACAATTCGGTTAATGGATTTTACGAAAAAAACACAGTTTGAACTGAATCGATCTGAATTTTAAAAGATATAGATATATATATATATAATATTTAATAAACAGCAGCAGTCCTTGAACCATGCATAAGTGTTATTTAATAAGATATATATAGATATATATAATATTTAATATTATCATATCAAGTTTTATTTTTATTAATTAGCTTTTTTTGTAATTTTAATGATATTAGGATATGTAATGTTAAGTAATGCCTTAATATTATTAGTTTTGATCATGAGTTAAATATAATCAGTTTGAGTAATTATTTTGCTAATATTAACAATTTATTCTTGTAAATAAAAATTTTTTGAACCGTGAACCAAACCGTAACCAAATCGTTATTTTGGTTTGATTCTGGTCTGGTTTACAAGTGTAATGGTTTGATCTGATTTTTAAAATCACAGAATCGTTAAGATCGGTTTGGTTCTTGGATTTGCTCAAAACCGAACCAATCCTGACCGTGTACACCTCTAGTTTATGGTGCTTTTTATCGATCAATACAAAAATTATAAATATTAAGATAATTATATTTGAACAATTTCTAACATAAAATTTTTTACTTTAAAACTTTAAGGCCTACAAATTTTCTTTGACTCTATAACTAATTTTTAAGCCCTAATTTGACTATTATTTTGGGGCTAAAAAAGCACAAAATATGCTAAATAAACTAATAAGACAAAATATCACATACAACCCATAATCATTACACTTTTTCTCTCAAAAAAGTCAAAAAAGCCAAAAAATTCAAACCAAATGAGATTAAAAAAGTCCCAACACAAAAAAGTTTGCTATATTAGCCAATGCCAACCAAACCTTAAGATAGCAACTAAAATAAATTTCAATTGTTATTATATGGAGAGACATTTGTAATAAAAGTTTGTAGTACACAATTTTAAAAAGTAATACTAATTCAAAATTTTCAGTATGAAAAATATGTATCCAACTCTGTGTTATGTTTGATTCATAAATTTGGATAGAAATTTGAAATGAGAAAGGGAAAAAAATAGGTAAAAATGTGAATAAAATATAATTATATTTTTACCTAATTTCACACACTTTTTCATTTTCACTTTCAAACTTTCTGCCCAAAATCTTGAATCAAACACATCATCAATGTTTGAAAATGAATTTTCGATCCTTTATTGTATTAATATATACTATCTAAAAAAAAAACCTATATAATATTTGGTAGGAGAAGTAAGTTCTTAAAACAGATCATCAATCATATTATAACGGAATAAAAGCTAGTGTAGACACCCATTTTTGATCGATCTTAAGACTCAGACGTCATCGATTGAGCACTCAGTGATTGTGCATGTTGTGCTCGTTTCGAGTTTCCAGAGTTTTCGACTGAGTGTCTTGCCTCCGGGCCTCTGAACTTTTTGTGTTTTGGCTCGGCTTGTGGACCGAACCTTGTTTTCCTTTCCCTGGAGGGAGGGAGTGGTCTGTAGACCACCTTTTTGTGGTCGTAGACCACTTTTCCTGCTTGGAGACTAGTTTCCGATTTTCGGAGCCTTCAGTCGCGCACCTTGTCTCGGGACCGCTTAACGTTCTCCGTTTGGCTTAGTTTTTGAACCATGCCTTGTTGCCTCTGCCTAGAGGGACACTGTGGTCCGGGAGACCACTTTTTGTGGTCGTAGAACCACTTTTGATGCTCGTAGACTACTTTTCGAGGCTCCCCGGCCGCGCACCTTGCCCTCCCGAACTTTCGTCTTGTATCCTTTTTGGTTTGTTTTTGGTACAAAACCTTGTTTTCCTTGCTTGAAGGGCGATATAAGGGGTGGGAGACCAGTTCTTTCCCTTGGAGACCACTTTCCTTCCCGCCAGCCAATTTTCTGGTCGACTAACTGGTTTTCTTAGTCTTTGGGCCACCTTTTCTGGTCGGGCCACCACACCACTGCCCTTGCTTTCATCCTGCAGACCATCTCCCCCCCATAGCCAACCACTTTCTTCCCTGGCCAACCACTTCCACTGGTCGGCAGACCCAGTGTAAGTAGTTGGCCGACCACTTCAAGTGGTCGGCAGCTTTCCGTCACCTTTTTGGAGATATTTTAGAGCCAACTACAATAGCTGAAGGGCACAGAAACCATCCTCCATACACGTGTATGGAGGGATGGCTTTAGACCTTAAGCTTGTTCAACAAGCTTGAACTTTGGTTCTCTATAAAAGAGAACCTCCCCCATCCTTCTCGCAGGTTTAGAATTTTGTGCTTGAGAGTTATACATACACCTTTATATCTATCTTGCACCTTCTCTTCATATTTGTGTTCAAAAGTGCTTATTCTTCATACTACTGCACACAAACACACACTCAAATACCATCCTTTTGTTGCTGAGGCTTCTTGAGGTTGATTTTGGAGTTCTTAGACTAGTTTTGATCCAAAATAGCTGCTGGAGTTGTTGCTCTAAAGTGGTTCTACAAGGGTGAGCTTCTAACCCTTAAAACCCTTGTTTTTGTTTAAGCTTTTGGCCCAACTTGCATGTTGTTTTAGGCCTAACTTTCTACTGCAAAAAGGTCTGATTTTTTATGCTTAAAATGTTTGTTTAAGGCCTTGTTGGTGTTGGGGATGGTCTATCCCCTCTTGTGCCTTGTTTGGCCTTGTTTTGTGCTTTCCTTTTAAGCTATTGGGACCACCCTCCTTTTGGCCTTCTCACCACTGAAACTCAGAGGAATTTCAGTGGTAGAAATGGTGTTTTGAGGTCCCAAATAGGAGAGGGTCATCCCCCTCTCCTTGTTTCTCGGTTACTTGCTTTGTATGCCTCATGTTTGAGCATGTTTGTTAAGCTTGTGTTGGCTTATTTTGGGGGTTATTTTGACATGGCATAACACTGTTTTGACTTGGTTTTGTCACCCCTTGCATGGTTTATACACTTGTAGTGTAAATTTTACAAAACTAGCCTTGTATGCCTCATGTTTGAGCATGTCTTTCTAGCATGTTTTGAGTCCATCTCAACATGTTCTTGGTGTTGTTTTGCCATGATATATCTCTGTTAAGGTTTGGTTTGATAGCCCCATGCATGCTCCATGCATTTGTAATGCATTTCCATTCACTAGCCTAGTGTGTATCATGCTTTTGATCATCATTCTAGCATGCTTTTGGTTTAACTCTAATAAGCTTTTGTTCATGTTTTAGCATGCTCTAACTCTGATTTGTGTTGTTTTGGTCATGCATGCATTGCTTTGTATAGCCATGGTTCAATCTTGCTCACTAGTTTTGTGTATTGAGTCCATTAGCATGCATTACTTGGACTATTTTCATGATTTGGCATCATTTGAAATGTGATTTCAGTACATGTAGTATGGTCATACACTTGCATTCGTCACTCTTTCAATGCTTTGAAGGGTTGGTCCTTTGTGCCCTAAACATGAGTCATTGTGTATGCCTTCATGCCTAAGCTTGCGAGCTATCATTTCAGTATGTTTTTGGGGTTATTATGCCATGATATAACTCTGATTTTTGTTGACAAAGCCATCTCATGCTTGGTCTTGGTAGGCGTAGTGTAATCCTCCCTTTTGGCCTTGCATATTCCATGTTTCATGCCTTCATGCTAGCTTATTTTGGCTTCCTTCCATATATGTTTAAGCATCATTTTGACATGCTCTAGGACTATTTTGGGTTGTATTTGCCATATGTTTCATGTATTGCATAGCTGTAGTGCAATTGGCCTTGCTAGCTTTGAGTTTTGAGCACCATAGCATGCTTCATTTGTAACATGTACATGATTTGGAATCATTTAACATGACATTTCAGAGCATATAGCATTGCCATGTTCCTATTTCTTCCACCCTTTGAGTACCTCTAAGGGTTGTGCATTGTTGCCTAGCTTATGGCCTAGTGTGCATGCATGCATGCTTAGGCATTTGAGCCTCCATCTTAGTATGTTTTGGTCTTTGCTTAGACCTATTTGAACTCTGTCCATGCTTGGTTCATGCATTTATGCCATGTATTGCATATCCCCTTTGTAGTCCTCTTTGGTAGCTTAATGCTTAAGGATCCTAGCATGCCATACTTGTGTTGTTTGAATGATTTGGCATCATTTCTTACTTGATCTTAGTGCATATAGTGTTGTTACACTTCTACATTTGTCACTCCTTGAGCACTCTTGAGAGTTGTGCTCTTAGGCCTAGTTGGTGGGCCAATGCATGAGTATGCTTTGTCTAGTTTAAGTCCATGTTTAGTTTAAGTCCATTCAACATGTTGTTAGCATGCCTGTTGTATCTCATTATGTTTGCACGCTTGTTAAATTGCGTTGTGTATGCATGCCATTAGCATTGATAGATTGATCTTATTGTTTGCATTGTGTATGCATGCATTACATTGTGTTTACCATGTTTGAGTTGCATTGCATTTGTTTGGATTGGGTGTTAGTCCAAACACGAGAAACGAGGGACGTTTCATACTTAGAGTGATGAAACGTGCCTCAATTCTCAGTCGCTAACCCTCTTGATCGCGCATGATAGAGGATAAGGCATTTATGTATTATGTGTGTATTCATTTTACATTGAAATGTGCAATCTTGCCTCTTTGGCCATCATGCATCGAGATGCGCGATTGGTGACCCGAGAGTCGAGAACTGCACTCCCTTGAGGTCATGAAATGATAAGGAGGGTGGTTGTGCACACATATCTTGTAAATACATTGACATGCCCCTTCTTGCTCTCTATTGCAACAAACTGGAAGAGTGTAACAAAAAGTGGTCGGCAAACCAGTAAAAGTGGCTGGCCAACCACTTTATCTGGTCTGCAGCAAAGATAAGTGGTTTACAGGTGGTCTCCCACATCAACAACTGGTCGGCCACCCTCCTACAGGTTCCCATGGTGGAGCAAAAGCTATCTGGAGCTTTGTACAGTGTTTCGAGAACAAATGAAAACAGAGGCAAGTTGGGGCATCGCGACGGATTTCCGAACGAGGCGACCAAGCATGCATACACTCTTCTCCCTCCGAGGACATCTCTTTACTGCTTTACTTAGCTAGCTAATGCTTTGGTTTTGTACTTAATTAGTTAATGCGTTTAGCTATTTGATTTGTGTTGTAATAACTAGTTAGTTAACTTGTTAGTTAATTAGCTTCATTTCGTACTTAATTAGTTAGCTTGTTAGTTAATTAGTTTTATGATGTAATAATTAGTCCAATTAGCTAGTTAGCTCATTATTCGGACCCTTCATCGAGAGGGCACAACGGTTGTAATAAGCGTGCGTGTATGTGATGCATGTCTTCCAACCCCCATTTCTTTCTCGCTTTTACTTAACTGCTTACGATGGTTAGTTTTAGGACATATTTCAATTAGCATCCTTATGTTCGCATGCGTGCATCATTCATTCGTATTGCATGCACCAGGGTCGGCGCATCATACTAATTGCATTGTATTTCAATATATTTACTTGAATACGTGTTCAAACAACATGTTATCGAGTTGCATTCTTATGCCATCTTAGGATAGCCGAGCCTATCTTAGTTGTATTTTTGCATGTGTTGCATTAGCCATCTTAACATGAACTAGGATCATGCATGATTTCTAACTAGTTCTCTGTTTTGGCTCAGAGTACACTGTGAGTGTTTACGCTTTAGCATACTGCATGAGATGTGTATGTTGCCATGTTAGCATGGTTGCCATGAGGCTAACTGCTTAAGTGATTAACTGTTTGAAAGCCTGTGGGTGAAGGTTGGATTGCTTGCATTGGAACAATTCACCAAATGTGTGTTTTAAGCCCACTTTGAGAGTGGCAAAATCATGTTTTCTAAGCCCACTTGAGGGTGGCACAATCCACGACTTAGCCTACTTGCGAGTAGCACCTCTAAACTGTTTTCAAACAAACAAACATGAAATGTTTTGTTCCAACTTAGGCGATCTAGTCTATACTTGTGTGCTGTGCGCATCACATAGTAATTCTAAGTTAATAACCAAAATAAGAACACATGTGTTTTCAAAAACAACATATCATGTTAGTAAAGACCGATCTTTGATCGGGCG
This sequence comes from Camellia granthamiana, assembly GCA_036172215.1. NCBI lineage: Eukaryota > Viridiplantae > Streptophyta > Magnoliopsida > Ericales > Theaceae > Camellia > Camellia granthamiana. Next base: position 38,748,242 of record CM069905.1, read on the forward strand.
AGCGGGGGTGCTCATTGCATGACCTTTCCCTCTCGTACCCAAGTTCCCGAGCCGAGGCAACTTTGGTGATGACGGACATGTGGCCTTAGACATGAGTCAAGGTTTCCTAAATTTCCCAAAATAAAATATTTAGGTGGCGACTCTATATCCGGCAAAGCAATCCATGTTTGGCACTTCTTTATTAAAATCGATTTTCCAAAACGATTTGCCGGATTTGGACTCTTTGGTGATTTATCGGTTTCACATTGCACTTTGTGAGATTAGATTCAGAACCGTGACACGAGTCCGAACTGTAGTAGCTAAAGAACAAACGATTCGCGCCCTCGCGCGCAGAGCCGGGAGTCCCGGGCAGTCTACAGTTTCTGGCGACTCCACTGGCGAATTAGAGAACTTGACTTGAATTCATGATATCTTATTTTGATTACACTTATGTGTTTCTTTGCATTGCATTTGCATTGGTGTGCCTAGGACACCGTGTTCGCCGTCTGTTATTCCTGAATGATTTGCCTGAGGCTGCTTGCCATAAGGTTGACTGGTTACGGGCTCTGCCACAATGAGAACACAAACCCCGATTGTTACTGGGGTACCCTTTTTGACCATTCAACCTAGTGCATATCGGAATCCGTAGTGACCATTCCAAACTAGGACAAGTCGCTTATCCGATTGTAGGTTGTTTGAAACCGCTGCGTGCGTAGTGAAACCCTAGCTCCTGACAAAATAGGACAAGGAAACCCTACCCCTCCATAGGGGTGTTTTGGCTCTCACTTGCTTGCTATGTGCTTTTAGAGTGTGCCTCTACAGGAATGCATGTATCAGTTTACAAGTCTGGGTATCAGGCCTGAGGGCATCAGTGTTTGGGAATCAGTTTTACCTGAGGGTATTAGATCTGGGGCAGTGATTTGGAAACAATGATCGGTGTTTGAGAACAGTGTGTTTCAGCTTACAAATGCCAACTATGTGTTGTCTTGCCAACTGTATGTTATCTTTATTTTAAGCCGTTATGCTATCCGTTTCTCTGTTCATTGTTTCCTTATTATGCTTTATTTATCTTTTTGCAAGGTAGTTTAGCACAATTGGATCCGACCAGGCAGATATTCCCCAAGCACTTTGGGTTAGAGATTGCAGACTTCATTGATCCGCGGATCTGATAGACGGCCAACCAGTGTTCCACTCATTACCCCCGGTATTAGACGAAGGTCAGTTAGGCGCAGTGCGTCAGTACAACGGTTGGCAGATCAGTGGTCTTTGAGTAGTCGGGCTGAGGTTTCAATTTCTACTGCAGAGACAGATATACCGGTTGTTCAGTTAGATCAGCACAATATGACATCTATGGAGGATATGATGCGTCAGCTCCAGGAGAGTATGCAAGCCATGCAGCAGGATGCTGCCCGTCAGGTAGAGTTTGCTGCACGCCAGGCCGAGGTTATGGCCCAACAGGCAGAGCTAATTACTAGACTTCAGCAACAGCAACAACCACAGCAAGCCGGAGCATCTACTTCGCACCCACCTCCTTCCCCACCTAGAGTTCCAATACTCGGGGAGACTGCAAATGTCCAGGAAAATACGGACGTTCCAACGAGGCCAGCTCCGCCCCCAATCCTACCCCAGCTATCCAAAGCGCCCACCAATCTAGTGGATTTACCGTTTGAGTTCGAGGTGGATCCAACAACGCTAAAAGTGAGCAAGCTAGAAAAGCTTTTCAAGAAGGCTCAAGGCATGAAATCCATTCCGGATATAAAGGATGGATACATCGACTCGGCCGTGACTCTGCCAGATCGGTTTAAAATGCCGCACATAGACTGCTTTGACGGGTCTGGGGATCCCAAGGTGCACCTGTGGCTATTTTCAGATATCCTGAGGTCGATGGGCCTTTCCAGACTGCAAAAATTTTCCCTCTTTGGCCGGACCTTGTCGGGTGTAACGGCTATTTGGTACGCAAAGCTGGAGGACTCTATTAAGAGAAGCTAGGAGGAGATGGCTAAGGCCTTTATAGCTCAATACTCCTACAACACGTAGATCGAGGTCATAACTCGTGATCTCGAGATAACCCGGCAGGAGCCGAAGGAGAGCTTCTCCGATTTTGTGACCCGTTGGAGGGCCAAGGCCTCGATGATGACCATCAGGCCGGTTGACAAAGATTAGATATGGATGGTTGTGCACAACCTCCAGCCCAAGCTCATACAAAAGATGATCGTCCTACCCCTTCCCACCTTTGCGGACTTGCACGAGATTGGGGTGCAGATCGAGGACGCCATGAAACAGGGTCTGATTGACCATGAGAGAGAGCAGCCCAAGAGGGCATTCAACCACAGTACGAATGCAAGCACCAGTAGTGCTGCAGCTGCCAGAACTTCAGATGTGGGCATGGTCACCATCACCACTCCAAAAACCCTTGCAGCTACACCCTTTACCAGTGCGTCCGGAAGTAGTTCGCAAACAGCCAAATATGCACCCCGAGGCCAGAGAACCTTCACCCCACTATACATGTCTCTGTCCAAAGCTTTGGGGGTTTTGATCAAGAAAGGGCACTTGAAGCCCCTAGAGCCGTGGCCATTACCAGAAAAACTTCCTCCCTCTCATAACCCAGCAAAATACTGTGCCTATCACCAACAGCATGGTCACGAAACTGACCAGTGCTTTAGATTGTGTCATGAGATTCAGGATCTCATCAACAATAGGGTGATCGTGCCTCCGGAGAAGCCGAATGTCACCACCAACCCACTCCCACCACATAACCAAGCTCCATCTCCCAAACGCATCAACCTAATCCAAACCTCGGTCATTCCTTATGATCCGAGCATATATATCACACCCTCCCACTTACCCAAGCCGGAGGTGTTCATTCTGGACAGCACGGACTTGTGCATTTTGGACATCTCCCAAACCCAACTAGAATCGGTGGTGGTGACTATCGAAGATAGAATTGGGTCGGCTGTGGGGGCAGATGGGAATGATCAGTCAGAGCTTGAGGAGTCTGCAAGATTTGCGTACAACCAGAGCGGTTACATCACACTAACAAATCAGCCTAAGCCAAGGGTAGAATTGCCAGTGGGGGTAGAGATCAGCGTGGTACGGGAGGATGGACCTAATCAGGGGCTAGATGACCTAGCGAAACTAGAGGAAGATATCGCGAATCTGTAATTCTTCAATGAACAGGATCCGGGGGTCGTGACTATCAACTGGTTTAATTTAGATGGGTCAGCAGAAGCTACTTGGTGGCTCAACGACGAGCCGGATGTCGTCGAACAACCTCAGCCAAAACAAGGACCGTCAGAAACAGGGACATCAACAGTGGCCGGAATGGCCGAGAATCAGAATGGATCGCGGGAGAGCACCGGTGTTAAGAATTTTGCTCGGGATCAGAGCAGTTTGAGTACAAAAGATATCGAACAGCAGACTGTACTGAAGCAGTTTGAGCGGGAAAAGATCGAAGATCTGGAAAGGGTTAGAAAGGCCAAAGCCCCTGTGGGAACGGAATGTGCCGTGCGCACAGAAGCAGTTGTAATGGAACTGGACAGGTGTCTGTCGGTTACCGATGGTAGGTGGTGGGAAGACGACGACTTGTGTCTTGCCCACATCGACGAAGATTGGGGACAAAGCCAACCATATGATACCTGGTGTAACACGTCCGCGAGGGACCTCGCTAGTTACAGTTCGGACTCAATTTGTCACGGTTCTTAATCTGAACCAAAGAGTCCAAATCCGGCAAATCGTTTTGAGAAAAACAGATTTTTGAAAGAAGTGCCAAACATGGACTGCTTTGCTAGATACAGAGTCGCCACCTAACTATTTTATTTTGGGAAATTTAGGAAACCCTGACTCGGTGCCAAAGGCCACGTATCCGTCATCACCAAAGTTGCCTCGGCTCGGGAACTTGGGTACAATTGGGGAAGGTCAGCTATGAGCACCCCCTCTCGCCCGATCCGAAGATCGGCCTCTACTAACCATGATATCCGTTTTTGAAAACGTTATGTGTTCTTATTCCGATTGTTAGCCTAGAATTACTATGTTATGCGCACAGCAAACAAGTATAGACTAGATTGCTTAATTTGGAAATAAGCATTGCATATCCGTTTGTCTTGAAAAACACTTTGAATTTTGCTACTCGCAAGTAGGCTAAAATACGGATTTCAACGAGTTTTTCTAACTCAAACAATCCAACCTTCACCCACAGGCAATCAAACAATAATATCACATAAGCATTTAGCCGCATGGTAAGCATGCTGTCATGTTAACATTCGCATTCATGCAAGATGCTAAAGCATAAATACTTGCATCGTACTCCGTGCCAAAACAGTAAACTAGTTAGCAAAACATGCGTGATCCTAGTTCATGTTAAAAATGGCTAATGCAACGCATACAGAATGTACTTAGGATAGGCTCGGCTAACCCTAAAATGGCATGTGAAATGCAATCATTTGATGCACGTATTCAAGTTAGATTTGAAGTACAAATGCAGTTAGCGTGATGCGCCGAGCCCGGTGCATGCAAGACAAATGCATGAATGCACGCATGCATAGCATAAGGTATGCTAATTTAAATATGCCCTAATCTACCATCATAAGCGGGTAAATAAAAGGGAAGAAAGACGTGGGGTTGGAAGACATGCACGCACACGCACCCACACTTATTACAAATTCGCCCTCGCTCGGAGGGACCAAAAGAATAATACAAATCGAATAAATAATTAACTATTCTAGCTAATTAAATATTACAAATCACCTAATTAATTAACAAATTAACTAAGCTAGAAGAAACAGTAAACTGCCTCGGGAAGAGAGTCTAATGCAATGCATGCTCGGTCTTGCTCGGAAACTCACTACCATGCGTAAGCTGCCTCTGTTTTCCCTACTCTGCTCCTCTGGAGACTGCCAAAATCTCAGGATGTGCTCACTGGATGTTGGGGAGTGTCGTCAGCTGGAAGGAATCATCACCGGCTGTGATTTGGTGTCCATCGGCACAGAATGGATCCATCGGCCATAGATTGTTTGCCGGTCGGCACTCTATGAAGTCGATCGGCAAAAGGTTCCTACAGAATCTATTTGACAGCAGCAGAGGACAGAACTTTGCATGGCAATGCAATCCAAACCATATATGCACCAATCATGTCCCTTATCATGTGTATGACTCAAAGGGGCATGGTCCTTGGTTCTCGGACCATCAATGCGTGATGGCCCAAGAGAACCAAGTGTGCATTTTTCATTTCAAATGAAATGCAAACCAACAAATAAAGGCCCAATCCCTATCACTAGATCAAGGGACAAGACATGCATGCTTATGTAATGCAATCCTAGGCACGTTAGCTAGTATACAGCATGACATAAAAGGGAGCATGCAAACATGCAATGCACATTAGGTTCACAACCCAAGCAACAAAACAAGTAAGCACGCCATAACTACGCAAACTACTAGAGCATACAAGATGCAATCTAATCATGCAACATGCTAGCAATTTGACCAAGGGAATACATGGCACATGCAAGTGATTTCAAGCGTGCAATACATGCGACCAAAGCATGCAAACATGGGATAACGTAGCAACACTTGAATGGCATGTGTGGGGAAGTGGTTTTCAGAAATACTCTTCTGATCGAGGAAGACGCTCTTGATTCTCTGCTAGTCACTTGCAAAGACAAATATTCCGGTCGGGGGTGCCGGGATTAGCACTGTGGGGAAGTGGTTTTCGGAAATACTCTTCTGATCGAGGAAGACGCTCTTGATTCTCTGCTAGTCACCTGCAAAGACAAATATTCCGGTCGGGGGTGCCGGGATTAGCACTCCGACGGGCAAGTTAGTTCCTCTACTCAAGAAAGTTTGTATCTTAAGTTTAGTGGAGTGTATTTTTCTTACATACCTTCCAAGAACGCTGCTTCCGTTATTTATAGCTGTTCCTCCTGAGGCCTCGGGGCCTGAGCTTGGTTTTCAATCATTACCTGTTCTTATATTCGGCGCCCAACGATCTTTATTAATCGGCTTACGTATCGTATTCGGCCCACCCTGGACTTGCAGGATAGGGCCGATTAATCTTTGCTGGACGTCCGGTTAATGTTAGTACTAAGACATCCCCCTTCACATTTATCCATATATTCGGCTCCCACAATTGCCCTCCAAACTCCCTATTGACGGTAGTTAATCGGCGTGTTTGGTTTAGAATTCGAAAAGCCCGTTAGATCAGGAGGCTTCGCGTATCCCAAGGCGTTAGAAAATTTCAGAAAGCGCTCACCTTTTCGTCTATCATTACACTTTCCCGCTTCATTCATGCGTCCCTCGCATTTATTGCGATTTGAAACTTCCGTCCCTTTTTGGTGCACATTTCGTCGATCATCTGATACGTCTGGACCGTCAGCGCGCATCTCTTCTCTCACCCGCATTTTCTGCAACTTTCGTCTGTCTACCTTCGCCTCGTCTGCTTCTCGTAAGTTTTCTTCCCCTTTCTTTGTAACCCTATTCTCTATTTATCGTTTTTTACTTTCGGCAGAACCTTGGACCTCCGTCGAAATGGCTAAACACCTGAAGGACCTCCTTTCTGAGAGTCGCATTTCCGGCTTCCGACGACATTTTTCCATTCCCGATGACGTCCATCTAACTCTTGTAACGGACAGTACTCTGCATATGGAAAGGGAGGATCATAATACAATCGTATTCCCCCTCCTGTCCATAGCAGAAGGCGGAGTCCGTTTCCCCCTACATCCACTACTTAGGGCTGTCCTTCGCCATTGGAATCTGATTCCTTCTCAGCCCAACGTAAATTTCTTTCGAATTGTTATGGGTGTTATAGAGTTGAACCGGCGTCTTGGGATCAATCTTGGAATTCTGGCTATTCGGCACTGCTATGCTTTAGCCAAATCCTCAGGTCGGCTGGGTCAGTACTTCCTTAGGGCCAAGGATACTGACCATCATTTGGTGACTATGCTTGCCAGTTCTGGTAAGAGGGTTGACGATGTAATGGTCAATGTCCGAGGTAATTGGGAGTTCGCTGAAGGTGAAGATCGCCTAGACCCCATCCCCAGACATAAGGGTGACCCAGGTTGCCACGTAGTATCTTGTGTTTAATGGTTTACCTTTTAATTGGCTCTCTTTCCTTAATCATTCCTTTTTTACAGGTAATAAATTGAAGAAGATTCTGACTTGCGCTAACGAAACGGTCCTTAGGGATATTAAGACTGCACTCGACTACTTTGGCCGCCCAAACGTGCAAAAACAGGGGAGAGCCGCCCACATCTTACTTCGGTACGAGCCCACTTATACCACGTTTTCGGCTGCTGACAACATTCCGATTCCATCCGGCGATCAGCAGCTCTCGGCTCTTATCTTCCCCAGCTACAAGAACCTCAGGCAAATCGGTCTCGAAGATTCTGATTCGGGGCGTGACACAGAGCCGGAAATACAAGTAGTTGCCGATCCGGCGAGAGAGTTTACTGTGGAGGCCGAAGAAGTTGACGTGGCCGTCCGCTCTGCGTTTGAGGCTGCCGGACTCGATCAGCCTTCGCCATCCGCGTCGGGTCGGGCAGAAGTCTCTTCCGGAGACATTTTCGCGAATTTAGGCGACCTTCCCGGGGATTTCTTCGAAGGTATGGCGAAGGAAAGCCTTTCGCAAATGGCGCGTAAGAAAAACGCCGAGCGAATGGCTGCTCGACAAAAGGCCGAGGCCGGCGGATCCGATCCCAACTTACCTAAGGCCTCCGTACCCATCGTTGAAGGGCTGGCTCAGGTTACGCCAATTGAAACGGAAAGAGGGGGTGAACAGCGGGCCATTGAGGAACGGGAAATTCCAGGGGAGCACGGCCAAAAACGCAGCGCTGAGGGGGAAGCCAGTTCGGAAGCTAGTCCTGACAAACGGCCTCACCTTGAGGAATCGGACGTGGTTGCTCCGTTTGTTATTCAGCCGAAGATCAGAGATACGCCGATTTCTTCCAATGCTTCTGCCATTGAGGATCCGGCCGTTGCGTTGAGCTTGGCGGCGTCGATTTCCTTGCCGGCGGACAGTGCAGCCTTTTGCGCCGTGCCGGATATTTTGGCCGTAGCCTCATCTGCGCAGTCGGCACTCCTGGTAGGAATTTTATATTTATTTCTGACTTTATTTTTTATAAAGGTATCTAATGATCCCTTATTCTTGTAGACCGTCGGCCGGATTGCCGACTTGGGTCGCCGTCTGCATGATGCTCTTGGCAGAATTGACCGTTTGCAAGCCGAAGTGGAAGGTCAGAAGAGTAGAACGGAGTTTGAAAAAATGAGGGCCGCAATGGAGAGCGCCCGAGCTGAAGCGGAGAAGGAGAGGGCTCGCTCTGCTGAACAGCTTCGATCTGACGCTGAGGCTAGAGCGAATGCGAGTGAGGAATCGCTCAAACTCTCAAGGGACGAACTTGCCCAGGCGGAGGCTCAGCTGGAGGAGCTGAAGGCGGCCAAAGAGAAAGCCGTATCTGAGGCTTTCGAGGCGGGAAAGAGCGCCGCTTTCACTGAATATGTTGATGAAGTTCCCAAGTTTGAGAATCGGGGGTTCAAACATGGGTGGCTCAAAGCACTTGCTGCCGCTGGGGTTACATCGGATTTGTCAATTCCTTATGAGCAAGTGGATGTCGAGCCACTCGAATCTGACACCGAGGAGTGATTTGGGAGGCGTTTCCTAATTAATTAATAATATTTTTTATTTATTATTATTATTTTTTTTTTTTTTTTTTTTTTTGGTTGGGTTTTGTTGGTTCAGGGTAGTTTTCATGTATAAATTGGTTACTAACTTGTACGCAATTTATTAATGAACATTTCCTTGTAATGCCACTACTTCCTGTGCACAATTTGTGTGATTATGTTAATGAAACGTTTTGCTGTTACTCACCCAAAAAAAGAAACGTTTTGCTGAGTTTGGCTCAAAGCCTTTTGCTACTTTGCGTAAAATTGTTGCTGAGTTTCAGCTTTTAGGGATTGAATATCCTGCGTCAACATTGATTTCTTTATGAACTGTCAAGTTGTGAGCCGAATAAATTGGTGAATCTGCGGATGTTGACGTTTATACTCCATTTTCTTCGAATGCCTTGTTTTGATTAGACACGCGAGCAAACGATATTGTATGTACGGCTTTTTAAAATCAGGAAACGCCGAATTATGATCGATTCAGGAGCCGGCTGGGGTACCTGAGCCGAATATATTGATGAATGTGCCCTTGCCCCAGGCGATTCCTTTGCTAACATGGGCAAACGATATTGTATGTACGGCTTATTTAGAATCAGGAAACGCCGAATTATAATCGATTCAGGAGCCGGCTGGGGTACCTGAGCCGAATATATTGATGAATGTGCCCTTGCCCCAGGCGGTTCCTTTGCTAACATGGGCAAACGATATTATATGTACGGTTTATTTAGAATCAGGAAACGCCGAATTATGATCGATTCAGGAGCCGGCGAGGGTATTCGAAGAGATGGTAAACCGCGCCCCTGCCGTCGACTCAGCCGGCGTCGGGCGATTCAGGATCTGTAATTAATGAGATTGCCTCGAACATGCTGCCTCTGTGAAGGATAAATGAACAAGGGTGCATCATTTATGAGCTTGGTATCCTCGAGCTCCTGGAGGAAAACTGGTTGCGTGAATGTCGAACCGACTCTTCTTTAATAGTAAAGGGGAAGCGAAGACCCTAGCTGAGCTGGGTGAAGATATGAACCGAGGTGGTGAACCCTCGCGTGCAGGAAGTAGGAGTGCTAGGGGTCGAGAGACGCGTCAGTCTCCTCGACGTCGCAGTAGATCACCCAGGCGAGACAAGCAGTCGCAAGGTAAATCTCCACAACCCCGCGTTGAGAGGAGGTCTGATGCGAATCCGCGCCCATTAAGCTTTGCGGTATTCGTAAAGAATAGACCCATGACGGAGGCGGATTCGATCGTTCGAGACCCAGACGTAGCGGTCGACTTTGCCCGACAAATATTCCCTCCTGAGGTTCAGCAGTCAATGCTCGGTCGTCAGGACTACGAGGTGTTTCGCGAGGGCGTTCACGGCGCGGTGAAGGGGCTTTACACTGCTTACGAAGTCGGCATGCGACTGCGCGCTGCCCGTCAAGAGATGGAGAAGAAGGAAGAACGAATTCGAAGTTTGGAGGCCCGCGCGGAGGCGGCCGAGCGGGAACTAAGGAAGATCAAGGCGGCACAGCCACAACCCACCGCGCACGCAAACCCGATTGTGGAGGAGAGGGTTACTAGTCGGCTTATCAGCTCCGCACTCGCCGATCGAGATACGGCAAGTATGTTTGCGATGGAGAGCGCGAAGGGGAGGGCCTATGAGAAAGGTTTTCATGAGGGCCGAAAAGTGGGAATCGAGAAAACCAAGGAGAGATTGGCCGAAGAAGTGTGCCGATGTGAAAATCGTGGGTTTCGGCATGGTTGGATCAAGGCATCTCGAGCCGCGGAAGCTCTTCGGGCGTCGGGAATTGATTTTGCATCACCACGCTACAGGAATAAAGATTTGCCATTTTCTGCTTTTGAAGTTGAGAAGAGCGAGGATGAAAGCGACGCCGTATAAGTTTAGTAGTTGTAGAATTGGAACGCACGGCGCGTTTGAAACTATGTAACTTATTATTTTACTGAATAAAGAACGTTTCATTTTTACCGTCTCGTTGTCATTCGTATTCGGCTTATGTGTATTTTGTGTTATCGAAATATTGTCCGGCCCAGATGGCTGTTAACTGTCCGGCCATACGCGGGCTTATCGGTAGGGTCTGCACGGCCGTTATGGTTTCGACGGCTATTTATCTTGGACTTGAGTTGGCGCATTATTACTTGGCCGGTGGGATTAGTGGGCTGGTAGTTACGAATGTCAATCGACGCTCGTTTTTTTTTTTGGTGCTATCAGACTCTCTTGGGATTGGGACCTCGAGATCGCGGTCGTCGCTGAGAATAAAAGGAGCAGGCGCTTCACACCAATAATCCCACTCGACTCATCATTCCTTGCGTGGGATAGTGATTTTGGTTTCAGCGGCTCAAACTTCGGTCGAATTTGGCGTTGCGATGGATTTCATCAGAAAACCTAGGTGTGAGGGGGTTAAGTCGTTCAAAGAGCCTGAGATGTGTAAGTCTCCAAGTCGTCGAAGCAGATCACCCTGAAAGGAGAGGCAACAACTGTTAAGTTCATTCTTCCTTGTCCTGGATCTTTGCCTTGACATTGTCAATGGTATCAGGGGAAGTTTGGCGCTGTGCGAGTCGTGGGCCTGAGCATATCTGGTTCAAGGTACTGCACGCCGTGGAGAGGTTCAAGGCGACGCTCGTCGATCCGGCGATTACCAGCGCATTTTGTTTTTTTTTTGCTTGCGATACTGTAATGCTCGAACGCGGGTTGCGGTTTTTGTAACAACTATATAATCGAATAAATGGTTATATTTATGCTTTCGATACTGTAACGCTCGAATGCAGGTTGCGTTTTTTGTAACAACTGTTTGATCGAATAAATGGTTTTATTTTAAATCTGCCTGCCCGTTATTTCGAATGTATGATCTATTCTAGTGTGTTAGATATGAGCAATTAATCTTTCGTTCGTGCCAACGTCTGCTCCGGCCCAATCGGCCTCAAGGATATGACTCGGCTCCGAATCCGGAGACTTAATCGGCCTTAAGGCAGCATGCGCCAAAGGGGGCTCTGAATCCGGAGACTTAATTTGGCCAATCGTGATACACGAAGGGCGCTCTGAATCCGGAGGCTTGATCGGCCCTAAGGCGGCATACGCCAAAAGGGGCTCCGAATCCGGAGACTTGATCGGCCCTAAGGCGGCATGCGCCGAAGGGGGCTCCGAATCCGGAGACTAATTTGGCCAATCGTGATACACGAAGGGCGCTCCGAATACGGAGGCTTAATCGGCCCTAAGGTGGCATGCGCCAAAGGGGGCTCCGAATCCGGAGACTTGATCGGCCCTAAGGCGGCATGCGCCGAAGGGGGCTCCGAATCCGGAGACTAATTTGGCCAATCGTGATCCACGAAGGGCGCTCCGAATCCGGAGGCTTGATCGGCCCTAAGGCGGCATACGCCAAAAGGGGCTCCGAATCCGGAGACTTAATTTGGCCAATCGTGATACACGAAGGGCGCTCCGAATCCGGAGGCTTAATCGGCCCTAAGGCGGTTTGCGCCAAAAGGGGCTCCGAATCCGGAGACTTAATTTGGCCAATCGTGATACACGAAGGGCGCTCTGAATCTGGAGGCTTAATCGGCCTTAAGGCGGCATGCGCCAAAGGGGGCTCCGAATCCGGAGACTTGAGTTGGCCAATTGTGGCAAGTGCCCCACTGGGAATCGACATATGATTTTCAGCGTCGAGGAAAAGTAGTTCATGTTGCAGGGGCAAAATATATTTACAGTTATCAGAGCCCACAGATCGGGTCAGTGATAGGGTTTTCGTCAGAACTCTGCTTGTGCCGCTTGGGGGGAACCTCGTATTTCTTCAATGCCGTGGGTTGTTGGGAAACGCAGGATCTGATGGTAGGTGCTTGGGACGGCCTTCATGATATGTAGCCAGGCTCTTCCTATTATGGCATTATACGGCGAGGGGAGCTTCACGACCAGGAATTCCACTTCGACCGTTCTAGATCCTGCTCGAACAGGTAATGTGACCTTGCCCAATGGGTATTCCGGGTTCATATTAAAGCCGAACAATGGGTGAGGTGTCGGGGATAGATCTGCCTCGTTGAGACCGATCTTGACGAAAGTTTGATAATACATGACCTCTGAACTACTCCCTGGATCTATGAGGATTCGTTCAATGACGAACTGATTTATGCGTAATCCAATAACCAACGGATCAACGTGGGAAGCCGTTGCGTCATTGAGGTCGGAGTCGTTGAAGGCAATTGTCGGAGCTTCTTCGGACCGGTCAGTCGAAATACGGCGTCCCTGTGAAATTGGGTGTGATCGAATTGTGTGCATGGCCGGGAGTGTGGGCAGGCTGTAAATTACGTGGATCACGCCGAGTGGGGGAGAGTCATGCCTTAATGCTAATGCCTTGGTTGGCTTTCCCTGTTTCACATACTGCTGCAGTCGACCGTCTTGCACCAGTTCTTCCAGGTGGTCTTTTAATGCGTAGCAACTCTCTGTTTCGTGGCCATGATCTCTGTGATATTCGCACCTCCAGTCCCTTCGTCGTGTATCGGGTGGTCCCACCATCTTTGACGGCCATTTGAAGAATGGAAGGTGTTGGATTTTGGTCATTACAGCGGTGATTGGCTCTGACAGTTCCGTGTACTTTTTGTCGGCGCGCCTCGAGCGCCTACTGTCGACTTGCAATTGCTCATTCGTCAGGTGGGAGCATTGATCGCTCGATCGGCGAGAGTCCCGCCTTTTATCCCGTTTAGCACGTTGTCGCGGCTCGGGGCTCAGAGGTGGCACGGAGCTTATCGGCTGAGCAATGTCAGGAGGTCCCGATTTGGTGGACATTCGACTAGCTTTGATCCTCAAGGCATCATCTTCCACTTTGCAATACTCTTCGACTTTCTTCATCAGCGCCCAGACTGTTTTGGGGGGTCTTCTGGTCAGGGAGTTGCGAAGAGCACTGTCGGGATGTAGTCCCATTTTGAAGGTGGTGACGGCCATGGAGTCGTTGCAAGCGTCGTCAACGAGGTTGAAGCACTCCCAATATCGCGCCGAATATGCTCTCAGTGTTTCTCCCGATTGAATTTGCATAGCCCAGAGAGAGTCGGCCTGTTTTGGCTGTACCTCGTTGGTGATGAACCTGGCCTTGAAGGATTTTTGCAATTGATAGAAACTTCTGATCGAAGCCGGCTCTAGCTTGTAATACCATCTGACAGCTAGTGGCCCGAAATTGCTGGGGAATATTCGACACATGAGGGCTTCATTGTCTGCATGCAGCGTCATGGCCTGCTTGTAGTGACGTATATGATCGGTGGGGTCAGATTTTCCGTCGTAGAGAGTAAATGATGGAGCTTTGAACTTCTTGGGCAGGGCCGCCCTCGCAATTCGTCGGATGAAAGGATCGTGCCGGTCCTCTTCGTCTGAGCTGCTTCTTCTACGCTTGTTCCTTATATGTGGGCTTTTTTCAGAGGAGCTGGAAGTGTCCGAGCGTCCCTTGTTATGCTCCGTGGATAATGAATTGGAGTCGCTATCAGTTTCCCTTGGTCGGGCTCGAGGTCGTTGTTTACCTGCCCTCGGGGGTCGTTCGGGGTCTTGGCGCGCGGCTTCTTTGGATTTTGCTACTTCCAGGGCCAAATCTTGTCGGAGGCGTTCGTTTTCTGCGAGCATATTTTCCAGCCTTTGCTCATTCTGTTTAGCTTGTTCTATGATGGCTTGCATCGTCTCCTGAGCTGAAGTCATTGGTGAATCAAAATTCAAGGCGCGTCTCGCAGCGATGGTTTCCTTCCCGAGCATATCTGCCGGGGTGATGTCGTCTCTCTGTGTGGTCTCGTCGGTGGCTATCGGAGGATCTTGCGTCACGCCTTCCATGGATGTATTTGAGTATTCCCACAGACGGCGCCAATTGTGGGGAAGTGGTTTTCGGAAATACTCTTATGATCGAGGAAGACGCTCTTGATTCTCTGCTAGTCACCTGCAAAGACAAATATTCCGGTCGGGGGTGCCGGGATTAGCACTGTGGGGAAGTGGTTTTCGGAAATACTCTTCTGATCGAGGAAGACGCTCTTGATTCTTTGCTAGTCACCTGCAAAGACAAATATTCCGGTCGGGGGTGCCGGGATTAGCACTCCGACGGGCAAGTTAGTTCCTCTACTCAAGAAAGTTTGTATCTTAAGTTTAGTGGAGTGTATTTTTCTTACATACCTTCCAAGAACGCTGCTTCCTTTATTTATAGCTGTTCCTCCTGAGGCCTCGGGGCCTGAGCTTGGTTTTCAATCATTACATGTTCTTATATTCGGCGCCCAACGATCTTTATTAATCGGCTTACGTATCATATTCGGCCCACCCTGGACTTGCAGGATAGGGCCGATTAATCTTTGCTGGACGTCCGGTTAATGTTAGTACTAAGACATCCCCCTTCACATTTATCCATATATTCGGCTCCCATAGCATGCAAGGGATGGACTTACACTAATTGGGCAGCCCTAAGTTAGGTCCAAAACAGTGGCCCAATGCCATGGGAAAGAAAGCCAAAATGCATACAAACATGCAAGCACACATGACCCAACACCTAGGCATATCAAAGCAACTTTTAAGCACACTTAAAAGGGACAAATATGGATATATAATCAACATGCTAGACACTGAAAACATGCTAGAAGAGGTGCCCAAACAAACAAGTCATGCAAGTGAGGCATGCTAGAAGAGTCAAAGCTTAAGGCATACAAGAGGGATCACATGGTGGCTATACAAAGCAGGGCATGGATGACTCCAACGACTTAAAACAGTCCCTTAGCACACTAAATCATGCAAATAAGCTTCACAAAGCTTAGCCAAAACACAAAAGCATGATAGTCTAAATGCTATGCATGTATTGAGGCAAATCATGGCATTACAAGGTAGGCATGCTAAGCAAGCATGGTGTACCAAGACCAACACACAACAATGTTATATCATGGCATAATAAGCATAAAAAGCAGCTATGGCATGATCAACAAACACTTAAACATGATGCTCCCTCAAGAGGCCAAAAAGTGCCCTTTTCAAGGACAACAAGGAGAGGGGGTGACCCCTCTCCTTCTTGGGACTTCAAGGCACCATCCTTACCACTGAAATCCCTCAAGATTTCAGTGGTGAGGAGGCCCAAACACCAAAGTCTCGGAACTCACTCAAAATGGCACAAAATAGGGCCTCTCAAGGCTTAAGAGGGGTCAAACACCTCCAAACCACAAAACACCCTTAACAAACTATTTAGAGGGCCCAAAAACAGAACTTTTTTATATTATGCATTAAGCTCAAAAACAGTTTCAAGATAGGCAAAAATAGGATGCAAAAATGGAAAAAAAGGAGTGAGTTTCTTACCCTTGAAGTCCTCTTTCACAAATGGTGGACCAGTTGCTTCCTTAGCTCCAAAACAGCTCAAGAACACCAAGAACAACTCTCTGGCCCTTCAAGAACCAAGAAAAGGTGTAACACTATGTGTTTGTGTGCAATAGTAAGCCTAAAATACACACAAAAGAGAGAGATAGAGATAGGATATGGACTAAACCCTAACCCTAGCACTCAAACCCTAAAAAGTTGTCTAAAATGTCTAACCCTCTAAGTTCTCTAACCCTAGAACAAGGGAGAGGAAGGCTCCTCTTATAGAGAAGCCAATCTTGTAAAGCTTACTAAGGAAGCTAACAAGAAGGCCATTCCTCCATACACGTGTATGGAGGGGGACAAAATGCAAGACAGCTGTCTTAAAATATCTGCAAAAGCAGATGAACAGTAGTCGGCTGCTCAAAATTGCCATTTTGGCAAAATGGACTGCCGACCGGCAACAAAGAATGTCGACCGGCAATATACATTGCCGATGGCAACAAAACACCAGCCGGTGGCCTCTAGCCACGGCCGGTGATGTGTGGGGATACCTCACAAGGCATTCCCTGCCCCTCTAAGGCAAAACACAAGTGTTTGGTGCAAAACCAGACACTAAACAGTCGAGTTCGGAGACCCTGAGGCAAGGCGTGTAGCCAAAACCTCTGGGAACTCCAAACGAACACAAACATGGATGATCACCGGGTGTTCAAACGGTGACGTCCAAGTCTTGAGGACAGTCAAAAATGGGGTGTCTACACCTGGTATGTGGGAGAGGTGGACCACATGACCAGAAGTGGGCGGTATTTTAAGCCCCCATATTTGGATCAACCAGAGGCATCCGGGAAAGACAAAGAGGCAGGAAGGCAGAAAGAAAAACTGCTCGAAGAGAAGGCTGTGCTGAAACATCTTAAGAAAATCCAAGCAGACATCTCCATCTGGGGACTGCTTATGGCCTCAAGAGTATACAGACAAGTTGTCCTTTCTGCAATGGACAGGGCTAAACTTTCGATCGATACCACACCTGAGCAGTTGGTGGGATTGGTTTTTCCGGGAGGAGCTTCCCCGACATTGACCTTCACTAATAAGGAACTGCCGCCTGAGGGCGCGAATCATAACAAACCACTCTACATCTCTGTGGAGTGTAGAGAGAAATTGATACCAGTAGTTCTTGTTGACACAGGATCTGCTATCAATGTGTGCCTGTCGAGGACGGCATATGCTATCAGGTTGAAGCCCGCAGATTTTGTGCCTACTGCCCAGGTGATATAGGCATATGATAATACCAGCAGAGAGGTGATGGGGACTGTACATATTCAGACTCAGGTTGGTCCAAGACAACAGGATATTGACTTTCATGTCTTGGACGTTCCTGCAACCTTCAATCTACTCCTAGGGCAGCCATGGTTGCACCAAGTGAAGGCGGTCTCTTCCACCCTACATCAAATGCTGAAATACCCCCACGGGAAGGAGGTGGCTATCGTTTTTGGGAATTCTTCAATCCATCCACCGCCAGAGGTTTCTACACCAGTTCTGGAGATTGAACATGGCGCGGAGGATGTGTTCCTGTCAGGATTTACCCTAGTTGAGGCTCGGGTTGTACAGAACATTCTAGCTGTTGATGAGGGGCTATATGTCAGCGCACAGTCTGTCTACCTTATGAACAAGCTCCAGCACATCCCCGGGATGAGATTAGGGAGAAGTGGCCGGAAAGGCGTTGCAGTATCGGCCGAAGTGCCGCATAACCCACATACCTTTGGTTTATGTTATCTGCCTACCAATGAGGACTGGGTGAGGAAAGGAAAAGAGATGGCCGGAAGGGCCAGAGCAAAGAAAACCGGGAAGTCTTATGAGTTGGTGCACTGACCCATCCAGGGCATCCTGAACTGACGCTTTGTTCGGGAGGGGAAAGACTTTCTGTTCTGCGGCTTTCCAGAGCCATGGCTAAATGCAGAAAGGCGGCGTTTACCGAGGTTTGAAATTTTTTTTGACTTGCAATTGTCCGGGGATGACGTTGCCGAAGAGCAGACAGACCCACCAATTGAGGCTGAACAGTGTAAGGGGGAGGATTCCGAGAGCACAGAGATTGAAATAGGGGTAGCACTGGCTTGTCTACTCTCAGATCCTCAGATCGTACAAGAGTGCTTGGGGGATAACTTCTCAGTCTGCATGATCGGGAATGAAACGGCTGCGAGCCCATCTTCAAACATTCTGGACGCATCCATCGCACCCTCCCTCATCTGGCAATACGAGGAGGGCTTTTTATCGAGTAGCACCGGGTCAGGTAGTGAGCTCGAATCTGATTCCACTGAGTCTGTGGAGTCGGAATTAGGTTCCAGTTTGTCTGAGTTTGAGTCCGGTATTCTTGGGGGTGACAACCCGGATGCTATAGTCCTGTCTAGGTCGTCTTTTTCTTTTTCCTTTGAGTCTGTTGTAACAGAGGAATCAGCCGATTTGGAAGTGATTAATGAGAATGGAATGGCTGTGGCTTCCGAGTACTTTTCTATACCCTTAATTTATTTTATTAATCAGGATTTTCAAAATTTTGATGAAAACGACGAGAAAGAAATTCCTCTGATTTTGCAATATTTGCTTGATCAAGAGCATGAAAGGTTTGTAAAACCCTTGGTTGATGAAATCACCACAATTAATGTTGGTACTGAGAAAGACCAGCGGCTAGTCCAAATCGGGTCCACGTTGTCTTCAGAGGAGCGTGAGCGCTTAGTCGCTTTGTTAAAAGATTTCAAAGATGTTTTCGCGTGGTCCTACGAAGACATGCCTAGAATCGATCCTGAGATTGTACAGCACCGGATCCCTCTTGACCTAGAGGCCCGACCTGTTAAGTAGAAGCTCAGAAGGATCCGCCCAGACTGGGCTCTCAAGATCAAAGAAGAGGTCACCAAGCAAATTGATACAGGGTTCCTGCTGGTATATGAACACCCAACTTGGTTGGCCAATATAGTTCCGATGCCGAAGAAAGACAACAGAATTCAGGTATGTGTGGACTTCAGGGATTTGAACAAAGCCAATCTGAAGGACGACTTTCCTCTGCCGCATATCGACGAATTAGTGGACTTCACTGCTGGGCATGCGTTGCTCTCATTCATGGATGGGTTTTCAGGCTACAATCAAATATTCATGGCACCCGAAGACCGGGAGAAGACTGCTTTTACTACTTTTTAGCTGCCATTTGCTCTTTGGGGCTACCGGACTTCAATTCGAACTTCTACTGGGGCAACTCCGTATTCCTTGGTTTATGGGATGGAGGCTGTTCTGCCTATCGAAGTTGAGGTTCCGTCATTACGGGTATGGGCTGAGTGTCAGATAGCTGAGGCAGATTGGCAGCAAAGCAGGTTCGAAGAACTTATGCTCTTTGATGAAAGAAGGCTGAAAGCACTATATCACGTTTAGGGTTATCAATGAAGAATTGCCAAGGCTTTCAACAAGAAGGTTAAGTCCAGGAGTTTGAAAGAGGGGGATTTAGTGCTCAAAGACAACTGAGCTGCCATCTATGACTCTAGGGGCAAGTTCAGACCTAATTGGACTGGTCCTTACATCATCAAGTCAATCTGGTCAGGTGGAGCTGTCGTTCTGATGGACCTAGATGGCCTAGAGTTCTCCCAGCCGATAAATATGGACAAGTTGAAGAAATACTATCCCTGAGTGGCTCGTTAGGCCGAAAACCCAAAAAGGCGACCTAGGCAAAAGTTAGAGCATGAAAAATTTGAAATAATAAAAACTGAGCTCGCAAGGTTGAAAACCCAGAAAGGGCAGCCTTGGCAAAAGTTAGAGCGCAAAATGAAAGTGTTAATACACGAGTGAACCTGAGCCGAACTACGTAAGGCTTGATTCCGATCTTTGGGATATATAGGCAACTTCATTCTGAAGTCCATCCATAAACACTTCCCCGATCAACTTTGTCTATGTGATCATGTTTGGTCGTCTTTGTCTATTTTGCATTCAAGAGCTCGGTTGTGATCTCCAGTGCAGTGCTATTCAGACTAGGGGCAACTTTCCAGTTGATGGGATCCGGGGTTGTACATCTCAGTGATAGATCTCGGGTGTGTCCAGTTGTGATCCATATCGAAAATGGTTTTGAAAAGTTTTAATAAAAGTTGATTTTGCTCAAATTAATCTTTTTACAACTTAGACCATTTTTGGACCAAACGGAAAATTTTCAGTACCCATAACCTTCAATTACATTGATTTCAGTACAGAGTTCTCCTACTCTTGAATACAAATTGAAGTTGCTTTTTATTACATTCATAAAGAAAACTTGAAAGTACTGATAAAGCAATAGATTCAAGGCATGGATAAGTCAGGTAGTCTTGTGCCCCCTCCCAAAGCTGGTCGAAGCCTCTGATATCAAAATAGGCCCAACCTGTGCCTCTTCATCAAGCCAAGCTATGCACTCATCAGAGAGGGTGCAACTGAAAGTGGGAGCGGGGACCAGAAGCTCTCTCATCCTCCATGCTGTGGCATACCAAGCTAGCTGTGTGCCTCGGCCTGGAAATGCAGTAGGGTACTCTATCCTTTCTTTCGAGCAGGTCTGATCATGTCCAAACTGGCGCCAGAATTGGAACGGGAAGTAAAAGACATAGTGTGTCAGGCCGATCAACTGAATCCCGGGCTGGCGAGACATACTGTAACTCATCACCGGCAGATTGAGCTAAAGGCAGCGCCAAGCAATACTGGTAGCGGATAGACTGCGCATCCATTTGTACCACCATCCTTCATCGGGAGCATCGACTAGACGTCGCCGGAAGAAATAGCCACGAGCTGAATATGCTGGGCATGAGTCCACAACCTTTAACTTATCCATCAATCATATCTGGGAAGGGATGAAAAATGAGAGATTAAAGAATAGAGAGGTATACGTTGAGAGAAAAGTAAGAAAAGGGTTTTGAGAGAAAAACCGAGCCTGAGGGCTGAGTGATATGAGAAATATATGTGAGATAGGGTGGGAAACATTACCTACAGTAGTAGTGGGCTCCCTGCGAATCTAGTTGTCTCCTGGCGGTGGAAAGCATCTAAACCCATCAATGTCTCAGCTAGTGTCATGGCGATACAGTTCTTGCCCTCTTTTAAGCCTTGGGCAACTTCGATCAAATGGACGCTAGACCCTTCGAAGCCTGAGGCAAGCAAGAAATGAGATAACATGCACAAGCAAAGCGCATGTCGCCGAAAACCTTGCCAGTGATGATCGCCGCAGTCACTGGCATCAGAAAACTGATGAACCAAGCTGGGGATGTCCAATGCTCCATCGCGGATCAAAGACCGAGCGTCATGCATAGTTGGCCCGCACATCCATCCTAAGGCTTGGATGTGGCCAAAGCGGAATTGTGGCAAAATCTCTTCCTCGCGTTCTGACTCTATCAAAGCTTGGAAGTCTTCGAAAGTGGGACATATCTCTTGTCCGCCAAAGCTAAAGACGTGTGTTATTGGATTCCAAAACCTTGTCGTGGCATGAAAAAATGGAAGACGCAGCGGGGTGCGACTCAGCGTGAATAGTGCATTTATGCCAAAGCCCCGAAAATTTACCGTTTCCGAGCCATCCAAGGTAGCAATCCAATTTGTGAGATTTTGGACAAGAAATGCCTCTATTTTGGTGCAAAACTGAGTTAGAATGAGGGAACCACGAAGCTGGAACCTTTATGGAGGATAAGGCACTGTTTAGAGGACATGTGGCAAGAATCTGGAGGTCCCCAGAAAAACTGGTCAGCCAGCCAGTTTTTCTGGTCGGCCAACTACATTTTCTGGTCTGCAGACCAAGAAAATGGTCGGCCAGCCACTTTTGGTGGTCGGCCATGAAGAAGAAGTGGTCTGCAGCCTTTTCCTTGTCTCCAGAAAAGAGTCTCTAGCTTTCCAATGTGCTGAGAGTGCTGAAGGTCCGAGTTTACCTCTGTTTCGGATGCGTTCTGTTGCTTAGTTTGTCCAAAATGCATTTGCTTATCGGGTTGTTAAGTTTTGTTTATCGAGTTGTTGCTCATTTGTTTATCGAGTTGTTGCTCTTTGCTTGTCGAGTTGTAACTTGTTAAGGTCTTGTTGTTGCTTATTGAGTTAAGTTGTTTAGCTTGTTGCGTTGGTTCACTACCTGACTTGGCAATACACGATGTTCAATTTCCATTCAATCTCATTTTTGTGCAAAATGATGCGATGCGATGCTTAGAATACAAATACAACACTTTTTGAACAAAATGTTGTTTTCATTCCATCATGGTTTCTTCTTACAACATTTACAACAAGGTACAAGTCTTAAAGAAAAAAAAAACTGCTGCCTAGAGCTGTACAATGTTCTACAACTACATGTAAAAAGAAAAATAAAGCAGGAACATCTGCATCAGTGCTATCAAGCTCAAGACCGAGAAGCCCTCTTTGCCCTCTTCGGCTGAACAGCCTCTGCACCACCACCGCTGGCACCCCCATCTGAATCGGAGTCACTGTCCTCGGAATCCTCCTTAGTGTTACCTCCGTCCTCGGAATCGGAATCGGAGTCATCATCCCTGCCTACAGATGTCTCTGACTATGGATGTGTTGACTCCTCCTCCTCACTGGACTCCTGGTCATATCTGACAGGTGCTCTACGTCTTCCCCGGCCGCAAGTCGAGACCCCTCTCCCAGCAGCTCGAGAAGGCCTGGATTGCCCAGCCTGCAAAGGTGTGACCTAAAAAGGGCAATTTGAATACATCAGCTAGAGTATGTATATCAGATATCAGATTCAAGAATGGTACATAGAGTGTGTGCATGCAGATATAGTATGTGAATGTGATGTGTCAGATATGCTCTACACATGCAGTGACTCAATATGGTGAAATGTTCAGTTTTAGTATGTCATTAGAAATATGATAAATACAAAGAAATTGAAAAGTACTAGAATGTCGGAGGCGTACAGCAGCGTCTCCCTCCGCAAGACCATGCTCTCGAGTGAGGCCACCACCCCGAGCAACCCCTCAGTATACTCTCTAGGAGGCTGCAGATGCAAGTTCAATTCATCAGTGAATGAATGAATTTCTAAATATCTAAATGATAAATGAAAACTGTGGAGCATACCGGTGGTGAGTCAGGGTCACTGACGTATCAATGATCGGGCAATGGAGGCTCCAGTGGAATCTGGTACGATGTCCCATACTGCCAACTTGTCAGCTCGGTCGGAAGATCTGGCCACCCAGTATACTGGCAAGTCGAGGGTATCCCTCTAGCCCTACCACCTGAAGTGCCGGCCTTGCTAGTCGAAGGGGTATCTGCAGCCCAGGCTCGACTCGATGATGGCATATCAGCAGCTCTCCTCATAGGGGTGCGGACACCTGTCAGTGGGGGCATCAAGTATGTATGGCGGTATGTCGCATATGCCCCCTCCTCCAGGAAAAGAACTGCGTCAACAGCCAACATAAGGTCATCAACCTTCCGGGGAGTGAGACTCTCGGTGGACCGCATGTCCAGTGGAGGTGGCGAAGGGATCTCCTAAGTGGGATTACCCATCATCTGGCGCATGAAGCGATCCCTAAGAAACCAGGCCTTGCCGACTGGTCCCTCAAACAAAACCCTGTATCGGGAGGCGCCCTATGCCCCAGCGAACTGGAATTGAGAATACCCGGGCATCTCTAGCCAAGGCTGCCAAGTGATCTGCAAATAGCAAGTGCATAAACTGATTAGATGTCATGAATATGCAAGATGAATCAAAGCTGAAAGCATGAAGAACTGAGAGTTTTGGTTTACCTCGGTCGCCCACACTGTGTCGAAGAACTGCCGGAGATATAGCAATCTCTCCCAGGGCTTGGGCCGACACCGACCCTCAAATTTGCGTGAATAAGGGATCTCGAGAGGTGCCACGACCTCAAGCTCAGGAGCAAGCATCGGTAAGTAGGCGTAAACCCACAACTGTGAAAGGCAAGGCAGTGGTAATGAGAATACAGAATGTATAGAGAATGCAAAATACTGAGTGCAGAATGTGAATACAGAATGTATAGAAAATGCAGAATGCTGAGGGCAGAATGCAGAGTACAGAATGTAATGTGTGCAATGTGTGCAGTACGCAGTGTACAAATAATGAAAAGCAGAAATGTAAATCAAGAGGGCAGAATGTACCTCCCAGGCTCGCCAGTAGCCTCCTACTATGGTCCCCCGCTCGCAAGAGGTCGCACTCATGTAGCGGTAGAGGGTAGCGAGGCCAGCGCCACCACAATCAAAGTGCCGGACCTGTGATAGGTCTACTAGAGCACTCAACAGATATAGCCCAACTGTGTTCCCCCTGTCGGAGAACAAAGTGGTCCCGAGAAGGAACATCAAAAATCCCCAGGCATACTGTTGTATGGCCTCAATAATCTCGGGCGTAGTCCCCCTGTACTGCTCGGAGAACCAGGTGTACCTGACCATACATGGTGATCTGCAGGGCAGCGGATGGGCTCTGAGCAGATAAGTCCAAGTTGCCTCCCACTCACCCACATCGGTATCGTATGGGATCAGCCGGCCTGCCACGTCGAGGCCCGTCAACATCGAAAAGTCATACGAGGTCATCGTTATGTCCCCGGTGGCTAAGAAATGGAAGGAGTTGGTGGTGTCCTACCATCTCTCTACAAGCGCACCCAAAAGGGTCCTACTCGCCGGATAACGCGACAACCCCGTGCAAAATGGGCCAAACCCTGCCTCATCCATAATCTGTCAGACAGTGTCTGGGAGCTCCATATACCACTCCCTCACAATGATCGATCCGTAACCCCGCGTGAAATTGGAGACTACCTGCATGTAGAATGAACAGATGTTTTCAGTTACAAATTAAACCGAATGCTGTGTTATGAACTGTGTGTTCAGATTGAACAGTGTGCTATGTTATGAGCTACGTGCCAATTAAACCGAATGCTGTGTTATGAACTGTGTGTTCAAATTGAACAATGTGCTATGTTATAAGCTGCGTGCCAATTAAACCGAATGTTGTGTTATGAACTGTGCGTTCAGATTGAACAGTGTGCTATGTTATGAGCTGCGTGCCAGTTAAATCGAATACTACGTTATGGACTGTGTGTTCAGATTGAGCAAAATATTGCGTTATAGACTATGTGTTCAAATTGAGCAAAACACTGCGTTATGAACTATGTGTTCAGATTAAGCAAAACACTGCGTTATGAACTATGTGTTCAGATTGAGCAAAATACTGCATTATGAACTGTGTGTTCAGATTGAGCAAAATACTACGTTATGAACTGTGTGTTCAAATTGAGCAAAATCCTGCGTTATGGACTGTGTGTTCAGATTGAGCAAAATACTGCGTTATGAACTATGTGTTCAGATTGAGCAAAATACTGCGTTATGAACTGTGTGTTCAGATTGAGCATAATATTGTGTTATGAACTGCGTGTTCAGATTGAACAGTGTGCTATGTTATGAGCTGCGTGCCAAGTGAACAAAATACTATGTTATGAGCTGTGTGTTCAGAATGAGCAGAATACTGTATTATGAGCTGTGTGCCCAAATGAGCTGCATACCAAATGAACAAAATGTTGTGTTGTGAGCTGTATGCCAAGTCAACATCGTGCAAGTTGTGTTCAAGAATGAGCAGAAGTACTGTGTATGTAAATGTGTTCAGAACGAGCAGATAAAATACATAGCGAAAGCATGAAATGTGCAAGAAATGCAAAATGCATCGCAGAAAATGCAAAAATAAAGTACGTACCTCTCGCGCATGATGAGATAGGTGGAACTCAGGCTCCCGTAGCAGTAAGTCTACGGGCGTCCGCCGCACGAAATTGGTAAAATGATGGAAGGTGCTAGGAGGTAGTATATGCTCCTGCGGGTGGTACCTCTCTAGGTCGAATGGCCGAATCCTCAGAGGCAGTGGCATAACGTCCGGCTCGTCCTCTCCTCTCGGGGAGCCTCCGCCGTATGGAATATCGTCAGCCATCTGAAAAAAGGAGCAAAAATGAGCGGAATGAGCCAAATTTGCAAAAAGTCAACCAAAAGTCAACTCTTGGGAAGAGAAAAAGTCAACAAAAGTCAAAGCCCGGGAAAAGGTGCTAAATTTTAAGAGAAACTTACCTCAAGTGGTGAAAATGGAGAAAGAAGCTCCGAAAACAAATTCTAGTCGGTTCAAAACGAAGAGAATCAAAAGTTTTTGCGAAACAATTTCGCGTGGAGCGTTGGAAAACGCGTCTAAAGTGTAAATCTGTGAGAGAAAAGGGTCTAGGGAGGAAGAGAAATGTATTTCAGCCTTGGAGGTGTGATGAAAAGTGTTTTGGAGTTGAGTTTTTAAAGATCTCCATGTGAAAAAACCAAGCTATCCCTGTTTTCATAAACTGGTCGGCCGACCAGTTTTTCTGGCTGGTCGACCACTTAGGTGGTCAACAACTGGTCGGTAGCCATTCTAGGTGGTCGGCAGGCCTCCTGGATGATCTCCAGGGCTCCATTGTTCTCTCTGTGTGTTTTGGTGATGATTGGAGTCCTTGGCTCTCGGGAAAGTGCAAGAAAAGTACACTTTTCGGCTCGAATTGTCCCCGCGGGAACTTCATTTCAAGTCTTCGATACGTGGCTCATCGTTACTCGTCAAGAGCAAGGTGTATCCTTTTGAATACGTTATGACCCCTCCGAGAGGTAAATCGGAGGTTCCAATTGAGTTGCTTGCTTTAAGGCTTGTATTTCCTTATTCGGCATTTTGCTTCAAACATGCTATTGTTATGCACACTACTTGTCGCATTGTTATGCACTCCTTTCTTGCATTGTTATGCACCACACTACTTGCATTGTTACGCTCGTTTTCTTTGCGTTGTTACGCACATTTTTCTTGCATTGTTCGCGCTATCTTGCGCACCTTGTCTGCACTTATTAGTGCATGGCATTGTTCGCGCTATCTTGAGCACCTTACCTGCACTTGTTAGTGCATTGCATTGTTATGCATGTTTCACTTGCTTTGTCACGCACGTTTACCTTGCATCGTTATACACCTTCACTTGCGTTGTCACGCACGTTTACCTTGCATTATTATGCACCTTTACTTGTGTTCTCACGCACTTTTCACTTGCATTGTTATGCTCGTTCCAGTTGCATTGTTATGCACTTTTCACTTGCATTGCTACTCACCTTCCCATAGGCATTGTATATGCACGCGTTTATCTCATAGTGAAATTGCATCTTGATGTAGCGTTGACTATATGCCTCTACTATATTGTACCTGTTAAATCTCTCTTTTATGCAGGCACGATATAGTATGTACGGTTCATTTGAAGCTGACGCAACCGGATGATATCGTATGTATTAGTTTTCTCCGTGCGAGACGCAGTGAGAATTGTATAATTTTCTTACATCCTTTCTACATGAAATGTAGTTTGGTTCGTATTCACCTGCTTAAAATGTTGCATTTATTTTGCATAATTGTTTCATTACAGCTCTCTTTGCATGATCATAAGTCATGTTCGATTTTGTGCATGTCATTTGCATTTTGCCCCTGCCTGCGGGCGCATCTCTTTGTTATCTTGCCTGTTTGTCTAATTCTTCGGCCTTGTCAAAAATGGGTCGTCTCTGGGCTTTGACATTAACTCCCATTACTTCTTGACTTCCGAGTTCCGTCAAAGAGGGACAACTGTAGACACCCCATTTTTGACCGACCTTAAGACTCGTACATCATCGATTGAGCACTCGGTGATTGTGCATGTTGTACTCATTTCGAGTTTCCAGAGTTTTCGGCTGAGTGCCTTGCCTCCGGGCCTCTGAACTTTTTGTGTTTTGGCTTGGTTTGTGGACCGAACCTTGTTTTCCCTTCCCTGGAGAGAAGGAGTGGTCTGTAGACCACCTTTTGTGGTCGTAGACCACTTTTCCTGCTTGGAGACTAATTTCCGATTTTCAGAGCCTTCGGCCGCGCGCCATGTCTCGGGACCGCTTAACGTTCTCCGTTTGGCTTGGTTTTTGAACCATGCCTTGTAGCCTCTGCCTAGAGGGACACTGTGGTCCGGGAGACTACTTTTTGTGGTCGTAGACCACTTTTGATGCCCGTAGACTACTTTTCGAGGCTCCCAGCCGCGCGCCATGCCTCCCAGACTTTCGTCTTGCATCCTTTTTGGTTTGTTTTTGGTACAAACCTTGTTTTCCTTGCTTGGAGGGTGGTATAAGGGTGGGCGACCAGTTCTTCCCCTTGGAGACCACTTTCCTTCCTGCCAGCTAGTTTTCTGGTCGGCTAACTGATTTTCTTAGTCTTTGGGCCACCTTTTCGGGTCGGCCACCACACCACTGCCTTGCTTTCATGCTGCAGACCATCTCCCCCCCATGGCCGACCACTTTCTTCCCTGGCCGACCACTTCCACTGGTCGGCCGACCAGTGTAAGTAGCTGACCGACCACTTCAAGTGGTTGCTAGCTTTCCATCACCTTTTTGGAGATATTTTGGAGCCAGCTGTAACAGCTGGAGGGCACAAAAACCATCCTCCATACACGTGTATGGAGGGATGGCTTTAGACCTTAAGCGTGTTCAACAAGCTTGAACTTTGGTTCTCTATAAAAGAGAACCTCCCCCCTCCTTCTCCAGGTTTAGAATTTTGTGCTTGAGAGTTATAGATACACCTTTGTATCTATCTTGCACCTTCTCTTCATATTTGTGTTCAAAAGTGCTTATTCTTCATGCTATTGCACACAAACACACACTCAAACACCATCCTTTTGTTGCTAAGGCTTCTTGAGGTTGATTTTGGAGTTCTTGGACTAGTTTTGATCCAAAATAGCTGCTGGAGTTGTTGCTCTAAAGTGGTTCTACAAGGGTGAGCTTCTAACCCTTAAAACCCTTGTTTTTGTTTAAGCTTTCGGCGCAACTTGCATGTTGTTTTAGGCCTAACTTTCTATTGCAAAAAGGTCTGATTTTTTATGCTTGAAATGTTTGTTTAAGGCCTTGTTGGTGTTGGGGGTGGTCTACCCCCTCTTGTGCCTTGTTTGGCCTTGTTTTGTGCTTTCCTTTTAAGCTATTGGGACCACCTCCTTTTGGCCTTCTCACCACTGAAACTCAGAGGAATTTCAGTGGTGGAAATGGTGTTTTGAGGTCTCAAATAGGAGAGGGCCATCCCCTCTCCTTGTTTCTTGGTTGCTTGCTTTGTATGCCTCATGTTTGAGCATGTTTGTTAAGCTTGTGTTGGCTTATTCTTGACTTGTTTTGGGGATTATTTTGACATGGCATACCACTGTTTTGACTTGGTTTTGTCACCCCTTGCATGGTTTATACACTTGTAGTGTAAATTTTGCAAAACTAGCCATGTATGCCTCATGTTTGAGCATGTCTTTCTAGCATGTTTTAGTCCATCTCAACATGTTCTTGGTGTTGTTTTGCCATGATATACTTCTGTTAAGGTTTGGTTTGATAGCCCCATGCATGCTCCATGCACTTGTAATGCATTTCCATTCACTAGCCTAGTGTGTATCATGCTTTTGATATCATTCTAGCATGCTTTTGGCTTAACTCTAATAAGCTTTTGTTCATGTTTAGGAATGCTCTAGCTCTGATTTGTGTTGTTTTGGTCATGCATGCATTGCTTTGTATAACCATGGTTCAATCTTGCTCACTAGCTTTGTATATTGAGTCCATTAGCATGCATTACTTGGACTATTTTCATGATTTGGGATCATTTGAAGTGTGATTTCAGTACATGTAGTGTGGTCATACACTTGCATTTGTCACTCTTTTAATGCTTTGAAGGGTTGGTCCTTTGTGCCTTCAACATGAGTCATTGTGTATGCCTTCATGCCTAAGCTTGCGAGCTATCATTTCAGTATGTTTTTGGGGTTATTTTGCCATGATATAACTCTGATTTTTGTTGGCAAAGCCATCTCATGCATGGTCTTGGTAGGCGTAGTGTAATCCTCCCTTTTGGCCTTGCATATTCCATGTTTCATGCCTTCATGCTAGCTTATTTTGGCTTCCTTCCATACATGTTTTAGCATCATTTTGACATACTCTAGGACTGTTTTGGGTTGTATTTTCCATATGCTTCATGTATTGCATAGCTGTAGTGCAATTGGCCTTGCTAGCTTTGAGTTTTGAGCACCATAGCATGCTTCATTTGTAACATGTACATGATTTGGCATCATTTAACATGACATTTCAGAGCATATAGCATTGCCATGTTCCTATTTCTTCCACCCTTTGAGTACCTCTAAGGGTTGTGCATTGTTGCCTAGCTTATGGCCTCGTGTGCATGCATGCATGCTTAGGCATTTGAGCTTCCATCTTAGCATGTTTTGGTATTTTCTTATACCTATTTGAACTTTGTCCATGCTTGGTTCATGCATTTATGCCATGTATTGCATATCCCCTTTGTAGTCCTCTTTGGTAGCTTAATGCTTAAGGATCCTAGCATGTTATACTTGTGTTGTTTGAATGATTTGGCATCATTTCTTACTTGATCTCAATGCATATAGTGTTGTTACACTTCCATATTTGTCACTCCTTGAGCACTCTTGAGAGTTGTGCTCTTAGGCCTAGTTGGTGGGCCAATGCATGAGTATGCTTTATCTTGCATTTCATGTCTTCATTTCTTAGCATTATGGCCACTGATTTGGGCATGATTAATGTCTGTCCCTGTTTAGTTTAAGTCCATTCAACATGTTGTTAGCATGCCTGTTGCATCTCATTATGTTTGCACACTTGTTGCATTGCATTGTGTATGCATGCCATTAGCATTGATAGATTGATCTTATTGTTTGCATTGTGCATGCATGCATTACATTGTGTTTACTATGTTTGAGTTGCATTGCATTTGTTCGGATTGGGTGTTAGTCCAAACATGAGAAACGAGGGACGTTTCATACTTGAAGTGATAAAATGTGCCTCAATTCTCGGTCGCCGACCCTCTTGATCGCGCATGATAGAGGATAAGGCATTTATGTATTATGTGTGCATTCATTTTACATTGAAATGTGCAATCTTGCCTCTTTGGCCATCAAGCATCGAGATGCGCGATTGGTGGCCCGAGAGTCGAGAACCGCACTCCCTTGAGGTCATGAAATGATAGGGAGGGTGGTTGTGCACATATATCTTGCAAATACATTGACATGCCCCTTCTTGCTCTATGTTGCAACAAACTGGAAGAATGCAGCAAAAAGTGGTCGGCAGACCAGTAAAAGTGGCTGGCCGACCACTTTATCTGGTCTGCAGCAAAGATAAGTGGTTTACAGGTGGTCTCCCACATCAACAACTAGTCGGCCACCCTCCTACAGGTTCCCATGGTGGAACAAAAGCTATCTGGAGCTTTGTACAATGTTTCGAGAACAAATTAAAACAGAGGCAAGTTGGGGCATCGCGACGGATTTCCGAACGAGGTGACCGAGCATGCATACACTCTTCTCCCTCCGAGGACATCTCTTTACTGCTTTACTTAACTTGCTAATGCTTTGGTTTTGTACTTAATTAGTTAATGCGTTTAGCTATTTGATTTGTGTTGTAATAACTAATTAGTTAACTTGTTAGTTAATTAGCTTCGTTTCGTACTTAATTAGTTAGCATGTTAGTTAATTAGTTTTATGATGTAATAATTAGTCCAATTAGCTAGTTAGCTCATTATTCGGACCCTCCGTCGAGAGGGCACAACGGTTGTAATAAGCGTGCGTGTGTGTGATGCATGTCTTCCAACCCCCATTTCTTTCTCGCTTTTACTTAACCGCTTACGATGGTTAGTTTTAGGGCATATTTCAATTAGCATCCTTATGTTTGCATGCGTGCATCATTCATTCGTATTGCATGCACTGGGCTCGGCGCATCATACTAATTGCATTGTATTTCAATACATTTACTTAAATACGTGTTCAAACAGCATGTTATCAAGTTGCATTCTTATGCCATCTTATGATAGCCGAGCCTATCTTAGTTGCATTTTTGCATGTATTGCATTAGCCATCTTAACATGAACTAGGATCATGTATGATTTCTAACTAGTTCTCTGTTTTGGCTCGGAGTACACTGTGAGTGTTTACGCTTTAGCATACTGCATGAGATGTGTATATTGCCATGTTAGCATGCTTGCCATGAGGCTAACTGCTTAAGTGATTAACTACTTGAAAGCCTGTGGGTGAAGGTTGGATTGCTTGAATTGGAACAATTCACCAAATGTGTGTTTTAAGCCCACTTTGAGAGTGGCAAAATCATGTTTTCTAAGCCCACTTGAGGGTGGCAAAATCCACGACTTAGCCTACTTGCGAGTAACACCTCTAAACCATTTTTAAACAAACGAACATGAAATGTTTTGTTTCAACTTCGGCGATCTAGTCTATACTTGTGTGCTGTGCGCATCACATAGTAATTCTAGGTTAATAACCGGAATAAGAACACATGTGTTTTCAAAAACAATATATCATGTTAGTAAAGGCCGATCTTTGATCGGACAAGCGGGGGTGCTCATTGCATGACCTTCCCCTCTCGTACCCAAGTTCCCGAGCCGAGGCAACTTTGGTGATGATGAACACGTGGCCTTAGACACGAGTCAGGGTTTTCTAAATTTCCCAAAATAAAATATTTAGGTGGCGATTCTGTATTTGGAAAAGCAGTCCATATTTGGCACTTCTTTATTAAAATCGATTTTTCAAAACGATTTGTCGGATTTGAACTATTTGGTGATTTATCGATTTCACATTGCACTTTATGAGATTATATTCAGAACCGTGACACGGGTCCGAACTGTAGTAGCTAAAGAACAAACGATTCGCACCCTCGCACGTGGAGCTGGGAGTTCCGGGCGGTCTACAGCTAGCCAATAATTTTTTTAATTATTTAAAAATTAAACATAAAGATAACTAAATTAAGAAATGTGTGAATTGATTTCTATATTTTAGGAGTACAAAAATCTAAATTTTAAAATTGATGCTTTTCAAATTTCTATATTTAAATTTTTAAATGGATTACTTAATTTTCTTTTTTAAATGTGTAAATCAAGCCATAATGAGATTTTTTTTTCTTTTTCAATGATCTAATAAAAGCTATAAGATTTTTTTTAAAAATTTAAAACTGGTTAGTTAATTTTCCTTTTGAAATGTGTAAATCAAGGCATAATAAGATATTTTTTAAATGAATCAATAAAAGTTAGAAGATTTTTTTTAAAAATTTTGAAACTAATTAGCTAACTTTCCTTTTCAAATTTTAAATTTAAATTTATAAATAGATTAAGTAACTTTCCTTTTGAAATGTGTAAATCAAAGCATAATAAGATATATTTTTTAAAATGAATTAATAAAGGCTAGAAGATTTTTTTTAAATTTTAAATCTGATTAATTAACTATTTTTTTAAAATTTTTAAATTTAAATTTATAAATGGATTAATTAACTTTCCTTTTGAAATGTGTAAATCAAGACATAATCAAATTTTTTTAATAATTCAATACAAGTTTGTTAATAGAAAAAAAATTAATTATTTAAAACATAAGAATTTTAGAAAAATAGTATGTGAATTTTGAGTTTCACAAGGCTCTTCTCATAAAAACTCTTTGTTTCTTAATATATAGTAAGTATAGATAGATGGTTGATACTCTTTTAAAAAATAAAAATAAAAAGCTTTCAATTTAGTTGACAAAAATATGAACATCATAATTGTTGATTTTAATCTATCACAAATTTAATTATATAGAACTCACTTCTCTTGTCATGTGAATGTGGATTATTTTGTAATTTTTTTGAATTGTTACTAATACAATGATGGTACAATGGCCCTATTTGGGAAGAGAATTGAAAACTAAAATAATTAATAAAGATAAAATAGGTTAAAATAATTAATAAGACAAAATATTATATTCAAACCATAATTATTTCACTTTTTCTCTTATAACCATAAAATTAGCTATAAAAAAATATATATAAAAAAAAGGTCAACTATCTTCCCAAATAAAACTTTTTTAACGAAGGTAAAACAGTCAAAAAGCTAACTAAAATTAAGTTCCCAAACATGGCCAATTAAATGTGATACATAAATATGATCATTATAACAAGTTTAGATTTGATAAAATTGATAATATGATATATTAATCTAAATAGTTCATCTAATATGAGAAATTGAGAAAAATATGCAGGCAAAAAATTAAGCTGGTTAAACATAAATAGTCACATAATCAAATCACATATATATTATAACACATTCATAAAAACACTAATAGTATGACAATTGATGTTGAATCAACTTATTTTTTAATATAAATAATTTTCCTAATTAATTATATAAGATACCTATCTAAAAAAAATTAATTATATAAAATAAATGACTTAGATCATCAAAGTGAATCCAAGTTAATTTAATATAAATCAACTTCACCATAAAGTTCAAATTTTCAACTTTAACAAATCTGAACTCTATTATAACATTAATGTAATTATATAGGTTGATCTCCAAACTATTAGTTAATATCATTGTACATTTTAACTTTTTCAGCCATAAAAACACATCATTTGACTTTTTCAAAAAAAGACATTTGTCCTTTATTTTTTTAATAATTAAAAATGTCAAAATATATAATTCTATAAATAAAAAACAATGTAATATTCACTATTAAATAAAAAAAATGTTGATATTACAACTTTACTATTATCAAAACTTTTATTTAAATTGATTCTTATATCTAGAATATTTCATATTAGACAAAAATTTTACTTAAGGCTATGTTTGGTATGTGAGGTTGGCACTAAAATAGTTACAAAAAAATAAAATGAATTAAAAAGTTAATAAGACAAAATGTCACATCCAAATCATAATCATTTTATTTTTTCTTTCACAAAAATAAAAAAATCAAAAAACTTATCCCACTTTCCAAACGATGACTAAATTTAATTACAAATTCAAATAAAGGTTGAGCTAATCTAAAAATATCTCCAACCATTAACTCAAACTTAAATCAATTGTTAATTAACAACCAATTGTTAGAGTAGCATAAAAAAAAATAAATAATAAATAATAAATAAAAAAAAGCCAATTCACTTCTTTTCATCAATTTTTTTAAATTTATTCTAAAAACCAGTTTTATTCATTTTTTTTTTTTAAAAAAAAACAATTTTCAATCATTGGCCTTTATAACATTTATCAAACGCGAATAAAACTATAATTTTTTTTATATGAATAAAACTATAATTGTTAAAAATTTGATAGAAGACATATTACTCATCATTGATTTAATAAAAATGTTGCCCGGCCCTCAATTTTTTACATTTGTTGCAAATTTGATAAATGATTGACGCATATTTTTAACTTTTTTTTTAACCAAATCTGAATTATTATTTTTTTTAAATTAAATGAAGGATGATCTAGCAAATGAAAAAAATTAAAAAAAAAAAAAAACAAAACAAAAAGATATTAAAGTCCAGCAATCAAAGGCCAGCATTATCATGAAACCATTAGGATCAGCTTAAAAAAATTGGCACCCAATTTTTACATGCTAGAGAGCAAAGAAAAATCACATCTGAAATTGCAATCTAAAGCTTTCCCGTTACCCAAGAGAAAAAACATTAGGGCATCACGTGAAATGCAGTTCACTACAGAATACAGTAATTATGGAAAGGGAACCAAAAAACAAAATCCTAATTTAAAGCAACCCTAAAGCATACCCCTAACCCTAACCCCCAACCACAACATACGATATGCCTGTGTCCTCTTTCTTGACAGCAAGACTTTTCTAGGTCAAAACCCCAACCCCCAAACCCATAGAGAGTCCTTCCCTGCCCTCTTCAGCGCATGCACTATGTCCGTGGCCATACAGTCTTGTGACGAGCGTGTTCAGCGTATGTCACTACATCACAAATCACATTCTCCAAGAATATGTTGAGCACGCCACTTGTCTCCTCATAGATCAGACCGCTGATACGCTTTACTCCTCCTTTGTGTGCCAGTCTTGATTGCCAGCTTCATGATGTCCTGCATGTTGTCTTGGAGTACCTTACGATGTTGTTTCGCTCCTTCCTTTCCGATTCCCTTCCCTCCATTTCCACGCCCCGACATTTTCGATCACCTCATGAAGCTTTCTCGATCTCTGTGGAAGACGAAACAAAGCGATTAACAAATTAAAAAGCAGAAAAATTATACAAATCAATACACCATTTTAGCTAAACCTCACGAAATAGGAAGATTAGCAGGTTAACAAGAAATCAAGAGCTATAAGATCAAGTGATTAGCCGAAATTACACAAATTAATACATCATTTAGCAAGTTGTAAATTATTATGAAAAATGTACGTGGGGCAAATTTTCTTCGCTTTCGTACTCTTTTCGTCCAAGCCTTGCGTTATTTTGAATGACGTTGTTCAGCTTGAAAGCACAACAACGGTGAGCTACCCAACGGATGTGTTGCCAGAAAATCCCTCCGACAATCAAGTTAGCACTCTTAGAGAGAGAATAAAAACAAAAGCAAAGGTAGCTCTAAGTAAGGAAAGTTGAAGACCTTTTGCATGAACGCGTCGCAGGGCTTATATAGCTTGTGCACGCACTACTTCTGCCGTCCTTTTCTGGATGCGTGACAGTACTGTCCTCTCTCTTCTTTACACTTGTGCTCGTTAATAGTGCCAAACAATGTTGGCCAAAGTACCAAATAGTATTGAAGCGTACTTCAAGCGGATTCCTTGCCATACTCCATTGGGCCACGTGAAATATCCTAACCGAGCAATCACTTGTGAAATCCTTAAGTTTTCTCGCTCCACAAGTCCATACGTCGAGCTAATTCAAGTAGGTCTAACCCAGCCATCTTCAAGACCGACTTAACTCTGGCCAGACCGCCGCGAGAGGGTTCTTTAGCCCGGTTCACTCCGTGATCCCATAGCTCAGTCAAACTTCGTGCAATCCTACATGATTTAGTCCAGTCTATCACTGATGTGCCGACCTATCTCGGCTACAATCCTTGCCCTGATCAAGGATAGCGTTCTCATTCCATCTAGCCCGGTCCACGACTCAAGCCCATTATCTATCTCGGTAGATTTGTACACGCAGAGCTTATTCCAACTCTTTTGCTCTTTAACTTAATCAGTTGCAAGCGATCTCATAATTCGGTTGGCATTAATTTGATTTGTTTCGTCGCCATATCAGTCATGAGTTATTGCTTGGTTACGAACCACTTTGGCCTAATACTTGATGTCTTGGGCTTGCCTTTGCTAAGCTTAACTTTTGCTACCTTGCAAATGGATTATGCAAACGGACCTTGCAAACAAACTTTGCTAGGCTTGACCTTGGTGACCTTGCAAACGGACTTTGCTAGGCTTGACCTTGGTGACCTTGCAAACGGACCATGCAAACGAACAACTCTAGCGACCTTGCAAATGGACTTTTCAAACGGACCTTGGATATCAACTTTGAAAACGGCATGCAAGTGTCAACCAAAAAAATGATACATGATTTTAACCTTGCAATATGGACAAATATCAAGTTATTGAGATTGACCCTACAATTTTCCCCCTAGTTTGGGCTCCTGCCTTAAACTTATAAAGGCAAAGCAGTGAACTAGACTAAATGGATTGCCCTGGATTGTGTCCACTACTCTGTTAGAATTCTCTTTGATTGAACAAATCGTCAATTTTTTGTCGAAAGTTGGCGATTCCTGGCACACAAAGTCAACTCGGTAACTTCTTTGGTGAGCAAAATCAATGTAACTTCTTGGCAAGCAAAATCAGCTTAGCTCGACGATTTACTTCTCGGCGAACAAAATCAGCTCGACAACTTCCTTGGCGAGCAAAATCAGTGCAACTTCTTGTCAAGCAAAATCAGCTTAGCTCGATGATTTATTTCTTTGTGAGCAAAATCGGCTCGGCAACTTCCTCAGCGAGCAAAATCAGCGTAACTTCTTGGCAAGCAAAATCAACTTAGCTTGGCGACTTACTTCTTGGTGAACAAAATCAACTCGGCAAGGATTCTAAAGTTGGCAAGCAAAATCAACTCGGCAAGACTTCTTGACGAGCAAAATCTACTTGACAAGAAATTCTAAAGTTGGAGAGCAAAACCAGCTCGACAACTTACTTCCTAGCGAGCAAAATAAGCTCGGCAAAGAATTTCAACGTTGGCGAGCAAAGTTAGCTCGTCAATTTGCTTCTCGGTGAGCAAAATCAGCTCAGGAAGGGATTTCAAAGTTGGCAAGCAAATTCAACTCAAAATCAACTCTGCAAGGAATTTCAAAATTAGCGAGCAAAGTCAGCTTGGTAAGACTTCTTGGTGAGCAAAATCTACTCAGCAAGGAATTTTAAAGTTGGCGAACAAAATTAGCTCGGCAACTTACTTCTTGGCAAGCAAAATTAGCTCGGTAAGGAATTTCAACATTGGTGAGCAAAGTTAACTCAGCAACTTAGGCCTCGTTTGGGAACAAGCTAATTTAGTAACTTTTTGGCTATTTAGCTAAAAAGGTAGGTAAAAAAAACTTGTATGTTTGGGATGATTTTTTGGCTAATTACGAAAAGATGTGCAAAAAGTAGAGAGAAAAAAGAATCTTTGACTTTTTAGTATGAGTGGTTGGCTTTTTGGCTAATTTAGTAACTTTTTGGCTAATTGGCTAAAAAGGTAAGTCTCCAAACGGGGCCTTATTAACAAACCTTTTGCCGAGCAAAATCCACTAGGTAAGGAATTCCAAAGTTGAACAAAAAACCAACTTTCATCTTGTCGAGTATAGACACCCTATTTTTGACCGCCCTTAAGACTTGGGTGCAACCGATTGATCACCCAATGATGAATTTATAAGCTTGTCCAAATGCTCGATATCCTCAGCAAGAAACCTCAATTTTGAGCCACAAAAACCTACAAACCTTGTGCCTTGTTTTTGGACCAAAACAGTAGTTTTTCAAGCCTGACCATCCAGAGATCTACAGACCCACTAGTGGCCTGCCGCCCACTATTAATGGCCGGCCACCCCTTATTAGTGGCTTGCCGGCCACTTGTATAAAAATTCAGATCTTTTTGCCAAGTGTGCCAGCTATCTCCATAGATGCATGCACTACACCAACTGTGTCTACATGGATATTTTTGAGGTAGTCTCATATATTTCTATATATATATGACTCCCTCTCATAATTTAGGATTCGAAAAATTTATGGAGCAAAGTCTTGAAAAATATTTCTCTCTGTACATTTCTCTCTCTCCCTTGTAACTTCTATACCCTTTGCCTAGACACTCTAAACCAAAACTTGAGGGTTCTTTGCTGAGGTGTTTGAGCTTGCGGTTTAGCTCTTGAGGGTGTGAAATTAGTGGTTTGTGAACAAAATGATCATTCCTCTTCAAGAGGTATACATCCTAGCTCTTTTTCACTACTCCTTTTCCATCATTCATTGTTGCTTTTGAACTGTTTTTGTTGGCTGAAATTTGTGGTGTAAAGCCATTAAAGGTAGAGGGGTTGACCACCCCTCTTTGAACCTTGCCTTCTAAGCCTTTTTCCCTTGTGTTTCCCATCTTTTCATTATCTTTTTTTGAGCTTTTTATCACTGATTTTCAGAGGTTTTTCAAAGGCCAAAGTGTGGTTTTGAAGTCCCAAAAATAGAGGGATTAGCCTTTCCTCCTTTGGCTTGTTTACTAGCTTAGTTGTTTCATTATTTTAGTTTGCTTTTGTAGATTATTTTACCTTAAGTTTAGTGTTATTTTAGCCTATTTTAGGACTATTTTAAGTTATTTATGTCATTTATGCTTTGTATTGTATGCTTATAGTGTAATGGTCCTCATAGGTTTAGTGTTTTAGTCATTAGACATCAACCTATTTGCGTTGCATTTATTTCAAGTTTTCCATACTTGTCATTATCTCTAATCATCTCTGTGCTTCTCTTATTTCTTGGCTTCTTCCTTCCTTTGAGAGTCGTTTCAAATTGATTGTTTGTTTAAGCTTGAGATAGAGATCATTGTGTTTAATTGTTTAATCTCTTCAGAGGTTCATTACCAATGGCATGACATCTCTCTCATGCCCAAAATAACTCTTTGTTTGACACTTCCCTCCTTTAGTGGACTTAATGCTTATTTTGGACTAAAATGACTATTGAATGGAAAGGTAATTAAAAGGGGTAATCAATGGTTTAAAATGGAGCAAGATAATAAAATGGTTTGGTTTCAATCGGACATTAATTGAACACATTGAGTCTTGAGTCGTTTCATACTTGTTAATGATGAAAACGGTTCAAGTGTTGATGTCAACCATTTCCCTTGATCAATATCATGATAGGGATGAGGTTCATGAGTCTTTAATTGTGCATTTATTGAAATCGTATCCCTTGGTTCATAAGTCATCACGCAATGAATTTGCGTCGATTTATGGCTTGCGAATTGAGCCTACCCCTCCTTTGAGCTGTCTGATGATAAAGAGAGGCAGGGTGGACAAACCTCTCCTGAGAATGCTCTGTTTGTGCTCTATTTGTTTTCTGTTACAGCAGGAGAAACCTAATATTAGTGGCCGACAAATCACCTTTAGCGTACGACAAACCACTATTAGTGGGCGGCCGGCCACCATTTATGGCCTGCTAGCCACCTCTTCCAGCCAGGCAATACCATTTTTTTTTCACAGAGCAGAGCAGTGACAGAGGTGCAAAACAGTGCAGAGGCATTCTCGGGGAAAAAATTCATATGCATGCATAAGCCATTTCCTTGCTCTTCGGGACCCGTTAGATTTTTGTTAATAGTAGTATGTTGTTAGTGAACTTGTAATTAATTATTTAGTTAATTAATTCCATAATGTAACTTATTAATTTGTATTAATTTGTATTAATTAGTTAGAGTGTGTTGTAACTATGTAATTAGCTAGAATAGTTAGTTAACTTCGGCATTGTAATAATTAGTTAAGTAGCTTAACTAATTTATTCATTCGAACCATCTTACGCAAGGGCAAATATGTAATAATGCATGTATGTCTTCCAACCTCACATCTTTCTCCTTTTTATTTACCCGCTTATGATGGATAGTTTAAAGCATCACATTTCGTTTAGCATTTTCCATAATTTGCATCCATGTGTCTTATATGCATAAGGTTTGGCTCCTCATTCTAATAAGCATTGTCGTTTAAATACTTCTTTGAAAACATATTTAAAACTGTATGCTATCAAATTGATTCATATGCTATGCTAGTAGCCAGACTTCTAATTGTATATTGCATGTGTTGCATTAGGCATATTTCATTATTTAGGATCATGTATTTTTCTAACTATTTTCTCTCTTTTGGCTCGCCTCGGGAATTGTGGTAAGCTTTACTACTTTAGCATATCGCATGAGTGTGATTGTTGCCATGTCAAGCATGATTACTATGAGGCTAAGTGCTTAAGTGTTATATTTGTTTGAATGCCTGTGAATGAATGCTAATTGCTTAAATTGGGAGAATTTGATGAATGTACATATGAGATCACTTTTTCAAATGGTACATATTCAAAACAATTTTCAAACAAACATGAAATCAAAGTGTTCCAACTTTTGCAAATTAGTCTATACTTGTGTGCATCACATAGTAATGATTAGCCTAATAATCGGAATAAGAGCATATAATTTAAATAAGAATCACATCATGATTAGTAGAGACGGATCTTTGATCGGGCGAGTAGGGTGCTCAATTCATAACCTTCCCCTCTCGTACCTAAATTCTCAAGCCGAGACACTTTGGTGATGAAGGATAAGTGGCCTTTGGCACGAGTCTCGGGTTTCCTAAATTTTTCAAAAATATTTAGGTGGCAACTCCATAATCTAGCAAAGAAGTCCATTTTTGGCATTTTTGATTCAAAATTGATTTTCTAATAGATTTGTCGGATTTGGACTCTTTTGTGTTTATCTATTTCACACTGCACTTGTGGAATTAGATTTAGAACCACGAGAGTCCGAACTGTAGGGCTATCATATCCGAAAGGAACACAAAAAGCAAGCTACAATTTCTAGCGACTCTGTTGGGAAATTTAGAGAATTTGACTTAAAATTCATATTGTGAAATTTTATCTACACTTAAATGTTCTTTGCATTGGTGCACTTAAGTCATTGTGTTTGCCATCTGTTATTCATGGACGGTTTATCGGAGGCTTGCCCCAAAGCTTTCCAAAAGGCTGACCAGCCGTGGGCTCTACCATGTTGGGAACACAACCCTTGGATCTGGATTACCGGTGTACCGCTTGATCCTCCTTTCACTTCTCGGTGTTAAGTGTGAGAGGTATATTAGGTAATCTTGCTAAGTTACCCTTTTGACCATTTGGCCTAGTTGCATATAGAAAAGCCATAGAGACTGTTCCAAACTAGGACAAGACGCTCACTCGAATGCAGGATTATGTGAAACCGCTTGATTGAATTAGTGAATCCTAGTTCATGACGAAACTAGGACAGGGTAACCTTACCCCCTTATAGGGATGTTTTGGTTCTCTCTTAACTGAGTGAAACTGTACAGGAATGTGCATATCAGTTGCAAAGTTGAATCTGTTTTGGGGCAGAATTCAGTGTGGAGTACAGTCCTACAGCTTTGATCATGTCTGTGTTAATAACATCTTAACTGAGGTACCGTGTGATTTCTGATTGCTGCTCTTTTACTTTATTTCTATTGCTAGGTAGTTTAAATCATAGCTTCAAAAAGTTTGGATATCTCCCAAGTACTCTAGACCCAAGTCGGAAGACTTTGCAAGGCCGGGGATCTTGTTCAGGGACAACCCGTGTTTAGCTCACTGCTACCAGTTACAAGATGAATGAGGATTAGATAGAGTTCACTAGTCTAGTTCTTACACCCCTCAGCTCACTTGTGTCCAATTTGGTTCGGGAACAGTCATCTACTTCATGAGAACAGTCATCTAGTCCAATGGCACAGTATCCCCCAGCCAATATGGAGGAATTAATACTCCAATTGCAGTAACTAGTGGAAACACTACAGCATAATGCGGCTCGCCAGGCCAAAGTTGTGGCCCATCAGGCCGAGGTGATAACTAGGTTGCAACAATAGCAACCACAATCGGCTACGGCCTCTGCATCCCATGTACCCACCACGGCTATTCATGTGCCCAGTGCCACTGTTAATATTGCCAATGCTCAAGATCCATAAAACCAGGATAATCCGGTTTTTCCAATCCAAACAGAGCAAATCCCAGCACAAGTTTCCAAAGCCTCGGTTTATCAGACTAAGGCTCCATTTGAGTTTGAGGTTGACCCAACTGCACTCAAGGTCAACAAGTTAGAGAAATTGTTTAAAAGAGCATAAAGGGTCAACTCTATTCCAAACATAAAGAATGGATACACTGATTCTGTGGTTACATTGTCGGATTGGTTTAAGATGCCACACATTGATCGTTCTGAT
This sequence comes from Camellia granthamiana, assembly GCA_036172215.1. Lineage (NCBI taxonomy): Eukaryota > Viridiplantae > Streptophyta > Magnoliopsida > Ericales > Theaceae > Camellia > Camellia granthamiana. Next base: position 38,791,327 of record CM069905.1, read on the forward strand.
GGTTCCGGGGATCCGATGGTTCACTTGTGATTGTTTTCAGATATCTTGCGACTGATAGGCTTAACTAGACAACAGAACCTGTCCTTTTTTGGTCGCACCATGTCGAGTATAGCGGCCATTTGGTATGCTAAGTTGGAAGATTCCGTTAAACAAAATTGAGAGGAGATGGCTGAAGCCTTCATTGCTCAGTACTCTTACAATACGCAGATTGAGGTCACAACTCGTGATCTCGAGGCAACACGTCAAGAGTCGAAGGAGGGCTTCTCTGAGTTTGTGACAAGATGGAGAGCTAAAGCCTCGATAATAACCACGAGGCTTTTCGAGAAGGATCAGATTAGAATGGTCGTCCGAAATCTGCATGACAAGCTGTTGCAGAAAATGATTGTGCTCCTGTTATTTACGTTTACAAAACTTCATAAAATGGGAGTGCAAATTGAGGATGCCATGAAACAAGGACTTATTACTAAGGATAAGGAACCAGCCAAGAGGGCATTTGTTCGCAGTTCCAATGTTGCCAATGGTAGCACAACTGCGAGGCCATCAGATGTAAGTGTTGTCACCACCACAAAAACCGCCGATCCCTTTGCCAATGTAGGCCCACAAACCTCATCCAACCCTACCCGACCTCAGGGCGGGACTTTTAACCAACCATACATGATCCTATCTAAAGCCATGTAGGTGCTAGTCAAAAAAGGGCACCTAAAACCCTTAGAACCTCGTCCACTTCCCGATCCTCTTCCACTCAAACACAACCCTGCAAAATACTGTGCTCTTCAACAGCAGCACGATCATAACACCGACCAATGCTTCCGTTTACGTCAAGAGATTTAGGATCCCATTGACAACAAGGTGATCGTTCCACATCAGAAACCAAATGTAACCACAAATCTACTCCCAACCCATAATCAAGTCCCCCTACCTCAAAATCTTAACCTGATCCATACACTGGCCACCTATTATGACCCCCTCCCACTTACCAAAACCAATGTTATTCATTCCTGAGGGCACAGATCTGTGCATGATAGGCACATTTAAGCCACAATCTGAGCCTCATAATGTGGTGACAATACCCGTGACAAAGGAAGGTTCGGCCTTGGAAGAAGGTACTAGTCTATCGTTGGAGTGTCCTGGGGACTTATCTGAGAGGGTGTATGACCCGAGTTGCTATATTGTGCCAACTAGTCAAACCAACCCTAAATTGGTGCTACCAAGCTCGGCAGACATCAATGTGATCATGAAGGATGGCCCGAGCCAAGGGTTGGATAATTTGGCAGACCTTGAAAAGGATTTGGACAACCTACGGTTCTTTGATAAGCATGATCAGGGAGATGTACAGATCGGGTGGTTCAACCTGAATAGATCGACTGATAACACTGGATGGCTAAGTGATGAGCCAGACAAAGAAAAAGAAACTGGGATAAATCTAGAGGGAAAGAAAGCAGAGGTAGTTACAGTAGCCGAGAAGGCTGATGAGAAAGAAAAATTACCGAAGGACACATGTACGGAAAACCCAGCTCAAGAAGTGGGTGTTGTAAACACTATAGATACTGAACAGGAAGCTACACTGAGGCAGTTTGAAAGAGAAATGAAGACAGTCGGAAAACCATAATTGCATGGCACCCTATGGAGGACACTTATGATATGAAAATGATTCAAGTGGAGCTTGACAATTGCTTGTCAGCAGCTGACGGCGAGTGGTGGAATGACAATGATTTGTGTTTGGCCCATACCGACGAAGATTGGGGAGGTTACATCTTGGATAATATGTGGTATGCTGAGAAAATAGACCATCTTACTCACAGTGGACGGTATTTTAAACCGCTGCACCTGGATCAAGCAGAGGCTTCTGGAAAGGACAAGAAGGCCGAGAAATAGAAGGAGAAGCAACTAGAAGAGGAGTCAGTGCTGAAGCAGCTCAAGAAAATCCAAACTGATATCTCTATCTAGGGGCTCCTTATGGCTTCATGGGTGCACCGGCAGGCAGTATTGTCGACAATGAACAAGGCTAAATTGTCCATTGACACTACGCCCGAGCAATTTATGGTCTTGGTCTTTCTAGGTGGTGCCAAGTCAACGCTCACTTTCTCTGATAAAGAGTTTTCACTAGAAGGATCGGCTCACAACATGCCATTATATATATCTGTGGAATGCAGGAAGAAATGGGTGCTAATGGTGCTGGTAGATACTGGTTCTGCCATTAATGTCTGTCCGTCCTGTACTGCCTATGTAATTAGCCTTAAACCGGTGGACTTTATCCCCACAGCTCAAGTTATACGGGCGTATGACAACACAAGCTAAGAGGTCATGAGTACAGTAAAAGTACGAGTCCAGGTGGGCCCATCTAAGCAAAAGATCGAGTTTCACGTCCTCGATGTACCGGCTACCTTTAACCTGCTGCTAGGGAGGCCTTGGTTACATCACGTGAAGGCTGTGTCCTCCACCATCCATCAAATGTTGAAGTATCCTCATGAGGGAGGAGTAGCAATTGTTTTTGGGAATTCATTCATTCACCCACCGCCAGAAGTGACCATGTGTAGACGTCCCCGAACGTCCCGAGAGGGAATCCCGTTTTGTTCATTGGGCTCACTACAGTTCAGGACTCAATGTCACGGTCCTGTATCTAATCTCGCAGAGTGCAATGCAAGACCAATGAATCATCAAAGAGTCCAAATTCGGCAAATCGTTTTTGAAAAATAGATTTTTAGAAAGAAGTGCCAAATATGGACTGCTTTGCCAAATACAGAGTCGCCACCTAAATATTTATTTTGGGGGAATTTAGAAAACCCTGACTCGTTGCCTAAGCTCACATGTCTGTCATCACCAAAGTTGCCTCGGCTCTGGAACTTGGGTGCGATTGGGGAAGGTCACTTCGTGAGCACCCCCGCTCGCCCGATCAAAGATTGGCCTCTACTAACCATGATATCGAGTTTTGAAAACATTATATGCTCTTATTCCGGTTTATTAGCCTAGAATTACTATGTGATGCGCACAGCATACAAGTATAGACTGGATTGCCTAAGTTGGAACAAAGCATCGCAGATCCGTTTGTTTTGAAAATGGATTGAATTTTGCTACTCGCAAGTAGGCTAAAACACGGGTTTCGACGAATTATTCCAATTCAAACAACCCAACCTTCACCCACAGGCATTCAGGCAGTTATATCACATAAGCACATAGCCTCATGGTAAGCATTCTATCATGGCAGTCACTCACACGCATGGACGGATGCTAAAGCATAAGTACTTACCGAGTACTCCAAGCCAAAGAAAGAAGCTAATTAGAAAACATGCATGAATTCTAACTATGCTGAAATGCCTAATGCAACACATGCAAAAATACAATTAAGATAGGCTCGGCTATTCTAAACATGGCATATGGAATGCAACAGATAACATGTATTCAACTTGGAATTGAAATACAATGCAGTTAGTATGATGCGCCGAGCCCGGTGCATGCAATACAGATGAATGAATGCAAACATGCGAACATATAGATGCTAATTTGAAACGTGCCCTAAAACTAACCATCATAAGCTAGTAAATAAAAGGGAGAAAGACGTGGGGTTAGAAGACATACAACACACACACGCACACTTATTACAACAGTTCGCCCTCTCTCGGAGGGTCCGAATAAATAATACACAACGAAATGAATAACTAACTACAGCTAATTATTACATAACGTTGACTAATTAACAAATTTAACTAAGTAAGAAATAAAACTAACACGCAAACTACATGAAATGGACTGCCTCAGCTCTGCCTTGTATGGCAATGAATGCATGCATGCTTGAATTGCTTTGTCGGGAAATCCATCGCGATGCTCCAATTTGCCTCTGTTTGCAACTGGTCCCATAACACTGTACAAAGCTCCAGAAGGCTGCTGACCAGTTTTTGCTGCTGGTTTCCGGTTTGCTGCAACAGAAAACGAGAAAGGGGCATGGCAAAGTATTTTCAACATATGTGTGCATGACCACTCTCCCCATCATTGCACAAGCTCCAGGGAGTGTAGTCATCGATCCTCGTGCCACTAATCACGCATCTCGATGCATGATGGCCGAGGAGTCGGATTGCATGAATCGATGTAAAATGAATGCACATATAAACACAACAAGGCCTAAACTCCATCATGGGTAATCCGGAGTGTCGGCAACCAAGAATCGAGGCACGTTTCGTCACTTGGAGTACGAAACGTCCCTCGTTTCCCGTGTTTGGACTAAACCCTACTCCAAACATGATGCAATACACATGGCATGCATGAATGCAACTCTAACATGCAACCTAAACATAATGCCACTAAATGATGCAAACATGCAAATGATGATATGCAAACATGCTACTAGCATACATAATGCTATGAAATAATCAATGGCATACTCAATGCACATGAAAACTATATGGCATACGCAATGCACACATGGAGACTAACAATGAAATGATCAAGGCATACACAATGCAATGGTCAATCATGCAACAACATGGACTAAATGGCATATACAATGCAAGATGGACTTAAACTAAGATAGGTGAGCCTCAGCCACACCCAAATCAGTGGCCAAACATGATGGAATTAGGAAACAAAAACACATGCAAACATGCACCAATGCAAGAGACCAAACCTAAGGCACCGAATGCAACTCTATCAAAGCATGGCAAGGGATGAAATATGGCATACAATCACACATTTTCCATCTCTAAAATTGCATGTAAGATGGTCCCGAATCATGCAAACACCTCACACGATGCATGCTAGATGGCCCGAATACCAAAACTAGTGAAGTGGATTACACTAGAAGTATGCAAAGTGAGGCTCAAATGACCAAACCACCCCCAAATAGTCCCTATGCAGACCAAAACAGTGGCAAAATGGACTAAAATGATGGCTTGCAATGCACAAAAAATGAAGCTTATGCAATAGCCCAAAAATGAGGCATACAAGCACAACTCTCAAACGCATTTAAAGAGTGGAAAACATGGGAACATGGCACAAGTATAGACTCTGAAAAAACATGCTCAATGATGCCAAGACATGGAAACACCTCAAGTTAAGCATGCAAGGGGCTCCAAAACTTAAGGCTAGGCAAGGATATTACACTACCAGTATGCATGGAAAGCATCATTCGACCAAGAGGCCTCAAAACAGAGCTAAGGCAGCCCAAAATATGAACAAAATCAGTTTGAAGTATGGCCAAAATATGCTAGAATAGAGGGCCAAAACAACATGCAATGTGAGCTAGTGAACATGGATCACACTACATGCATATGAAGCATGTGAAGGACTACCAAACCAAGCAAAAGCAGAGTCATGGCATGCCAAATGATGACCAAAAACCCACTGAAACATGATCAATCCATGCAAGAATGACATGCTCCTTTGATAGGCTATAAGAGGGGTTATTCTACACATGCAAGAGACACACCCAAGGTGACAAAACCAACTCTGGACAGAGCCTAGGCAGGCCCTAAAAGTCACTGAAAAGGACCTGAAACAAGGCTTGGAGGTGTGCAAATGAAGGCTCCTTTGTAAGGCCAAAAATGCTAGTGAACAAGACAAGGAGGGAGAGGGTCACCCCTCTCTAATTTTGGCTCTCAAAAACACATTTTAAACACTGAAAATCTGCTAGATTTCAGTGGTTAAAAGGCCAAGCAAAGGTCAACACAAAGGCCTTAATGCATGGCTCAAAACAAGATGAAAACAAGCATGCAAGGGGGTAGATGACCCCCAACAGAAAAACGACCTTAAACAAACTTCAAGAGGAACTCAAAATAAGACTTTTTTCAGTTTACAACAAAGCTCAAATATGCTTGCAAGTATGGCTAAAATAAGGATCAAAATGATGCGCAAAAAGGGAGAAAATGGTTACCCTTGTGGCACAGCAAGAACCAGCAACCTCTGGACCCAAAAACCAGTCCCTTAGCCTCTGAAAATAAGCTCCAAGGTGCTTAGATGGATGATGGAGAAGTGTGGTTGTGAGGTGTAGTGCAATGGGGCCAAGAACCTAGCACTTTTGGGACCAAAATAGAGAGGTGTATAGAGATAGGTGTATGTATGCCTTGGCCAAAAATCTGAACCTTTGCTAATGAGGGAGATGGTTTCTCTTATAGGAGAACAAAGGTCCAAGCTTCTCTTGGAAGCTTGGAGCAAAGGGCCAAGCTTCTTAAGAAAGCTAAAGCAAAAAGGGTCAAGCTTCTTGAGGAAGCTAGAGCAAAGGGGTCAAGCTTCCTCAAGAAGCTAAGAAAGGTTCAAGCTTCTCTTAGAAGCTTGGAGCAAAGGGTCAAGCTTCTTTAAGAAGCCAAAACAAGAGGGTCAATCCTCCATACACGTGTATGGAGGATGGAGCAAATGCCTCCCAGCTGGCACAGCTGGAAGCAACTCAGAGAGACAAAAAAGGAGAAAGCTGGCCGACCAGTTTAGGTGGTCGGCCGACCACTCCCCCTGGTCGGCCGACCAGGGTCAAAAGGGTCAGGTGGTTGGCCTGCTCCTAGGGTGGTCTCCAAGCTGAAAGCAAGCTAGTGGTGTAGTGGAAGACCTGCAATTGTGGCTCAAAAACCAAGAAGACCAGCTTCCTGACAAGAAAACTGGCCGGCGGCAGAAAAGGTGGTCTCCAAGAGAAAAGGTGGTCTCCCATCCTTGTACCACCTTCCAAACAATGAAAATAGGGTTCATACCAAAAATGAACCAAGACGGATGCAAAACGAGAGTTCGAGGGCCAAACCATGCAGCCGGGTGCCCCGAAAACTGACTGTTAAGCATTGAAAGTGGCGTGCGACCACGAAAGTGGTCTCCCTGGCCACAGTGTCCCTCTAGACAGAGAAAACAAGGTGTGTGCCAAAAACCAGAGTAAACAGAGAAAGTTAAGTGGTCCCGAACCGAGGCGCACGGCCGACGGCTCTGAAAATCGGAAACTGGTCTCCAAACAGGAACAGTGGTCTACGACCACGAAAAGTAGCCTACGGCCACTGGGAGATGGTCTACGAGACCTCTCCCTCCCTTTAGGAAGAGAAAACAGAACCTGGTTCGCAAACCGAGGCAAAGCACAAAAAAGTCCCGAAGTTCGGAGGTAAGGCTCTCAGTCGAGACTCCGTAACCTCAGAACGAGCACAACATGCGCAATCACCGAGCGCTCAGTCGATGACGTCCGAGTCTTAAAGTCGGTCAAAAATGGGGTGTCTACAGTTGCTCCTCTTTGACAGAACTCAGAAGTCATACGTGACGGGAGTGAATGTCAAAGCCCGGAGACGACCCATTTTTGACAAGGCCGAAGACTTAGACAAACAGGCAGGATAAACAAGAGATGGGCCCGCAGGCAGGGGCAAAATGCAAAACGACATGCACAAAACCGGACATAACTTATGATCATGCAAAGAAAGCTGTAACGAGGCATATCATGCAACAGTTTTAAGCAAACATATAAATCTAACTACATCACATGCAGAAAGGATGTAAGAGAATTATTCAATTCTCGCTACGTCTCACGCAGAGAATACAATACCTGTCCGGTTCGTCTAGTCGCGCCAGCCTCAAATGAACCGTGCATACAATATCGTGCCTGCAAAAGAAAGAAACTCAATAGGTACAATATTGTTAGAAACATGCATAGCAATGCAAGTAAAAAGTGTGTGACAACGCAAGTGGAAGGGTGCATGACAATGCAACCTAAATGTGACGCATAACAATGCGGAAGGGATGCAAAACAAATCAATGCACTAACAAGTGAAGATGAGGTGCGCAAGATAGTGCGAATGATGCAGTGCACAAAATAGTGCGATGTGCAAGATGGCGCAATGCGCAAAATAGTGTGAATGATATGTAATGCACAAGATAGCGCGATGCGCAAAATAGCGCGAATGATATGCAATATTAGAAAACAATGTAATAATATACAATGTAACGAAACAATGCAAATGATACGCAATGTATGTGAGATGATCAAACCACAAACAGTACAAAACCACACAAATATCATAAAGGGATGGAGATGCAAAATCAAACTACTTTTAACACAGAAAAGGCAGTGGGCACGAGTCGAACAGCGCCTAACACAAGCTAAGTGCCTACATCCTAGTACTGGCCACAACTTAGCATGGATGCTTACACACAATAGAACCGTGTTTCAACGTGGAAGGGGTGCGAGCACATGCAAAACTATGTGTTTCGCAGAAAGACCACAAAGTACAAGTAATTGGGTGGCATGATATAAGTGGGGAATGATCTGCTGAGGAAAGATCATGATCCTAAATGCTGAATGTAACAAACTAAAATACGATGAAATGGATGCAATGGATGAATTGAATAAAGCGCGCAGCCAAGAACCACATTTTGCCTAGAAAAGGCATGGACACAAACAAACCACGTCTAACACAGAAATAGTGCCGTCACCCTCAAATCACAATTCCCTTAGTGGAATAGGCGCGTACACATAATCACATAACCATGCTCTAACGCGAAAAGTATGGGCACACGCCAGACTAAGCTTAACATGGAAAGACGCAAGCGATACAATGGATGTGCAGTGAATGCATGCGATAAATGCTATGTACAATGCAATGGACATACTAGATGATGTAGTAGCTAGGAAGTGAAGGTACCTTACAGGGGCAATTGGCAATGACCTACCTCAGCAATGTCCTACCTCATACTGATGTGGGAATCTTCCCCTTCTTCTTGGTTGAACCGCAGGTACTACTTTTCTCCCTGACTATGGTCGCAGCTTTCCCTATTCTCCAACAGGGTGACAGACTAGCTTGGTTCAGTATCCAGAATTGAGGCGCATACACATGCTATCTCAATCTATGGGGCTGCCATACAGATTTCAAGCCGAGGATATACCCTTGGGTATTTAAACCAGACTCTAGTCTCGGAAATCCCGAACCTTTGCGTTCTAGGGATGAGCCATTCGAACTCTAGTTTCCACCGTCTCAGTTGGTTTCCTAGAAACTCACCGCAAACACAGGCAGGTGGCTATACCAGACCACTGGCAGTCGTTTGGGCACGACAAACACCAAAGGAATTGCACCTTTAGAGGATTTAAGGTCTCCTAGATCGGAGAGTGCACAAGACAGTGCGAATGAAGATGCAGGATTTAAGATCTCCTAGACCAGAGAGTGCATAAGACAATGCGAATGATACAAAAAAAACAAAGTGCACAAGACAGTGCGAGTGAAAGTGAATGCACAAGACAGTGCGACGCAGATGTACACAAGATAGTGCGATGCAATACACAAACAAGTGCATGTAAGGTGCGCAGAACAGCGCGAGCAATGCACTAACAGGTGCAAGAAAGGTGCGCAAGATAACACAAACAATGCACTAACAAGTGCTACTAGTATTTTCTACGCAAGATGAGAGGGAGCAAGTAATGAAATGCACCGGATAGTGCGATGCGCGAGAAAGCGCGAGTATAAACTACACAAAACAGTGCGATGCGCAAGAGAGCGCGAGTGTAAACTGCACAAAACAGTGTGATGCGCAAGAGAGTACGAGTGTAAACTGCACAAAACAATACGATGCACAAGAGAGTGCGAGTGTAAACTGCACAAAACAGTGCGATACGCAAAACAGCGCGAGTGTAAACTGCACAAAACAGTGCGATGCGCAAGAGAGCGCGAGTGTAAACTACACAAAACAGTGCGATGCGCAAGAAAGCGCGAGTGATAAACTGCACAAAACAGTGCGATGCGCAAGAGAGCGCGAGTGTAAACTGCACAAAATAGTGCGATGCGCAAGAAAGCACGAGTGATAAACTGCACAAAACAGTGCGATGTGCAAGAAAGCGCGAGTGATAAACTGCACAAAATAGTGCGATGCGCAAGAAAGCGCGAGTGATAAACTGCACAAAACAATGCGATGCGCAAGACAGCGCGAGTGATAAACTGCACAAAATAGTGCGATGTGCAAGAAAGCGCGAGTGATAAACTGCACAAAACAGTGCGATGTGCAAGAAAGCGCGAGTGATAAACTGCACAAAACAGTGCGATGCACAAAATAGCGCAAGTGATAAACTGCACAAAATAGGGCGATGCGCAAAATAGCGCGAGTGATAAACTGCACAAAACAGTGCGATGCGCAAAATAGCGCAAGTGATTTTGAAATGCACTAAACAGTGCGATACGCTAAACAGCGCGAGTGATTTTGAAATGCACTAAACAGTGCGATACGCTAAACAATGCGAGTGATTTGAGATGCACAAGATAGTGCGAGTGAAACACAACCACAAGATGCACAAGACAGTGCGAGTGAGATACAAAGTGTAAGTGCACAAGACAGTGCGAATGAGATACAATGCACAAGAAAGTGCGATAAAATGCATGCTCTATGCAAGTAAGGTGCATTTTCTATGCGAAAGATACGAGCATTGTCTATGCAAGTATGGAAGAGTGCATTTTCTATGCATGAAACAAGAGCATATTCTATGCAATATTGAAAGCGTATTCTATGCAATATTGAAAACATATTCAATGCATGATTGATAAACAATGCGCAACAGAAGTGTATGAAAATGCACATTCTATTCAAGGGAGGGGCATCAAATATGTACTCTGGTGCCTCTAATTTATCTCTCGAAGGGCTTTGCAACACACTCTGCTCGAAAAGGGGACACCCTGTTTATATTGGCGAGAGATAACATCTGCTACTTGCTTTAATTGTCATTCTGACTTGAAGTAGGCTTAAGCTTGGAGTAGAGGCACACTCATTCTTCAGAGCACTGACAAGGCCTGAAGAGGTACATCCGGAGTACAATCACGGCGAAGTCGAAACACACTAAGATGCTTTGATTTTCGTTCTTTTCTTTTGCTTTGCAGTCTGGAACCTATATAGCTTCAGATAGGTCCTAGTTTTACTATCCTCACACGACCTGGGTTGAACCCTGCAGTTCATGAAAGAAAGAATCTTGTTTTGCACATATGTGAAGAATGGCACAGCACTCTGAGCATAAAGCGATTCATTTTTGAAATTGAGAGATGAATTCTTAATCGGGTATTGAGCCTACAACTAACCACAGTCAAAACAACCCAACAAAGGGAAAGACAAGGTAAAACAACCTAAACACATCTATTGACACTCAAAACGACTCAAAACAAGAATCGAAACAAACAAAAACACACACACACAACACTCAGATGTGTTCCACCAGTGGGAGACCTCCCAGTTCACGAGGAGCCAGTTTCTTCGGGCATTGTTTCCCACTCTTTCTTATTTGTGATTCTCACATCGCTCGGCCCTCAAGCTCTATTTTTCTGAAAAAGCCCTTTTCCTCACTTTTTCTCTCAGCGCACATCTCTCTATTCTTCAATCTCTCATTTTTTGTCCCTTCCCTGGGTGGTTAATGGATAAGAAGGAAGTTGTGGGTTCTTGCCCTTAGTATTTTACCAGATTCCCATTCTTGTTCACAACAGTGAGTTTCTCCCACAGAGGGGTTGCAATGCAACCAGACGCGCAGCAGATCTACAACTGACATCGGTTGACGATGCTCTACTGGGGAGTTTGGACGTGATCAGATCTATCCAGATGAGGGAGTGGAATACCTTGCTCCATTCCAGTTCGTACTTCGCACTTGGCTTGATACCTCGCTGCTCGGAGGATATGAGAGCTTTCAGCCTTTTTGCGGTTAGCTTCAGTGGTGCCCTTTTTCGGCAGGTATGATGCCCTTTCTGGCAAGTGCGTTGATAAAGGGGAAAAGACAGAAAACCTGACTCAACTGTGCCCCTAGTTCATCATTTTGACCATTTTTTGTTTTTGACGTTCTGCTAAAACAATTTTGACCAACATGAGAGTTAGATTAACATGCTTGTTCGATTTTCTGATTTAAAATCATGCAAGTTAGGTTATGAGCACTGAAAATTTTCCTTTTTGGGTCCAAGAAAATGGTCCAGTTTTGGAAAAATGGAATAATTTTCGAGAGAATTAGTCAACCTCAGTGAAAATTCTCAAAAACTATTTTTGTAAATGGCCACTGCTCAACGAGCGCGGAACTTACTCTTGAGATGCACAACCTCAGATCCATAACAATGGAAAACTGCCCCTTGTCTGAACGGTACTGCATGGCAACGAAAAGTTGCCCCTTGTTTGAATGGCACCGCAACGCGCTGTATGGTAATGGAAAGTTGCCCCTTGTTTGAATAGCACCGCAGCACACTGTGACCAGTTCTCACAACGATGATCACAATCGAACTCTCGGATACAGAAATGACAAAGATGATCGGAACCATTACATGGACACAATCGATTTGGAAGTGTTTATGGCTAGACTTCAGAATGAAGTTGCCTACGTATCCCAAACATGGGAATCAAGCCTTGCGTAGTTCGGGGTTAAGGTACACTCGGGTATTAAGCTCTCCTTTTGCGCTCTAACTTTTGCCAAGGCCGCCCTTTCTGGGTTTTCAACCTTGCGAGCTTTGTTCTTTTTTTCTTTTCAATTCTTTTCATTTCTTTTCTTCTTTTTTTTCTTTTTTCATCTTTTCTTTTTTATTTTCTTCATTTTTCTTCTTTTTTTTTTTTTTTTATTCTTTGCATTTTTCTTTTTTTTCTTCTTTTTCTTATTTTTCTTGCTCTAACTTTTGCCTGGGTCGCCCCTCCGGGTTTTCGGCCCAGCGAGCCTCTCAAAGGTCAAAGTGTAGCTTTGTCCATGTCAAATGGTTTTAAGATCCTGAAGCCATCTCAATCCAGGAGAATGGCTGCTATTCGCTGACGATGTAGAAGTCCATCCAATGGAGGGTGAATTTCCCCCTAGTGTTGTGGATAGGAACTCGGTTGTCCTTCAGCAATACTTTCTTCTTTCCCCTTTCTTGATTTGGCATTATTGCCGATCTTCATTAGCTTAAGCAATGACCCCATTTTTGACTCTTCGAGCACATCTGACATTTTTTGCCCCTAGTCCGAGGGGTGCTTCTCATCCAGCTTTGCAAGCTTTCTTTTGAAGACGTCCGACCTTCTTGATCTGACTTTCTTGCCCCTAGTTCAAGGGCTGCTTCTGATTTGGCCACACAGGCCTCACGTTGTGGTTGACCGTTGAACATTCTGAATCCCAGTTCAAGGTTTAAAAGTGAGGGGTCGAGTCTCGAGGCTGAGAGCGATCCTAGGCTGCACAATCTCAAGAGCAATTCCACACAGGTCTTCGCAGGACCGCGCAAAACATTTTTTGAAATCTTTTAAGAAAGCGACTAATCGCTCACGTCGAAGACAGTGCGGAACTAATCCGGATCAAGCCAGGATCCTTCTCAGTACTCATAATAACAAACATGATTTCAATCATTAAGGGCTTAGCATGCCTCTCTTTCTCTCAATTGATCAAATTTTCACAAATCCCGAGGAATTCCTTCCTCTTCGTTTTCACCACAGTGTTCAAAAAGTTTTTGAAAAACTTAGGTCAATGCAATGAGTTCGAGGCATAGAAAAGTAGGCAAAAAGTACTGCCGTTTCATTCAAACTTACTGGCACAACAGGCTCAAAGTAGCAATAAGCACAAAAACATGACAGCCACAGCTGTTTCGTTCAGATTTCCTAGCTGCAACTGGCTCCACAGCAGAGACAGACTCAAAAGAAAGCAAAAGGACAATCACAAAATGAAACAATGGTGTCCAAAGTGACACCCTCGGAATCACCCGACTTCTGTACAACAGGACTGACTCAATACAACAAGACAGACCTTAATCAAAAGACTGACTCAAAACAACGAGACAGACTCAAAACAAAACCACAGAACTGACTCAACACCCAAGTCAGAAAGTACAAAAATTCGCATTCGCAAATGCCTAAAATAGTGCGTGCCAAACGCCACATCTGAAATAAACCGAGCGCCGCCCGTAGGTGGACCAACCCCTGATCACATACTTGTACTATCCTCGAAGTCCAACAGTTCAGCGGTGACAGACTTTGCTGAGGTAGGTGGGAGGATGACCTCATTGTCGATTAAATCATGTACTTCATGGCGAAGACGGAAGCAATTGTCGGTACTATGACCGGTTTGCTGGTGGTACGCATAGTACAGGGTGGCATCATGTTTCGCTGGAAGGGGATTGGGGAGGGGGCGAGGCTCAAGAGGTTTAAGGTGGCCTTTCTTAACAAGGATCTGAAGGGCCTTAGACAAAGGCATATAAAGGGCATGGAATACCCTGCGACCTCGTGGCAGATACTTCGAGGTTTGTTGACTTTTGCCGAACGCACTAGCAAAAGGATCGGCAGGTACTACCTTGGCTTTCTGATCTCTTCCAGGTGCAAGGTTAGGATTGGCAGGAACAGTTCCAGTGCGACAGTCCCTATCCCGATTTTCCCTCTGGCTTGAACTACTCTCGGTCTGAGTGAGGAAGATGTCATCCATAGTCTTAGCCAAAACCGTGAGTACTTGCTACTTATTCAACCCTCCGACTTTCAGAGCCTCAACAACCTGCTGGAGTTGTTCATAGGGATCAGTGTCCGCCTTCATCTTGTTCTTTCCACTAGCCTCAGCTTGGTGAAAGGTCTGGGTTACTACTTCAGTACGAAGCCCCGTTGTCGTCGACATATCATTGCCGGAGCTTGAGACAGCTTCGAGTTGGCTGAGCTCAATTACAATTCACCCCAGTAGCGGGGGCTCTTGCGGCATGAAGTTCCCGGCATACGATGCAGTTGGTGGCGGGGCTGACATTCCATAGACTAGATCAGCCACAGATCTCTGAAGATCGCCAATCATTCCCATCAGCTCAAAAGTGGTGGGCTCACGGGCTTAAAACAACTGGGGTTCCCAGATCGGGCGCGCGGCAGGCGACCTGGGCAGGTGTGGTATGTCAACATCGGTCTCACCCTGCATGGTGATTCCTTGGTTTAGTGTCGTTGCCATGACCACAATTTCTTCTGAATTCTGGTTCGTCATGAATCTACTGAACTGGGCAGAGGTGGCGTAACTGGTGACTAACGGATCTGACGAACCGGTGAGCCTTTTCCTGTCTTGCCTCAGCAAAGGAGAATACTGGTTGCTCTGAACTGAGTCTCTGAACTGAAAGAGAAAACAGGCAGCATCTCAGCCCAACCAATATAGACATGGACATAGCTGAATAACTGTATTCGACCACTGATCACTGTTTCCCAAATTACTGTCCCAAAACTGAATCTGATACCCGCGGATATAGCTAATTCCCAAAATACTGATACTGATGCCCGCAGGCCTGATACCCAGATTTGCAAACTGCTACGTGCATTCCTGTAAAGGTACACTCTAAAAGCACATAGCAAGCAAATGAGAGCCAAAACACCCCTATGTTGGGGTAAGGTTTCCCTGTCCTATTTTGTCAGGAGCTAGGGTTTCACTACGCACACAGCGGTTTCAAACAACCTATAATCGGGTAAGCAACCTGTCCTAGCTTGGAATGGTCACCATGGATTCCGAATATGCACTAGGTCGAATGGTCAAAAAGGGTGCCCCGGTAAAAATTCGGGGTTTGTGTTCCCATCGTGGCAGAGCTCGTAACCGGTCAGCCTTATGGCACGCTTCTCAAAGCGAGCATCCGGCAAACCGTTCAGGAATAGCAGATGGCAAACATGGTGTCCTAGGCACACCAATGCAAATGCAATGCAAAGAGAAACACATAAGTGTAATTAAAACAAGATATCATGAGTTCGAGTCAAGTTCTCTAAATCCCCAGCAGAGTCGCCAGAAACTGTAGACGTCCCCAAACGTCCCGAAAGGGAATCCCGTTTTGTTCATTGGGCTCACTACAGTTCAGGACTCAATGTCACGGTCCTGTATCTAATCTCGCAGAGTGCAATGCAAGACCGATGAATCATCAAAGAGTCCAAATCCGGCAAATCGTTTTTGAAAAACAGATTTTTAGAAAGAAGTGCCAAACATGGACTGCTTTGCCAGATACAGAGTCGCCACCTAAATATTTATTTTGGGGGAATTTAGGAAACCCTGACTCGTTGCCTAAGCTCACATGTCCGTCATCACCAAAGTTGCCTTGGCTCGGGAACTTGGGTACGATTGGGGAAGGTCACTTCGTGAGCACCCCCGCTCGCCCGATCAAAGATCGGCCTCTACTAACCATGATATCGAGTTTTGAAAACATTATATGCTCTTATTCCGGTTTATTAGCCTAGAATTACTATGTGATGCCCACAGCATACAAGTATAAACTGGATTGCCTAAGTTGGAACAAAGCATCGCAGATTCGTTTGTTTTGAAAATGGATTGAATTTTGCTACTCGCAAGTAGGCTAAAACACGAGTTTCGACGAATTATTCCAATTCAAACAACCCAACCTTCACCCACAGGCATTCAGGCAGTTATATCACATAAGCACATAGCCTCATGGTAAGCATGCTATCATGGCAGTCACTCACACGCATGCAAGGATGCTAAAGCATAAGTACTTACCGAGTACTCCAAGCCAAAAAAAGAAGCTAATTAGAAAACATGCATGAATTCTAACTATGTTGAAATGCCTAATGCAACACATGCAAAAATGCAAAAATGCAACACATGCAAAAATGCAATTAAGATAGGCTCGGCTATTCTAAACATGGCATATGGAATGCAACAGATAACATGTATTCAACTTGGAATAGAAATACAATGCAGTTAGTATGATGCGCCGAGCTCGGTGCATACAATACTGATGAATGAATGCAAACATGCGAACATATAGATGCTAATTTGAAACGTGCCCTAAAACTAACCATCATAAGCTAGTAAATAAAAGGGAGAAAGACGTGGGGTTAGAAGACATACAACACACACACACGCACACTTATTACAACAGTTGGCCCTCTCTCGGAGGGTCCAGGAAAAACAATACACAACGAAATGAATAACTAACTACAACTAATTATTACATAACGCTGACTAATTAACAAATTTAACTAAGTAAGCAATAAAACTAACATGCAAGCTACATGAAATGGACTGCCTCAGCTCTGCCTTGGATGGCAATGAATGCATGCATGCTTGAATTGCTTTGTCAGGAAATCCATCGCGATGCTCCAATTTGCCTCTGTTTGCAACTGTCCCATAACACTGTACAAAGCTCCAGAAGGCTGCTGACCAGTTTTTGCTGCTGGTTTTCGGTTTGCTGCAACAGAGAGCGAGAAAGAGGGGGCATGGCAAAGTATTTTCAACATATGTGTTGCATGACCACTCTCTCCATCATTGCACAAGCTCCAGGGAGTGTAGTCCCTCGATCCTCGTGTCACCAATCACGCATCTCGATGCATGATGGCCGAGGAGTCGGATTGCACGAATCGATGTAAAATGAATGCACATATAAACACAACAAGGCCTAAACTCCATCATGGGTAATCCGGAGTGTCGGCAACCAAGAATCGAGGCACGTTTCGTCACTTGGAGTACGAAACATCCCTCGTTTCCCGTGTTTGGACTAAACCCTACTCCAAACATGATGCAATACACATGGCATGCATGAATGCAACTCTAACATGCAACCTAAACATAATGCCACTAAATGATGCAAACATGCAAATGATGATATGCAAACATGCTACTAGCATACATAATGCTATGAAATAATCAATGGCATACTCAATGCACATGAAAACTATATGGCATACGCAATGCACACATGGAGACTAATAATGAAATGATCAAGGCATACACAATGCAATGGTCAATCATGCAACAACATGGACTAAATGGCATATACAATGCAAGATGGACTTAAAGCCAAGATAGGCGAGCCTCAGCCACACCCAAATCAGTGGCCAAACATGATGGAATTAGGCAACAAAAACACATGCAAACATGCACCAATGCAAGAGACCAAACCTAAGGCACCGAATGCAACTCTATCAAAGCATGACAAGGGATGAAATATGGCATACAATCACACATTTTCCATCTCTAAAATTACATGTAAGATGGTCCCGAATCATGCAAACACCTCACACGATGCATGCTAGATGGCCTCGAATACTGAAAGTAATGAAGTGGATTACACTACAGGTATGCAAAGCGAGGCTCAAATGACCAAACCACCCCCCAAATAGTCCCTATGCAGACCAAAATAGTGGCAAAATGGACTAAAATGATGGCTTGCAATGTACAAAAAATGAAGCTCATGCAATGGCCCAAAAATGAGGCATACAAGCACAACTCTCAAACGCATTTAAAGAGTGGAAAACATGGGAACATGGCACAAGTATAGGCTCTGAAACAACATGCTCAATGATGCCAAGACATGGAAACACCTCAAGTTAAGCATGCAAGGGGCTCCAAAACTCAAGGCTAGGCAAGGGTATTACACTACCAGTATGCATGGCAAGCATCATTCGACCAAGAGGCCTCAAAATAGAGCTAAGGCAGCCCAAAACATGAACAAAATCAGTTTGAAGTATGGCCAAAATATGCTAGAATAGAGGGCCAAAACAACATGCAATGTGAGCTAGTGAACATGGATCACACTACATGAATATAAAGCATGTGAAGGACTACCAAACCAAGAAAAAATAGAGTCATGACATGCCAAATGATGGCCAAAAACCCACTGAAACATGATCAATGACATGCTCCTTTGATAGGCTATAAGAGAGGTTATTCTACACATGCAAGAGACACACCCAAGGTGACAAAACCAACTCTGGACAGAGCCTAGGCAGGCCCTAAAAGTCACTAAAAAGGGCCTGAAATAAGGCTTGGAGGTGTGAAAATGAAGGCTCCTTTGTAAGGCCAAAAATGCTATTGAACAAGACAATGAGGAAGAGGGTCACCCCTCTCTGATTTTGGCTCTCAAAAACACATTTTAACCACTAAAAATGTGCTATATTTCAGTGATTAAAAGTCCAAACAAAGGTCAACACAAAGGCCTTAATGCATGGCTCAAAACAAGATGAAAACAAGCATGCAAGGGGGTAGATGACCCCCAACAGAAAAATGACCTTAAACAAACTTTAAGAGGAACTCAAAATAAGACTTTTTTCAGTTTACAACAAAGCTCAAATATGCTTGCAAGTATGGCTAAAATAAGGATCAAAATGATGCGCAAAAAGGGAGAAAATTGTTACCCTTGTGGCACAGCAAGAACCAGCAACCTCTGGACCCAAAAACCAGTCCCTTAGCCTCTGAAAATAAGCTCCAAGGTGCTTAGATGGAGGATGGAGAAGTGTGGTTGTGAGGTGTAGTGCAATAGGGCCAAGAACCTAGCACTTTTGGGACCAAAATAGAGAGGTGTATAGAGATAGGTGTATGTATGCCTTGGCCAAAAATCTGAACCTTTGCTAATGAGGGAGATGGTTTCTCTTATAGGAGAACAAAGGTCCAAGCTTCTCTTGGAAGCTTGGAGCAAAGGGCCAAGCTTCTTAAGGAAGCTAAAACAAAAAGGGTCAAACTTCTTGAGAAAGCTAGAGCAAAGGGGTCAAGCTTCCTCAAGAAGCTAAGAAAGGTTCAAGCTTCTCTTAGAAGTTTAAAGCAAAGGGTCAAGCTTCTTTAAGAAGCCAAAACAAGAGGGTCAATCCTCCATATGTATGGAGGATGGAGCAAATACCTCCCAGCTGGCATAGCTGGAAGCAACTCAGAGAGACAAAAAAGGAGAAAGCTGGCCGACCAATTCAGGTGGTCGGCCGATCCAGGGTCAAAAGGGTTAGGTGGTCTCCAAGCTGAAAGCAAGCTAGTGGTGTAGTGGAAGACCTGCAATTGTGGCTCAAAAACCAAGGAGACCAGCTTCCTGACAAGAAAATCGATCGGCGGGAGAAAAGGTGGTCTCCAAGAGAAAAGGTGGTCTCCCACCCTTGTACCACCTTCCAAACAATGAAAATAGGGTTCATACCAAAAATGAACCAAGACGGATGCAAAACGAGAGTTCGGGGGCCAAAACGCGCAGCCGGGTGCCCCGAAAACTGACTGTTAAGCATCGAAAGTGACGTGCGACCATGAATGTGGTCTCCCGGGCCACAGTGTCCCTCTAGAGAGAGGAAACAAGGTGTGTGCCAAAAACCGAAGCAAACGGAGAAAGTTAAGCGGTCCCGAACCGAGGCGTACGGCCGATGACTCCGAAAACCAAAAACTGGTCTCCAAACGAGAACAGTGGTCTACGACCATGAAAAGTAGCCTACGGCCACTGAGAGATGGTCTACGAGACCTCCCCCTCGCTTCGGGAAGAGAAAACAGAACCTAGTTCACAAACCGAGGCAAAGCACAAAAGAGTCTCGAAGTCCGGAGACAAGGCTCTCAGCCGAGACTCCGTAACCTCAGAACGAGCACAACATGCGCAATCACCAAGCGCTCAGTCGATGACGTTCGAGTCTTAAGGTCAGTCAAAAATGGTGGTGTCTACACTATGCCAATGCTAGAGATCAACCATAGCGACAAAGATGTGTTCCTCTCGGGATTCACTCTGGCTGAAGCCCGGGTAGTGTAGACAATTCTGGCCGTGGATGAAGGCATGTACGTTAGTGTCCAATCCATCTACTTCATGAATAAGCTGCGACATGTTGTAGGAATGGGGCTTGGAAAGAGTGGTCGAAAAGGTGTTACAGGACTGACGGAAGGTGCCACACAACCCACATGCCTTTAGACTGGGCTACGTGTCCACCAGAGAGGACTGGATCAAAAATGGAGAAGACATGAGAGGCAAAGCCAAAGCCAAGAAGGCCGGAAAGCATTATGAGCTCATCTACAGGCCAATCCAATGGATGTTGAATGGCTGTTTTGTTCGAGAAAGAGAGGACTTTCCTTTTTTTGGCTTTCCTGAGCCTTGGTAAATTTCTCAAACGAGCGTGTCCCTGGGTTCGAGATCTTCTTTGATCATCAGCTGCACAAAAGATGACTCAGATAGCAACGAGGCTGAAGTAAGGGCAGCACTGGCCAATCTTCTTACAGATCCCGTGACTGACGTAGAAAACTTGGGGGATAACTTTACTGTCTCCATGATTAGGGAAGAACCAGGGGTGAACCCAACCACTAGAATTCTGGATGTATCGAGGGCACCACATTTTACTTGGCAGCTGGAGAAAGGCTTTCTTTCCAGCTCGGAATCGGGTGACGAGCTAGAATCTGATTCCATTGAGTCTGTGGAGTCGGGGATCATATTCAAGTCAGTCCGGGAGATCTAGGTTTGGCATTCTCGGGGGTGGTAACCCGGATGCCAAAGTCCTGTCTAGGTCTTCATTCAGCTTTTCTTTTGAGTCTATAACCGAAGATTTGGACCTTTTGAATGAGAACTCTGCAGATTTTGTGTACTTTTTTGTGCCGTTGGTTTATTGTATTAACCAAGATTTTTAGAATTTTAATGAAAATGAAGAGGAAAGAATTCCTCAGGCTTTGAAAAACTTGATTAATCGAGAGGAGGAGAGGCGTGCTAAGCCGTGTATTGATAAAATCATTACTATTAATGTGGGTACTGAGAAGGATCCACGCTTGTGTCCAAATCGGGTTCACGTTGTCTTCGGAGGAATGCGAGCGTTTAATCGCTTTATTAAAAGATTTTAAAGATATCTTTACGTGCTCCTACGAAGACATACATGGAATTGACCCTAAGATCGTACAGCACTGGATCTCTCTTGACCCTGAGGCCCGACCAGTCAAACAGAAACTGCGTAGAATCTGTCCGGATTGGGCATTGAAAATCAAGGAAGAGGTCACCAAGCAGATTGATGTAGGATTCTTGTTAGTATCCGAGTATCCGACCTGGTTAACCAATATCGTCCCAGTGTCGAAGAAGGATGGTAGAATTCGAGTTTGCGTCGACTTCAGAGATCTGAACAAAGTGAGTCCGAAAGATGACTTTCCACTGCCACACATAGATGAGTTGGTGGACTTTGCTGCTGGCCAGGCCTTGCTTTCCTTTATGGATGGGTTTTCCAAATATAACCAAATTCTGATGGCACCGAAAGACTAGGAAAAGACGGCTTTCACCACGCCATGGGGTATATACCGCTACCGGGTCATGCCGTTTTGGTTGAAAAATGCTGGGGCTACCTATTAGAGGGCTGCGACCATCATTTTGCATGACATGATCCACAAAGAGGTTGAGGTGTGTGTGGATGACATGATTGTCAAATCCAAAGAGCACAAGGCCACTACATCGCACTAGAAAAATTATTTCAACAGATCAAAGAATACAGATTGAGGTTAAACCCACAAAAATACACCTTCGGCGTAACGACAAGGAAAATGCTGGGCTTTCTAATCACGCAAAGGGGAATTGAAGTAGATCCTTCCAAAATCAAGGTCATCTTAAAAATGCTACAACGAAGGACAGAAAAAGAAGTTCGTGGCTTTTTGGGTAAAGTGCAATTCATAAGACGATTTATCTCTAAATTAACCTTGACTTGTGAACCACTATTTGGTCTCCTAAAGAAATGAAAGAAGTTCTGATGGGACGATCGATGTTAGTTTGCCTTTGAGCAGGTCAAGCAATACCCCCAGAATCCACCTGTGTTGTTGCCACCAGAGCCGAGAAAGTCTCTGATTCTATATCTGTCAATATCCAAGTCGACCATGGGGTGCATGCTAGCTCAAGAATCTGAAGATAGAGTAGAGAAGGCCATTTATTACTTAAGCAAGAAGATGCTAGACTACGAGACCCGTTAACTCCCTTGTAGAAAGCTTGCTTAGCCTTGGTATGGGCTATCAGGAAGTTGAGGTACTACTTGTTATCTCACTCTGTAATCTTGGTTTCGAGATTAGATCCCATTAAATATCTCTTTAAGAAACCAGCACTTACAGGTAGGTTAGCTCGTTGGTTGCTTCTTCTCTCCGAATTTGATCTCAAGCATATTACACAAAGCCAGTTAAAGGAAGAGCTGTAGTGGAATTCCTAGCTAACCACCTAGTAGAGGGCTATGAGGCAGTGGAATATTTGTTCCCAGATGAAGACATTCTGTAAGTCGAAAAGGAAACTTGGACGATGTACTTTGACGGAGCGTCTAATCAATATGGTTATGGGATAGGTGTGCTGCTGATAGCACCCGATGATTTCCATATACCCTTAACCTTCAAACTCCAGTTCAAGGTGTCCAACAACAAAGCAGAATATAAAAGCGTGCATTGCTGGCTTAAAAACTGGCCTAGAACTAGGGGTAATAAGGTTGGATGTCATTGGGGACTCAAACTTGGTTGTTTCTCAAGCAAATGGAGACTAGAAAGTCAAAAAAGAGAAAATAAAGGTCTACTATCAGGCCATGGATATTCTGATTCCGAGGTTTGAAAAACTGACATTTACGCATCTATTAAAAGAGAACAACCGGTTCATTGATGCACTAGCAACTCTATCTTCTATGGTAGACATCCCACTGGGAGTGAAGATGTGTCCAATCA
Organism: Camellia granthamiana; assembly: GCA_036172215.1. Lineage (NCBI taxonomy): Eukaryota > Viridiplantae > Streptophyta > Magnoliopsida > Ericales > Theaceae > Camellia > Camellia granthamiana. Next base: position 38,814,566 of record CM069905.1, read on the forward strand.
TTATCAAACAGAAATACATGCCGGCTTATGAAACCATCGCTGCTATAGATGAAGTTCAAGACAAGAACCCCTGGTACTATGACATTTGGAACTTTCTGGAAAATGAGGTATATCCGCTAGGGGCAAATACCAAGGACAAACGGGAAATACGGCGTCTGGCCGTCCAATTTATCATCTACAGGGGTAAGATGTATAAAAGAGGTCATCTAGGAATGTACAAGTTGTGTGTGGAGGAAGAGGAAACGAAGCGTGTCATGTAGGCTATCCATGGAGGAGAATGTGGGGCACACGTGAATGGTGTGATGCTAGCTAGGAAGACCCTCAGATAAGGTTATTACTGGTCAACCATAGAGGAGGATTGCATTCGTTTTGTACAGCGGTGCCACAAATGCCAGATCCATACCAATCACATGAACATACCGCTGTCTAAGCTCTACAATATGACTTCGCCATGGCATTTCTCAGTTTGGGGCATTGACATTATTGGTGCAGTCTCGCCAAAGGGATCAAACAAACATGAGTTCATTCTGGTTGCAATTGACTACTTCACAAAGTGAGTGAAAGCTCAGTCCTATGCAGTGTTGAAAGCATTGCATGTAGCCAAGTTTATACGAAATAACATCATCTGCTGGTACGGAGTTTCGAATGAGATCATATCAGATAACGGCTCACACTTCAAAAAAGAGGTGATGGATCTACTTGAGAAATACAACGTGGCTTTTCATAAGTTATCAACATACAGACCACAGACCAATGAAGCTATTAAGGCCGCTAATAAGAATATCAAGAATATCTTACGGAAGATGGTGGAAACCTACAGGGACTGGCCGGATAAACAACCGTTCGTGCTCTGGGGCTACAGAACCTTAATCCGAACATCTACAAGGGCAACCCCCTATTCCCTCGTCTATGAGATGGAGGTTATCTTGCCAATTGAAATTGAAGTGTCGTCGCTACGAATGTTGTTTAATGAGAAAAGACTAAGGGCGTTGTATCATGTCCAGGGCTACTAGCGCAAAATTACTAGGGCTTTTAACAAGAAAGTTAAGTCCAGGAATCTCAAGGAGGGAGACATGGTACTGAAAGACAACCGGGCTCCCATCCACAACCCTAGGGGTAAGTTCCGACCCAATTGGACTGATCCTTACATCATCAAATCTATCTAGTCAGGAAGGGCGATTATTCTCATGGACCTAGATGGCCTGGAGTTTTCACAGCTGATCAATATGGACCAGTTAAAGAAATACTATCCCTGAGAGGCTCGCTAGGCTGTAAACCTAGAAGAGCGACCTAGGCAAAAGTTAGAGCATAAAAAATTAGAAATAAAGAAAAACTAAGCTCGCAAGGTTGAAAACCCTAAAGGGTGACTTTGGCAAAAGTTAGAACGCAAAAGGAGAGAGTTAATACTCGAGTGAACCTGAACTGAACTACGTAAGGCCTAATTCCCATCTTTGGGATACGTAGGCAACTTCATCTCGAAGTTCGGCCATAACCATCCCCAACTCAACTGTCCTATTCATTTATTTTTTATCAGGCCATCTTTCTCTATTATCAGTTAGCTAGATTATGTGATCTTCAGTATGGCGGCAGAAGGGCCGGTATGATGAATGCAGTTATGGACAGCTACGATCTGTTGATTCAAGCTGTACATCTTGAGGGTTGATTCCGTGCGTATTGGGCAGTGATCATTCCCAAAAATTGTTTTGAAAAGTTTTAATAAAAGTTGATTTTGTTCAAAATTTTACCTTTTACAACTTAGACTATTTTGGGACCAAAAGAAAAATTCTTAGTGCTCACAACTTTAATTCCATTGATTTCAACACAAAAGTACATTCTCCAAACTCTCTAATTTAAATCAAAGTTGCTTTTACATCATAAAACTTGAAAATAAAGGTCAAAGCAATAAACTAGGGGCATAGATGAGATCAAGTGTTCCTGCGTCCTCTGCTCGTGCTTACGAAAGTCTCTGTCTCCAAAGTTGGCCCAACCTATGCCTCATCCTCAAGCCAAGCCGAGCCAAGCACTCGCTAGAAAGGGCATAACTGAAGCTAGGGACAGGGGCCAGAAGCTCTCTCGTCCTCCAAGCAGTGAGATATCGAGTCAAGTGTGAACCACAAAGTGAAAATGGGACCGGGTATTCTACCCCCTCATCTGGACGAGTCTGGTCATGTCTAAACTGGCGCCTAAATCGAAAATGAAAATAGAACACGCAGTGCATGAGGCCAATCAATTGAATACCCGGCTATTGGGATATGCTGTAGCTCATCTCAGTCAAATTAAGCCAGGGGTAACACCAAGCTATGTCCATTGTAGATCTGCTGCATATCCAGTTGCACCACCATCCCTCATTAGGAAAACCCATTAGTCGCTGGCCAAAAAAATAAGCTCGGGCTGAATATTCAAGGCAAGGGTCCACCACTTTCAGCTTATCCATGAGCCATACCTGGGAAGGGATGAAAAATAAGAGAGATTAAATAATAGAAAGATGTACGTTGAGAGAAAATGAAAGAAAGGGCTTTGAGAGAAAATAGAGCATAAGTGCGAAGTGATGTGAGAATCACATATTTAAGAAAGGGTGAGAAACAATACCTGGAGCAGGAGTGGACTCCCCACAAACCTGGTGGTCTTCCGCCAATGAAAAGCATCTAAACCCATCAGGGTCTCGGCCAGTGCCAAACCAATACAACTCTTACTCTCTTTCAGCCATTAGGCTACTTCGATTAGCTTAATGTTGGCTCCGCTATAACTAGGGGCAAGAAAAAAATGCGCGAGCATGCATAAACCGAGGGCATGTTACCAAAAGCCTCACCAGAGAAGGTCACCTCTGTCTCCAAGGTTAGAAAACCGATGAATCAAATCGGGTACATCTAGCTCTCTGTCATGAGCCAAAGATCGAGCTTCGTGCAAAGTAAGCCCACACATCCATCCTAAAGCCAGAGCATGGCCAAAACGGGGCCAAGGCATGATTTCCTCGTCGCATCGGGATTCCAGCAATGCTTGAAACTTTTCAAGAGTTAGACACATTCATGTGCTCCAAAGTGAAATACATGTGTAATTGGGTCCCAACATCGAGCCACGACATGGAGGAACGGAAAACAAAGTGGAGTACAACTCAACGAAAAAAGCGTATTTATGCTGAAACCTCAGAAATTCACCTTTTTCGTGCTATCTAAAGTGGTTATCTAATCTTTGAGTTTCTCTACAAGGAAGATCTCCATTTTCAATGAAAACAACAGCTAAAATGAGGTTCTGATGAAGAAATTGCAAATGAGGACCTTTTGTAGAAGATAGGGCTGTGAGTGAAGGCCAGTTGTTAGCCATCTGGTGGATCACAACAAGTGGTTGGCCGCCCACTTTTAGTGGCCTGCCCGCCCACTTTTTGTGGCCGGCCGTCCACTTTGTGGCATGAACTGTTTGGCATTTTGGTTTTGTCCTGCTCTTTGTGTCTTGGGGTTTTGTTTTGAGTCTTTTGTTTATAACAAGTGTGTCTAGTTGTGTTTACGTTGTTTTTATTTTGTTTCCCATTTATCGAGTTATATTTTGTATTTTGGTCATTAGTCAGTTCATTACCTCGTTCAGAATATCGCTCCAATACAAGCATTCTTGGTTTCAAATTCAACTGCATTTTCATTCCATGCAAATGTGGTGCTCATGATGCAAAAACAATAACTCTTTTCATAAAACTACAAGGTTTTCCCCCGATCGTAGTTTTTTACAAAAGAGAGTACAGGTTTTCAAAAGCAAAAGTAAAAACTAATTGAAGCTATACATGTGCTAAGCTACCAAAATAAAAAAAAAATAAAAATAAAAAAACTAAGCAAAAGAGTACAAAAATCTACACCAATCGCATCAAACTCGAGAGGCCCTCTTCGTCCTCGTTCTTGGAGAGGACTTAGGGACACTGTCTCCATCGGCACCGTTATCAGAATCGGACTCCATGCTAGAGCTGGTATCATCATCTCCGCTCCATGACTCAAAACTAGCCTTAGCGTCCTCCTCGCTCTCTGATCCTAAGCCAGCATCATCGTCCCCGCTCTCAAACTCAGAGCGAAGGCTCACTGCTTCCTCAGAGTCGCTGGTCTCAATATTATCCCCACTCAAAATTGACTCTGAGCTGCTCCAACTCTGAGCACCTCTACCCCTACCTTGACCTCGACGCTCATCTCGGCCGCGTGCTAGAGCCTGTCTACCTCTCCTCTCTACCGCTGGAGGAGGTGCCGCCGGTGCTGGTGCTGCTGCTGGTGGTGCCCTCGGTGCAGATGGAACCTAAAAAAACAAACATCAACATATCGGATACAGTGTATCTATTGTTGCAGAATGAGGCATGCAGTATGAGTATGATACAGAAAATAGATGCAGCATGAGTGTAGTGTGTCAGTACAGTGTGTTAGTATAGTGTATCAGAATGCATGTTAGTTTACCGTATGAGTATCGTATGTTAGTGAGAATATGGCATGTCAGTACAGTGTGGGAAGCAATTCAATGCATGAGGGAAAAGGAAGTATACCTGGATACGTGCAAAGCGAGTAGCATCTCCCTCCTCTGCACCATGTGAACTAGAGAGGCAATCAACTCAAGGAGGCCCTCTGTGTACTCTATGGGTGTGCCTACAAGTGAAGTTGAATAATTAGTATCTGAGAAAGGAGAATGCGGGATGCAAGATGTCAAGTGTGGTCCGTACCTGACGTGTACCTGAGGCTCTAACATACACGCGCCCCGTCTCTAGTGGCTCGATTGGGAGCTGATAGACCGTTTCGCTCGGCCACCCGTAAGGAATCGTGGTAGGAATCGCCAGCCAGCCGACAGCCTGCACAACGAAAAGTGCCTCTCCAATACCAGCCTCGACCTCCTAAGTAGCCTCTCCAGCAAAAGGAGCACCTGTCGCGTCGCCCACATGAACTCTAGTCAAGGGTGGCATAAGATGCGTCCGGATAAAGGTCGTCTAATCTCTGTCCCCTTGGTAGTAGTCAACATCCAGCCCCATCATATATTGAATAATGGCCTCATCTGAGAGGCTATCAGTTGTCCTCATGGATGCTGAGGGCAGTATAAGAATAACTGGGGCAGACAAGCCCAGTGTCTGACATACAAACCGCTCTTCCGAGAACCAAGCCCGGGAAATAGGCCCTCCAGCAAAATCCCGTATTGAGAGGTAGCCCAAGCCCTAGCATACTGGTCCCTGACTCCAGTTGGCATCATCGCCTATGCCTACCAGGTGATCTGCAAATAGAGATGGTACAAGTTGTTAGTTACTGTCAGTTATCAGAATATGGCTCAGAACAATAGCAATGGGAATAAATCAGAAATGATTGTGAGTTTCGGATTACCTCACGGGCGACCACTGTGTTGAAGTAGCGACGATAGAAGGCAAAGGTCATGTCCTTGCAGCTGCAGCTGCAGCAGTGGCACCTGCCATCATATTGCCGTGAGTAGGGCACGGCCGGAGCAATCTCATCCATCGGCTCTGGAGCCAAGGCCGGGAAATAGGCATAAACGCACAGTTGTAAGAAAAGATCAGCAGTGTACATCAACGGTCTGTGAACAGATATTAAACAGAAAGTGCAAAATAGAAGACACAATGCATGAGCAGATATAAGGTAGAAAATGCAAAGCAAAAAGCATAAGAAGAAGTAAACAAAATCGAAGGTGCAGTGCATACCTCACAGGCTCTCCAGTAGCCTTCAACCCTGTCTCCCTTCATACGAGAAGTGGAGCTCATGTAGTCGTAGAGTATGGCAAGGCCAGCTCCCTAGTCGTAAAACCGGACCCAAGACAGGGTCATAAGGGCGCTCAACAAGTACAAACCCACGGTATTCCACTTGTTTGAGAATAAGTGGTACCAAGAAGGTACATCAAGAAGCCCTGAGCGTATTGTTTTACCTCCTTCTGTGTCTTAGGCTAACTCCTGCGGAAGCACTTGAGGAACCAACTATATCGCACCATAACTGGCCTGTATAGGGGTGGGCTCACTCCGAGTAGGTAGATCCAGGCTGCCTCCCATTGGCCTATGTCTATGTCAAAAGGGGGGTCATCGTCATCTCTCCAGTGAAAGAAAAGTGGAAGGAGTTGGTGGTATCCCACCACCTCTCCACTAATGCTCCGAGTAGGGCCCGGCTAGCCATGTGGCGCGTAAACCTAGCACAAAGTAAGCCAAAGCCTGCCTCATCAACAAGGTCACGAACCCAGGGGGAGAGTTCGTGATACCAATCCCTAGTCAGCACTGCCCTGTAACCCCTACAGGAGCAAGAGTCCTCCTATGGGAAAGAAAGAGTGAATCAAATGAAAGACAATAATAAAAGAAAAGTCAGATGAAAGGTAGTGCAAGACTATCAGATGAAAGGTAGTAAAGCATAAAAATAAAGTTGGTACCTCAGTAGCACCGTGGGAAAGGTGGGAGTCTAGCTCACTCAGCAAAATATCCTCCGGCACGCCATCAGCGAAATCATCAAAGCGCCTGATGCCTGTAGGCGCCATCATGTGCGTACGGGGGTGGTCAGTGACCGGATTAAAGGGCCTCACCCTCAATGGTAGTAACTCAAGCTTGGGCCCTGGGGCGAAGACCTCTGTCTCTGCCTCAAAATCAACGGCAATGTCCTCTGCTACCTCGCCAGCCTCATTAGCTATAAGCTCCTCAACCTCGACAACAGGTGGAAGCATAGGTACCTCGAGAGGAGAACTGTCATGAGAGACATCATCTGCCATTTAGAAAGTGGGTGAAAACTGAAGAATAATGGAGAAAAGAGGAAAAACTTAGAAAAAGTCAACCCTAGGAGAAAGAAAATAGAAGAAAAAGTCAAAACCCGTGAAAGTTCACAAAACCCAAGAAAAACTCGAGGGAAACATGCCTAAAGTGTTGAAAACCCTGAAAAACCAACAAAAACAAAATCTGATCGGTTCAAAGTGAAAAAGACCAAAGAGGGTTTACGAATATAGTTTGCGTAGGGCATTGGAAAACGCATACAAAGCACAAATCTAGAGAGATGAAGCACCTAGAGAGAGGGAGAGTGATTTTGGTTATGTGGGTATGAGAAAATGAGGTTTGGTGGTGTATTTAAAGAGACCCGTGCCGAAATCCTATTTTTGCCCCCGAAATTGCATTAGTGGCCGACAAGCCACTAAAAGGGGGCGGCCGTACCCTATTAGTGGCCGGCAAGCCCTTTTGTGGCCGGCAAGCCACTTTTGTGGCCCAGTGCTGATTTTGTTCCCCTTTTGCCCTAATAGTGTATGAGAGGTCCTCTTTTGGGTTTGGAAAGAAGGATTGAGGTATTTGAATTGGATTTGATTTTTGAGGAGCTCAAAATTGTATTCCGGTTGCGCCGTTCCAATGCTCGCTAAACTCCAGTGCGTGAACATGCCCCAATTTTAACTATGAACAAGTTGTATCCTTTTGAGCATTTTGCCAAGCCTCCGAGGAGGTAAGTCGGAGGTTGTCGTCGAACGTCGCTTTTATTTGTTTTGTCAATTTACATATTTGATATCTTCTTTTGCATAGGAGAAGCTGTAAAAGCCGCACTGGAAGGATCCACATCAGCCCAGAAAGCAAATGTATAGCGGAGACAATTGTAAAATAATTTGTAACCAATAATTGTGCTAATAAGAAATTATTTTACTAATAACAATATTTCAATCTGCAATTCAAATGCGCGCTTACAATCGATTTTGTGTGACATTCCCACACAAAATAACAAATAATTGCGTTTTTTACAATATTATTGTACGCGCCGTTCAGTTGGCCTAAACTATCTCGGAATTCAGATACAACATTCTTTCTGATGTTGATAAATGTGTTTATGCCTTGACGGCTAACAGTTGTATATTCATTCGATTGCGGCGGCATTATAACGGGAACACGCCGCAACACAACAAAATGGTCTATTTCTGTGCCCCTTACCATACATCCAGTTCGTGGGTCACCACTAGACCACAGAAATACATCTTCAAACTTAGGCGTATACGCAGCATTAGGAAACTGGTCCAACACAACGACAAATTCACACTGGCCATTATCAAATATACCAGATGGATCAATGTTCACAGTTTATTCTACAGTCTGAGTAGGGACATCACGCATGTCGCTTTCAAGACCAGGCGTATCAGCAGCAACTTCGGCGAGACCACCAGTTTGACGTACAACTACACCCTGGATGTAGAACGATAACAGCTTCAATTTTCGAGATGGTCGTTCATCCCTTTCAGTACCAACCTCTGGCAAATCGAAATGGAAAAAATGAGGCTCATCATACGGGACAAAATCATCAATCCTCCAGATAGAATCACACAACGATTTAGACATAAATCGTTTTTTTTTTGTAATAATTTTGTTTCCGTAGTTTAAAATATCTTCGACCGGAAACACCAGATCTGCTCGATGTTGTCCAACGGCGACTAAAATTTAATTTAGTTCTGGCAGTATATGGACGCCGTTGTGAAAAACGGAAAGTAGTCACCATAATCGATGATGTTATGAATCTTACATTAAATGCATCACATCGATTTTATTTTATAGGCTCCAAATGTTGACCGTGACATGGGTCAACATGAACAGTTATTGTTTTAAAAACCATGTTCCTGTATAACGTATGGCCAAGAATAATAACAGATCACAAACGATACAGAAACACCAAAGCGTGGGCCATACGTATGTTAACTGTTTTGCCTTTCCGCCTGTGCTTACCTTTAAATTTAAATTTCCCGCTTGCGCTTGCCTTTTTAGATTTTTAATCCTGGCCGCAGATCTGGGCGCGGAGCGGAGCGGAGCCCCTAGACGACAACACGGCGCAATTTGCGGAGGGGAGCACCAATCGGGGGACGACACGTGGCGCGGGGGGAGCGTCCCAGGTAATATTAGTGGGACGCTCCTAGGCACCTATATAACTCACTCCCTAACTCTCTTCCACCAGTATAGTTTTTGGGAAAGTGACTTGCGTCATCCGAGAGAGTTAGTGACGTCATAGAGAGTGAGTTATGGCATCAATGCGACGTCGTTTTAGAGATGCGTTTTAAATTGATTATTCTCCCAACTCTGTGGAATGGGATATATAAGAACATGAATTAGCCATTGATGCCCCATATAAGAATTGTGTGTCTAACAATTCTAACAGACCGCTGCGCTATCATAATGTCTCAAGAAATACAACAAGCCGATCTTACAGATGGTATACATGAAAATGAAGAGGGCGATTTGGAAACCCAAATCATAGATGCGACATCAAACGTACCAGTATCCAACATACCAATAACAAATCCAAAGATAGGCGATGCGGTGTGGCAGAAACTCACATTCAAGTCTATGATAATTGACAAATGCAAGTTAAGCTACAGGCCACAGTGTCCATTTAATTCTACTGGTCGCGTCGAAGTGTCCATTTAATTCTACAGTGTCCATTCGATGAAGATACGGCAATGGCGGATTAAATGAAATCCGATCATAATTGGATGACAACTTGTCATAATTGAGCCAGAAACATTTGGGATCGCCATTTCTTACTAGTGCCAGTGCTTCGTCCTTGGTGGCGGCAGCAAGTGCGTCGCGATATATATTTTCTTTGTTATTCTGGTTAGCGCAGCGGCCCCCCTCACGGAATTCGCCCCATTCCGTGTAGTCTCCGTGTTTGGAGATATATTCCAGCACATTCTGATGGTTGAAAGCCCCTTGAACATTGGGATGGAAATGGCGATTAGTTCGATCGTGAGTAACGTCGAAGAACCGTTCATTCTGCGTCTGAAAACGGTATGGAAATTAGACAAGAGCATGGAGATGTGGTTGCCCGTCCTCATGTAATTCATGTGCAACCCTCACATAATTTGGTGGCCTGGTTGTGAACAACTCCCTAATTTTCTCTAATAATCTCTCTTTAGGTATGGAACATTGGGCATATGTGAGGAAAATGTTCTTATTTTGGACTCTAAAATGCCGTCGTACTGATGCCATAACTCACTCTCTATGACGTCACTAACTCTCTCGGATGACGCAAGTCACTCTCCCAAAAACTATACTGGTGGAAGAGAGTTAGAGAGTGAGTTATATAGGTGCCCAGGAGCGTCCCACTAATATTACCTGGGACGCTCCCCCCGCGCCACGTGTCGTCCCCCGATTGGTGCTCCCTTCCGCAAATTACGCCGTGTTGTCGTCTAGGGGCTCCGCTCCGCGCCCAGATCTGTGGCCAGGATTAAAAATCTAAAAAGGCAAGCGCAAGCGGGAAAGTTAAATTTAACAGTGGCAAGCGCGAGCGGGAAATTATATAAGCCAAAATAATTGGGGGTTTTAATTATTTTGCAATGGAGCCGTCCGATCTAGGTCAATTTAGGCGGTTGATATTAAAATACGAGCCGGATCTTTTACTGCTGCACTGGTCCTTGTTGGTCGTCGGCGAAAACTGACCAATGCACCTACTACCTTCATGGACCTTATGAATAGAGTGTTTAAATCATTTCTAGATGAATTTATTGTTGTGTTTATTGATGATATCCTGATTTACTCCAAAAGGAGGGAAGAGCATGAGAATCATTTGAGAATTGCCCTACAAACTTTGAGAGAAAAGAAATTATACGCTGAACTGTCCAAATGTGAATTCTGGCTTGACAGTGTGGCATTTTTGGGTCATGTAATCAACAAAGATGGTGTTTCTGTTGACCCTCAGAAAATTAAAGCTATTATGGAGTGGCCTAAACCGACAAATGTGACAGAGATTAGAAGTTTTCTGGGACTTGCAGGTTACTACAGGAGATTTGTAAAAGACTTTTCCATGCTTGCCATGCCATTGACCCAGTTAACTTAGAAGAATGTGCCATTTGATTGGAACGAACAAAGAGAGGCAACCTTCCAAGAGTTGAAAACCAGGTTAGCGACTGCACCAATTTTAACTTTGCCTAATGGTACTGATGAGTTTCAAGTTTACAGTGATGCTTCCTACAAAGTTTTAGGGTGTGTATTAAACGGAAAAGTGATTGCCTATGCTTCTCGACAACTCCGACCTCATGAAAAGAATTACCCAACGCATGATCTTAAATTGGCAACAGTGGTGGTTGCTTTGAAAATCTGGCGTCACTACTTGTATAGGGTAACTTGTGAAGTGTATACAAATCATAAGAGCCTCAAATATTTCTTTACCCAAAAGTAACTGAACATGAGACAAAGAAGGTGGCTAAAGTTGATTAAAGACTATGATCTGCAGATTCTGTATCATTCGGGGAAGGCAAATACCGTGGCAGATGCCTTGAGCCAAAAATCCATTGCAAATTTGTCATGTTTGCTGTCTAATAGAAAAGAATTGCTAGACGACCTGAAACGAAAGGAGATTGAAATTGTCTTGCGAGGGCAAGGTGGGATTTTAACTGCTATTTCCGCTCAACCTACAATTCTTGACGAGATCAAACAGAAGCAATGTGAAGATGAATACTTGAAAAAGATCATAGAGGAATTTGATTCAAAGCCGAGGCCGGGATTTGTGTTTGTGAATGACGTGCTAAAATTTCAAAACCGTCTTTGTGTACTCGATTGTTGCGATTTGAGAAAACGTGTTATAACCGAAGCTCACAGCAACAAGTTTGACGTGCACCCGGGGAACACGAAAATGTATCACAATTTGAAACAGAATTTTTGGTGGCCTGGAATGAAAAAGGGTATTGCAGATTTTGTGGCTAGGTGTCTACATTGTCAACAGGTTAAAGCTGAACATCAACGACCCGCTAGTTTGTTACAACCACTCCCAATACCAGAATGAAAATGGAAGCACATAACCATGGATTTCGTAGTGGGATTGCCTCATTCTTCTCAAGGTATGGACTCTATCTGGGTCATTGTAGACCGTTTAACTCAGTCTGCCCATTTTTTGCCTGTCAAAACTATTTATTATGCGGATAAATTAGCTAGCTTGTATGTGAACGAAATTGTGAGATTGCATGGCATACCGGTATCTATTGTATCTGACAGGGATTCGAAGTTTGTGTTAAGATTTTGGCAGAGTTTGCAACAATCTTTGGGGACATAACTAAGGTTGAGTAGTGCCTATCACCCACAGACAGATGGACAAACTGAACGAACTAACCAAACTTTAGAGGATATGCTCAGAATGTGTGTGTTAGATTTCCAGGGGAATTGGGAGACCTATTTGCCATTAGCTGAATTTGTGTACAACAACAGTTACCATTCAAGCATTGAAATGGCTCCTTACGAAGCTTTGTATGGAAGAAAATGTCGTTCTCCGATATGTTAGGCTGAAGTAGGTAATAGACCTTTGTTAGGACCGGAGCTTGTGCAAGAAACAACCGAGAAGGTGAAACTGATCCAACAACGTCTGAAAACTGCAAAGTCGGCAGAAGAGCTATGCTGATGTTTGAAGAAGAGATAGGGAATACGAAGTTACGGACCATGTGTTCATAAAGGTGACCCCGATGAAGGGTCAAACTCGGTTTGGTGTTAAGGGCAAGTTGGCGCCAAGGTACGTTGGACCTTATAAAGTCCTTGAAAAGATCAATCCAGTATCATATCGGGTAGCTTTACCGCCGATGATGGAGCATATGCACAATATATTTCATGTATCGATACTTCGAGAGTATTTGAGAGATCCGCTCTATGTCATTGAACCAACACATGTGCTCTTGAAGGACGACTACACTTATGAGGAAAGACCTATCCAGATTGTGAACCATAGGATCAAAAGATTGAGAAACAAGGAAACACCGCAGGTAAAAGTTGATCGGCAAAACCACGGAGGAACCTATGCAACATGGGCAACCGAAGAAGATATGATGAAGAGATATCCGGATTTGTTTCCATTGGACCCAATGTTGTTCCAGAACAAAGGTAAATCGAGTTTAGGGGACCAAACTCTTTTAAGGGGGGAAGACTGTAACAACCCCGACCTCTGATTAACGTTAATCCATGATCGAGTATGCCTAATTAGTAATTAAGGAGAAATTCTGAATTAAAATGCATGTGTGTGTTGCATCATTGTGTTTATATATATTAGGCGTAGAAAGATCTGTTCACGTTTTAGTTTCAGTTTGCGAATTGAAAGTCTTATCGGCGTCCGAATCAGAAATTGACTTGATATATGTGCTAATTAGGATTTATAGAATTTTATGGTAGGTTTAATTAAAATTCGGTTCGGAATGATTACACTAGATTAAAATAATGTCATTTGATTAGTTTGGATTAATTACTACCTAAGGCACCATTTTGAGCCCACTCACTTCTTTTTCTTGATTCCATCACATTGTGAGCTCATCCAAGAGAGAGAGTCAAACGTGAGATAGAGAGATGGAGAGGAGAGTTGAACTCAACAAGAAAATTCTTGAAGGTAGGGGAAGTTGAAGAGAATTTGGAAGATTAAGCTACCACACTTGAGAATTCAAGACTTAAGGTAGGCATTCACCCTCTTAACTATGAAATTGAATTGCTAGTACAAGAATTCTAGTGAGTTAAATGAACTCATGTAAGGATTAAGCTAAGAATTGGTCAATTGAAGCTCAATGCATACATGCATATGTAATTCATGCCATTTGAAGTTGTTTTTCTAAGGAATTCTTGCATGCATGTCTTAATCCAAGCTTTGTTCTAGAAATTCTTCATGTTCTATGTCATATTGTCATAGTTGATCATGTTTTTGAGTTGAACATTGCATTTGGTCATGTTTTGGGGAACCTTGGTTCAAAGAATTGCATTCAAGTCATGTTCATGAATTAATCTTGAGTTTCAAGTTAAATTTTTGTACAATTGGCAAGCCTTTGGGCCATGATTTCTTGTTATAGTTCTTTAAACATGTTGTATTATGAGTCTTCATGTATTTCCTCAAGCTTTGGCCCAGAAAAATGAGTTTTGGATGCTTCAAAGGTTGAATTTAAGCTTGGTGATCAAATCTAGAATTTCTAGAAATTTGATCCACGCTCGAGCAGGGAACTTTATGCTTGAGCGTGCACTCTGAGTACATGCACTTACGCTCGAGCGACGATGGTTACGCTCGAGCGTGAAATGCATATACCCAGAAGTTTTTATGTTTTGCAGTCTGCTCGAGCGAAGGAATCTACGCTCGAGCGAGAGTCTGAGTTTCACGCTCAAGCGGGGGTCGAGCGTCCGTTGAGCATGAAAAACATGTAACCAGTACTTTTTCTAGTTTGCATGTATGCTCGAGCGGGGAAAGTCACACTCGAGCGGAGCTTCATTGTCTGCATATCCGCTCGAACGGGGCAAGCCATGCTCGAGCGTGGACCTTATTTTCAACAAGCTTCAAAAAATGTTTTCCAATGCATTCTTGCATCATCATTCCATCCTAGGCATTCCTAGGCCATGTTTAAGATTCCATAATGAGGATTAAAGGTTAGAAACACACTAAGAGCCAACAAAGTAAGTTATGTACAATTAGAACGTGTTTCAAGTGTGTGTCTGTTATGTGTTATGTAGGTCACGTGCCACGTACCGTTTGACCAATCTGCTCCGTCTATTTGTCTCAAGGCCAACTGTGAGTAATAACATAGTAAAGTTATGTTCAACCTTATTTATTTTCTGTATGATGAAATAAAAATTGCTTTCTGAAATGTTATGTTCTGTACAATGAATGATTGTCCAAATTCTAATATGTATTCATGACATCCTTAGCATCATGTGATATCTGTTGGCTGTTACCCGGTATCGGAGGTTCCATCATAGAACTTGATAGGTCTGCACTTTGTTACCCATACCGGAGGCTCCATCATGGGGCTCAGCGTGTTTATTCTCTGTTACCCGGATCCGGAGGTTCCTTTATGGAACTTGTTATTCGTAACCCTCACGTGTCTGCATCTGTTCTGTATCTGCTCTGTTAATGCTAATGGATGTATCACATATATTTAAGCATACCTCATGATTTCTGTATAAGATCTGGACAAATTATGAATTTGATATGAAACTGAATTATGATTTCTGAATTTGTACAAACTGATTCATTGAAACCCTTTACTCTGTTATTGTTCACTGAGCTTTCGCTCACAGTTTATATTATGTATGTAGGTGAGCCGGCGCGTGATCAGGGCCAAAGTTGACAGCCTTCATTTCTGTTTTTGTCAGCCAACCGTTGTGCCTCCCGAGGAGGTTCCAATCGAAGTCTAGTTACATGGCTGTTTTTGTACTTATGTTTGTTTCTGTCTGTTTTGTACAGTTGGGTTCTGGATATTACACTCTTGTAAATGTTTTGTAATTATGTTATCCTTTGACCGACATGCTTATGTATATACAAGTTTTGAAATATTCTGTCCCATGTATGTTACCACAGCTCATTGGACCTTGTCTTTTTTTTATAATTGCTTCCGCGGCCCCTTACTATGTGCTTATCTGTTATGAGGCCTTTGGTAATCCACGGATTACTGGCCGGTTACGATGCTGAACCTACAGGGGCGGGTTTGGGTCGTGACAATTAGTTTCAATCAATCATTCACAGATTAATGAAAACTTACATCTAATGCATTTATTCATTGAAAGGAAAGTGAAAAAGAAAGTGAAGAAGAAAAAAAAAAACAAAAGTGAAAAACAAAAGCAGAGAATGAGAGGAGAGTGGGGTGTACCTCAAGGCTAAACCTGGAGATGGACTGGACTGGTGGATCTACAGATTTGGCCAGCGAAGAGGCGCCTTCGCAGATCTGGTGGAGATGCAGATGGCAAGGGGGAGGGCGGTGTATGGAACGCCGTACAGAAGGTAGAAGGAGGTGGAAGAGGGGAGAGAGGAGATTAGGGATTGAAGGGCACGACTCTGACACCACCATGCCGTTCCGCCGACTGACGATATGAATGATTCATCTCCGCCACGTCTCAACACCAATAACAATCGCTAATATAGATATATATGTATATGTATATGTACATGTAAATAATATGATCTATATGTATGTATGAGGAAGCAAATGGGCGGCAGCGGTGGCCGCACTGCCGCCATAAAGGTGAGGTTCAGATAGGTAGCCACCGCCACCATAAAGGTGAGGTTCATATCGGCATGGTGAAGACGAGAAAAGAGAAATAAGAGAGAAAATACACCCATGTGCACGCGCGAGAAAGAGAGAGAGAGAGAGAGAGAGAGAGAGAGAGAGAGGTTTTGCTTAAGGTTTGGTTTGAAAAATAATATATATATGGATGATTTGGTCATTTTGTAGGAACTTGTCCTTATGGATAAAGTATTTTAAGGTGTGGTTCTTTAGGCAATTAATCTAATAGCATTGCTAAATGCCCCTACCTTTTCCTTTTGGAACCCCACTTCTTCTATTCTTTTTTATTACAATTTTTCCTTAACACCAATTTCCAGTTTTATCCATCTCTATCATTCCAACCCTAACCCTAACCCTCCATCTCCACCTCCACTCCATTCTATTTCGGCCGACAGCCTCTCTCTCTCTCTCTCTCTCTCTCTTCTTCTTCTTCTTCTTCTTCTTCTTTAACAGATTCGACCACCCTCCACTCCGTCATCGTCGCCCCTCCAATCTTCATCCTCACCAACAACCCTCCTTCTTCTTCCTCCACATTTTCTCATCTTCATCCTCACTATCACCGTCGACCACATCTTCACCAAACCCTAGCCACCGCGAGGGAGAGAGATCGAACGACAAAGATCAAGTAAGGCAGAGAGAGCAAAACATAGATCAAGCGAGAGAAAGAGAGAGACGACCCAGATCAGGGAAAGTGGTGGTGGTGTGTCTGGTCTTTTTCTTCTTCTTCTCCTCAAATCGATTCAGCGAATGGAGAACCATCGTCGTAATCTCCACCACTGTGATTTGGAAGAAGAAAAAAAAGAAAAAAAAAAAAAAAGGGAGTCGCGATTGTCAGAGGTTATTGAAGGGTGGTCACCGGTAGGGGAGGTGCTGGGAGATCGCCGGAGGGTTAGGACTACCGACTGAAGTTGGTGGGGATGAGATTAGGGTTGGGGGCTAGGGTTTGTGTTTGGTTTGGAGTTAAGGATATAATTGATATTAAGGTAGGGGTTCAAAGAGAAAATGGGATAAACTCATTTTTTTGGGTTGGGTTCAAAAAAGTAAAGGGGCTAAAGTAAAAAGGTGAGAGCAAATAACAGCTCTCTTAATCTAAACCATCAACCTATTTTAGTAAAGTAAAATCGATAGAAAAAATGTATTTTAATTATTAAAATCAATGAAAATATACATAAAATATTTAAAATATCTTGTTTCATTGAATTTAATTAATAAATTACCATTTTTTCGTCAATTTTATTTAATGGAAATAGATAGATGATTTAAATAGAAAAAAAAAATCAAAATATTAAAATTTAAATTGATATTAAAATTTTTTTTTGTTATAATTTTTTTTTTTTTTTTGTAAATTTTCCATAAAAATTTAATTTAATATTTGACATCCCCATAAATTAGTGCCCCCATATGTCGCAGCAACTTGTGCTTAGCTTATAAACTCCGCCAAATACGGCCAATAATACATACTTTGAAAATGCTATACAAATTAATAGGTTTTATAAAATAAAATTAAAAAATTACTATTTGATATGTTTTGCAATAATAAAAGTTTAAAAATTCAAATAAGACTGAATTTAATGATATGATAGGGGTTATATTATATGAATATGTTAAAAATAATAATAATTGAAAAGTTTGTTGGGTTTTTTTATTGATAAATCTCATTTGGAGGTGTTTTAACCCAATAAGTTTACCAAGGAAAATTATAACCTAATTAGCCTCATGTATTTATATTTTTATTCCATGAGGTCCCTTTTTCCTGATTTATATTGTTTGTTGGACTATTATACCCTTGTATCTATTGTTGATATGTATTACATAGAAAAAAGATATATACATTTTTTTTTTGTTGCCACTTCTATTTTGGTTGTTACCATTATTCACATTTTTCTTTTTGATCAGTTTCATTCATATTTATGGTATTGTTTCGTTGTGCTAGGGTTTCGAAACTCTCTATTTGGTAAGGTTTAGAAACTCTAGTTTACACATAGTGGTGAAATAATATTATGTTGCTCCATTGTTGCGGTGAAACTTTGTATTCCTCTATTGTCACCTTATGTTTGAAGTTGTGTTCGTCTATTATTGCTCTGTGTTCAAAACTCTGTGTTTCTCCATTATGTTCAGTCAATTTTGTTACAAACATATTCTTCAAATGTGGGTTTAGGTTGATTTGGATTGCTAGAATGGTGAAATTGCATAAATTGTTAATGATAATGATAATAATAAAGATGATGATGAAGATGAGGATGTGGGTGATACTTTTTTGTTTTTAAAGTGATTAAGTTTTTTTTTTGAATTTCTAATTTTATTGTTGCCATTGTTTTTATTATTTTTTTTTGTCAATCAGTGTAAATGTTTACATTTCATATTGTTTAAAAGTCTATTAGTTATTTGTTATTATATTTGTTTGAACAATCATTTTTTGTTGCCATTAAACAATTAAAATAGTCTTCTTTTTTTTTCAATTTTGTTTCATATTGCAGTTTAAATGTTCACACTAGTATGATTTAGTTTTCTAAAGTTAGTTGTATATTAATCATAAAATGTGAACATTTATATTGTATTTTGGTATAAGTTTTTTTTTTTTTTTTTTTTTGAAATTTTTCGAAGTTAGTTGTATTTTGTTATTTTTTTTTTACCATACTTGTTGGTTGAACAATCATTTTTGTTACCGTTGAAAAATCGAAATAGTTGATTTTTACTTTTTTCAATTTTATTTTATATTTTTACGTTGCAATGTGAATGTTCACATTAGTATGAGTTTTTTTTTTTTTTTTTTAAAAAAAAACTAGTTGTATATTAATTATAAATTGTGAACATTCACATTGTATTTTAGTATAAGTTTTGTTTTTTCGAGAGTTGATTGTATATTTGTTGTTTTTGTTACTATGCTTGTTAGTTAAACAATCATTTTTATTACCATTAAATAATTGAAATAATCGATTTTTACTTTTTTCAATTATGTTTTATGTTTTCATATTGCAGTATAAATGCTTACATTGGTATGAATTATTTTTTTTAAGGCTAGTTGTATGATAATTATAAATTGTAAACATTCACATTGTATTTTGGTATGAATTTTATTTTTTCAAAAGTTAGTTGTATGTTTATTATTTATTATGAATATTCACATTGTACTTTCATATGTATTTTATTTTTTCAAAAGTTAGTCGTATGTTTGTTATTTAATGTGAACATTCACATTATATTTTGATTTTCATTCAAATTTTTTGTTGGATTAATTTTAAAATTGTCAAATTATAAAAAGGCTCAACATTCATAATTTAAGATTTTCTCCATGGAATAAAAGAAAGATTTTCTCTTTAGAATAAGCGAGAGATTTTCTCCATAAAATAAGGGACTATTGTTATGTATTAGTTTCAAAATAGAAACATGTACAAAAAATTAGAAAAAATGATTTGGTCATATTATATTAAACAGGACTTAATGGAACACTCAAAAAAATATGAGTTTGATGGAAAAAAATATTTAGAAAGAAGATTTATCAAAAAATTACCAAGTTTGTACAAGCATTATTCATGAATTTATGTTTTTTGCACAAAATAATTGTCTAACCCACCACAATTTGCATACTATTCAGCTGTTTTTGAAGAAAAATAAATTCAAAGTTTTGACCATTGTAAAAATTAAATTCTAAGTTTTCAATTCTTTCAAATATTTACCAAGTTCAAAATATTCGATTTTCAATAATGGTGTGCATTTACATTTGTTTATTATGTCATCCATCATTATTGCATTATTAATAGATATAATGTGGTAAAAAAAATCACAGAATTTTGCTAATTCTTAGTCGGTAAAAGTTTTTTCTTCTCCGATTACATCTCCAAGTCGAATTGCCTGTAATTCTTCTTGAGATATATTATCTACTTCTTGAGATATTTCTTGACTATTAGTAGTCATCATGAAGATTTGTTCTTCATCTGAACTTTCTTCATCACTAGAAATTTCGTACAAGATTTCTTTTTCATTTGAAATTTCTTCGCCATAAATTATTTCAAAATCTTGTTCTTCAAGGACTTTGATCATTTTCTTTGCACTTTTTCCCCGTTTTAGGCATTCGGGTGCATAGTGACCTTCTTCGTTACAAATGTAACATTTACAAGTTTTCTTTTTTGAAACACTTGTTGGTTTCTTTTTTCGAATATACTTTTTCTTTTTTAAAAAAGTATTGTTTTTTTTTCCAAGGTTTCCATTTATATTTTCTACGTTTTTTGAAAAATCCTTTTCTTTTAGGAAATGTATTACAACCAATTTTCCAATTTTCTTTTAAAATTTTGTCACAACATTTTTGACTATATGGTGAGTTAGAAATCTGATTTTTTATTTGTTTTTTCGCCTTTACTTCTAGACACTGATCTGCTATCAGTCTTAGAACAAGATTAATGCGAAAACCAAGATTATCATATTCTTCCTTCCCCATTTTTTTGAGAAAATCAGGATATGTTTTAATACATAACTCATCCCATGGATTAGGGAGTTTATGAAAAAATTGATCTAACTAGGGTTGATTTGCTGGTGGATCGATAAGATAATAATATTTTTTAAAAGTTCGAACATAGTCTTCAAAAAGACAAATATTACATAATTCTAATTTAGTCAAAATATAATGTGCATCGGCTTGCAAATTAATATCTCCTGCAAAACCACATAAATTTTCTTTTATGATTTTTGCAAATTCAGCTAAAATTGTGTCAAGTGTGAGCAAATTTGTTAACAAAGCCGTTTTTTGACTTTTTCCAATTTCAGATTTTTCCCACTGTCTTAACCATTGCAACGCATCTCCCTGGAGAGTTGCTGCAATATAGTCAAGGAATTTTTCCTTTGACCAACTATTTTTATAATTGGTAATAATAATGGACAAGGATTGTGCCCAATCATCAATTGCTTGTTCTTGATCCTTAAATGGAACATGAGACAAGTCTAAATAAGTACTATTTTGAGCTATTGGATACTTATGATTATTATCTTTTCTAGATATTACTGGTTCAGGTATAGGATTGGAGGTACTTCCAATATCATTTTTAACTTCATTTGTTTGAATAAAGTCAAAATTTTCTCCATTTCCCCATGTGCCAAATGATTCGGGATCAATTGGCTCTTCTGCCTTTCTTTTCCCTTTATTTATTTATGATGAAATATCTTGATCTATTGATTCTTCAGATGAGGATGATTGGCTGTCATCATCATTAGTTGACATATTAATATCATAATTAAAATGTTGTAAAAGGGCTTTATTTTCTAGATAAGTTTCTCTTTTCTGATCTAGCAGCCTATTTCTTTCATCAATACCTAAATCTAGGTGTGGGGATATATTTCTGAGTACCAAACACGTGGCATGGTGACGCCGACGTGTCAGCCGAGGTTCCACGAGTCGAGGTAGTTACACCGAGGTGATCTCAGAGTTGCCGAGATTATCTCCGAAGATATCGGAATCCGAAATAAGCGAATAAAGGACAAGAGTCCTAGATTGAGAAAAGACTTCAGTTTGGATAAAGGTAAAACTCTTGGAGAGTTTTTGTCCTGAACCCCTTAGGAGTTCCAGATTAGCAATAATCCAGAGTCCATTGGAGTTAGGCTCCTATTGGGACTAGGATTGTATTGACTATAAAAGAGAGGCACCCCCATGGGTCTAATGTATGTTCTAAATACTCAAGCTTGTGAGCTAAATACTTGATTATCTTTAAGAAATATACTGACTTGATCGTCGGAGTCCCCCCGGGTGGAAGAACCACCGCCGGAACCTTTTCTTTCTGTGCAGGATAACAGGGTGCTATCTGTTCTGCCTGTGTTCTATAGCTGAATTACTAAGGAGGGCAGTGTGATCGAAAAATCACTCACACAATTTGGCGCCATCTTTGGGAAGGAAAGACGAATAGATGGCCAGCAACGCACAAAACGAAAAGGTTGGGGACGACGCTCCCACTGGGAGTGGCAGGCCTATCGACCTTGACGTCGAAGGAGACAACCACAATGAAGAAACCCGTGGCCAGGGGCACGGGGGAAAAGACATCGGCCAGGCGGGCGACACTTCGAAGAAAACAGACCAGGGCAGATACTACAATGAAGACAACCTCCAGGTATGGAGAGATAGGTGCCTACGAAGGGATGAGGAAGTAAAAGAATTAGCAGACAAGTTGGCTAACCTGCAGTCGGTCGTCAACTTCATGATGCAAAACAATGTCATGCAGCCACCATACCCGCTGCAAGACACGCCAATTCCAGCAGTTAATACTCAAAAGGGAGGAAGGAAAATAATTCCTGAAGCACCACAACACTCCAGGAGCAAAAGGCACTCTCACCCGCCCTCCGAGGCCAGGCGAGAGAAGCCAAGACAAGAGAAGTCCTAGAGAACGTATCAAACGAAAGATCTGGAATGCAGAGAACATCGGCATATTCAAGGACAGGCGCTCTGCTTTGACACAACCCACAGAGAAAGATCAAAACGGGCCCATCACGAGGCCGAGAGTAGTATGCCGAAGAGATTGAAGTCCACAGACAGCCGAGCTCTAGGGAGGAGTAAAGAAGACTTGAGAAACTACCTCAAGAGGAAGGAACAGAACGCTGAAGCCGAGGTAACCTCACCCGTCAAGCCGAGGACGCCGTTCTCGGTAGAATTGGACAAATTTGAAGCACCAAAAAGATTCAGCATGCCGAGGTTCCAAATATACGATGGTAAGTCAGACCCTAACTTCCATGTTGGACTATTTTTGAATTCAATGGCATTGTATAGTGGAAACGAGCCACTACTCTGCAAAGTGTTCCCCTCGTCCTTTGGGGAGATTGCATCAGATTGGTTCCATAAATTACCAAAGGGAAGCGTAAAGACATGGGAAGGCCTGGCCAAGATGTTTGTGGCCAGGTTCATAACAAACAAACTACAGCCATTAAGAGTGGACGCGCTAATGGCTTTAAAAATCAACAAAGATGAAGGCCTGAGGGCCTATGCAAAAAGGTACTACGAGGTGTTCAATCGAATACCTGAATGTAACCAGGAGGTAGCGGTCGTGTCTTTCAAGAACGGCCTGAAAGATAACTGTTCACTACGAAAATCTTTGGCAAAGACATTGCCAAAGAACATGGAGGAGCTCATGGCAAGAATCGAAAAGTATGCACGAGCCGAGGAGGATACATCGGCCCACAAGGAAGTCAAACAGGAGAAAGGGAATGCCTCGCCGAAGCAAGGCCGAAGTAACAACGGACTCAGCAAAACAGAGATGGAGTTAAGGGCCAAACAGGCAGTCACCACCGTATTCTGAATTCCAATTCAAAAAGTCCTAGGGAAAATTCGGAGCCAGCCCTATTTCAGAACGCCAGCAAGGGAACCAGGAGAGTTCATGGGAAGAAACATGGACAGACATTGTGCTTACCACAATGAAAACGGACATACAACACAGGGCTGCAGAGCCCTAAAGGCGCACTTGGAAGATCTGGTAAGACAAGGCCACCTGAGGGACCTTGTCGATAAAACCAGAACAAGAGAGGAACAGGCAAGACTGCCTCAGGCTCCAGCAGCCCCACCACCTCCGCAACCTCGGGCAGAAGGACCTCGGATAGTTAATGTAATCCACTCAAGGGTTAACGAGAATGAAGTTAGAGGAGACATCGGCCTGAAGAGAGCCAAGGACCGATAATAACCTTCACCGAAGCCGACCTAGAGATGGTCTAGCACCCGCATAATGATGCCTTGGTAGTATCCCTCCAGGTTGGGGAGTGCCAAGTGAAACGCATCCTAATATATCAAGGCAGCTCTTGTGACATCATGTACGTTAGATGTTACAAGGAGCTAGGCCTCCACCCAGACGACATGGAGCAATCGAATGGCCCGATAGTCGGCTTCAATGGAACGCCGACGTGGCCACTGGGCGCCACGAACTTGGAAGTACAAGCCGGTACTAAGAAGATCAGGACAGAATTCATCGTGATTGATACGCCATCCCCTTACAACATCATATTGGGAAGGCCATGGTTGCATGCAATGGGGGCAGTTCCCTCAACATTACACCAACTACTGCGCTTCCCAACAGAACATGGGATTGAAGAAGTCAGAGGAGATCAACTACAGGCAAAAAATTGCTCCATGGCAGCAATGAAGACTACCTGCAATATCCGAGAACCAGCAAAGGCAGAGATTGAAGATGAGGACATAGAGGTCCTAGATGATGTCGGCAAGGAGCCGGCCGAAAAGAATGAGGAATCACTAAAGAAAATCCTCGTCCAGGAGGGCGACGAAGAGCGCTTTTTTCTTCTCGGCTCAGGCTTAGCCAAAGAAGAAGAGAGAGAACTGGAAACCTTTTTAAGAACAAATATAGAGGTGTTCGCCTGGACACCTTATGAAATGCCTGGCATTGACCCCGAGGTCACATGCCACAGACTGAACGTCGACAGGTCGGCAAAACCTGTAATACAACGAGCTAGAAGACCGACGTTGATGCACGTCGAAGCTGTGGAGGAAGAAGTAGACAGACTTCTGGAAGCCAAGGCCATCAGAGAAGTCAATTATCCAACGTGGCTATCAAACACTGTGGTGGTAAAGAAGAAAAACGGTAAATGGAGGGTTTGCGTAGATTTTACAAACCTAAATAAAGCCTGTCCCAAAGACAGCTTCCCTCTTCCAAAGATTGACCAGCTGGTGGATGCCACATCAGGACATGGAAGAATGAGCTTCCTGTATGCTTATAGGGGGTACCACCAGATAGCCATGTACCCCCCAGACGAAGAGAAGACAGCGTTCATCACCCCAAAAGGCCTGTACTGTTACAGGGTCATGCCCTTTGGGATGAAGAACGCAGGAGCAACCTACCAAAGGCTGGTAACCAAAATGTTCAAGCACCTGATAGGCCAAACAGTTGAAGTCTACATCGATGACATGGTCGTGAAGACCAAGGAGCCTAAGAGTCATCTTGCCGACCTGAAAAAGGTATTTGAAATACTCAAAACATATCGGCTCCGACTCAACGCATCTAAATGTGCGTTTGGAGTTGGATCTGGTAAGTTCCTAGGTTACCTGGTAACAAGAAGGGGAATAGAAGCCAGCCCAGATCAGATCAAAGCCATCCTAGATCTACAAAGTCCAACATCGGCAAAACAAGTTCAAATGCTCACTGGAAGGGCCGCAGCTCTAAACAGGTTCATAAGCCGAAGTTCAGACAAGTGTAAACCCTTCTTCAACCTGGTAAAAAAGACCGCAGACTTCCTTTGGACTGAAGAATGTGAGGCCGCTTTGGCCGACCTAAAGAAGTACCTGACCACGGCCCCAGTTCTCTCCACACCTGAACCTGGGGAGGAGTTGTTTTTATACTTAGCCGTGTCAGAACACGCAGTAAGTGCAGTGCTAATCCGAGAAGAACAGGGAGAACAGAAGGCTGTCTATTACGTAAGTAAAACCTTGGCAAACGCTGAAACAAGGTACATACCACTGGAGAAATTAATGCTGGCCTTGGTAATGGCCTCAAAGAAGTTGAACCACTACTTCCAGGCACACAAAATCATAGTGCTAACGGAGCACCCATTGAAGTCCTTGTTGCAACAAGGGGACTTAACAGGAAGAATTGCAAGGTGGGCAGTGGCCTTGGGCCAGTATGACCTGGAATTCAGGCCCAGAACAGCAATCAAGGGCCAGGTTTTGGCCGACTTCGTCGCAGAATTCACGCCTGAATGCCTCGAACATCGGGCTCCGTTGAGCCAGGATGAACGAGGTCCTAGCAAGCAAGGAGAATCCCAGCAAAGAGCAAAGGAACAAAGGAAGGAAAAGCTCAGACCTTGCAGCATTTACATCGGCGACTCATTCAGACTATTCGTCGATGGAAGTTCAAACCGGCAAGGAGCAGGGGCAGGAGTACTCTTGATATCTCCAGATGGAGAAATAATAGAACAGTCCATCCGTTTGGGGTTCAAGGCCTCAAACAATGAAGCAGAATACGAAGCATTAATTGCAGGACTAAAGCTAGCAGCAACAGCAGCAGAAGCAGATGAGGTAATAGTTTTTTGTGATTCACAGTTAATTGTTAACCAGTCAACAGGAGAATTTGCAGCCAGAGACGAGAGGATGTCTGCATATGCAAAGGAGGTCATCAGATTGGCCGAACAATTTCAGAACTGCCGACTTCTTCAAGTAAGCCGAGATGATAACAGCCACGCCGACGCATTGGCCAACCTGGCAAGTTCAATACAGACCAGAAAAACAAAAACAATTATGATTGACTATATGTCGGGCCCAAGCGTAGAACCACGGAGCACAAAGCAGGCAGCAATGTGTGTGGACATGGGGCCAAGCTGGATGGATGCAATTGTTGCATATCTAAAGGAAGGAACGCTGCCAGAAGACCGCAAAGAAGCACACAAAGTCAGATTGAAGTCAGCAAGATTCATCCTGACCAAGGACGGACATCTCTACAGAAGGTCCTTCACTGGCCCCCTTTTAAGGTGCGTACACCCTTTTCAGGTTGAAGATTTTTTATATGAAATTCATGAAGGAATTTGTGGAAGCCATGCTGGGGGCAGATCACTAGCCCATAAGGCCATTACCCAGGGGTATTGGTGGCCCTACATGCAAAAAGATGCAGAAGCATACGTGAAGAAGTGCGAACAATGCCAGAGGTTTGCACCCTTGATTCATCAGCCAGCTGCTGACCTGAATCCAGTATCCAGCCCCTGGCCGTTTGCCCAATGGGGCATGGATCTGGTTGGACAACTTCCCCAAGCAACTGGGCAGAGGAAATACTTGCTGGTAGCAACAGATTACTTCACAAAGTGGATAGAGGCAGAACCCCTTGCCAAAATCCGAGATGTGGACGTCAAGAACTTCATATGGAAAAACATTATCACCAGATTTGGCATTCCAAGGGCCATCGTTGCCAACAACGGAACACAGTTTGACAGCAAACTCATCAAAAACTTCTGTGCAAAATTCAAGATCAAGAATTACTTTTCAACACCAAGTTTTCCCCAAAGCAATGGGCAAGCAGAAGCATCCAACAAAGTAATTTTGGATGGAATAAAGAAGAGACTGCAGGCAGCAAAAGGGAAGTGGGTAGACGAATTGCCCAATGTGCTTTGGGCATATCGGACTACGCCGAGGAGATCAACAGGGGAATCCCCCTTTGCCATGGCTTATGGCACAGAAGCAGTCATTCCACTGGAAGTCAGCATCCCAGGGATTCGAACCCAGGGAGTTGAGAATGGGACTAATGATATACTCTTAGCCCGAGATCTGGATCTTTTGGAAGAACGAAGAGAGAAGGCTGCAATTCAGCTTGCAGTATACCAGCAACAACTTGCCAGAACCTACAACAAGAAGGTCAATCCAAGAGATTTTCAAGTCGGCGACTTAGTCTTGAGGAAAGTTGTCGGCAACAAGAAGGATCCCAGAGAAGGCAAGCTTGGCCCAAACTAGGAAGGACCCTACAGAATCACTTCGGTATTAGGCAATGAAGCTTATCGGCTTGAAGACAATGAAGGCAAAGCACTACCAAGACCTTGGAACACTTGTAATTTGAAATTTTTCTATCATTAGATGTTCACTACTTTTGGCCGATGTCATCAATAAAATCTTTTCAGAATTTCTCAAGCACATATGATTGATTAAGATACTTAACATTATTTCTGGAAGACATAAAAAATGAGAACCCAAGTGGAACTCAGGTTCACATTGGGGGCAGAGAAGATACAAAGTCTGCCACTTGTTGAAATTTGTAGCAATTTGCAAGTCGGTCAGACCGAATACAAAGTCTACCACTTGTTGAAATTTGTAGCAATTTGCAAGTCGGTCAGACCGAATACAAAGTCTACCACCTGTTGAAATTTGTAGCAATTTGCAAGTCGGTCAGACCGAATACAAAGTCTACCACTTGTTGAAATTTGTAGCAATTTACAAGTTGGTCAGACCGAATACAAAGTCTACCACTTGTTGAAATTTGTAGAAATTTACAAGTCGGTCAGACCGAATACAAAGTCTACCACTTGTTGAAATTTGTAGCAATTTACAAGTTGGTCAGACCGAATACAAAGTCTACCACTTGTTGAAATTTGTAGAAATTTACAAGTCGGTCAGACCGAATACAAAGTCTACCACTTGTTGAAATTTGTAGCAATTTACAAGTTGGTCAGACCGAATACAAAGTCTACCACTTGTTGAAATTTGTAGCAATTTACAAGTTGGTCAGACCGAATACAAAGTTTACCACTTGTTGAAATTTGTAGCAATTTACAAGTTGGTCAAACCGATACAAAGTTTACCACTTGTTAAAATTTGTAGCAATTTACAAGTTGGTCAAACCGATACAAAGCTTACCACTTATTGAAATTTGTAGCAATTTACAAGTTAAAGGTAAGCCGAGATGGTTCCTTAACTTCACTTGTTGAAATTTGTAGCAATTTACAAGTTGAAGCTTAAGCCGAGATATCTGTTTCTCTTCGCTTGTTGAAATTTGCAGCAATTTACAAGTCGAAATAAAGCCGATGTTATTGCTTACAGACTTATAGCAATCTACTGGTTGGATAAACTAAAAAAGATATTTAACACTTGTTGAAATTTGTAGCAATTTACAGGCCGACATATGATCATCTGTTGAAATTTACAGCAATTTACAGGTTAAGGTAAATATAATTGTTTAAACCCTTGTTGAAATTTGTAGCAATGTACAAGTAGATCAATGTTTAATACTTATTCTAATTTGAGAAAAGTTTATTGTATATGTTAGTCCTTGTTGAAATTTGTAGCAATTTACAAATAGGACAGATTGAGATTACTGCTTAAATACTCGTTGAAACTTGGGAAAGGTTTGCAAAGTTAACATTGAATAGTATATGTTTCATACTTGTTGAAATTTATGAAAAGACTGCAGGACAATATCTTGCCGAAGTAAAATTTGCAGTTATTATACTCGAGGTATGTAACCGCGAGAAGATTGTACAAAGGAAGAATTATGCAAAATATTCTAAGTATAAAGCCATACAGAAGCAATAAAGAGAAATTAAAGACAAAGTATTCAGAAAAGAACAGTTGCAGTTGTATAGAATAAAGGCACTGTGGCCTAGCAAAAGCTGAATGTTCACAAGAAAGGCGCATCGGCCACAAAAAGGAAGCTTACATTGTTCAGAAAAATACAAAAAAAAGATAAAAAAGTACAAAAGACACTCAAACTTCTTCAACATTAACAGATGGTTGGACAAGGACCTCGGAGGGCTCTGGAAGAACCACCTCGGTGTCTTTTTCTCTCACAACCTCTGTATCTTTTTCTACAGAGACCACGGCTTCTTTATCTGCCACAATCTCGGCATCGATCTCTGCAAGTGTTTTACTAAGACTTCTTTCAGCCAGAAGAAGGTCAGATGATAGCTGCCCTGGCTCAGCCTCCTTGGACACTTCCTCAGTCTCCTCATCTTGGGTTAAGTCCATGACTTGATCACCCTGAGGTAGAGACTTGGTCTCACCGGTATCCTTGGCCTTCCTTACCAGGGCATCAACGTCCTTATCCTCCACATCGGCTTCAGATTCGGATTCATCATCTTCCTCAGTTTGACTTGGAGGTGGAGGAGGAGGGAAAGGAAGAGGAATGGCTTCAGCCTTGCGCCAGGGTGAGTCAGCAGGAAGATCAAGCTTTTTCACCAGGGACATCCAACCCAGGGAAAATCCCTTATTGCATGCCTGCCTGACTTGGAGCTTGTAATCTTCAGTAACATCGGCTACACCCTGGGCATAAGCCTTTTCATCAGCTTCTTTGATTTCAGCCTCTTTAGTTACTAAGGCTTGCTGAAGCTGCTTCTCGACCTGGGCGGCCTTTTCCTCGGCCTCCTTCTTTTGCGCCTCAGCAACGTTTTTTATGGCTTCCACAGCCTCAGCTTTTTCTTCGGCCAAGGATTGGGCTTTGGTTGCGGCCTCGGCTTGGTCCTCCAACTTTTTCATTTTTGACTGAAGGCCTTTATTTATCTTTTGAAGAGCTGCAAACTCCTTCTTCAAATCATTTAATTTCTCTCTGGTCTCAAATGACTGCATGGAGAAGGAGTGTGCATGCTGGACAGCCTGATAGAACACAAAGTAAAAAGTCATTACAGAATTTAACAAGTATGAAACAATAAGGATAAAACAAGATACCAAGTAAAGCCACTTACTTGAACGCAACGTTGGAACATGAACGCGTAATTTTCATACTCGCTCATCTCGGCATTCTTCTCAAGATCGCCCGGGAGAAGGAGGGCTGTGCTTAGTGCAACGCCAATGTTTATGTCATCGGCGCTGTCACTAGCCAAGACTGGCTTGTTCTCCAATGTGATTGCTGGTGTCCAAGGGACATTGGGCACTTTTGACTTTGAAGTCGTCCCAGAAGACGACCTCGGCCTTTTTGACTTCTAGGACTCTACTGGTTGAGTTTCAGCAAATCTTTTTGCCGCAGTGGAAGCGGTCTTCATATTCTCGGCCAATTGTGAGATCGGCACAGCATCCTCAGCCTCAGCCTCAGCCTCAGTAGCTTTGGTCTTTGGCAGAGCCTTCTTTATTCGTTTCGGTTTTAGTGGGGGCATCGACTGGGTCGGAATGGCATCAACATCATCTGGTAGGTCGGCGAGAAGGTCTTGGGCGACAGGTCTCGGGCGACAGGTCTCGGGCGAACCATTTCGGCTGTTTTGACAAGTCTACGTCGGCGTTTTCTTTCTGGTATTGGGACTAAGTATGGGGCTGAAGTGGATGGTTGGTCGGCTGGGTCAGAAGTTGATCCTTGGTCAGCCCGAGATAAGGATGCGGTTTGAGTTATTGCAGTAGCTGAAGAGAGGCTCTTTTTCTTCTTCCTTGGGGCGTCGGGCAAGGTGGATTTGTAGGAGGGGATGAAATTCAGTAAGAGTGGAGCTTTTCGCTTTTGGATAGGAAGGTCCAGAAGCTTCTTTAAATCTTTGCCAAGGAAATAAGACTGGCGAAAATCCTTGGGAGGCTTGCGAACGTCTACGAAAAGGAGCACAACATCAGAAACGGATAAAATCTCTTAAAGACTTGGAGGAAAACAAACAACAGCTAAGTAATTGACGCTGGGCTCTTACCCTTGCCCTCTTTAACTGTTCGGGGAAGAGGGTAGAGATGGACTTCTTCATCTGGGCCAAACTCCCAATTTCCAGAAGCAATAAGATAATCGTCACCAGCCCCTTTGTTGGAGTCTGGGAGGTCGGCTACAATTTTAAATTCGGTAGACCTCGGCTTAAGGTAATATACGAAACCCTTTTCTTTCAGGTTAAGGGCGCACATAGTGTAACAGTATTGGATATCGGCGAGAGTGATTCTAACATTCTCCTGCCGAGCTAAGGCTATTATACCATTAAGTGTTCTGTAGGAGTTGATGGTGAGTTGCATAGGGTTCAAGGTGTAGTAGTGGAGAACTTCACGAAAAAGGGGATTAAGTGGGAGCCGAAGTCCACACTCAACAAACGCTATAATAGGGAAAGGCATTGTATTATCAGTAGGCATAATGGAATCGTCATCCCCAGCTAGCCTAAGGTGAACATCGGCAGGGATAGAGAACTCTTGCCTAAAAAATTCGAGTTTGGTTGGGGAATTTACTCTATGTCTCCACATACCCATGGTTTTAGAGTAAAGGTACTTGGCTACGGAAACAGTGTGTTCTTAAAAGGTTACTGGTACCTCGGCTTAAACCTAGGAATATACTGGCAAAGGATTGTTTCAGTTTTCCCTAAGAATTAAAGGTTCTATAAACAAATCCCAAACCTAAGAACTATGAAGACGAAGATCAAAGGCACGAATCTGGAGAAAATACAAAAAAGCAGAAAACAAAAACGGAGTTTCAGATTCAGGAAACACAAAGGGTGGAAGACCAAGAACAGTGATAAAACAATACAGGTGACATATACAAAATCATGAAATAAGAATCATTCAGGAGGAGAATTCACGAATTGAATGCTAAAACAGAACAGCAGTAACAAGAAATTCCAGAAACAACCAAGAACTGAGAAAAGAAGGGCAAGTGATTTACCAGGAAAATTGAAGCCGGAATGAGTAAATGCCGACAAGGCAGAGTCTCAGAAACTTCACTGGAGTGAAAGGAAGAGATCAGTTGCAGAGCTTGAAGCTTAGGGAAATGGCAGACCCAAAGAGAAAGAACTTTAGAGAGAGAAAGCGTAAGTAAACGAATACAAAAATGAAAAGGCAAAAAAGAGAGGCAAGAGTTTTTTGTCAAAAAACTTGAAACGGCGGCAAAATACAGAGCATTTATTGCGCCTGGAGTAACGCAGACGTCAGGCGGCGCAGACAAAGAAAAGACGGCTTGCAGGCGCGTCGTAGGCACGGGCCAATGGGGATAAAATGCGTAAATGAAACGGTTGGGAAATGGTGCATGACAGCTCATGCGCGTGGGGGAGTTTGTTTGAATTCTTGCTTTTGAACGAAGACATGTCGGCTTAAAGAGAATGATCTCGGCTATAGAATTTTCTTTTGCCGACGTACTAAAAAGAATTAAACGGTGTAGGTTCCATCACCTCAGAATACCGAGATAATAGAACCTAGGGGGCAATTGTGGGGATATATTTCTGAGTACCAAACACGTGGCATGGTGACGCCGACGTGTCAGCCGAGGTTCCACGAGTCGAGGTAGTTACACCGAGGTGATCTCAGAGTTGCCGAGATTATCTCCGAAGATATCGGAATCCGAAATAAGCGAATAAAGGACAAGAGTCCTAGATTGAGAAAAGACTTCAGTTTGGATAAAGGTAAAACTCTTGGAGAGTTTTTGTCCTGAACCCCTTAGGAGTTCCAGATTAGCAATAATCCAGAGTCCATTGGAGTTAGGCTCCTATTGGGACTAGGATTGTATTGACTATAAAAGAGAGGCACCCCCATGGGTCTAATGTATGTTCTAAATACTCAAGCTTGTGAGCTAAATACTTGATTATCTTTAAGAAATATACTGACTTGATCGTCGGAGTCCCCCCGGGTGGAAGAACCACCGCCGGAACCTTTTCTTTCTGTGCAGGATAACAGGGTGCCATCTGTTCTGCCTGTGTTCTACAGCTGAATTACTAAGGAGGGCAGTGTGATCGAAAAATCACTCACACACTAGGTCTTCATATAATTTTCTCCAATAATCCAATATTTCAACAATATTTTCATATTCAGTTCTGTTATAGGTATTGGTTTGAAGTACCATGATATCTTCTGTACCATAAAATAGCCTAGGGATGTGACTATCTCCTGGACTATTCATTCCATCATTGTTTATGAAGGATATAGTTTCCAATTTTGTCACCAAATTGTTTATTTGGTTTTTTGCTTCTTTATTTAAGTCAATATTTATTATAGAACCCAAATTGTCTATTTTAGATTCTATAGACTCAACTTTAGTCTCTAGATAATTTTGATTTCTTTTTTTATTTTTATCTAATTTAGAAAATCAAGAACACATAATATCAGTAATATTATTTAAACTAGAACACACACTATTTATATTTGCAGATTCTTTAGTAATATGCAAACTATGATCATATTTATTATTAACATTATTTTTTGTATTTCCAAAGCATATTATATCGTCAGAATTAATTGCCATTTTAGATTGTTGTTGGTACCTAAAACCCTCCAAGTGTATTATTTGGTGCCTAAAACCTCTCTTTTATGATCTTAAAAACTTAATTATGGCCAATAGTCAAAAGATCTTAATGAGTATATGGGCTTTGACATACACTAAGCATATAGGTTTTACAACAACTAAAAATGAAACAAATAATTATGAAGATAGAAAATACGAAGGATACACAAAAAACTTAATTAAAATTTTTTTTTTTTTTTATATCATAAAACACACCATACAAACTGATATATATATCAAAAATTTATACATAGATAAAAATACTTACATAGCTTGATCTTGCTTTCAAAAGCTCTTCACCAAGCTCTGATACCAATTACAAAACTACAAGGACCACGAAAAGATGTTTTGATTAACTTAACCAAAGGATCAAAAATCTTTAGCAAATTTGATTGTAAAAGTGGATTTTGGCAAATTCAATTGACTGAAGAGTCAAAAAAATTGACAGCCTTCAGTACACCTAGAGGACATTACCACTGGAATGTTATGCCTTTTGGGTTAAATATTGCACCACAAGTATTTCAACGGTGGATGGATACAATTTTTAAAGACCTTAAAGATTGTTGTGTAGTTTATATTGATGATATACTTATCTTCTCTAAAACCAAGGCGGAGCATAAGAAACATTTAAAATTACTTTGTAAAAGATTCCAAAAACATGGAATTATTTTGTCCCCAAAAAAGATTGAATTAGAAAAAGAATCAATTGAATTTTTGGGAATAATTTTAGACCAGAAAGGTTTAAAATTACAAGAACATATTTTGTCCAAAGTACGAGATTTTCCTAATACTCTTGAAAATATAACACAATTACAGAGTCTATTAGGCATTTTAAATTATGGACGAAATTTTATTAAAAATCTTCCAAAAATAGAAATTCCTTGGTTAACCAAAATAAGGAAAATTGTTATTTTTGAATGGACAGCAGAAGATGTTGCTTTAATTAAACAAATTAAAGAAACTGTTAAAACTTTACCAGATATTTATCTTCCTAAAACAGGTGATAAATTAATTTTAGAAACAGATGCCTCAGAAGCATGCTGGGGATGTGTTCTTAAAGCTATACCCAGTAATTTATGGCATGATAAAGAGATACCTTTATCAGAAAATGGGATTAGACCAAGAAAAAATCTAATACCCATAAAATTACAAAAAGAAGAATTAATTTGCGGATATAATTCTGGAACATTTAAGCCAAATGAACAAAAATATATTATATTTGAAAAAGAATTACTTGCAATAAAATTAGCAATAAAGAGTTTTCATATTTATTTAGCCCCAGAAAATTTTATTGTGCGCACTGATAATAAGGCAGTAAGAGATTTCTTAATCAATAAAAAACCCATTGAACAAGGAAGAAGATTAGCCTGGTATAATAAAATTTCTGAATATACTTTTGAAGTAGAACATCTTAAAGGTACTAACAATTTTCTTGCAGATTTTCTTAGCAGAAATTGTTTCAGAAAATTAAATTGCTAAACAAGTAAATTTAATTTTTGCAGAAGACCTCTAGACCAAGAGGAAACAATGGATAAGGGTAAACAACCCGCTCAAGGAGATTGGGTGACAATTGCTAAAAAAGCAATCCCCAGAGAAGAAAAAGTTTATGTTGTGTTTGCAGGAAAACAACCTGGAATTTACACAGACTGGAATGACGCCAAACTGCAAGTTTGTGGATATTCAGGAGCGAGCTATAAAGCATATGATAGCATGACTAAAGCTAAAAAAGCTTTTTACAGTGCACCAGCCATGCCTGTTTATCAAAAGAATTTTTGTCAAATGAGAACTAACCCAGTTCCAACTAATGTTCAGACATCTAGACCAGATGAATCTGAAATAAAAGATTTTTTCAACCCTGATATATCCAGAGAAATTTATACAGAACTCAATGGAGTTTCGAAAACTCACATTGTAGACAACAAAGTGAAATTTCGAAAACACATGGGAGTTTTGGCCAACAAATTAGCTGAGCAAACAGCTAAATTAAAAGATTTGCAAAATCTTTGTTTCAATATTCTTAAACAAATGTATTGGAATGAAGATTTTAATTTTGAAAAAATAAACAATTTTCTTCAACTATCAGATCTCATATCAGATGAGTTTTCTGATCCAGTTTTTGAACAAAAAAAAAGAATTTGTCTTTTTGAAAAAACAAGAACTTTGCTTCCAAAAGAAATTTTTATGTTAATCAAAAATCAAGTTGAAGATCATCATGATAAGATTAGACAAATCTTAGAACGATCTTATGATAAATTAAATTTGAAAGATGGAATTCCCAAAATAACCATCATGGCAAACCATGACATGTGGTTTTTTGAGGATATAGATTGGGGAATAACTAATCAAGTTATTTTCCAAATTTTAGATCCAATCCAATGGATAGATTATCCAATGATCATCAAAACAATGCTCTCATGGATAGTAAAAGGCTTTCGATGGAGCAAATATTTTACTTTCTGGATTTCCAGCACTGTTGGTTGGCGATAACGAGAACATTTTTTCCAACCATACCAAATTTGGTATCTTAAAGAAACTGAAGATTTTGAATTTGAAGATGATTATATAGATGAAGATCACCGGAGAGAGCGATTGGAAAATATCCAAAAACTTTCTTTAACAGAATATTGGATAGACAGTCTAATATCTGTTTCACAAGCAGCGTCCAACATCCATGGCTCAGCAAAATTGCTATTCATGGTTACAGATGGAAGAATATTATTTGTAACCCATTTTCCCATAATATATCAAAGGTCTCCAACGCAAATTAATGAGGCTCTTGACATGTTAATAAATCTCAAAAAGAGAAATAATTTAGATCTTCCGTTGGAACTAGCCATGACCGCGGATGATGTAGAACATTTCCGAAATGAACAATACAGCCAAGATCCGGATTCTCCTCCATCAGAGACTGATGAAGAATATCACAATCTCATCAATAGGATGGAAGCATAGTGGACCCCACTATCACATACAGTTGTATCCTGATCGACTCCAACCTTATCCAGGACACGTGGAGCAATCTGCATTATTTGGTGGAAAGTGATCAGCCTCATCCTTTCAGCTGACGCTACACGACAAATCAGCTTAGCCAAAGCTTATCTACAACAGTCTATCTCTTTGAAAACCGGGGAGGGTAGACAGAGTTGTCAGTGTATATAATTGAAAAAACTGTAGCAAAGAGCAAATAATTGTAGTCCTTTTGTATTTATTTTTGTCTCTTTGTATTTATTTTTAGGTAAACTTTTCAAAAAGCCTATGACTAGGCTTGCCTAAAGAGTTAGAACTTTTGCAACCTTTATACGAAAAGTCTTGCAAAGTTAGATACAAGTTAGATATGTTAGATATGCATTAAGTTGTATTTTTTATTTGCAGATTCTTTAATAATATGCAAACTATGATCATATTTATTATTAACATTATTTTTTGTATTTCCAAAGAATATTATATCATCAGAATTAATTGCCATTTTAGATTGTTGTTGGTACCTAAGACCCTCCTAGTGTATTATCTGGTGCCTAAAACCTCTCTTTTACGATCTTAAAGACTTAATTATGGCCAATAGTCAAAAGATCTTAATGAGTATATGGGCTTTGACATACACTAAGCATATAGGTTTTACAACAACTAAAAATGAAACAAATAATTATGAAGATATAAAATACGAAGGATACACAAAAAACTTAATTAAAAAAAATTTTTTTTTTTTATATCATAAAACACACCATACAAACTCATATATATATCAAAAATTTATACATAGATAGAAATACTTACATAGCTTGATCTTGCTTTCAAAAGCTCTTCACCAAGCTCTGATACTAATTACAAAACTACAAGGAAAGGAGCTTTTTTACTATCTTTATTATGGAAATATGGTGGAGTTATGGAATAAGAAAGTATGATAGAGAATTTAGAGACAAAGAAGAAAGCAAAAAGATGGAGAGAAGTTGAAGGGAATTTACATGTCTCATTTTGTTGGCATAAAGGCCAATATATAGACTTACAAGGTGAGAATACAACCAAAAAATACAACTTAATGCATATCTAACATATCTAACTTGTATCTAACTTTGCAAGACTTTTCGTATAAAGGTTGCAAAAGTTCTAACTCTTTAGGCAAGCCTAGTCATAGGCTTTTTGAAAAGTTTACCTAAAAATAAATACAAAGAGACAAAAATAAATACAAAAGGACTACAATTATTTGCTCTTTGCTACAGGTTTTTCAATTATATACACTGATAACTCTATCTACCCTCCCCGGTTTTCAAAGAGATAGACTGTTGTAGATAAGCTTTGGCTACGCTGATTTGTCGTGTAGCGTCGGCTGAAAGGATGAGGCTGATCACTTTCCACCAAATAATGCAGATTGCTCCACGTGTCCTGGATAAGGTTGGAGTCGATCAGGATACAACTGCATGTGATAGTGGGGTCCACTATGCTTCCATCCTGTTGATGAGATTGTGATATTCTTCATCAGTCTCTGATGGAGGAGAATCCGGATCTTGGCTGTATTGTTCATTCCGGAAATGTTCTACATCATCCGCGGTCATGGCTAGTTCCAACGGAAGATCTAAATTATTTCTCTTTTTGAGATTTATTAACATGTCAAGAGCTTCATTAATTTGCGTTGGAGACCTTTGATATGTTATGGGAAAATGGGTTACTAATAATATTCTTCCATCTATAACCATGAATGGCAATTTTGCTGAGCCATGGATGTTGGACGTGGCTTGTGAAACAGATATTAGACTGTCTATCCAATATTCTGTTAAAGAAAGTTTTTGGATATTTTCCAATCGCTCTCTTCGGTGATCTTCATCTATATAATCATCTTCAAATTCAAAATCTTCAGTTTCTTTAAGATACCAAAACTGGTATGGTTGGAAAAAAATGTTCTCGTTTTCGCCAACCAACAGTGCTGGAAATCCAGAAAGTAAAATATTTGCTCCATCGAAAGCCTTTTACTATCCATGAGAGCATTGTTTTGATGATCATTGGATAATCTATCCATTCGATTGGATCTAAAATTTGGAAAATAACTTGATTAGTTATTCCCCAATCTATATCCTCAAAAAACCACATGTCATGGTTTGCCATGATGGTTATTTTGGGAATTCCATCTTTCAAATTTAATTTATCATAAGGCCGTTCTAAGATTTGTCTAATCTTATCATGATGATCTTCAACTCGATTTTTGATTAACATAAAAATTTCTTTTGGAAGCAAAGTTCTTGCTTTTTCAAAAAGACAAATTCTTTTTATTTGTTCAAAAACTGGATCAGAAAACTCATCTGATATGAGGTCTGATAGTTGAAGAAAATTGTTTATTTTTTCAAAATTAAAATCTTCATTCCAACTCATTTGTTTAAGAATATTGAAACAAAGATTTTGCAAATCTTTTAATTTAGCTGTTTGCTCAGCTAATTTGTTGGCCAAAACTCCCATGTGTTTTCGAAATTTCACTTTGTTGTCTACAATGTGAGTTTTCGAAACTCCATTGAGTTCTGTATAAATTTCTCTGGATATACCAGGGTTGAAAAAATCTTTTATTTCAGATTCATCTGGTCTAGATGTCTGAACATTAGTTGGAACTGGGTTAGTTCTCATTTAACAAAAATTCTTTTGATAAACAGGAATGGCTGGTGCACTGTAAAAAGCTTTTTTAGCTTTAGTCATGCTATCATATGCTTTATAGCTCGCTCCTGAATATCCACAAACTTGCAGTTTGGCGTCATTCCAGTCTGTGTAAATTCCAGGTTGTTTTCCTGCAAACACAACATAAACTTTTTCTTCTCTGGGGATTGCTTTTTTAGCAATTGTCACCCAATCTCCTTGAGCGGGTTGTTTACCTTTATCCATTGTTTCCTCTTGATCTAGAGGTCTTCTGCAAAAATTAAATTTACTTGTTTAGCAATTTAATTTTCTGAAACAATTTCTGCTAAGAAAATCTGCAAGAAAATTGTTAGTACCTTTAAGATGTTCTACTTCAAAAGTATATTCAGAAATTTTATTATACCAGGCTAATCTTCTTCCTTGTTCAATAGGTTTTTTATTGATCAATAAATCTCTTACTGCCTTATTATCAGTGCGCACAATAAAATTTTCTGGGGCTAAATAAATATGAAAACTCTTTATTACTAATTTTATTGCAAGTAATTCTTTTTCAAATATGATATATTTTTGTTCATTTGGCTTA
Source organism: Camellia granthamiana (assembly GCA_036172215.1). Taxonomy (NCBI): domain Eukaryota; kingdom Viridiplantae; phylum Streptophyta; class Magnoliopsida; order Ericales; family Theaceae; genus Camellia; species Camellia granthamiana. The sequence continues at coordinate 38,854,307 of CM069905.1, forward strand.
AATGTTCCAGAATTATATCCGCAAATTAATTCTTCTTTTTGTAATTTTATGGGTATTGGATTTTTTCTTGGTCTAATCCCATTTTCTGATAAAGGTATCTCTTTATCATGCCATAAATTACTGGGTATAGCTTTAAGAACACATCCCCAGCATGCTTCTGAGGCATCTGTTTCTAAAATTAATTTATCACCTGTTTTAGGAAGATAAACATCTGGTAAAATTTTAACAGTTTCTTTAATTTGTTTAATTAAAGCAACATCTTCTGCTGTCCATTCAAAAATAACATTTTTCCTTAATTTGGTTAACCAAGGAATTTCTATTTTTGAAAGATTTTTAATAAAATTTCGTCCATAATTTAAAATGCCTAATGGACTCTGTAATTGTGTTATATTTTCAAGAGTATTAGGAAAATCTCGTACTTTGGACAAAATATGTTTTTGTAATTTTAAACCTTTCTGGTCTAAAATTATTCCCAAAAATTCAATTGATTCTTTTTCTAATTCAATCTTTTTTGGGGACAAAATAATTCCATGTTTTTGGAATCTTTCACAAAGTAATTTTAAATGTTTCTTATGCTCCGCCTTGGTTTTAGAGAAGATAAGTATATCATCAATATAAACTACACAACAATCTTTAAGGTCTTTAAAAATTGTATCCATCCACTGTTGAAATACCTGTGGTGCAATATTTAACCCAAAAGACATAACATTCCAGTGGTAATGTCCTCTAGGTGTACTGAAGGCTGCCAATTTTTTTGACTCTTCAGTCAATTGAATTTGCCAAAATCCACTTTTACAATCAAATTTGCTAAAGATTTTTGATCCTTTGGTTAAGTTAATCAAAACATCTTTTCGTGGAATAAAATATCCATCAAATTCTAAATTTTCATTTAACCGTTTATAGTTGACTACCATTTGGGCTTTTCCTCTTTTAATTTCAGCATGGTTTCTTACCATAAAAGCTGGACTAGAGTGAGGGCTTTTAGTTTCTTCAATTAACTTTTTGTCTAAAAGTTCCTGGACTTGAATACCAAATTCATCTATATCTTGTCTAGTATAGATCATTGGTCTTACTCTAATGATAACATTGGGGTCTTTCAATTTTAAACTATAATAACGTGAACTATGTTGCCATAGTTTTAATGGATGTTCACTAAAATTATCTTCTAAAAGTTTATAAATCCAGTGTGATTCATCAATGGTTTTTGATGATGGGAGTTAAATCACCACGCGGCACGGGCGCAAACTCTTTATCACAAATGTATTTATGTTGTTCTAACAAGGGAATATGAATTAAGACATTGTTTATGCTTAATGAAATAGCCTTTTCCTGTATTTGCATTGGAAGGTATTTATATATAAAATTATTGTCAAGAAGGAAATCTCCATGCATATACGGAAAACATAAAATTTTTGGTATAATGAATTTGCTATCATTTAACCAAATAGCTATATTTTTAGCCTTGAATTGTATGGAAGTATGGTTGCCATCTATTCCAGTAACTAAAATTGGATGTTTCATTAATGTCCATTTTTCTTTTGGTATGGCATTCTATTTACATGAGCTGATTGTAGCTCCTGTATCTATGAGAACACTGAGGCTATAGGGTTTATAACCTGCAAAGTTAAATGTTCCCAATACATATGTATATCTTCTTTTTCCTTGGCTAGAAGAAAAAATAATATCATCATTTTTTATTTGAAAATGATACATATATGCAGACTTAATATGTTCAAATTTTCTTGTTTTTGGAAAAATAGGAATCTGAACATTGTTTGAAGTAATAGATTCTTGATTAGAATTATTACTTGATTCTCCAATACTTAACTTTGAAAATGATTTGTTAGGAAAATCTTTTTCGAATACAGAAGTTGATCTTTTAATTTTTGGAACTGTATTTTCAATATATAAATTTTTTCTTGATGCCTGCATTTGTAATTGTGCAGGTTTTTTTGTTTTAAAAGATTCTCCTTGTCCCACTAGGTCTTGGATTAACCATTGTCGAGGGACTTCTAAATCACTCCAATTCATTAGACGAGGTTGTATTACCGTGTCAAATGGTCTTGGTTCAAAGATTTCAACGATTTTATTATCGTTTGTTCTTGTTTTTGTTTCAGGAAATTTGGTTAATTCGTGAATTGTTTTCCAACGAATAGTCAAATCATGAGAATTTGATTTCATTCCTAATCCTTATGTTTTAATTCTTATTCTGACTGTATCTTCAAGATTAGGATCATTTATGGAAATAAAGAAATTTGGTCTGACGTTAAACCAAACTACTCCATTAGCCAAATTAGACTGAATTCCTCCAATGATTGCTTTCATTGGGTCGGAAAATCTTTTGTCAAAAATTACTGCCAAAATAGGAGTATCTATCCCTTGACGGAATAAGGCTGTTATGGTTACTTGAATTAATCCAATATGAATATATTGAATTTCAGAATATTTCTTTTTCCATCTTGCAACATTTTTCTTATCAAAAAAAGGAATATCAATATTTCCTTCTTCTGACCATTTTGCTTGAGTGTTACCACTATATTGTTCGAACACTCTTGCTGAAAAGAAGTTGAATTTTGAAAGTTTATAAATTTCTGGAACAGCAACTTCTTGCATTTTTTCAAATTTTGCTAATTCTTCGTCGGTAAAAGTTTTTTCTTTTCCGATTACATCTCCAAGTCGAATTGCCTGTAATTCTTCTTGAGATATATTATCTACTTCTTGAGATATTTCTTGACTATTAGTAGTCATCATGAAGATTAGTTCTTCATCTAAACTTTCTTCATCACTAGAAATTTCGTACAAGATTTCTTTTTCATCTGAAATTTCTTCGCCATAAATTATTTCAAAATCTTGTTCTTCAAGGACTTTTATTATTTTCTTTGCACTTTTTCCCCGTTTTGGGCATTCGGGTGCATAGTGACCTTCTTCGTTACAAATGTAACATTTACAAGTTTTCTTTTTTGAAACACTTGTTGGTTTCTTTTTTCGAATATACTTGTTCTTTTTTGAAAAAGTTTTGTTCTTTTTCCAAGGTTTCCATTTATATTTTCTACGTTTTTTGGAAAATCCTTTTCTTTTAGGAAATGTATTACAACCAATTTTTCAATTTTCTTTTAAAATTTTGTCACAACATTTTTGACCATATGGTGAGTTAGAAATCTGATTTTTTATTTGTTTTTTCGCCTTTACTTCTAGACACCGATCTGCTATCAGTCTTAGAACAAGATTAATGCGAAAACCAAGATTATCATATTCTTCCTTCCCCATATCAGACCTCATATCAATTTTCTTCTAGCCAAGGAAAAAAAAATCACTTCATAAAAAAAGAGGTATTGGATACTTTTCTTCTAGTGTTTGTTTAGCTGGGATGAAAGAGGATGATCATTTCATAAAAAAATCTACTCTCATGTTTGGTTAATAAAAAAAGAGGTAAATGCACCACTAATCCTTCTAGTTTGAGAGAAAATTTACTTTAGTCCCCATAGTTTTAATAAGAATAAATTAATTCCGCATTTTCAATTTTTTTGCAATGTGATCTCTCTTTCATTTATTGTGAACATTTTAAAAATTATGAACAAAATTAAATAAACTAAAATAGAATTCAAATCAAATTATAGGGACCACTAATACAAATAAAAAGATAAAAATAGGGTAAACTACTAATAGGTCCTAATAATTAGATTTAATTCTCATCAAATCCTTTTGAAAATAAGTCTTGATAAAATTGTTGTTAAAAATATTTTTTTTTTGACAATTTTTTACATACGTCACTAAAAATTAAAAAATTGACAATTAGTAACCTTTTTTGTCAAGATTTTTATAAATTGTCGCTAAAACTTACAATTAGTGACATTTTTTTATGATAAATTTTTTCTATAGGACCTATTAGACAATAAATCCACTTATTAAGATCTACAAGTAAGTACCCCTATAATATATTTATTGCATCAATGGTCCGTGTAATTTATTTTTACACCAGTGGTCTTCATAATTTGTTTTGTATTCCACTTTGGTCCCTCTAATTTTGCACATAGTATTTTTTTTTTTTTTGTTCCAAATTCTAACAGTAAATGACAAAAGGTTCACATTATAACAAAATTTAAAATGTAAAGTTTCAATTGTACAAATTTAAACTATGGAAACTAGATGTGTAATTTACCCTTAAAAAAAATACATTGCAAATATAATCATTATCCACCATTATAAACCATTAGGGTAATTCTATTTACACACCACTAATCCTCTCAATACACACCATTACTTAGTACACACACATAATAATTTTTAGAGTTTAAAAATATTTTAGTTCACACCTTAACTCTCCATTACTAGCCCTAAGATAACACTACATGTTCATTTGAATACACACCACAACCCACGCCCAAATATCTTCCATCTTCATAACACCAGAGACCTCCATTATCAAAACACCATAGATCTCCATTGTCACCGTTGAAGATCTTCATCACCGGCAAAGTGTTTCATTCGGCAAGTATGTTCCCGTCATTTCAAATTTCCATCATTGACGTCTTTTCGCTATTGGCTTGCCAATGCATTGTCGTCATTTCAAATCTCCATCTTCACCATCGTCTCGTCATTATTTCACTGGTGTATTGTCAGTATTAAAGATTTGTCATTCTCGCCCTTAATTCACACATTTGATTCTCACCTTGACATGTTTTTCCTGATTTGGTTACCAATTCAACTTCCATAACAATTTCTATTTCAAATTTGGCTCAACTCTAATTGTCTAAACGTAATATCATCCTACAAAAAATAAAATTAAACAAATTAAATATGTTCAAAATAATTATGTAGAACAAAATAAATATATTCATACTTTATATGCTGTACAATTTCTACTCGTTCAAATTTATTATTTTGAACATATTAAATTTTATATGTTATTAATTTATTTTTGTAAATATTGAATACATCAACTTTTTGTATTAAAAAAAAAAAAAAAGAAGATATACTAAAAATAAATTAAATTATTTAATTGAATTAAATTTGAGAAATGAAATTTTTAAGGAATTAAAGACCATATCTGATTTGTATATGTGAAATAATTTTGAAAATAATTTTCTAAAAAGATTTTACAAAATTTAAAAATTTGTTTGATTGTATATTTTGAAAATAGTTTTGGATGATTTTTGTTTTTTTTTTTTTTTTTTTTTTTGGGTAATTGATTAGATGTGTTTGCGAAAAAATATGATTAATTTTGAATTTTTTTGAAGATGCCAAACTTGGCCTAAGACGTGAAAGAAAGAGAACGGTGGGAGAAAAAAATGATTGATTAATGTGTAGTAAAGAGAAAAGTAATTTTAACTTTTTTTTAAAAAAAATTTAATCAAACAAATTTTTGAAATTTTTTCTCAAAATTGTATCTCTAGATACAAACCAAACAAGGGCCAAAATGTTCAATTTTTTATCTATGAAACATTTATAATTTGGTCAACCTTCATAATTTGAGCAAAATTATTTTGTTCAAATAAAAATAATCGAATATTATGTAAAAGTTCAACTCTAAATATCCGAACACGTAATGAACAAAATCATCTTTTCAATGATTATACAAACAAGATAAACAAAAAATCAAAAAGCTAAGGTGCCGTTTGGTAACACTTACGTTTTCAATTTTCTGTTTATATTTACAAAAATTTAAAAAACTCAAATAAAAACTTGTTTGGTAAATTTTTGATTTATAAATCAATGGTCTCAGTTTATAAATTTGGCCAAAAAATGTGTTTCCGTTTTGAGTTTTCAGTTTTTTTTTTTTTTACCACCCAACACTAGCCACCACCCGCCACCATTTTTCACCACCGTCTTCCGCCACCACCACCCACCACCACTCACCTGCCACCCAATCGCCGCCGCCGCCGCCGCCACTACCACCACCCACCACCCACCCGCCATCCACCCGCCACCCGCCACTACCATCCACCGCCTGCCGCCGCCGCCGCCACCACTACTCACCACCCACCTGCCATCACCATCCACCCACCACCACCAGCCACCTGCCACCCACCCGCCACCACCACAACCACCCACCTGCCACCACCACCACCACCACCACCACCCGCCACCGGCCACCGTCACCCACCCACCACCCACTACCACCACCACCACCACCACCCGCCACCCACCTGTGTGACAACCCTCGCCACTGTTTACTAATATACCTCTGATTACTGCTAAACTGTGGTTAAGCATGTTAAGTAACTAATCTGACTGAAATTCTGAACTGATTGATTGAGTGTATTAGTTTAAATGCAAATCTATCTGTTTGACTGCTAAATGATCTGTTCATGTTTTATGTTTTAAACTGCAAATTGAAGGCCTTATCGGCGGCCGAATCTGAAATCGATTAATGTTTTATGCTAATTAGAATTTATATGATTTAATGGTAGATTTGATTGAAATGTGATTTAGAATGATTAAATTAGATTAAATAATGTTAAATTACATTAGTTGCATTATTTACCTTTTTGCCACATTAGTGGGCCACTTCATGAGACCTCTTGAGACTTGAATTTGTATCATTTTGTTGCATCATTCTCAATCTTCTTGGACAAAACCGACTAGAGAGAGGGAGAGTTAGGAGAAAACTTGAGTTCATCAAATTTAGCTTGGGAACTAGAAGAAATTGAAGAGAGATTGCATAATTGAGCTTCCATTCTTGAAATTGGAGACTTGAGGTAGGAGACTCACCCCTTTAATTGTGAGTTTGAATTGTTCTTGCATGATTCATGGTAAGGTTAGTGATTTAAGGCATGAATTAGCTTAATATGTTGAATTGAGTAGGAATTCATGCATGCATGTATACATTGTTGAGTTTTGAGGTTAATTTCATGGAAATCCTCACATGCATGTCCATATTCTAGCTTTGGTCCATGAATTCAGCATGTTTTTAAAAGGATTGACTCATTTGTTCTTGTATTAGAAGTTTTGAAGTTGAATAAATTCATGCATGTTGCATGTACATCATGTTCTTGAAGTTTTGTTTGGAAATGGATTCAATTGAACTACCTTTGGGCTTTGATTTTGCATATTGATCTTTGAAACATGTCATATTACGAGTTTTAAAGTGTTTTCCAGAAAATTAGCCCAAAAGGATCGAATTTAATGCTTTAAATGTTGAGTTTCATGCTTGGAGACAAATCTGAAAATTCCAGATTTTGGATCCACGCTCGAGTGGGGAACACCACGCTCGAGCGTACACTCTGAGTTCATACAGTCCGTTCGAGCGGGGAAAGGAACGCTCGAGCGTGAAATGCGTGTATCCAATACTTTGCATATGTTTACAGTCCGCTCGACCGAGGGAATGCGCGCTCGAGCAGGGGTCGAGCGCCCGTCGAGCGTGAATTTCATGCATCCAGTGCTTTTACAGTCCGCTCGAGCGAGAAAAGTCACGCCCGAGCATAGATCTTTTGTCTGCATGTCTGCTCGAGCAGAGAAAGCCACGCTCGAGCGGGACCCCTATTTCAGCAAAAATTTGAAAAGTATTTTAAAGTGTATCTTTGCATCCTCATTCCATCCTAGGCATTCCTAAGCCTAGTTTAAGGTATCTTAATGAGGATAATGCTATAGAACCACACCGAGTCAAGATAGGGACTAAGTTATTGTTTCCCAAACGTGCAACTTAGTATGTGTTCATCCTGTAACTGTGTAGGGTTGGCATCCGAGGACGCTCACTAGCCTATCTGTAACCCAGAACTCTGTGAGTAACCGTGTTGTAAAGATATGTTCAATCATGAATATTTTCTGAATGATCTACTGTACTGCTTTCTGAAATGATATTTCTTACTGAATGAATGATGTCCTATTGATGAACTGTACTCGTGGTATCCATAGCAACATACTGTTACTGTACTGCTACTGTCACAGAGATCTCTGTCGGTTCCCATGTTGGAACCACTACTGTTTACTGTTATGATGGCCATCAACTGACTTTCGATCTGTTAAGACCTACTGTACTGTTTGCTATTGGATATACCACATATAACTGCTATGGTTTCTAAATGACTGATATGACTGTTTAATGACTGAAAGGATATTCATTCTTAATCTCTTTACACAACTGTTATTCACTGAGTTTTAGCTCACTGTTTATATATATGTGTAGGTGTCCAAGCACCGGATTGGAGCTAGGAACGTTGGGTTTAACTCTCTTTTTGTCAAGCCAACCACTGTGCCTCACTGAGAGGTTCCAAGTGCTGCCAAGCCAAGGCTACTTTGGGGTGTTTTAGATTCCCCCTTTCTGTTTCTGTTTTGTATAGACTGTATGAGACTGGCACTGTACTATTATGGTAAGGATTTGGTTCCTAACCTGAATGTCTGTATATGATGTATATACTGTTATGGTTTTAAATGTGAATGTGATATGAAAAATTTTTTTGCATACACACTGTCACAACTCATTGGACATCTTTCATTTACTGTTTTGGCTTCCGCCAACCCCTGTATTCTGTATTACTGTTATTACTGTTAAGCAGGCCTTCGGTAATCACGAATTACTAGCCGGTGTCGGTGCTAAACCCATAGGGATAGGTTTGGGTCGTGACAACCTGCCACCACCACCCATCACCACCACCCACTCGCTACCACCCGCCACCGTCACCCACCCACCCACCCACCACCTACCCGCCACCGCCACCGCCACCACCCACCACCACCCGCCACCACCCGCCTGCCGTCACCACCCGCCACCACCACCACCCACCATCCGCCACCACCACCCGCCGCCGCCACCACCACCCGCCGCCGCCGCCCACCCACCCACCACCACCACCACCACCACCCATTCGCCACCCGCCACCCACCACCACCACCACCCGCTACCCACCACCCACCGTCACCACTTTCCACCACCGTCTTCCGCCGCCACTTGCCACCACTTGTCATTTCTCTCTTTTTTGTATTTTTAAAATTTTTTAAACATTTTGTCAATTACCAAACGTGTTTGTAGTTTATGTTTTTCTAAAAATAAACAAAAATCAGTTTATAAAATTTTTGTAAATATAAACTGAAAACGTAAATGTTACCAAACAGACCGTATTGAGCTAACATTTTCATTGTTGCACTGTTCAAAATCAACAATTTCAGTGTCATCCATAGTGTGCAAATCTTCAAAACCAATTAATTTCAATATTTTTAAATCCTAAAACTAATTGATTTCAATGTTCTTAAACCATAAATCTTCATTTTGGATATTTATATGTCTATAAGAATAATGGTATGTTTGGAGTATTTTGTATTTTTATATATAAAATCTTTGAATCGATAAAATACACCCCCATATTATCCTTAATCTTTTCATTTGACGATATTATTATAATATAAATTTAGAGGGCAGCTATTTACACGTCTCATTTTTTTTGGATCCCCCACTCTTTCATTTCTTATATTCTAATTTTGTTCAAAGATAAAATTCCATTTCTACCCTCATCTCTAACTCTCTAACCCTACTTTTCCAAACCTTAACCCTAATTCCATCGCCTCCAACAGCACTCTCCTCCTTTTTACCATCTCGCTTTTGTCATCATTGCCAAAACCCTAACCCTAGATCTCGCACCTTCTCTCTCAACTTTCCATCACCTACAGAAAGTGAAAGAGAGAGAGTCGCTAAGAAGAAGAAGAAAAAGAAAAGAGATCGCGAGTTCGGTGGTTAGAATCGAGCCTCATCATTGCTAAGGGCAACACCAGTGATGGGATTTGTCGCCATTTCAGATCGCGACGAAGCTTCTAATCACAATTTTTGGGTTGCAATTTGGGTTCTAGGTTGTAATTTGGGTTTGTGACCCTCTAATACAACTGGGGCTTGATGCAAATCCAAATGAGGAGTTGAGGGGTTTGAAGCTGAAGATGATAATAGAGAGAGATCGAGTCAGAAAGAGACAGATAGAGAACCCTGGAGGTAGAGAGACAGTCAGAGAAGAGAAGAGAAGAGAACATAAGAGATGGTTTAGGGTTTTGCAGGTGAAGAAAAAGAAGAGGCAAAGATGGAAAAGGGAGTGGTCGGAGATTGAGACGGGAGTGGTTGAAGTGGTGAAGAGAGCTACCGAACAAAAAGAGAAGAGTGGAAGAGGTAACAAGGTGAGGGGTAAAATTGGGAATATGATGGGGTGTAAAGAAAAATAGGTAAAATATAATTTGAATGGTGGGGGAATAACGAAATAGAGGATTCAAAGAAAAAAAGGTAAGAGATATTTATCTACCCTTTAAATTTAATCCGTTAATAGTGTATACTGAGACAATTAGTCGTGTAAATAGAATTTTCCAAACCATTATAAGGGAATGATGATTTCATTCCATATGAGGGCCCATCTAATGAACCAAATAGAGCATATATGTTTTTAGAACTAAATCCCAAAATCATGAAGTCAAATAAACAGTTAAATACATCTCCGAAAATTCTACTGTAAAGCGTTTTACATACCAGTTTTAACAATCTAATTTAATCTTCCAGGTCCAAACTAACCCTAGTTTTTCAACAAGACGAAAATAGACAAACCTGATCAATGGCAGGCTTTACGAATGACAACCGTCCTCGGGTCACTCCTTCTTGTGCTTAGAGAACTTTCTAGAATCCGATTTTCGGCCTCCACCGGTACATCTTCCCACTAACTTGAGAACCTCATCGATTAAAATCACCGGAAATGCAACGGCCAACACGAGGAGCCATTCGTTCAGGCTTAGAGGAACGATGCTAAAAACTTGAGCAAGGAAAGGCACATAAAGGATCAAAAAGTGAAGGCCGAATGAAATTGACATGGCCAGGAGGAGCCACGGGTTAACCCATGGGGGCATTGTTAAGAGGCTACCGTCTTCAGACAGGGCATTAAGGGAATTGAACATCTCGATGGCGACCAATACAGAGAGGGAAAGAGTCGTTGCTTTTATTTTGCCTATTTGGAAGTAGTCGCACGGATCTTTAAACTCAATCAATTGAGACCCCGCCTTGAAAGGTGTTGCTGAGAAACCCTCCCAGGAATGGCAATGACCCCAGTCTGCAAGTTGGGAATAGGTGACAAGGCTGTGACCGTCTGCGCTTAGGTCAATGCCGAAGAAAGAGTCGTGAGTGTACCATATGATGAATATTCCCACGGTTGCGATCCCGACATAGAGTCCAATCACCTGCATCCAAATTGATAAATAGTAGCACCATGGTTGTTAGAAGCTTACAATTTACAATTCGATACGAGTTTCAAGCAAAATGATTCAATTCGTGCAATTCAATTTTAAAGAGTGAATCTTACAATTCAATTCTGATTCATTGCAATTCGGAATATTCAATTTTGTTCGCATAATGCATAAAATGGTGCCATTTTCACACATACACACACACACACACAAAAAAGAAGAAGAAAAGAGAAGACAAGAAATCAACTAATTATATTGATATTGATATACAAGATTTTATATACATATACAACTTAATTTAGTTATATTGATACATAATATACAAGATTTTATATACATATACAATTTAATTTAGTTATATTGATATATAATTCATTTTAAATACAATGTGATTTTTATATGTATATATATAAAATTATATATTATGTTAAATAAAATGAATCTTAGGATACACGATTTGACAACAATGAGTAGCACAACAAATTACTTCAGGTGTCCAATAGATATAAGTTCTTTGAAAGCCAAAGGAGCTAGTTCTAATACCAGATAGCGGAATAAAATCCAAGCACTGATTAATGAGTCGTCACTTCTTCGAGGGGGTTTCTTCATAACATCCTTTTCTGGTGGATTAAATCCCAAAGCTGTTGCTGGGGGTCCATCAGTAACAAGATTGACCCACAGAAGCTGAACAGGAATCAGACCCTCTGGAATACCTAGAGCAGCTGTCAAAAATATAGAGGCAACCTCACCAATATTTGATGAGATCATGTACCTGTGATGATGATTAAAACATCAGGATCATTTTCATGGCAATGGCATCATACCGTTAACCTTGTTGCCAGGTTTTCTATAAACTATTGAGTGCAACGTTGGGGTTGCGAGAGGTCATCTACATTAGCAATGGTCCTTTGTAGTCGTAAGAATTGTACAGATTGATTCACTTCATCATTGGCAAAGCAAATTGTTTTTATTTGTTTGAAAACAACAGATTCTCAACCAAAAGGAATCCACACTAAGAAAGTCAAATTGAATGTAACACAAGCATTTCATTATTTCCAGGCGTGTAATGATGATCCCAGTAAAGAGCTATAAGGATAAATGATATCAAATAGCATAAATAGTTAGTTTGTAAATATGGACCATACCAGCCTCCATATTTAGGGTTGAATCAGATGCCAAGTAACATTATAGAAAACCCATTTCAACATAGACTAATCATAAATGAACCAAAGCTAGGCCAAAAGATACATTAACTTGATGTGGGGTTCATATAAACAACTCCAACCATGTGACAGCACTCGCAGACCATCCAGCACAAGACCAAACCCCACAAAAGACCAGAGAGAACCTAAAAATCAAAAGAACTTTATAGCCTACAGTAACCACGCTTTGGCAATGTGTAGACCTCTCAGAACTGCTACAAGAGGGTGTGAAATAAAAGCAACACCTAAGAAAATGTTTTAAAATCCAATAAAACAAAGGAAAAAATAAAATGACCATAGGTATGGGGTGGAAAAACAGGGCAGTCTTTTTTTTTTTTCCCCCTCTCTCTATAAGCAAGGGGTGGAAAAAGAGGGCAGTGGCAGAAACTGTTTACAAATTGGGTACGAGGGTCAGGATTGGCTGGCTACCTAAGTAGGAGTATCATATAGGATTAGTATGGAAAAGTATCGCGTGAGCATAAGAAAATATACCACATCTAAACTTGACAATTTAACTTGAAATTCCCCTGGGCAAGATGCATGGGGATGATACCTCAAAGCTATGAAACATGGGCACTTCAATAAACATGCCGTATCCGTAACGGGTACTTACCGGCGTATGATAATTTGTATGGTACTTCTGCATACGTACTAGGTACATGAAACACGTATCCAAATTTTTTCTTTAATTTTGGCATACCAAACATACCTAACATACACCCAAGCCGTACCGTATCTTAGTCAAAACAATATTTTCTTCTACTAAAGAGATAAAATTCATTTTACTAGATTTCTTTTTTATTTTTAGTTTTATACTTGCCATGATTTTAAAATTAAGCTATGGTTTATAAGTTATTTAATACAATGACATTTAATTTTAAAAATACCTTTACTTTTGGCATTAAATGTTAATTGTAAGTTGGTTCTTAACAAATTAAACCATTCAATCAATTTTTGCATTATTCTAAATTAGAAATAAATATTTTGTTACAAACGTACCAAGCCGTACCTATACCCTACTTTTTAAAAATTTTAACGTATTGACGTATCTGTATCGCACTAGTATCCGTACCCGTACCCGTACCCGTACCTCACAGCCTCAAAGACCCAGATCCACATTGCTAAAGACCATAGTGGTTTAACTGCAAATTATGGCAGGCTGGGAGATACAGGTTCACATTGGAACTGAACACACATTTGTACTCTCTTCTTGATGTAGGGATTTTCATTTTCAGGAAATTAGTCCTGGTTCAAGTGAGTGGTACACCTAGGATGTGTTACCATGGAGGTAGACTTCTGAGCAGTTGGCTGCTGGTAAAGTCCTTTGGGAAGTTAAATCTTAGGTTACAGTTATCTTCTTCACTTGAGCCATTTTGGAGACCCCAACTCCTAAGGTGGCTTTCTTTGTCTAGGCAAACAGGTGCTGGTAACATTTCAACATGCATCCTGATACATGTCTAGAAGAGATTTTGATGCGGAAAACAGCTTTCTCATTTGCTGTCCATAGGGCAATAAGTTGTGGTCCCTCTTACACTCAGAGTTCACAATCTGTCAATTTACACCCTGCCCGTTGGCCAATCCTTTTAAAGGTTGGTGGTGCAGCATCTTGCTGTCACCATTTTGTTGAAAGTAGTCCTAGTTCCTGTTGTGCAGTGTGTAAGAGAGAAGCTGCACAATAGATGGATGTTTGAAAAATCAAAGCTTTGAGATAATTAACTGGCCACTATGGTAGTCGAGGTTTCATTCTAATTCATGTCTCTGAGGGAGATCACTGCCCATAGTTTGTGGATTTGTCCTTCATTCCCCTTCACCTGTTACCTACCACTTTTGGATTATTCAGTTTTTTGTACCTATTATGCTCATGAACATTGCCTCCATTCTTTGCAGATATAATTCTGACTAAAATATCTTAGAAGATAAAGAATGAAAAAAGAAACAAAGGATTAAAGAGAGAGATTTTTTTAAAAGCTAGTATGACAAACCTGTGTGACCAGAAAACACTAATACCCTAATGAATTACATATTGGTACACACGTTCCGAAATATAGTACACTTCCGTTCCAAAACAATAAACTTAATGATCCAAAGCAATCCTAAAAGTTTTTTCTAATATATTTCCTTAAATGTTACCTTAGGAGGAATAAAAATCAAATATAAAGAACAAAAATTTAAGATGACTTAAGTTTTGACAAGACAAAAAACATAAAAAATGGAAATATATATATTTTATTAGATGCCTAATAGTTAAAATAAAATTACTATAGAAGTACCTTAAATTCTTCAATGTAATACATGTAAGTCTGCCCTTAGCCTACCACATTTTAAAGCATGTAGCCTACCACGTTCCCGTTTTTGTTCCACGTACCGTAACGATCCATGTCCAAGTAACATGGCAACAAACATATGATCAAACATATGGGCGAGTACACAGAAGACCTTACTTATAGGAAGACTAAAGGCAAAGACAACCTTACCAGTAAAGCTGAGAATTGTTTCACACAGCTTACCCAGGTTTTGCAAACCATAAGCAATTTATATATATATATATATATATTTGATAAATAGCCATAAGCAATTTATATGTAAACATATGTATAAAATTAATGACGGTGTATATGTATGTAAATGTATATTTTGCTTTTTGAGAGATCACTCCCTTTATAGTGATCGATCATGTTCTCACAAGAGAAAAATACGCAGACTTATGGCAAAGTAGACCAAAATAAGTACTTCTAGATTAAAACCTAAAAGCATCAACCCAGTCCCATAGTGGAATTTGCTAAAAGCTACGAAAAACACGGTAGAGAAATAGACCTGATAAAGGCCTTCATATTATTGTAAATAGATCTGCCTTCACCTACAGCAGCAACAATTGTACTGAAATTGTCATCTGCTAAAACCATGTCAGAAGCTTCCTTTGCAACCTAGAACAAGATACACTGAAAATAAGTAATGACAAGAAAAAAAAACTTCGAGTGATCTAATGGTAGCACCAATTTCAAAATGAGGAAAGAAATTTAAAATGGCTTGGTCAAGTGCAACATAAGAACAAAACTACACAAATAAGGAGGGTCATAAAAGGACGAGACGTAAAATCATAAAGGTTTTTAATAGTTGGGCCTAATGTTTTTTAGAGGCACAACTGACTGACCCCAAGATGGACACACACAAACATAACATCACTCCAAACATTTAGATTTCATATGAATATGATTAAAGTTAGATTGTATTTTTAAAAAATTATTTGAGAACACATCCACCAGGCTTCTTGCATGCATACAGAGCCACTGAAACATTTTTGCAACTAAGACTTAAAATGTATTAAGAAGCAGATGATGACTGCACCTAATCCTCATGTAACAAGTCAGGAAACTAATGGAAGTTCTTAAAAATTAGCAATGCTCAATACCAAAATAAGGTTTAAAATTTGTCTACCATCAAAAGTCATACAAAATGAAAGTGTACATGGCAAAACATTTCTTCTGTTTTCTAATTCAATATACTCTACAATACCATCTTTGCATTAAAATGTAATACATTAACACTAACGAGAAAAGAAAAATAAATACCTCAGTTCCAGCAATGCCCATTGCAATTCCAATATCAGCTAATTTCAAGGCAGGTGCATCATTCACCCCATCTCCAGTCATTGCAACTACTTCACCATCTTCTTTGAGTAGTCTGACTATTTCTTGTTTATGCCTTGGTTCAGCCCTAGAGAAGAGAAGCCCTCCGCTTTGCCTTAGATGACTTTTGGGGTCAGGAAGATCCATAAACTCTCTCCCTGTTAAGCTTTTAGAACTAATGTCCTCATGTGGTCCAAATACACCTATCTCACGACATATAGCTTCAGCTGTATTCTTGTTATCTCCTGTAATAACCATTACTTGAATGCCAGCTGTTCTGCAGTCCTCGATGGCTTGGCGGACCTCTTTCCGAGGTGGATCCTTTGACAAAATAAAATTAAGTTAATACACCTTCATTTCTTCAAGCGTACTAGGAACACTTAACGAATGAAAATAATAATGTATTTGAGGAATGAAAAGCAAATGTGCCAACTCACTCTTAGCCCAGCCAAGCCAACAAAAGTGAGTTTACTCTCAATTGCAGAATAGTTAGATGGATTAAGTAAAAGCTCATGTGCTGGATGGTCTTCATCACCATTATATGTAGCAAACTCGTGGAGGTCCTCCTTGTAGGCAAAACCCAAACAACGTAATGCACTTGAGGACATTTCATGCAGGCTTTGTAAAATAATATCCCTCAAAGTTTGATTCAGTTCTACAACAGAACCATCAAGCAATTGAACAAAAGAGCTTCGTTCCAACACATTTTCTACTGCACCCTGCCACAATGAAGCACCTGTTCATTAGTCCCGTGAATGCCTCTATGAAACAAATTGGACCAAAACAGAAGGATGGAAAACAAACATTCTGTTGAAAAAATATGCATGTTGACCTCCACTGTGGGATTTTCAATGATGAGAACATAAATTTTGCAACACAAATGAAAAAATATTGACACACATTAAGGTCCAATGTTTAGTCATTATGTCTAACTAATTCTTGTGAGGTATAGGCATTGAACCAAACACCCATAAGATAATTTAATGGCAGATAAACTGAATCTTCTAAAAAAGTGAATGAGAAAGATCAGCTAACAAGTCTTTGACAAGGTATACTTTCATGAATGCAGCAACTCCAAATAATCACTTCTAAAATGCAATCCAGAAACTCAGAACATATCCAAAAATGCACTTATCAGATAAAGACTGACACCCAAAAATCAAAATAAAGTGAACCCATAAACTTGCATGTCAGTCTGCATTTATTGTTGATGAAACAATGAAGATAAAAATTGGACTTCATCATTGCTACAACTTGTGAAAAAACAGCAAGTACAAGAAAGCTCATGTTTTATGGAAGGAAAAGGCTATCATGAGATCAATCTCATGTAACTATTCAAGAGCCCCCTATTTTCTGGTTCAATCATGCATAAGCATCCTATATCTAATTGAGCACCATAGGGTGATCAAACCATCAAATTTTCACATCAAAACTTGATTTGATTTGAAAACAAAAACAAAAACAAAAACAACACTCTCCTTAGACCCAGTTTGATTCTATTCACTCTGTGACCATGTGTGTTCTCTAGCCTAGGTGGACCAATTAAAAGGAGATTGTGTATAAACCATGACCTTGACCCTATGAAGCAACGACACTTCAAAACAAGTGTCATATCCGTGTCGGACACACGGACACTTCGATGACGCATATGGGACACACCACACGGCATGTCTCCTTATTTAATTAACTTATTTTTAGGAGACACTAGGGACATGCCAAGTTGTCTTTTCTCTCATTTTATTTAGTGCTTTTGATAAATGTTGAATATTTTTTACTTTTTTCTAAGATTTACAGGTAAATTACATATACACCCCTTAATTAAAATACGAATCGCCCCTTGTGGTTTTGAAAATTACATTCTACCCCCTGAAATTTCTAATTTCATAACATATTGCCCCTTTTATTAATAAATCATCAAGTCAATTAACAATTTTTAATGATATTTGTGGAGAAGTGGTTTGAAAATACTCTTTAGATCCTGGGAGACGCTGCTTATCCTCAGCTAGTCACCTGAAAAGATGGAAACACTCCGGTCGGGAGTGCCGGAATTAGCACTCCGACGGACAAGTTAGTTCAGACACTCAAGATAGCTTCTTGTCTATGTTCAGTGGAGTGATTCTTACATACCTACTAAATATGTTGTTCCTGTATTTATACCTGTTTCCCTCGATCCTCGGGGCCAGAGCCTACTTTTTTATCATTATCCTTTACATTATCCGGCTCCAATGCTATACACTTATTCGGCCCAAATATTGTATTCGGACACGGCCGATTACTATCAGCCCTGTATTGCGCGCCTTCTGCCTTTATCAATTATTCGACTCCCACAATTGCCCCCCGAACTCCCTATTGACGGTAGTTAATCGGCGTGTTTGGTCTTGAATTGGAAAAGTTAAAACTGGTCAGGCGGCTTCGCGTATCCCAATATAGATGTCAAGACGCGCACACCTTTTCGTTCATCATTACGCTTTCCCACCTCCATCGTGCGTTTCGCATTTATTATGATTTGAAATTTCAGTCTTTTCGAATACACAGTTCGTCAAGTATTCGAGACTCTTAGACCGCCAGCAGATATCCCTTCCCTGACTCGCATGCTCTGCAACTCTTCTCCGTCTAACCTCGTCTCCGTTTAATCTTCGTAAGTCTTCTTCTCCCTTCTTTACGATCCTATTTTCTGTTTGTCGTTTTGATTCCGGCGAAACCTTGAATCCTTGCGAACATGGCTAAACACTTGAAAGACCTCCTTTCCGAGGGTCGTATTTCCGGATTCCGGAGACACTTTTCCATTCCCGACGACGTCCACTTATCTCTTGTAACGGATAGTACCCTTGATATGGAGAGAGAGGATCATAATACGATTGTCTTCCCTCTTTTATCCATAGCGGAGGGCGGAGTCCGTTTTCCCCTACACCCACTGCTTAGGGCCGTCCTTCGCTATTGGCCCGAAGGAAAAATGCCGAGCGAATGGCTGCTCGAAAGAAGGCCGAGGCCGCCCATTCTAAGCCCACCTTGATTAAAAATTTCGTACCCGTTATTGAAGAGACAATTCAGGTCGCTAAGACCAAAACGGGGGAAGAGGTTGAGGAACAGGTCATTGATGAACGGCTGATTCCGGAGAAGAGGGGCGAAAAGCGTAACGCCGAGGGAGAGGCTGGGTCGGAAATTAGCCTTGCTTCCAAACGGCCTCGTTTAGAAGAGTCGGGTGTGGCTGCGCCTTTTTATTGTTCGACCTAAGATCAAAGATACGCCGATCTCTTCCGATGTCTCAGCCATTGAGGATCCAGCCGTGGCGTTGAGCCTCGCGGCGTCAATTTCCTTGCCGACTGACGTCGCAGCCATTCACGCCGTGCCGGATGTTATGGCCGTAGCCCTATCTGCGCAGTCAGCGTTCCTGGTTAGTAACCATCTCAAATTCTCTTGACCTTGTTTTCGTTAAAGATATCTGACAATCCCAACTTGTTTTGCAGACTGTTGGCAGGATCGCGGACCTAGGCCGCCACCTCCATGATGCCCTTGGCAGAGTTGATCGTTTGCAAACGGAGGCGGAACGGTCAAAAGAGTAGGGCCGAATTTGAAAGTATAAGAGCCGCGATGGAGGGTGCACGAGCTGAAGCAGAGAAAGAAAAGGCTCACTCAGCTGAACAGCTCCGCTCTGACGCTGAGAGTAGGGCAAATGCGAGCGAAGAATCGCTCAAGTTAGCCAAGGAGGCGCTTGCCAAGGCAGAGGTTCAATTAGCGAAGCTCAAGGCCGCCAAGGAGAAAGCCGATTCTGAAGCTTCTGCGGCATTTGAGGCAGGAAAAAGCGCCGCCTTCACCGAATATGTAGATGAAGTCCCTAAATTCGAGAATCGGGGGTTCAAGCATGGATGGCTCAAAGCCCTTACTGCCGCTGGAGTTACATTAGCCCTGCCAATTCCCTACGAGCAAGTGGACGTTGAGCCACTTGAGTCTGACCCCGAGGATTGATTTGGGAGTCATCTCGTTTGATTTTGATTTAAGTTTTTGTTTGGTAGACTTTTGATTTTGATGTAAGTTTTTGTTTGGTAGACTTTTGTTAGCTCAGGCTAGTTTTCATGTATAAATTGGTTACTATTTGCGCTCAATTTATTAATGAGAACTGCCTTGGTATTTCTCCACTACTTGTTCATGGTTTGTGAAGTTATATTAATGAAGAATACTTTGCCTTTCACGAATTTGGATAGAATCGTTGCTGTTTTAGCTTTCAGAAATTGAATATCCTATGACAATATTGAATTATCATTCATGTGCCGTGTATTGTGGGTACTGGGGCCGAATCGATTGATGAGTCTGCCCTTGCCCCAGGCGGTGCGTGATCGTTCGGGTGCCGTATGAAACGACCTTAAGATTTGTGAAGGATCGATTCGTGGGCCAGCTGGGGTACATAAGCCGAATAGATTGATGAATCTGCCTTTGCCCCAGGCGGTGCGTGATCGTTCAGGCGCCGTATGAAACGACCTTAGATTTGTGAAGGGTCGATTCGTGGGCCGGCTGGGGTACATAAGCCGAATAGATTGATGAATCTGCCCTTGCCCCAGGCGGTGCGTGATCGTTCGGGTGCCGTATGAAACGACCTTAAGATTTGTGAAGGATCGATTCCTGGAACGGCGGGGGTACATAAGCCGAATAGATTGATGAATCTGCCCTTGCCCCAAGCGATGCGTGATCGTTCGGGCGCCGTATGAAACGACCTTAAGATTTGTGAAGGATCGATTTCTGGGCTGACTGGGGTACATAAGCCGAATAGATTGATTGAATCTGCCCTTGCCCCAGGCGGTGCGTGATCGTTCGGGCGCCGTATGAAACGACTTTAAGATTTGTGAAGGATTGATCTACCCTAGCCCCAAGTGGGTCGATCCAGTCGGCGCCAGGCGTATGAGGTTTTTACAATTAATGAGATGGCCTCGAGGGTGCTGCCTCTTTACAAGATAAATGATTAAAGGTAAAACTTTTATGAGCATAGCAGACAACTGACTCCAGCGTTTAAGGGTATCGAGTGAATGTCGAACAGACTCTTCTTTAACAGCAGAGGGGAGGCGAAGACGCTGGCTGAGCTGGGTGGAGACATAAATCGAGGTAGTGACCCTCCGCGCACAGGGAGCAGGAGTTCCAGGGATCGAGAGCGGCGTCAGTCTCCTCGGCGTTGAAGCAGGTCGCCCAGGCGGGACAAGCAGTCGCAGGGCAGAACTTCCCAACCTCGAGTCGAGAGGGCACTTGAGGCGAATCCGCGCCCATTAAAGCTTCGCGGTATTTGTGGGGAATAGACCCATGACGGAGGCGGACTCGATCGTTCGAGACCCAAATGTAGCGGTCGAGTTTGCTCGACAAATTTTCCCGCCTGAGGTTCAGCAATCGATGGTAGGTCGCCAGGACTACGAAGTGTTTCGCGAAGGCGTTCATGGGGCGATGAAGGGGCTGTACACCTGCCTATGAAATCGGCATGCGGTTGCGCGCTGCCCGCCGAGAAATGAAGAGGAAGGATGAACGTATTCGAAGTTTGGAGGCCCGCGCGGAGGCGGCTGAGCGCGAGTTGAGGAAGACCAAGGCGGCCCAAGCACAACTCGCCGGGCAGGGAAACCCAATCGTGGAAGAGAGGGTTACCCGCCAGCTCATCAACTCTGCGCTTGCCGATCGTGAGACGGCGAGTATGTTCGCGATGGAGAGCGCGAAGGGAAGGGCCTATGATAAAGGTTTTCATGAAGGCCGAAGGGTCGGAATCGAGAAGACCAAGGAAAAACTGGCCGAAGAAGTTTGCAGATGTGAGAATCGTAGATTTAGGCACGGTTGGATCAAGGCATCTCAAGCCGCAGAAACTCTTCGAGCGGCAGGCATTGAGTCGGCATCACCACTCTATCACAGCAAACATTTTCCGTTTTCTGCTTTTGAAGTCGAGAAGAGTGATGATGAGAGTGACGCTGCATAGTTATATTTATTGTAAGGCTGAAACGCGGATCACATTCAAAACTACGTAATTTATCGCTTGTTTTGTTGAATAAATATGAAAAACGTTGTCACAAATATTTTATTGCAATTTGTATTCGGCATGTATGTGTTTCGTTTTATTGTGTTTGAATGAATATATAAGCGTTGACCGGCAGGGTCAATCCATACGTGATAGCCGTTTATTCCTGACAGGCTATTGTAACCTGAAGCCAAAAGCCGGTAGGTAGAGTGGCTCTAGCAAGTTCAACTCGGCTTGGGGCCTAGATTTTTGGCCAATGCACGTGCTTCAAAAAGTCGTTTGTATAACTTACGCCGTGGCGAATGTCAACCGACGTTTTGCTTATGGAATTTAGCGTTAGTGGAATTGCCTCGGGATTGGGGCCTCGAGATCGCTGCCAGTATTAAAAATAAAAAGAGTGGGCGCTTTGCGCAGATAAACAATCGCTTATGTAAGGTGGGTTACGTGGGGATGTTAGTTAAAGGCTTGAGTTCAGCCGACCTTGGTGTCGCCATGGATCGTGGCGGAGGGGCCATTCGTATGGGAAGTAGGGTGTCTGAAAGTTGGCGTGAACCTTCAAGTCGTCGAAGCAGATCACCCCGAAAGGAGAGGCAACGACCGTTGGATTTATCCCTCCTTGTCCTGGATCTTTGCCTTGACGTTGTCAATGGTATCAAGAGAGGACTTAGGCACAGTTGGCTCGAGGCATTGCGAACCGCGGAGGACTTCTGGGTGACGGGAGTTGATTCGGCACTACCGCTTTACCAATGCGTCTTCTCCCCTTTTTAGCTTTTCAGATTGGAAATGAGTATTGTAGTGCTCAAATACGAGTTGCGTATATGTAACAAGTGTCTGATTAAATAAAAGTTGTAATGCTCAAATGCGAATTGCGTTTATGTAACTGTTTGCTCGAATAAAAAGTTGTATTTCAAACATTTGCGTCTTATGCTAAATTTTTTTTTTTATTTGCGTCTTGCCTTGACATTGTCAATGATTGGCAAGTTTTGTTTTGTTCGTGCCAAAGGGGATTCCGAATCAGGAGGCTTAATCGGCCCTAAGGTGTCATACACCGAGGAGGGCTCTGAATTCGGAGACTTAATGTAGCCAATCGTGATATCCACGAAGGGCGCTCCGAATCCGGAGTCTTAATCGGCCCTAAGGTGTCATGCACCAAAGGGGGCCTCCGAATTCGGAGACTTAATGTGGCCAATCGTGATATCCACGAAGGGCGCTCCAAATCCGAAGTCTTAATCGGCCCTGAGATGTCATGCACCGAAGGGGGCTCCAAATTCGGAGACTTAATCGGCCCTAAGGTGTCATGCACCAAAAAAGGGCTCCGAATTCGGAGACTTAATGTGGCCAATCGTGATATCCACGAAGGGCGCTCCGAATTCGGAGTCTTAATCGGCCCTAAGGTGTCATGCACCGAAGGCGGCTCCGAATTCGGAGACTTAATCGGCCCTAAGGTGTCATGCACCGAAAGGGGCTCCGAATTCGGAGACTTTATCGGCCCTAAGGTGTCATGCACCGAAGGGGGCTCCGAATCCGGAGACTTAATCGGCTCTAAGGTGTCATGCACCAAAGGGGGCTCCGAATTCGGAGACTTAATGTGGCCAATCGTGATATCCACGAAGGGCGCTCCAAATCCGGAGTCTTAATCGGCCCTAAGGTGTCATACACCAAAGGGGGCTCCGAATTCGAAGACTTAATGTGGCCAATCGTGATATCCACGAAGGGCGCTCCGAATTCGGAATCTTAATCGACCCTAAGGTGTCATACACCAAATGGGGCTCCGAATCCAGAGACTTAATCGGCCCTAAGGTGTCATGCACCAAAAAGGGAGCTTCGAATCCGGAGACTTAATGTGGCCAATCGTGATATCCACGAAGGGCGCTCCGAATCCGGAGTCTTAATCGGCCCTAAGGTGTCATGCACCGAAGGGCTATGTTACATGGACTCGGGTACGGGTGACGGGTGCGGGTATGTATCTACAGGTCGGACTCATTAAATCTTAAATTTAAGGGTACGCGGACTCGGGAAAAAAATGTCATATTTCTATATTTTTAATCTAATATGTGAGATAAAATGGTACTATATGTAACTTACAGTGTCAAAATGACATTTATAGTAATTATACAATAATATGCACATATAATAATTGTGTTATATACAATTATATAAGAAGTATCCGTTGAAAAGTATCCGACATATATCCCATACCCTTGTCCGAGTGTCGGGTGTCCGACACGGGTATTTGATCTATTTTAAAGAGTCCGTGTAACATAGCCGAAGGGGGCTCCGAATCCGGAAACTTAATCGACCCTAAGGTGTCATGCACCAAAGGGGGGCTCCGAATCGTCATTATGACGAACGGCATAATGGGGTTTGTGAGATGAAGTTGAACGACAAAGAAAGATGGTTTGCATTGCAAAAGTGAAATATATACAAGTATCAAAGCCCACAGGTCGGGTCAGTGATATAGTTTTCATAAAGTCGCTGCTTGTGCCGATTGGGGGGAGCCACGGATCTCTTCAATGCCACCGGCTGTCAGGAAGCGCACGAGCTAATGATAAATGCTTGGAACGGCCTTCATAATATGTATCCAGGTTTGCCCCATGATGACATTATACGACGAACGGAGCTTTACAACCAGGAATTCTACTTCGACCGTTCTGGAGCCCGCTCGGACAGGTAGTATGATCTTCCCTAACGGGTATTCGGGATTCATATTAAAGCCGAACAATGGACGAGGCGCCGGACACAAATCCGACTCGTTGAGGTCAAGTTTGATGAAAGTTTGGTAATACATAACCTCTGAAGTACTCCCTGGGTCTATGAGAATTCGTTCAATGGTGAACCGGTTTATGCGTAATCGAATGACCAACGGATCAATGTGGGGAGCTGTTGTGCCAATAAGGTCGGCGTCATGGAAAGCAATTGTCGGAGCTTCTTTGGGCCATTCAGTCGGAATACGTTGCCCCTGAGGGGTTGGACGCGATTGAATTGTGTGCACGGTTGGGGGTGCAGGCAGGCTATAGATTACGTGGATCACGCCAAGTGAAGGAGAGTCCTGCCGCAAGGCTAGTGCCTTGGTTGGCTTGCCCTGTCTCACATACTGTTGCAGTCGGCCGTCTTGCATCAGTTCTTCCAAGTGATCTTTTAATGCGTAGCAACTCTCTGTTTCGTGGCCGTGATCTTTGTGATATTCACAACGCTGATCCCTTCTTCGCATGTCGGGCGGTCCCACCATCTTTGACGGCCATTTGAAGAATGGAAGGTGTTGGATTTTGGTCATTATTGCAGCGATTGGTTCTGACAACTCGGTGTACTTTTTGTCGGCACGTCTCAAGCGTCTGCTGTCGACTTGCAGTTGCTCATTCGTCCGGTGGGGACATTGATCGCTTGATCGGCGGGTATCTCGCCTTTTGTCTCGTTTAGTGCACTACCGAGGCTCTGGGCTAGGAGGTGGCGCGGAACTTATTGGTTGGGCAATTTCAGGGGGGGCCGTTTTGTTGGACATTTGGCCGGCCTTTATTCTCAAGGCATCGTCTTCCACTTTGCAATACTCCTCAACTTTCTTCATCAACGCCCAGACCGTTTTGGGGGGTCTTCTGGTCAGAGAACTGCGAAGAGGACTATCATGATGTAGTCCCATTTTGAAGGCGGTGATGGTTATGGAGTCGTTACAAGCATCGTCGACGAGGTTGAAGCACTCCCAATATCGCGCCGAGTACGCTCTGAGCGTTTGTCCTGACTGAATCTGCATAGCTCAGAGAGAGTCGGCCTGTTTCGACTGTACCTCGTTGGTGATGAACCTGGCCCTGAAAGATATGAAAGCTTTTGATGGAGGCCAGCTTCAGCTTATAATACCACCTAACAGCTAATGGCCCCAGGCTGCTGGGGAATATGCGGCACATGAGGGCTTCGTTGTCTGCATGCAATGTCATGGCCTGCTTGTAATGACGGATATGATCGGTGGGGTCTGATTTTCCATCGTAAAGAGTGAATGACGGAGCTTTGAACTTCTTGGGCAAGGCCGCCCTTGCAATCCGTCGGACAAAAGGATCGTGCTGGTCATCTTCGTCTGAACTGCTCCTCCTGCGCTTGTTCCTTGTATGTAGACTCTTTTCGGAGGAGCTAGAAGTTTCGGATCGTCCCTTCTTGGTGAGCTCCATGGATAATGAATTGGAGTCGCTATTGGTATCCTTGGGCCGAGCTTGAGGTCATTGTCCACCGGCCATCGGAGGTCGTTCAGGATCTTGGCGCATGACTTCTCTCAATTTTGCGACTTCAAGGGCCAAATCTTGTCGGAGACGTTCATTTTCAGCGATCATATTCTCCAGCCTTTGTTCATTCTGCTTTACTTGTTCCATGATCGCCTGCATTGTCTCTTGCGCTGAAGTCGTTGGTGAATCGAAGTTCAAGGCGCGTCTTGCAGCAATGGTTTCTTTCCCGAGCATATTTGCTGGAGTGAGGTCATCTCCTTGTGTGGTCTCGTCAATGGCTACCGGAGGATCTTCAGTCACGCCTGCCATGGATGTATTTGAGTATTCCCACAGACGGCGCCAGTTATGGAGAAGTGGTTTGGAAATACTCTTTAGATCCTAGGAGACGCTGCTTATCCTCAGCTAGTCACCTGAAAAGATGAAGACACTCCGGTCGGGGGTGCCGGAATTAGCACTCCGACGGACAAGTTAGTTCAGACACTCAAGATAGCTTCTTGTCTAAGGTCAGTGGAGTGATTGTTACATACCTACTAAATATGTTGTTCCTGTATTTATACCTGTTTCCCTCGATCCTGGGGGCCAGGGCCTACTTTTTTATCATTATCCTTTACATTATCCAGCTCCAATGCTATACACTTATTCGGCCCAAATATTGTATTCGGACACGGCCGATTACTATCAACCCTGTATTGCGCGCCTTCTGCCTTTATCAATTATTCGGCTCCCACAATATTAGAAATATGTTTTAATTAATAATTCAGGTAATTTTATTATTATATAGGAGAGCAATTATGAATTTTATATTTTTAGTTAATTCTGTTAAATAAAAAATTCTAACAATTAAGCATTTGTAATTTTTCAAACCACAGGAGGCAATCTTTATTTTAAGCAAACTTTAGGAGGTGTATTTGTAATTTACCCTAAATTTAAATATGTAATAGATCAACCATAAAAAAAAAGATATAAGTGGTTATTGTAAATTTAAAAGTACTTTTAAAAAAAAAATAGAATTAGAATTAATTTTTGTTAATATTGATTGTTTGCGGATGTAATATTAATCTAAATAACAAATAAAAATATATAAAAACAAATTTTATAGTCGTGTCCCCATTTTTTTTAAATTGTCGTGTCCCTATTTTTTAAAAATTGCCGTGTCCCGTGTCCACATCCATGTCTATTTCCGTATCCGTATCCGTATCCGTATCCATGTCCGTAAACTTTTCATAAATTTCAAATTAAGCCTTTTAAATAGACCCTCCAATCCATGTAGTCCATACCTTGGGTGTATCCAAGTAAGAATTTTCATAATCATATGCCATTTGTCATTGAATTATGCTAATGCATTCATGTTGGATATGAAGTAATGAACATATTGCTGAGTTAATGTAAGAAACACATGGCCTAGCCATAAGCAACTCCTTTTAGATTTAGGGATTACATTGGTTACTGACAAATTGTTTCTTATGTAAGATGTTGTGTTTTCCTTTGTAGACATGAGAAGTAAATTCATTAACAGAGTATGATTTAACATCAATCTAATTATATATCATAATTTTGAAATTATAGTCTATACTTGACAGATTTCCATTTAACATAAAGCTAGAACAAGTGTAGTTGGGTTGAATTGCATACACATAGACACTTATCTATCTGCATTTACTATCAATTAAATACAACCTGAAAGCAGGAGGTGTTATATTTGATGGTAGGGGTAAGTTGGGGATAAAAAGGATATATGGGCAAATTTTGGGCTTCACTTGTGAGTTTCTTTTGGTTTCCCGGTATATGCGGGGTTTGTTATATTTCGCTTTTATTTTGGTTTACACTTCCCCCTCTTTGGGGGTAGTGTTAGATTTATTGTATTACCTGGGGTATGCCCCTTGTAAATGTATACATTCTTTGTCTTGATTTATGACTTATCCACCCAAAAAAAGAAAGCAGGAGGTGTTAAAAATTAGTCTGTCTTCAAAGCAGGAAGATTAGACATCCAGTTTGGTGAGGGAATGTAAACAGAGATTAAATATGTGGCACACTGGCACCACATTTAATAGTTTTGCTGCATAAGAAAAATGGACACCTTTGTAACAAATGCTCCTCAGGCAATCAGTTTCTCCGGGCGCAACAATGTGTCAAAGAAAAAATAAAAAAATATGGCTGAATGTACCTTTACAAGCAATGATTTTCTTCCTGAGCTGGAACTCACTATAACTCCCATAGATTTCCTATCACGGTCAAATTCAAGGGTGGCTATCCGTCTTTCAAGCTTTTCCCATGTTTGACAACAACCTTAAATGCACAAAATTAAATGAAAACGTCAGCAGCCATGTAAACGTGATTATGAAACAACATAAACATATGTTACACTAGTAACTTACGTAGGACATCTCTATAACCTGAAGTTGTACCAGATCCATCAGGAAGTCCCATTTTCTCAACCATAACCTGAAAACATAAAGAGTCAGGATTATGAAATTGCTTCAGCTCAATATTAATATATATGCAGCAACTACAGCAAATGTTTCAATGAAGAAAGGAGCATCAGTCTATATAACTCTCGGCAAGAAAATCTTCAAGTGATCTATTGTACTTATGACAGAGAAAAGGTAAAAAAAACCTTCGACACGCACAGGGTGTTGCCACCAACCAACTGATGAACCTTGATTTAGCAAATCAAATGTTTGAACGGGAAAATCCAGCTTTAACCCTTTTTGGAAATATGACAGTAAATTTCAACTTTTTCCCCCTCAGCATTATGGCAGCTTCAGAAGACACTGTAATTCTACTATAAAGACAAATGAGTTTACTTTTAAACCGGAGAATGAAAGTATGAGATCTTACCTTCAATGCTGCCTCAGTGGGCATTCCGCTGGCTACATAATGATTTCCAGCTTGTTCAATGCCTGCGTCATTGCACAAAGCAGCAATCTTTGCAATCATTTGGAGATTCGCATCCATTCGACCCTTGGGCCAATCTTGAATTTTTCCGTCAAGAGGACCATATGTGGTCCCTTCCACATTGAAACTTCGGGTAGCATTTGGCCTGGTACCCATTGCCACAAGCTTTGCCACTGCCATTTGATTGGTAGTTAGAGTACCAGTTTTATCAGAACAGATCACAGTTGTGCAGCCAAGAGTCTCGACGCTAGGCAACTTCCGGACAAGGGCATTCTTCTGAGCCATCTTCCGCGTGCCAAGAGCCAAACATGTTGTGATAACAGCAGGTAAACCTTCAGGAATGGCAGCCACTGCCAATGCCACTGCAATCTCAAAGTAATATGTGCACTTCTCAAAAGAGAATTTAAAATTCGTGGGCCACCCATTGACATTCTCCCAAGTGAGAAAGTATTTCACATTAATAAGCCACACCAATGCACAAATAACCCCAATTATAGCTGTGAGAGACTCTCCAAATTCATTCAATTTCTTCTTTAGAGGTGTATCATCCTCGCTTTGCGAGGCCTCATGAATCTGTGAATGCACCTTACCCATCTCTGTATCCATCCCTGTTTGAGTAACCAAACAAATACAATTCCCATTCACAATTGTTGTCCCGGCAAAAACCATACATTTCTTCCCCTGAATTTCAGAATCTTTCGGAACAGGCTTAGTTGTCTTGCTAACCGCTTCACTCTCCCCAGTCAATGAACCCTGCTCAGCTCGAAGAGTCGAGCTAATCAAAAACAAAACCCTCATATCAGCGGGGACTTTGTCACCAACCCGAAGCTCAACAATGTCACCAGGAACAAGTTCTTTTGCAGGAAAACCAGTAAACTTTTTGCCATCGCGTACCACAGTTGCTTGCTCCGATTGAATTTCTTTAAGAGCTTCTAACGCTTTCTCAGCGTTATTCTCTTGCCAAACCCCAACAATTGCATTCACAATCAGAATCAAGAAAATCACCAGAGGCTCCACAAAAGCAGTGATCTCCATTTCCCCACCTTCGTCACCATCATACCAAGCCAAGACAAAAGATACCACAGCAGCAACAAGTAAAATCCTCACCAGAGTATCATTAAACTGATCCAAAACCAATCTCAAAATAGACTGGCCTTCATGTTTCTCCAATTCATTCCATCCATAGATCTGCCGCTTCTTCTCCACTTCATCGGTCGACAATCCGTAATCCCGATTCACCCCATACTTCTCTTCGCATTCTGGAACATCTTTCGCCCAAGCAGCGAAGAAATCTCCTCTCGATGATGATTCTGCCCCCAAACTCTCCTTTTTCCCATAGTCTTGCCCCCCTTTACCCATCAGAACTCAACAACACAACAATATCTCAACACCAATTGAAGAAAACAATCGATTCAAACAGTCTCACCTGTAATTGAAGAATTTCATCACATAAATTACATGATCTAATTATGCAAATTCATTACACATATAAACCCTAACCCTAAAAACAAATCTGTAACTGAAAGATCTAGAACAATCAGTGAACATCCAAAGCTAATTATCTTAACCTATATGTGTATATATATATATCAATAAACATATTCACAATACATATATTAGTGAAGTGGTAGGGTTTGGATCACCAGAATTAGAAGAAAGAGGGACAGTGTGCTGAGCAGCTAGCTGCTTTCAGTTTCTCTCTATAACTCAGAGAGAGAGAGGCGATCGCTTCCTTCCTCCCAAACAAAGCTTCTTCCACTCTCCCTTATCTCTCTCTCTATATAAATATGGCGACGCAGAGGCATTGAGTTGTCGTATTTCCACATAAGTAAATCCAATGATAGTGTGACACGTAAGGAAAGAGCACATGGTGTGTCTCTACCTGATGATGTGGCAAGCAACTATTGGTGATTGATTTGGTGGAAAAGCTTTATGATATATATGCACGCTGCTAATAAGTCAAGCAAACAAGATTAATTAATATAATTCGGAAATTTCCACGTGCTGACCTCACAAATTTGGATTGGGACGCAATACTGATGACGATTACATATGGGTGGGGTGAGGGTAGGGAGTCCTGAAA
The DNA here is from genome assembly GCA_036172215.1 of Camellia granthamiana. Lineage (NCBI taxonomy): Eukaryota > Viridiplantae > Streptophyta > Magnoliopsida > Ericales > Theaceae > Camellia > Camellia granthamiana. Next base: position 38,885,440 of record CM069905.1, read on the forward strand.
AAATATTTACAAATATATTAAAAAAATTAAAATTTTGATTATTAATATTTATAAAATTTATTATTGATGTACAAGTATTTTTTTAAGACTCCATTGGATTATTCTCTTTAGACGTATATACACACCGTTTGCGATAAGTCCTTGAAATTATTAAAAACTCAACACACTTAATTAATAATTGCATTATTTTTTATATTTTTTATTCATAATTTTAGAAAAAAAAAATTAAAATTTAATTAAAATAATTAGGCTTGGTTTGGCATATACTATAAAAGTCAAAAAGTCAAAAAATTACTCAAAAAGTCAAAAAGTAAACACTATTCACTAAAAAAAATATATTAAAAAAATAATATCCACATAATAATACAAATCAAAAAAATACAATTAACAAGGTATGACATGATGGGCCCGTCAGTGACTGGGAAAAAAAATAGGGAGTAAAATATTCATTAAATTGGATGGTAGAGCTGGGCCTGTGGGAGCCCACCATGGGTCCTGTTTTGGTAATTTAAACCGTTCAATATGTAAAACTCGTCTAGTACTATATGCCTATAAAAAATCACATCTATCGGATATCGCTAAATATATGATCAAATCAGTTTTGTATAAAAATGGATGGTGTTATAGCTAACAGTTAACAAAAAAAACTAATACGATTAGATAGCTATCGATATTCAATCAACGTGATTTTTTTATAAGTATATAGTACTCGACGAGTTCTACACATTGACGGTTCCGATTAGTAAAACGGGACCCGTGGTGAGTCCCCATGAGCTAAACAGAACTGACCAATTTATGCCCGAAAGGTAGAGAATCAATCTCCTACACATCCTCCGCAACGCTGCTTCCAAGCATACGGCCTACGCTATTACTTTATTTCCCTATACACTTATTAATACAATTTTTTAATACATATTTTTTTCATAAAAAATCAAAAAGTTAACCCAAACATCCATAACTTTTTTCTCAATTTTTTACTCCAAAAAAATAAAAAGTACACTTATTTAGGATATCCCAAACAACACCTTAATTTCCAAACTAGTACATAGTGCATATACTGCTATGTTTTTTTGTCTTTTGTGTCCCCATGTATTAGGATCATCACGGTAGTTGTGTGCTTATGATTGTGTTGTTTGATTGGTTTTTTTTTTTTTTTTCAAATAGTTAAATGGCATGATCTTTGTAAAATTGTCTAATATTAATTTTAAAAAATGGGGGGTTTAATCTGATCATAAAGTTTTGTCTTTCTTATATTTTTAAATGGTATGAGTTATGAAAGAGTATTTAAAATTTATGTACAAAATAACATAAGACAAATAAGAGATAAACATATAAAATCAACTATTAAATTAAGTCATAATAGGCAATACTTATTTAGCCTACGTTTGGCAATATGGGTTTGGAGCTTTTTTGGCTAAAATAATCATAAAAAACAAAATAAGTTTTTTAACTCAATAAGACAAACATCAAATCCAACCTATAATCATTACATTCTTTATCTCACAAAAAAATCAAAAAGCCAAAAAAGTCAAAAGTCCTTCCCGAACCAGACTTTTTAGCCCCAGGCTAAAATAGTCAAAAAACTCAAAAAGCTAAAAAGTCAACCCGCTTTTCAAACGAAGCCTTAAAACACGTCTAATATGCTAAAAAGGTCAATTAAATCCAAGCGATGGGATGGCTGTTGTGCAGCACCGCACAATAACCATGATTGTGTGGCTACTAGAGTCCGTTTCGATCATCCGAATCATTTACTTTTCAAAATACATCAAGTGAAACATATTTGCAAAAATAATCAAATTGATCAGACATCGTTAACCATTTTATTGAATTACATTTGTATCTACAAAAATAAATGACAAATATGATTTGGAGTATAAAACTGAATACAAATGTGAGTCGATGAAAGGGTTAGAGATATTCAATCAACTTGATTTTTTACAAGTGTGTTTTACTCGATATACTTTAAAAAATAAACAATTTAAATTATCAAAATGAGATCTAACGGCCGTAACCGCCCCATCTTCTTAAATTCATTATAAGCCACATGATTAAGCTATTTCCATTAATCATTGTTGCAGTGAGACGGAGAAGACAAATTAAATAAGAGTAAAGCTTTATAAAAATATATATAAAAAAATTATATATAATGATGTGATTTATTATGAACTTTTCATTTCAAAGTAAAATACTATTAAAAATGAATATATTTATAATAACAATACCACATCACTCTTGCATTTTTATTTTTATTTTAATTTTTTGTATGAATAGAATTTTCTATTAAATAATTTAGAGTGGTGGGTTTGATTTGCCCAAGCCTAATTCCATTAATCGGGTAAAATACTAAAGGGGAATGTGGAGGAGACAATTAAATAATTGAGAGTGATGGGTTTGATTTGTCCATTATACAAGATGATACAAAGATGCCATACATTAAAATTAAATTGCAACCTATGGCTCCATTGCTTTACATAAACAAATTATCTGAAACATAAAAATATTACATCAGGAAGTGTGTATATTTTACTCTTAAGATTGAGAGATTAATACCTATCTTAAAAAAAAGATTAAGAGATTAATAAAGTGAAAAATGAAAATTTGAGAAAATTATAACTAATGAAGATTTGAGAAATTCTACATTAAATGGAATCTATTACATTTTAAATCACACTATTATAATCAACGACAGTGTATTTTATTTCCAATTTATTATGTTCTACTCATTTTTGTAACCACTTAGAATTTTAAAATAATTATTTTTAAATTTATAAAATACAATCCACATAGTTGGAAGAAAAAATTTAAAATTATTCAATCTCTCAAATATGCACTAGTGTATGTCAATTCAGCTGGAGAACACTGGCAAAATAGATTAAGTCTGAACAACCTGTCACAAAAAGAAGAAATTCCGGCGGTAGTTCGTCCACCCGGGGGCACTCCGACGATCAAATCAGTTATCTCTCAAAGATAATAAAAGTGCTTAACTCACTATTCAGAATACAAAAAACATACCTTAGACCCATGAGGGTGCCTCTCTTTTATAGCCAACACAAACCTAGTCCCAATAGAAGTCTAGTTTCAATGGACTTAGAATTACTGCTAATCTTGGACTCCCAGTAAGATTAGGATAAACTCTCTAAGAGTCTTATTTTTACCCAAACTGAAGTCTTCTCCCATTCTAGGAGTCTTATCCCTTGTCCGCTTATCCCAAATTTCGGTATTCTCGCAGATAACCTCGGCCTAGCCAAGATCATCTTAGCATCATGACCAGGACACGTAACACCTCGGCTGACACATCAGTGTCACCTCGGCCACGTGTTGTCATTCAAAAATTATGTCCCCACAACTGCCCCCTAAGTTCTATTACCTCGGCATCCTGAGGTAATGGAACCTATATCATTCTTTCCTTTAATCATGACCCCAGTTTAATTTCAGCTTGTAAATTTTTACTAAAATTTCAACAAGTGTTAAACATGTCCTCGGTTTAACTGCAACTTGTAAATTTTTAAAATTTCAATAAGTGTTAAACATGATCTCAGTTTAAGTTCAACTTGTAAATTTTTAAAATTTCAACAAGTGTTAAACATGACCTCAGTTTAATTTCAACTTGTAAATTTTTAAAATTTCAACAAGTGTTAAACATGTCATCGGTTTAACTGCAACTTGTAAATTTTTAAAATTTCAACAAGTGTTAAACATGACCTCAGTTTAATTTCAACTTGTAAATTTTTAAAATTTCAACAAGTGTTAAACATGTCATCGGTTTAACTTCAACTTGTAAATTTTTAAAATTTCAACAAGTGTTAAACATGACCTCAGTTTAATTTCAACTTGTAAATTTTTAAAATTTCAACAAGTATTAAACATGTCATCGGTTTAACTTCAACTTGTAAATTTTTAAAATTTCAACAAATGTTAAACATGTCATCGGTTTAACTTCAACTTGTAAATTTTTCTTAAAATTTCAATAAGTGTTAAACATGACCTCGGTTTAACTTCAACTTGTAAATTTTAAAAATTTCAACAAGTGTTAAACATGTCTCGGTTTAATTTCAACTTGTAAATTTTCCTTAAAATTTCAACAAGTGTTAAATATGTCATCGGTTTAACTTTAACTTGTAAACTTAAATTTCAACAAGTGTTAAACATGACCTCGGTTTAACTTCAACTTGTAAACTTAAATTTCAACAAGTGTTAAACCAACCTTAGCTTGTAAATTCCAACTCCCAAGCGTCATTCTCCAGCCCTCTTTGATTTGACGTGTCTTCTGGGATTCTCCCCTCATTGATTCTCCATGCCCGACCTCCCGTGAAGGCCGGTGAGAATGCCCCTTTGCCCTGTCGTGCTGAGGGACTGCAAGAACTGTGTTCTGCCCTCCTTTCTGGGCATCTTTCTTGGCCGCTGGAATCGGCATAGCTTGTAAAGGGAACGGTGACTGCATGACGTTGTTCTGCATCATGAAATTGACGACCGTTTGCAGGTCCGCCAATTTATTCGCCATTCCCTTTATCTCGTTGTCCCTCCGCAGGCATCTATCCTTCCATACCTGGAGGTCATCCTCGTTATAATACCAGCTTCGGTCTGATTTCTTTGGCACGTCGCCCTCCTGGCCGACATCCTTTTCTCCGTGATTCTTATCATGAGTCTCTTCGTTGCATAGTTGTCTTCTTCGACGTCAAGGTCAATGTGCTTTCCACTCCCAGTAGGAGTGTCGTCTCCAACCTTCTCTTTCTATTCGTTGTTGGCCATCTATTATCTTTTCTTTCCCACAGACAGTGCCAAATTGTGTGTGTCAATTTCCGACCACACTGCGAAACAAGTACTCAACTGGAGAATACTAGCAGAATAGATTAAGCCTAAACGACCTGTCACAAAAAGAAGAGATTACAGCGGTGGTTCGTCCACTCAGGGGCACTCCGACGATCAAGTCAGTTATCTCTGAAAGATAGTAAAAGTGCTTAACTCACTACAAAAAACATACGTTAGACCTATGAGGGTACTTTTCTTTTATAGCCAATACAAACTTAATCCCAATAGAAGCCTAGTTTCAATGGACTTAGGATTACTACTAATCTTGAACTCCCAGTAGGATTAGGATAAACTCTCTAAAAGTCTTATTTTTACCCAAACTAAAGTCTTCTCCCATTCTAGGACTCTTATCCCTTATCCGCTTATCCCGGATTCCGGTATTCTCGCAGATAACCTCGGCCTAGCCGAGATCATCTCAGCATCATGATCAGGACACGTGACACCTCGGCTGACACTTCGGTGTCACCTCAGCCACGTGTTGTCATTCAAAAATTATGTCCTCACAGCACCATTTATGCTAAGAATACACAAATTCAACACAAAATTACAAGAATGAACGAAATTTAATTTATTTGTAAGATTCGCTCCTTAAAATTCATGTTTGCCTACAAACATTTAGCATCTAATTTTATGATCGATTTTTATTTGAGAACATACTATTGTAATAATTTTTTTGACTAAAATATAAGGTTAAAAAAATTAATATGTTTGTGATAATATTTTAATTTTTTATAATAAATGGATAAAAAATAAAAAATAAAAACAAATTTTTAATTTTTAATTTTTTTATATAATTTTTTAACTTTTAACTAAAATCGTAGATTGGCAAACGAGGTAATCGCCCCAATACAATGAACAAAGGAGAGTCGTTTGAGCCCTAGGTTTGACAGAGGATTGAGAGTGACAGAATATGTCAAGTAGAAAAATTGGGGAATTATAGGATACAATGAAAAGTAATAAAGAGTAGACGAAGACCACGAGAGTCTTTTTGAGAGTCTCCGAAAAGATAAGGTAGAATAGAGAGTCTTTTGAGAGTCTGAAAAGATTAGGTAGAGTGGAGACGAAAAAAAGACAAACTATATAAAAAAATAAAAAATAAAATAAAAAACTTGAGATCTGATTTTTGTAATAAAATATATTTTTTATTTTATTAATTTAAAATTTTAAAATTGTAATTTATTTTTAATCTAAATTATCTATTTATTTTTGTTAAGTAAAATTGAAGAAAAATAATTAGGGTGTTTGATTTCAGTTTTCTGAATTCAATTATCTGAAAACTGAGGCTCCGTTTGGTAGAGTTTTCAAAATCTAGTTCCACACTCACTTTTGAGTGTGGTGTTTGTTTATGATTTTCAAATCATAATTCTACACTCATTTCTCAAAACTCAATTCAAAACATAATCATTACTTTTCAAAACTCATAACCAAACACATAATTCAAAACTCTTTTCAAAACTCCATTCAAATCAATATTTTAAAAATATTTTAATTTTGTTAAGATTTTAAATATTTTAATATTTAAATATGTTACGATTTTTTTAATTTTTTAATTTTTTAATTTTTTGAATATTCTTAAATATTTTAATTTTTAAATATTACGATTTTAATTTTTTAAATTTTAAAATATTTTATAAAAATAAATTCAAACTTTATTTTATAAAAATATTTTTAAATATTTTAATTTTTTTGTTATGTATTTGGTTACGATTTGAGTGTAGAGTTGTGAAAGTAGTATGAAGTTTCGAGTTATGTGTTTGGTTATGAGTTTTAAAAATAATTTTTTAATTGAGTTTTGTTTTATGTGTTTGGTTACGATTTGAGTGTAGAGTTGTTTTTAAATTTAAAATATTAAATTATTAAATTATTTTAATTTTTTGAATATTTAAATTATTTAAATTTTTACGATTTAAAATTTTTGAATATTTATTTTAATTTTTTACTTATTAAATTTTTTAGATTATTTAAATTATTTAAATATTTATGATTTAAATTTTTTGAATATTTATTTTGAAAAAAAAATTATTTCCTTTGTAGTATTTTCAATTAAAAAATTGATTAATGTTATTTTTTGTTAATAATAAATTTTTTTAATTGAATTTTAAAAAGAGTTTGGTTATGAGTATTGATCAAAATTTTCAATAATGTGAAAGTAATGTGTTTTGTTATGAGTTATAACAATTTGAATTAAGTTTTGAAAACTCTTTTCAAAACTCATAACCAAACAAATTTTCTTACTTCACATGTCAAATCAAACTTTCAAAACTCAATTCTACACTCAATTCAAAACTCAATTCCACACTCAATTCAAAAACTATAACCAAACAAATTTTCTACACTCAAATCATAATTCTAAAATACACAAACTCAAAATACAACTCATATTCTCAAATCATAATTACAAAGCTCTACCAAACGGAGCCTGAGTTTTTTAATTTTTATATTTTTTTATTTTTAGTCAATATTTTTTAAATTTTAAGTAATTTTTTTTTACTTTTTTAAATGCACCTTACTTAGATGTATTTAAATAATAATATATTTGTGAAAATATATTTTAAAAAATTAATAAGGCCTGGTTTGACTTATACTATATAAGCCAAAAAGTCAAAAAGTTACTCCAAAATTCAAAAAGATATCACTATTCACAAAAAAAAAAAATTAATTTTTTTCAAAAAAAAGTGACCACCGAAGTGACCACTGTGCAGCTGCTGTGCTGCGGCAGTGGATTAAAGATAAATGATTGGGTGTGGTTTGCACACACACCGCTGTTCGTCCCATGGGGCCATCACGGGTCTCGTTTTGATAATCTGAACCGTTCAATATGTAGAAATCGTCGAGTACTATATGTCTGCAAAAAATCACATTGATCGGATATCGATAACTATATGATCAGATCAGTTATGTACAACAAATGGATGGTGTTATAATTAATGATTGAAAAATAAATAAATCTGATCAGATAGCTATCGATATCCGATTAACGTGATTTTTTATAGGTACATAGTGTTCGACGAGTTATACACATTGAACGGTTCAGATTATTAAAATGGGACCCGTGATGACCCCCACGAACCAAACAAAATCGTGCAGTGCTTTGTACAAAAAATAGCCAATAATTTCCAACTCTCATTCACACCTTCCGATTTGTACGGCTGTGGGCCACCTATCACTATTCATCTCTTACACTTTTTTTATACAATTTTTTAATACACATTTTTTCATAAAAATTCAAAAAGTTAACCCAAACCTCCATATTTTTTTCTCAACTTTTTTAGTCTAAAAAGACAAAAAGTGCACTTTTTTAGGACACCCCAAACCAGCCCTAAATACACAAAAATATGAAAAATGTATTGAATTTTCGTATTTTTTAAAAATATTTTTTGGCATTTAGTGTATTTTTTAAGATTTTTTTCACAAATATTATACTTTTTAAGTGAATTTATGTTAGGTGTGCCTAAAAATTTTTTAAAAAAATTGCTTAAAATATCAAAAACATTCATTGAAATTATTAAAATATGAAAAATAAAAAAGTAGAATATTCTGAAAACTAGAACCAAATAATATTTTAAACATTAAGCTGAATAAAAATAATATTTTAGGCATTTAGCGTACACCTAGATTTAATTTAATGACTAATTTATTTATTTTTTTGTTAATTTTATTTCAACAGAAATAAGTAGATGGCTTAAATTAAAACAAATAAAACATTTATAATTTAAATTAATAAAATTAAAATTTTACTTTGTTATAAGGTTAAACTTAAAAAAAAAAAAAATTTGTAATTTTGACAAAAACAAATTAGCTGCTAGAGGTTGAATTCAGCTACGTAAACGTCACTCCAAGCCATTTACAAAGGTGGAAATTAATCAGTCTGTTTGGTTTGAGTTTTGTAGATTAAGTTTTTTGAAAATAAAGTTTTTTGTTTTTCGTGTTTTTTTATTTTTAGTGAATATTTTTAAAATTTTAAGCCTTTTTTTTTTACTTTTTTAGATGTACCTTACTTAGATGTATCTAAAAAAAACTATTCACCCAAAAAAAGATGTATCTAAAAAGTAAAAAATATTTAAAAAAATATTTAAAAAAAATAACAAATACATAAAAATACGAAAAACATACTAAATTTTTTTTTTTTTTTTTTTTGTATTTTTGGTATTTATTGAATTTTTAAAAGATTTTTTCACAAAAATTATATTTTTTACGTGTATTTATGTTAAGTGTCTAAAATTAAAAAAATTGCTTAAAATATTAAAAAATTCAATAAAAACAAAAAAATACAAAAAATAAGAAAATATAATATTTTGAAAACTGTTTTCAGAAAAACGAAACCAAACAAGCTGAATACTACCCATAAGGGTGTAATAATGGCCCGACCTGGCCCATTCGGGCTTTGTGGGATCGTGATTTTTTAGCGGGTCGGGCCGGGTAGGTTCATGGGCTAAAATGTGAGGCCCAGGCCCAAGCCCAAGCCCACTCGTAATAGGGCCTAGGGCCTGGGCTCGAGCCTAGTCGAGCTTTTTTTTTTTTTAATATTAGAAATAAAAAATTAAAAAAAAAAATACTAAAGTATTTTAATTACGATTAATGAGATATTTTTTTTGGTTGTGTAATGTTTTATGGTGATATTTAAATTTAATTATATATGACTTATATTTTTTTAATTGTGAACTTATAACTAAAAAAGTAGTAATTATGTAATTTTTTTTCTTTCAAAATGAATAATTTTATATATATGAAATTGAAACTTTCAATATTACAATATTAAATTATTTATATAACATTTATTGAATGAATAATTTTTATTTCAAAATGAAATAAAATATTACAAAAATTGATATTATTAAATAAATTAAGTGTAGATTACTGATGATGGTGTAGCAATTGCATCACTATAGGTCAAGTACGTCCCAACTAGGTTGGCACCTGCTAGCCTACCAATCATTTGCATTATACTCCACCTCAATAATCTAATACAAAAAAAAAAACAAAAAAAACAAAACAAAACAAAAACCACGAAAAAAATGAAATGAAATGAAATAGTAAAAAATAAATTGTTGATCAATCATCGGAGGAGACAGAAATTTCAGTCGCGTTGCCCGATGATATGTCATCCAAATCATATTGAATTCGCTCATTTTCACTAAAATTTTGTCTTCTTGTAAGCGCGTGCATATGATCCCTGAATATCATCAATGCCTCAACCATTTTCGGGTGAAAGCCTGCTCCTGTAGTCACTCAGCACCCGTCTACCTGCACTAAAAGTTGTTTCTGAAGCAACTGTAGAAATAGGAACGGTTAGTATATTACAGGCCATTAGTGAAAGCACAGGCCACATAGATTCATTTTGTTTCCACCATTCTAAAATGTCAAAATTATCGGAATCATCCACTGACGGCCTTTCCAAATAACGTTGCAGTTCAGAACTACTTACACTTGTATATTGAGATATTTTTCTACTTTTTATTGCTGTGAAAATATTTAATCTCCCACCTCGAGATTGTTGGACTGCTAGTGCAGTATGTGTAGGTGTATTTACAGATGCAGATGCAGCTGCAGCTGCCCTGTATTCTTCAAATAATCTGTTGTATGTTTGCATAATAGGGGCAAACTGTATTTGATCATCGAAAATACGCTCTAAAAATTCTTGTAAACCAACTTCTTTACACCTAGAATCAATTATTATAACTAAACCTAATAGATGAGGCAAATGATGAAAATATTTATCAAAATTTTCTTTCATAGAAGTAATAATGGTTACATAAAATTCATTACCCATATATTTTATGAAAATTTTAATTATTTCTGCCAGCATATGTAAAACAAATGGTGAAGTAGGAATATATATATATAAGAAAATAATTTTGTTGAAGTATTGAAAACTTTTAAAAAAATCTTTATACAAAGTTACTTGGCGTCAATTAAGTTTAGTGGGTGTCAGTACTCCTCCTATTGATATTGTTGCAAAAAATAAATCTATTGCTCTTTTTTGTTTACAAGCTATTTGTCACGACCCGCTCCCCGTACCCAAGGGTTAAGCATCGTGATGGCCAGTAACTGAAGTTACCTACGGCCAATTCTAAAACAAATTAATAAACGCAAGTGGAATAAATATTTAAATAAGGGTACCAAAATAATCATCGGAGTTTCTATCTTTATTACAAAATTTATTGACCAAGAAGGCCGATATTTACATAGAAAAAATATCAAGAAAAGTGTTGTGTGTGTCTAATCCGCAGCTCCGCATCTAAGACTTTCCAAAAGCTATTTCCTGAAAATTGGTAAAAAAAACTATAAGCACATGGCAGAGTGAGAAATATTATACCAAGAGTATAAGGGACATGAAATAACCATGGATCGTTAGTTAGGCCAAAACATTTACATAAACAAATCATTTAAGTAGCAGAAACTAAAATACAAATATTATATAAATATATAACCATAAACACGGTACCGAACAGAACAGAACAAAGGTCACTGAAGTGACAGTCAGAACAGAGGTACGGATTCAAGAGGTGGCTCGTACGGATTCTAGAGGTGGCTCCCACAATAGTGTAGCACTTAGTTCCGCACAGCACTTTGGTCCGCACAGAACAGAGGTAGGGATTCAAGAGGTGGCTCGTACGGATTCTAGAGGTGGCTTCCACAACAATGTAGCACTTAGTTCCGTACAGCACTTTGCTCCGTACAGCACTTTGCTCCGCACAGAATAGAGGTCAATGAATCCATGACAAATAGAGGACCACGAAGTGGTCAACCAGAGGCCAATGGTTATTTAAGTCCCCCAATGGTGTAGGACTCCCGTGGTAGTACTTACAAAACATAACTATATATAAGGTCATAGTCAAATATTCTTTAAAATATAAACAAACATATCCATGGATTTCCTTTTAGCAAATAGAATTCAGAAATAAAACCACGTAACTGAAATGTTTATAAAACATAACTTTTATTAAAAACATAACTTGTATAAAATAGATTTTAGTAAATCAAAACATACGTAAAATACATTTTGATGACTCAAGGTATAATATAACTTACCTTAACTTTAATACCTTACTCTTTCTTTCCACTGTTAAAGACCCTTTTAACTCCCACTATTTTTTCCTTCTTTCTCTCCTCTCTTTCTTTTACTCTTTCTTTTTCTTTCTTTCTCTTTTCTTTTCTTTTTTTCTTCTTTCCTTTCTTCTTTGTTTTTCCGCCCAGTGAATCAGATCCTTCCTATTTATATACAAAGGAGAGGGTATACGTGGCCCTGTACGAATCTTCCGCGGATTCAATAATCATTATATAGATTTATTTTTATCCTTAATAGATATTTAAGATAATTACCTTTTAACCCAATATTTTAATATAATTATATAAATTAATTAATTCTTAAGTAAATTACATTTTATCGTATACCAACATAAAATTAATTATTTATTTTAATACCACACTCATTATTATTATTATTATTAATATTATCTATATTATTATTATTTATATTTTGACCCCTAAACTTTTAATAATTATATTATTTTATAAAATTACGCATAATAATATATAATAAATCATATATTTTCTTAACTGAGATTAAATAATATTAGTATAAATTCTACAGAATAATTAAAAATCTGGGTTGTTACAATCTTCCTTCCTTTTAAAATTTCGTCCTCGAAATTTGTCATATGTAAGCTATCCGCTGCGCACTCTGATAAACATATATTAGATGATTAATCTGATAGAAAATAGTACTTCAAAAAAAAAAAAAAAAAAAGTACCAAAAACAACTTACTGTCTAGTTGTCGAAAATTAGTTTGGGCCGAAATGAGAAATAATGGGTGACTTAAAAAAAATTTCACTCGTTTTATTTACGATAAAAATAAATAAAAATAAATAAAATAAGAACACAATGACAGAATTATATGTAAGAATTGAAAATTTTGAGATGAACTCTTCATTGATGGGAAATAGTTTCAAAATTAATATCTTTATAATTTGAACCCACTTTGAAAAAACATCAAAATAATTTTTTTTTTTGAATACTGAACTGAAAATTATATGGATTTAATTATATTATAATTTTGGTAGGTGCTTGAACCCGACATAATTCTTTTCTTGTCCTTCTTTTACTATAACAAATATAAATTATATCTAATATCCTTCACAAATTAGGCACACTAAAAAAAAAAATTATTATGTATATATAATCATATAAAATTATAATATAATTAAATCGACTAATAAAATATAATATGTAGGAATTAATTACCCGCTATCCCACTTCCTAAATGTGCATGTGTCCTATGTTCCAATGATGTGTTTTTTTTTTTTTTTTTATAAACCATTGCTCTGATACCATTTGTCACGACCCACTCCCCGTACCCAAGGGTTAAGTATCGTGATGACCAGTAACTGAAGTTACCTACGACCAATTCTAAAACAAATTAATAAACGCAAGTGGAATAAATATTTAAATAAGGGTACCAAAATAATCATCGGAGCTTCTATTTTTATTACAAAATTTATTGACCAAGAAGGCCGATATTTACATAGAAAAAATATCAATAAAAGTGTTGTGTGTGTCTAATCCGCAGCTCCACATCTAAGACTTTCCAAAAGCTATTTCCTGAAAATTGGTAAAAAAAACTATAAACACATGGCAGAGTGAGAAATATTATATCAAGAGTATAAGGGACACGAAATAACCATGGATCGTTAGTTAGGCCAAAACATTTACATAAACAAATCATTTAAGTAGCAGAAACTGAAATACAAATATTATATAAATATATAACCATAACCACGGTACCGAACAGAACAGAACAGAGGTCACTGAAATGACAGTCAGAACAGAGGTACGGATTCAAGAGGTGGCTCGTACGGATTCTAGAGGTGGCTCCCACAAAAGTGTAGCACTTAGTTCCACACAGCACTTTGATCCGCACAGAACAGAGGTACGGATTTAAGAGGTGGCTCGTACGGATTCTAGAGGTGACTCCCACAACAGTGTAGCACTTAGTTCTGTATAGCACTTTGCTCCGCACAGAACAGAGGTCAATGGATCCATGACAAATAGAGGACCACGAAATGGTCAACCAGAGGCCAATGGTTATTTAAGTCCCCCAAGGGCGTGGGACTTCCGTGGTGGTACTTACAAAACATAACTGTATATAAGATCATAGTCAAATATTCTTTAAAATATAAACAAACATATCCATGGGTTTCCTTTTAAGCAAATAGGATTCAGAAATAAAACCACGTAACTGAAATGTTTATAAAACATAACTTTTATTAAAAATATAACGTGTATAAAATAGATTTTGGTAAATCAAAATATACGTAAAATACATTTTGGTGACTCAAGGTATAATATAACTCACCTTAACTTTAATACCTTACTCTTTCTTTCCACTGTCAAAGACCCTTTTAACTCCAACTATTTCTTCCTTCTTTCTCTCCTCTCTTTCTTTTTCTTTCTTTCTCTCTTCTTTTTTTTTTTTTTTCTTCTTTCCTTTCTTCTTTGTTTTTCCGCCCAGTGAATCAGATCCTTCCTATTTATATACAAAGGAGAGGGTATATGTCGCCCTGTACGAATCTTCCGCGGATTCAATAATCTTTATATAGATTTATTTTTATCCTTAATAGATATTTAAGATAATTACCTTTTGACCTAATATTTTAATATAATTATATAAATTAATTAATTCTTAAGTAAATTACGTTTTATCGTATACCAACATAAAATTAATTATTTATTTTAATACCACACTCATTATTATTATTATTATTAATATTATCTATATTATTATTATTTATATTTTGACCCTAAACTTTTAATAATTATATTATTTTATAAAATTACGCATAATAATATATAATAAATCATATATTTTCTTAACTGAGATCAAATAATATTAGTATAAATTCTACAGAATAATTAAAAATCTGAGTTGTTACACTATTTTTAACATATTATATATTGAATTCCACATACTATCTACATCTAAAATTAATTTTTTAAATGACATATTTTCTCGTTAACAAATTTTTCTATATTCAGAAATTCGATTATCAAAAGACATAATAGTAACAACTGTATTTTTTATTACAAGTACAGAAGTTTCGTATACATGCATAGCTTCTTTAACAATCAAATTTAAAATATGGGCACAACAATGAACATGAAATAAATCACCATCAACAAGTAATTGTAAAGTTGATTTTAAATGGGCTACAGTTTGATTATAATATGATGCATTATCTAAACTAATCGTAAATATTTTATTTTATAAAGCCCACTCATATAATACATTTCTTATTTCTACACCAAGCGAATGACCAGTGAATGGAAGTTCAATTAATTTTGTTAACCAAAAAACAACCTAAGAGGGGGGGTGAATTAGGTTTTTACAATTAAAAATTAATAATACCCTAATAAAAATTATGACTAGCACAATAGATAAATATAGTTAATGAAATAAAAATAATTAAAATAAGTGTTCTAACAACTATATCAGTTAATGATTTTAGCACAGTGAAAATGTGAAATATAACTACAACAATTTAAATAAAATAAAGAGATAAGGGAGAGAGAGGCAAACAAATTTATAGTGGTTCGACTTCAACTCGGCCTACGTCCACTCCTCAAGCTTCACTTGAGATTTTCCACTATGCTCTAACTTCACGGGGGTGTTAGCAACTTCTTTACAAATGGAGCAATCCTCCATGGATTTTACATAGCCTTTCTAAGTCAAAAATATTGAGTGTACTACACTCTTACAACGTTGAAAAGAAGGTGTTTTTGTTTTCACAAAAAGTTACAAGAATTATCTCTCAAAGATAGATATAAAAATGAAACTTTAATTTTTCTGTAAACCTTACACAAGAAAGATGGACTTAAAACTATAAGGCTCAGTATATAATTTCTGAGAGAGGATGTAAACAAAAATCGAAGAATACTTCTTAGAGAATTTTTCAGAGAATAGATGTGAGTGATTATAGATCAAAGAATACTTTCAGGTTTTTTTTTTTTGTAACCAATTTTACATTAGAGGTTTTGGTATATATAATGAAAAATATAGCCGTTGTAGTCATTATTACTAATTTGAATATGTTCCACTTGAACCTTTTGAACTATTCATTTGAATTTATAGCTGTTGTAACTCTATCATTACTAATTTGAATATCTTTCCCTCCATCATTACAAATTTGAATAACTTCCACTTGAATCTTTTAAACCTTTTGAACTATTCATTTGAATTTATAGCCATTGTGACTCCATCATTACTAATTTGAATATATTTCCCTCCATCATTACAAATTTGAATATCTTCCATTTGAATCTTTTGAACCTTTTGAACTATTCATTTGAATTTATAGCCGTTGTAACTCCATCATTACTAATTTGAATATATTTTCCTCCATCATTACAAATTTGAATATCTTTCAGTTGAATCTTTTGAACCTTTGTTTTGTGCTGTTTGAACTCCTGATTTAATCAAATATTAAATACATTCTAACAACATTTAGGATAAAGATTTAGGTGAGAAATAATTGGACAAAATAAATTTTGATTCTATTTTTCTCTTTCAAATAAATTAAGACATAATTAAATAAATCATCAAAATAAATTTTGGATTTAAAATATAATTAAATAAATCAACAAAATAAATTTTGGATTATATTAAAACATAATTAAATAAATCATCAAAATAAATTTTGGATTTAAAATATAATTAAATAAATCATCAAAATAAATAAGTCTAACAAATTTAAATGAAATAATTCTTTTATTTAATTTCCAATCATTATTAATAAAATGTGCAGTGATACATTGATATTCAAAACCATTATTGGACCACAGATCAGATGTTAAATAAACTATTCCATTCAAATTTTTAAATATATCAAATAATTTACTTTTGATATCCTGAAATTTCTTTAAAATCCTGTTTCTAATAGTATTTCTTGAAAAACTTTGATATTGCGGTGTAAAACTTTCGTGAATCATTTCGGTAAAATTAGGACATTCACCAGTACTAAAAGGTTGTTTTTTTTTAATAATATAATCAACTATAGAATTTTGTACACGTATAGGATCATATGAAAATGTTTGTAAATTACCAGTTCATGAAACCCTTAATTGCATTTGACTTCGAATATCATGTTATTTACTTTGTAAATGTTTGTCAGAATGCCTTTTTAAATGACTAGTACTCCCTGCAGATGCAACACTAAGCAAACGTGCACAATATTTACATTTTGCTTTAAATGTAATTGTGTCATCAGGATTATTTATAAATATTTTTTCAAAATATTCCCAAACACTACTACTTCTGCTCCTAGATGATGATGCAACTGTTGGGAAGAGGGATATTGAGAAGGAGAATCAACAGATTCATGTGGTGTAGTATATGTATCAACATCGATATAAACATTAGGCATATTAGGCTACATAGTAATGCAAGTAAAACAATATATAATAATTAACAATTAATTTAAATAGTGTGCAAATTCAATCAATAAAAAATAATAATTAATATATGTGCATAAATAATTAATGACAGAAATGAGTAGTTAATAAATTTAATTAAACTAATTAATGTTATAGACTGGCGAATGTGATATAGAAATTTTCTTCTTCTGCTAAAAGTTTCTTCTTGCACAATTGCAATAGCCACTTAGGGATGACATTTCAAAATTAATTGAGAGCTGAAAGAGATTGAGAGAGTTGAAGAGAGAGAGATAATGATTTGTTGTCAAATATATTTTCAAAACTAAAATATATTTATACTAGTTTAAATTCTAACCGTTTGAATTATTATGACCGTTTTATATACATCCGTTTGAGTTGTAGAGGAGATGCAAAATTGCAATGCAACGGCTCAAAATTGAGGCTAGGCTAGGAAATGGTTGCCTCCTTTTTGGACAACCATTTGGACGGTGCTGTTTGGCCAGTGAGAGCCATCACGGGTCCCGTTTTGCTAATTGGAACCATTCAATGTGTAGAACTCATTGAGTATTATATATATAACTATCTGATCGGATTAGTTTTTTTTTGTCAATCATTAACTATAATACCATACATTTTTATACCAAATTGATTTGATCATATAGTTAGCGATATTCGATTAACGTGATTTTTTACAGGCATATAGTAATGGAAGAGTTCTACATATTGAACGGTTTGGATTATCAAAATGGGACTCGTGGTAAGCCTACACAAGCCTAGGATTACCTTCCAACTTAGTATATATATATATATATTTTCTTGCACGTTAGCTTAGGTGCACTTTCCCATTAGGTTTAGGTGCACTTTCCCATGAAACAAGGCTAGCCACACAATGAAGTAAGAAATTACAAAAATAATAATAATAAGGCCAGTTACACCCAGAGGCTGTGCTGCTGTGCATTGCCACTGCCAGTGATACATCGTATCATTCTTTTCCATCAAATAATTTTTAATTTGATTTATTAATTTTTGTTTTATTTTTAAATTATTAATGTTATTTATTTAATTATATTAATTTTTATTTAATTTTTTTATTATTTTATTTTTATAAGATCAATCTTTTTATTATTTTATTTTTTTAAGATCAATCTTTTTATTTTTTTATTTTTATAAGATCAATCTTTTTATTTATTTAATTATCTTATTTTTTTAAGATTAATCTTTTTATTTATTTATTTTTTTTTTTAATTATTCAACTATTGTAAGTTGTTTTTTATTTTTATTTTTTGAAATTTGAGCATTGGTAGAGAGGGATTAATGGTTGGACCGGGCCGGGGGGCCCGAAATTTTTTGGGCTGGGCCGGACCCCAAAATGGAAGGCCCAGGCCCAAGGTACTGGGCTGGGCTCGGGCTTAAACGGGCTGAAACGAGTCGGGCCCACCGCGGGCTTCGAGCATGCTTCGGGCCGCCCACGGGCCTCGGGCCATTTTTGCACCCCTAACTACCCAATACGTTGAGTCTTCGGTTTGTTAAATCTTTTTGGTTTAATTTTTAAAAAATATTTTTACTTTTTTATTTAAATTTTTTAAATATTTGTAGTCAAATTTATTCTTTTTAAACACACTTAATTTAGATGTACTTGAAAAATAAAATATTTATAAAGAAATTGATTTTTGGCATATACGTTTTTTTTCTTTAAGGCCTTTGAGATGAACGGTTCGAATCCTATCATCAACTCTCTCGAGGCTCATTGAATGTTGTGAGTTAGGGAGAAAATGAAGTTTTGATTCCTAATCATTTCATGTGACACAGTCACAATTATTAAATATTAATGCAAAAATTTAGGTTGATCTAATAATTATAAGGCCTTCATTTTTTCATGGCCGATAAAATAAAAAGGTTACGATCATCACGTCAACTTAATTTTTTTAAAATATGATATACACGAAGAATTATACAAACTGAATAATTTAAATAATTGAAATGAGACCATGATGATAGGTTTTATAGGCTCCTCAAATTTTCTTATATTTATATTTGAACATGACAAAAACCTTACTTTTAAATTAATTATCTTTTTTAATTTCAAATATATTAGGATGAGTTAGGGCTAGGGTTAACAAATTTAATGATTGAGTTTGGAGTTTAGTTTGTAAAACAATGGGTTAGAAAGTTTCTAGAAGAATTATTTTGCTTTCATTAGCATAATCACGTGGTACAAATTGTCCAAAGTGGAAAATTGCGGAATTGAAAGTAATAATATAAGAGAAGTGATGAAATTTAAAGCTGTGTTTGGTTACGTTTTTGAAACGTTATTTCACACTTTAATTTGAGTGTTGTATTTGGTTTGAATTTTTAAAATTTGATTTCACACTCACTTTTAAAAATATATCTATTCAGTCATCTTTCTGGATGTTTCCCGGACGTCCGGCCTTTTGACCATAACAGTGTTTGTTTTTTTTTGTTGTTATTGTTGTTGTTGTTGTTTTTTTTTTTTGTTTTGTTTTGGCACCTGTTATTTTTATATTTTAAATAAAAAATACTTTTAATTTTTTTTTTAAAATTTTTTTATGAGCTTTGAATAGAATTTTGAATTATGTGTTTAGTTATGAGTTATAAGTTTTTGAATCAAATATCATATGCTACATCAAATATTTCAAACTCAATTTAAAACTCTTTCAAAACTCATAACCAAACAAAATTTTTACACTCAAATCATAATTCCAAAACTCACAAACTCAAAATACAACTTTATTCTCAAATCATAATTCTAAAATTTTACCAAATACTACCTAAGACCCTTTTTTAATAGAGCAGCTCTAAAAGCAGCTCTAGTGAGCTGGCAGCCAAAATAAAAAAAAAAAGAAAGAGAGGTAAAAGACAAAACGTAAAGAGGTAAAAGACAATTTAATGCTCATTTAGAGCTCCTCTTTTAGAGGTCTCAACTATTTTTCTTTAAAAATTGACTTTTTAAATTAGTTTTTTTAATAATGTTATATACACCAATTGATATATTAATTAGTATACTAATAGATGATGTGACATAATTTTAGAAATTTTAGGTATTTATAATTTGTATAATGAGTGGGGTCAATAATAATGTCATAATATATATTGGTACACTAATTGGTATATCAAATGGTATATATAACACTACCGTTAATTTTTTGGTCTTTTAGTTTTAATGTACTTAGGAATGAATTTTTTAATTATATAAAAAATTGTGAATTAATGAGATGCTTGATTTTTTTTTTTTGGGGGGGGGGGGGGGGTAAATTTACTAACATATTGTAAGGTTTGGAGAAAATACAATAAGTTTCACAAATTTAATATAATTATACCGAACTCCCCTAAAGTTATATTTCAGATAACACTTGATCACTTTTTCATAAAAAATTCGTTAGTCGTATAAATGAAAAAATGATATTGTCAGATCTCTTACATTGAATATGTATTTTATCTTGTATATTTTTGTGTATTCATTCATCTACATTACTTTTGGTCTATTTAACTTTATTAAAAGGAAGTTAATGTAATTATGTTAAAATTATGAAATTTACAGTATTTTTTTAAAATTTTAAGGGAGATCAATATAATTTATTCTTTTATTAATTTTTT
Organism: Camellia granthamiana; assembly: GCA_036172215.1. Taxonomy (NCBI): domain Eukaryota; kingdom Viridiplantae; phylum Streptophyta; class Magnoliopsida; order Ericales; family Theaceae; genus Camellia; species Camellia granthamiana. Next base: position 38,906,294 of record CM069905.1, read on the forward strand.
TTCATTTTAGTTTTAAAATTATTTTAATTAAAAAATTAAATTTCCAAGCGGAAACGGGATAACGACGAAATGACAAGATGAGGTGCCCCGGGCATTCCCATCTACAAAGGATTGAAAGTTTTGGGCCCGTAGCTTTCCCCGGCCCCCCTTCGTCGAGTGGTCCTTGATAGGAGTAGAATCTTTTGTTTGCTTGCACGGATGAGACGGAACGTGAACATTCAACAAGAGGGCTTCATAGGTTGAATTGAATAAGAGTAACAAAGACAAAGTGTACAGTAATGTGTTACGGATTATATGTGTGTCGTTTTAGAATGTGATGGGTTGCACAAACCAAACTGTTCTCTTTTCATTTCTTTTCCCAGTTGATTAGAGATAATTTATAGATATCTTGAAATTTTCAGTTAGGGTTAGTGGCCTAATGGCTTGGCCAATTTGGTATTTTTAAAATGTGAGATGAGTATTTTGATCCACATTGTCGAATTAGGAGATATTTTGAGTCTTTATATTTTTTACGAAATTTAACTTGAGCTAGCCTACATCCCTCATTTTTAGCTACATAATAAATTATAAAATGAATAAATAAATAATATATATATATGCTTCTTTTTAAGATTTAAATTAAACATTTATTAAAAGTAAAAATGTCTAAATTCATTTACGATTGAATTTTGTAGATGGGCCAAATAAAATGATGGAATACATTTAATATATATATCAAAAAAAGAGTAAAAAATCAATATATATCAAGTCGAATAGGTAGACTTGGATTTAAAAGTTTTTTGAATAATTGCAGTCTAGTGGAGTTTGGAAAAAATAATTACATGTTAATAAAAAAAATTATAATTATAATTATTAATATTTATAAAATTTATCACTAATTTATAAATTTTTTTTTTTTAAATATCATTGATTTGATATTTTTCAAGATTGGTAATGTCACATATATTGTTACTATCTACTGCAGGATTGATAGATACGCACGTGTACTTTAAGGCTCATTTTGGGAAGTGGGTTAAAAGTCACTTCTTAACTTTTAACCCACTTCTTTCTCTCACAAAAAAATCAAAAACTGTTAAAATGTAATTTTTAACTATTTTTTCAAAACACTCCTTAGTTCAATATATTGCATGATCAGTCATGAGGAAACAGTTGCCGTTTGGCAATTGGGGTTTTTTAGTTAGTTTTTTTTAGGTTTTTTAGGTATTTTAACTTGGAATTAAAATTTGCTTGGTTTGATTTTTTTTTGACTTTTATGAGAAAAAAAATAATTATTGTTTTGATGAGATATTTTATCTTATCTATTTTATCTTTTGTACTTTTTTAGCCAAAAAGTCAATATCAAACAAAATCGAGAGTCAAAAAAGTAAGGATAAATTATAAACACAGCTTCTGAGATTTTCTTAAAATACGCTTTATCTCTTGTGATTTTAGAAATTATCTTAGCCCTTTAAGTTTTTAATTACATAATAAATTGCTCTATTTTATTAATAAAGTCAATTAACAAATTTTAATATTGTCAGAAATTTATTTCAATTAATAATTTAGATAATTTTATCTTTGTATAGGAGAGCAGTTAGAAATTTAGGTTGTGTTTGATTCTGTGTTCCAAACACATTTTCACCCACTGATTTGAGTGTGATGTTTGTTTTGAACTTTCAAATTATAATTTCACACCCACTTTTGAAAACTCCTTTCCAGATGGGAAAATTTGACTAACCTGAACATTCGGCCGATTAACCGGCCGATTGACCGGAACAGTGTTCGTTTTTTTTTTTTGGCACCTGTTATTTTTATATTGTAAATAAAAAATATTTTCAGAATTTTTTAAATTTTCATATGAGCTTTGAATAAAATTTTGAGTTGTATGTTTGATTATAAGTTGTAAATTTTTGAATCAAATAACTTTTCTAATTTCAAAAACTCAAAACTCTCTCTAAAACTCAATTCAAAACTCTTTTTAAAACTCATAACCAAACAAATTTTCTATACTAAAATCATAATTTCAAAACTCATAAACTCAAAATACAACTCTATTCTCAAACCATATTTAGAAAATTCTACCAAATGCTATCTTAATTTTTTCAATTATGTCTATTAAATAAAAAATTCTGACAATGACATATTTGTAATTTTTTAAATCACAATAGACAATTCGTATTTTAACCAAATCTCAAGAAGTATATTTGTAATTTATCAAAAAATTAATCTTTTAGTGATGTGCAGGGCTCTTGGCCAACTAATTAGCCTGGTTGGTTCCCTTTTTGTTTTGATCATCCCATTTATCTTGTAAGGCTTGTCGAATAAATTGTCAATAAAAAAAATTAAATTAATTGTATACTGATAGTCATTTTTTTTTTTTTATAAATATTTTGGTATTAAAACAGGGCCAAATGCCCAAAACAAACTACACAATAGAGTGAGAGGTTCCCATCCCCTGCCAATCCCTATTCAAGAGAGGAACAATGGAACTTGGAGCCTGTCAAAGGATTTGTTGACAAAGGTTCAAACCTCCAGCATTTGATTATATCACATTTAATGAATGTTTGATAATCATTTGATCATATCACATTTATCTTAAATATAATAAATAATCTATCATCAAAACTATATTATTATTTATTATTTTTCTGCTTAGCCAAGTTTGAGCAAGTTGCTATGCCGAGAAAGTAATGGATGTGGTGTACCATTCAATCATTGATTGATATGTCCTAATTAATGTGAGGATGGATTATACATTTAGCATTTCTTTTTTCTTTTTTCTTTGATCGGGAAACTCAGCACCACAACTATATAGAATTTGGAAATAAGCACCTAACAAGACCCATAGGTGGTTGGGTAACCCAATTCGTGGGTAAGGAATTACGAAAATAAGCAGAAGCCACCCAGTGGGCTGCACAATTTGCCTTACGAGGACACCATCTAAAACCAAGTTGCCTGCTCGAGGCTAACGATCTAACATCACTAAGCATAGCAAGGAGCTCCCATGGAGGGACTCTTTCAGACACACAAAGATGAATAACAGATTTACTGTCACTTTCAATTTCTACTGCAGCAAGATCAAAAGCAGCGGCCATGAGACAGGCATACCGAACTGCGAGTAACTCGCCTTGAGCAACAAATCGTAAACGAGTCTTACGTACCAGACCATCCACCTGATGGCCCATGTGATCGCGAAGAAGCACTGCAACTGTGCCTTTGTCGTGCTTGAAATCCACAGCAGCATCGCAGTTAAGTTTCTAGTGGCCACTTAGGGGAGGAACCCATGAAGACCCTCTGCTAGCCACCCCCGACATTACACTCTGAGGAGAAGTGGGCACTGGACAAGTGGCCAAGAATTCAGCTTCATCCCGCTTTGCTTTCGCGATCACCCCCGCTGGGTCAACCAAATAGTGGTTAAACAGATGCTCATTTCTACCTTTCCAAATGGTCCAAGCCACCCAAACCATAGAACATAACACAGATTTCCCCCAATCAGAAGTCCCCAACGACTCAAAACATTTTCCAAACCAATCTCGTGGCAAAAAACTATCTCGATTATCGCTTCTGAGGCCAAGATCACACCCAAACCAAACTCTTCTGGACCAGTCACATTCAAACAAGAGATGCTCAAGTGATTCTGAAGATGATAAGCACACAGGGTAGTGAGCTGAGACCGCACACCGGCGAGAGAAAAGGTTCTAACAAGTAGCCAAGGCATTATGATAAATTTTCCATAAGAAATGCTTAAGTTTTGGAGGCAAGTGCAGGTTCCAAACTAACAGCCATTCTTTCTCAGACCAACTAATGGAAGAAGATGGAACAGAGGATGCTAAGTGCGCTTGATTCACAGCTTCGTGGTACCCTGACTTAACCGTATAACAGCCCTTGGAGTCATGATGCCAGAGAAGAGTATCATCTTTGTCCGTAACGGAAACTGGAATGGAGAGAATAGCCTCACAATCTGCTCCAGACACTAGGCTTCGAAGCTTGCTTTCATCCTAGAGCTTGCGAGAGGAGTCAATTACCTCATGCACCTTTAGCACCGAAACCCCTCTAGGCCTTTCGGAATGAACACGAAAGCCCGGATTAGAGGGTATCTACTTATCATCCTAGAAGTTGATGGACTTACCATTCAGAACTTGCCACCGCAGCCCGCCTGTGAGAAATGGTCCTCCCCTAAAGTAAGCTAAGCCAAACCCAAGAAGGTCGCGCCCCTCTTCAAGCCAAGAATAAAGTAACTTCTCATATTTCAGTACATAATAATAAATGAATAAGAAAGTATATTAATTCGATCACATGGCATATTCATTACATAAAATATTAGTGGTTTGGTAATCAATTGTTAGGAGCCTAATAAATCCAAGTGTCAATTGGTCAAGCAGCGTTCTCAGTTCAATCAAAGTGTGAAATTTAAGCTTTTGCAGTATTTGGGGAACATGCTTTTTGTAGTGAAATAAAAGCCCAAGTTATGCTTGATTCAAATAGTAGTTAACAAACCTAAGTATACACGGCTGGCGCTAGATAATTTGTAGCCTAAAGTAATAATTAAAAATGAGACTTTTATATAATAATTTTTTTAATAAAATTTTTATTCAAAATTTATTTTTCTAGCTTTTTGAGATGTAAAAATATTAATTAAATCTTTATATTCAAGTTTTGCTAACAAATCTTTTTTAATTAATAATATAACTAATCCACTTAATCTTTTTTGTAATATAATTGATCTAAGGCAAGATTTTATCAATTTTAATTTTAAAAAATTTCTTCCTGCAAAAGCAACTGTTACAGATATTGTTAAGAATATTCTATAACAAATGTTCCCATCTAAAAAAAAAGCCGTAACGTTGCATTTATTTATTTATTTTTTGAGTAAGATAAAGTTTGGGTCATGTTGTTTTGTTTTGTTTTTGCCCTTTTGTTTTTTTTTTGTTTTGTTTTGGACCTTTTTATTCAAAAAAATAAATAATGAATCACATAGGTCTGTTATATTATATCAAAAGATTAGGCCTTTTCAAATTTTGAGGTCAAAAACCTGGGCTTGGCTAGTCCTATGGTCCAGCCAGCCTGTAAATATGACATTTAAAAGATTCCAAATATTTTCTCCAAAAATTCTCCGACTTTTTATTCTTAATGCATTTTTAACCATACAATTGTGTTTTAAAAATCACATCATATGTTTGAAAATGATGCAGTCTCTATTTGATTTTGAATTTTCAATTCGTATTTTTTTTATTTAACTTTTTTAATAGTTTAGTCAAATGTTTTTAAGATAGAATTAATTTAGATATACTTAAAAAGTAAAAAATATTTATGATATAAATACAAAAAAAATGAAAAAAAATATATATATATATATTGTATTTCTAGTATTTAACAATTTTTTAAAGATTTTGTGTAGATTTTGTATCTTTAAATATATCGAGATTAAGTGGATTTTTTTTAAAAAAATGATTAAAATATTTAAAAAAATCGCTAGAAAAATATGAATTAAAATTTCAAAAACTACTTTTAAAAACAATTGGGTTTCTCTCATGTTCACAAGAACTTGAGGGGCTGTGGGGCCTATCATGAGTTCAAATCGTTTATTTTGTAAGGCACTCAATATATATCTTTTATAAGAAAAAAATAGTTTGATCAAATAATCATAATATTTTCATTTTATCTCATTTATTTCCGAAAAAATGGACAACAAATATATTTCAAAGATAGATAATTCATTTTTTTAGAGACAAATATAATAAAATGAAAAGTTACGATTATCAAATCGATCTAATATTTTTCATGGATAATATATATTGAAAACTCTACAAAATGAACAGTTCAAATTATCGAAACAAGACCATGACGAATTCAAATTCTCTCCTACTGAAATGTAAATATAAGAGAAATTAAAAACCAAACAGAAAACAAGAGATCCTAGTCCATATAATTTTGTCCATGTGTTAATTAGGTCATGATCCGTCCTCCTTAAAAGACAGCTTGATTTAGTGGGTTACACCCAGTTCATGAATGTATGTGATTATCAGACTGCTCCAAAGACTGATATAAAAAAATTAAAAAAAAGAAAAGAAAAAGTGACTGCTCCAAAGACAATTCAATTGTCAAGTATGATATGGAGCCAATGAGTTTATTTATTACTATTTGTTGGTGCTTATGGAATTATAGGAACTCAATTATTTTTGAAAATAAGCAGAGGATTGTGGATAAAGTTTTGTCTTTTCTTGAGAAGTATGTAACAGAGTATGCTCAAGCTCAACAATGCAACCCAATTCCAGTGCATCGAGTGCGGCTTCGACTATAGCTTGTGCCAAGAGAGGGTGTCTTTAAATTGAATTTTGATGGATCGGTACAGAAGGTCCCAGCAGTTGCTGGTATTGAGATTATTGTTCGCGACTGTAATAGGGCAATTATTGCTTCTATGGTTGAGCGAATTCCTTATCTGGAGGATGTTGACTGTGGAAGCCTTGGGTGCTGTCAAAGCGCTTCAATTTGGGTGTGATTTGGGTTTGGGTGATATTAAGCTTGAAGGAGATTCTCTAAATATTGTGTCTGCAATCCAGGGAAAGGCGAATAATTTGCCTTGGTCATTTGGTGGGCGTTGTTTAGGTGCTCCTTTTGCGATTCCATTCATCATCAGTCTCGCATGTTTATAGAGAAGGCAATTCTGTGACATATTATTTAAGTAGGTTAGCCTTTGATTTTGATTCACCATGAGTTTGGATGGAGAAAGTTCCTCCCTTTTTAATGGCGTTGGTGGTTTTCTCTTCTTTGTAATTGTTTTCCTATCTAAAAAAAAAAAAAAAAAACAGACAATTCAATTGTAGTGTACCAAAATAAATGATAATAATAATAATAATAATCATTATAATAAAGATGAATCCATACTTCAGTTCCTTGATTAATTAGGCTTGGTTTGTGTTTTAAAAGTTAATTTATTGGCAAAATAAATGTTAATTAATTTGAAAACAAATCATCTGTGGCCAAGAAAAACTCACTTTAGTTATTCTAAAAAGTTAATAAATATATATTTATATACTAAACAAACTAGCTTTTTGTAGAATTAGCTTTAGGATTAGTTGGGAGATAAACTATTTTAGTATTTTTTTTTAATTTTTTGATTATACATTTGCACTTTCACTAAAATTTTACTTTGGTCTTTACACTTTTAATTGTGATAATCAACCCTCTACATTTTAAATTAAGCTACAATCTCACAATTCCATCCATCTACTATAAATGATGATAACATAAATTAAAAGTAGATGGACTAAAGTGAAATTTTGGTAAAAGCATAAATACTAAAATGATATTTTAGTAAAAATGTAAGATAGGATGAGAAAAATAACATATATGATTAAGATAATGAGTTCCATCAACCTTGTTGACATCATATTAAGAGGTTGATTATCATGATTAAAAGTAATTTTTGATAAAATTAGTAAGGTACTCAAGCTTGTTTTGACAGCAATTTTTTTTTTTGGGTCAAAGACAACGTTAGTATATTAGTACAGTTAGATTACAACGGAAGGATTTGCCGCTGTTTCATCAACTCGAACTCCTGATCTCTCACTCACCACATCTTAAGATATAGCTATTAGACCATTAAACCACATCTCAATATCTTAGTTTTGGCAATAACTTAAAATAGTCACAAAAAAAAAAGGTCACTATCAAAAAAGACAACCATTTTCTCTATTTTTTTGTACGTCTTTTTATAAAAAAAAAATAGAAAATTGACTAAAATAATCACTTCTCAGAACAACCCTACATGTAATTAACCTATAAACTTATTTTTAGCTAACTCTCTAAAGAAATTTTATAAAATTTAAGATCAATTTCTTTTGGCCAAATGGAAAGTATAAATGACCTGATAAATCAAATGCTCTATTATCCGTCGTAATAATAAAATTTGAAATTCAAAGATGTGTTTGATTTAGTTTTGAAATTAATTTTGAGTTTTAGATTTTGAAAAGAATTTTAAAATTTGAAAATTTATTTGGTTATAAATTTTCAAAACTAGTTTTTCAATTGTATATTTTGAAAATAATTTTTAGAAAATTAAATTGAAAATTTATTTGATTATGAGTTTTCAAAACTAGTTTCCAGTTTTTTTTAGTCTTACGTTTTTTTGACACGTAGTGTAACTTTTTCTGTAATATTAATAAAAATTGCAGAATAACTATGAAGTAGACATTGGATGAAGGGGACATCAGTGGTTCAAGCTGATGGAATAGCGGCAAAACTTTTTAGTTGTAATTTAATTATACTACCATACTAATGTTATCTTTGTAAAAAACAAAATGTTGAATTCATTTTATCCCTTTGTGATTTGGAGCTAAAGCACTTTACCCCTATCGGTCAAATATAGCTAAAAAGCCCCTATATAGTTTCAGACTAAAGTGCTATGCTACCGTTAGTTTTTTCATCAAAACTAACAGAATGTATATTACACACACCAATTTTTAGAGTGGGTTTTGTTTTTTAAAAAATTAGAATAAAATTAATATATCAAAAAGATAATTTTATCCCCATTTTCTCTAAATGTAAAATTAGATTAATATGTTAATTAAAATAAAATAAAATATAATTAAGAATTAATTTAAAATATATTTAAATAAAATATAAAATAAACAATAATTAAGAATTGATCTAAAATGTAATTAAATTAAAATTAGATTAACATGTTAGAAATTATAATAATAATTAAGAATTTAAGATTCTGTGATCTAAAATATAATTAAATTAAAATTATATTCAAGTTAATAATTACAATAAATAGTTAAATATTTAAGATTAATTGTGATCTAAAATATAATTAAATAAAAATTTAAGAATTACAATAAATAATTAAGAATTTATAATTAATTATGATTTAATTGAATTAATACTAGACATTATAAATTATATGTATGAAAGATAATAGAGAAAAAAATAACAAAAAAGATTGAGTTTGAGGTTATAATCAGGAAAAGAGCTATCCTTTGGCCAAAGGTGGCCCTGGCGTGCCCCCCTCCCCCTCCAATTTTTTATAGGGGCTAGCTTTCCTCTAGTCTGATCACGGATAAAAGAGTACTTTTGGGCTTGTAGGGGTCCACCGTGGGTCCCGTTTCAATAATCTGAACCGTTGAATGTGTAGAACTCGTCAAGTACTAAATGCTTGTAAAAAATCACGTTGATTAGATATCAATAGTTACGTGATCAAATTAGTTTTGTATAAAAATAAATGGACGATGAAAAAATAAATAGTTGACAGAAATCTGATCTGACGAGATAGCTATCGATATCCGATCAACATGATTTTTTACAAGTCTATAGTACTCGATGAGTTCTACACATTGAATGATTCAGATTATTGAAACAGGACCCGTGGTGAGCCCCCACGGGTCCAACAGTACCCTTCAGTCCGATCACATACTGGTAGAAACCAATAATAGAATAAAATCGTCCAATGAGCTGTGAGACTTACATGGAACAAAACAACTTTATATACTATATACAGATATTCACATAATCTAGTTGACACAGCAAGGGGTACCATTTGAATAGACTGATCAGAGAGAGTCAGCTTTCCAAGAATTGAAAACTCGTCTTCTGACTGCACCGATTCTTACCCTACCTTCAAGTACGGATGGTTTTACTATTTTCAATGATATATCTTATAAAAGTTTGGGGTGTGTTTTGATGTAGAGTGGTAAAGTGATGGCGTATGCCTCCCTCTAACAGTGACCACATGAAATAAATTATCTGACTCATGATTTGGAGCTTACATCAGTGGTATTCGCCTTGAAAATTTGGCGCCACTAGGTAATTAGAGCCTAATTCACCTTAGCATGATTAAGTTTGGTTTTAGTTAAACTAGGTTATAAGGGGGATTGATTTGATTTCAGTGAATTTGATCTAATTTGATTCAAGCTTAAAATTGATTAAGGATATTGGAGATAGATTTTTATGTTGGAACCTACTTAACAAATAAGTAAGAGAAGAAGTGAGTTTGTTGAGTCAACATTTGAAAGTGAGAGAGAGAGAGAGAGAGAGAGAGAGAGAGAGAGAGAGTTCTAGAGAACTCAAGGAGGAAAGAAGAGAACAAGGGAGAAGAAAGATTGATCTCCAAAATCAACAACTTAAGGTAAGCTCTCTACTCAAAATGCTTGAAATTGCAACTTTTATACTCATCATCTTCAAAGATATAAGCCTAATTAGGAGGAAATCATGGTTGCTTTAGAGCTGTGAACCCTTATGAACATTAAAGAGAGAAATTGTGAGAGTTAGCTTTAGATAGTAACATACATGGCATGATTTCATGAAATTCTTGTTTTACCCAAAACTTCTTTCATGATTCTTCAAATTTGGGGGAAAACCCCATGGATGTTGAGATTTGAACTCATATATATGCATATTTGGAGGGTTTTGCACTTTAGTTCAAGAACTTGTTCTTTACTTAGGGATTTGAGTTTTGTGTTGGAGCATGACCTTTGTTTGAAGTTAGAAATGTAAAATTCAAGTTGTTTTTGTCAATTTTGGACCTTGATTTTCATGAAATTGAAGTTGGTTTTGAAAAGGAGGAAAGTTCCATTTTCAGCAAAAATTCGGATTGCATTTTAACCCAGACCGCTCGAGCAGCCTGGGCCACTGTAATAGCGGCCAGCCCTCCTCTACTCATAATTGCATTCTGCTCGCTAGTGCGACCAAGGCCACCGCACGTACGGCCAACAAGGCAAGCTCGGTTTTGTCACTAACGGGATTTCCTTATTTCTCAACTTCTTGATCCGTCAGTTAACAATCTGAATGGGCCGGTTCTTCATACGTATAATCATTACTCAAAAGTACGTGGCTAGGCTCAATGACATGAAAAGGATCCCGGAGATAAGCCCGTAACATTGAAACACGAAACACGTTATGCATATGCTCCATAGTGGGAGGAAGAGCCACTTGGTACGCTACTGAATTAATCTTCTCAATGATGTCATATGGCCCAATGTACCGAGGTGCTAACTTGCCCTTGGCTCCAAAATGAGTCTGAAAGTGATTTATGTTATATCTCACCTTCACTAATCTATTTCTATACACTGCAAACATACACACACACATATATGACACACACACACACACACACACATATATATACGTATATGTAGCCAAAAATCAAAATCTAATCTTAGACTAAAGTGTAAAATAGGCTTCGATCAAATATAGAATGAACAAAGAGATTAGATATAAGAGAGAGAGAGAGAGAGAAAGAGAGAGAGAGAAGAGCAATAGATGAAAACACATCTAAAGGTTCAAATTTGGACAGAGAAATGAGTGACAACTCTTAATCACAAATTTGAGATCTGTGTAGTCGACGATCTCAAATCTTTGTCGCCGACCGTGACGGTGGTGTGGAGTGAGAGAAAATGCTAGCGGCAGTGAGACTAGACAATAAAGAGAAGAAAGAAAGGCCAGGATTGAGTGGATTTCGATGGCGGTGACCAAGAGAGAGGTGAATTGGTGCTCCAATTGTTGGAGAAAGGTAGGTCTGAGTGGATTCCGTTGCTGGTGAGGCGAGCTGGTACTCTAACTGGCATGATTATAGCTTCATCCTCATCTTTCACATAGATCTGGTGTTGCACCACTCACCCGTGGTGCGAAACCGTGAAGGGAGAGACAAGGCGGTGTGGTGGTGTTGTCGGCAGCTGAGGAGAAAGAGAAGAGAGAGAGGTGTCGACTTCTGTTCGGGTTAGGGTTTATTACACTTTCTACCCCTAAACTATTATCAAATTCTCTATTGAGTCCCTGAACTATCAATTGAATCTATTTAGTCCCTAAACTATCATCAAATTCTCTATTTAGTCCCTAAAGTATAAAATCAAAGTCTATTTAGTCTCTAAACTATCGATTGAATCTATTTAGTCCCTAAAAGATTTAATTCAAACTCATTTAGTCCATAAAAGGATTACAAAAATAAAATATATGCCTATACGTATTATAAATTAATAAAAAAATCCTCTCCAATTAAGATTTTATTACAGAAATTTTTTTTAAATTTTTATTTTGTCTTCAAAAAATATTTTATTTTATTGTGTGTTTAAATTAATATTAGAGTCTGATTTTTCGGTCTTACCAATAGATTATATGAATATCAGATATATTGAAGAAGTAGAATCAGATAGTTTAAATAATAACACTTCTTTATAAATAGTAATAGAACAAAATAATACATTAATTAAGTAATAAAAAGAACTTAGAACCTTAAAAACAATCAATTAGAAATTAGGATTAATTACCAAAAAATCCTATCTACATATTTAGTAGTAGCTTAGGTCCTGTTAAAAAGTTTTTGAACCATTAAGTCCCATTTATAGGTAAAAATATGTTTTGCCCTTTAATCCCAAAATTGAGAATGTTCTCAATTTTAAAATTGAGAATGTTCTCAATTTATAATTATCAAAACAAAGAAATTTCTCAATTTTTTTTTAGTATGAACTAAGAATATTATCAAAACTAAGAAATTTATAATTATCAATTTTGAGAAATTTCTCAATTTTTCATGATTAAAATTGAAAATATTATAACTGAAAATGTTCTCAATTTCGATCAAAATTCAGAAGAATCAGTAAGTGTTAACGATAAAGTTAAATTTAATTCTTGGGATGCCATCTATGCTCTTCTTTCTGTTTCTATTCATCATCCACTGTGCCATGCCATCCATAAGTTCTTCTTCAGTTGTTTTCTCAACAATCCCATTCGAGTTCTTGAGAGCAAACACTGCTCTGTCAATGGATATTGGGTCTCTGATTTGAATAGCCGAAGCGAATGTAGTATTTGCTTTCACTGGCTTGAATTCACTCCAACCTGACTTGTAATGTAGAAACAATGGATTCGCATTCGCTGCTTGAGCGCAAACAAGCCTTGGAATTCGATCAACGAGTCTCAATTCTTCACACATTTTGAATCCTTTGTAGAATGCGTAAATGTTTCCTAGATTTCCACCAGGAACGATGACCCAATCTGGAACTTCCCAATCGAATTGCTGTAGAATTTCAATGGCGGCTGTTTTTTGCCCTTCGAGTCTCAAACTGTTGAGTGAATTCGCCAAATAGATCGGCAATTCAGATGTGACTTCTCTGATCGCCATTCTCTCTCTCTCTCTCTGGACTCTGTCTTCTCTTTCTATGAAGGATATGTTTATGGAGCTCACTGCTTGTTTGGATATTTAATTATAAAATCTATTAAAAATTAATGAGACTTGAAGGAACAAATAATTTTATCTAGGACTTAATAGATTATAAGTTCACAAAATGGGACTTGTATGTAAATGCCTCTAGAAATTATAAACAAAATCTGACATATAATACTAGATATTAAGGTAAGCACATATCTATTGTAAAAGATAAATAAAAAAAAATACTATAGATAGTTACCGTTATCCTTATAAAGAAAATTCAATATATGGATTTGTGCCCACTTTTCAAGGACAAAATAAAAATTTAAAGTTTTTTTTAAAAATAAAATTTTAACTAAATGGGGTGTTTTACTAATTTATAATACGTATGTGTATATATTTTATTTTTAAAATCCTTTTAGGGACTAAATAGGTTTGAATTAAATATTTTAAGGACTTAATAAATTCAATTGATAGTTTAGGATATGGGTGTTCACGGTTCGGTTGCAGCCGGGAAATCTCTAATCCGCCATTCGTCCGTCGAATTAGCGGATTAGAAAAAATCAATCCGCATCCGTCCGTCGGATTGACGGATGCAAATTGAGCGGATTGGCAGATGGATGCGAATCGGTTTTGAAGTTTAAACTTTTATAAATTTTGAACATAATACAACAATTTAGTAGCATTTTTTTTTGGGATAACAATCCAACTCAACATAACTAAAAGATTATCAAATAAATTGTCAAATACCAATAATAAATACATATAAACAAATCATGCATCATCAAAATTATTTTATTATTATTTTTATATTAAAAAATGATTTAATTTGATTTTTAAAAAAATAAAAAAATTAAGCCTTATATTTTTCACACAAAAATACCAAATATTAACACTTGTCATTTGATAAAAGGATTTTCAAATTGAAAACAAACTAAAAACACAACAGGATATTTAAACTTTTTTCAATTGAAAACACAAACAGAATATCTAAAAAAATTGAAAATACAAAATTAACCAAATTATTAGGGGTACTCGCTATTTGGCGATTCGGTTGTAGCCAAACGAACCTCAAATTTGTCATCCGTCCAAAACTAAGCGAATTGAAAAAAATCAATCTGCAACTGTCTGCTCATTATCACACATCTGTTCAAAATGCGGTGGATCGATTCGATTCGATTCAGTTGATTTTGGACGGATCGGAATATCCACTGCTCACCCTTAGTTTAGGGACTAAATAGACTTTGATTTATATACTTTAGGGACTAAACAGAATTTGATGATAGTTTAGGGACTAAATAGATTCAATTAATAGTTCAGGAACTAAATAGAGAATTTGATGATAATTTAAGGGTAGAAAGTATAACAAACCCTTAGGGTTATTTAGAAAATAATTGATTATTTCGATCATCTTGTTTAAACTTAGCCTTTTAGACAAAATATTTGAGTGATCTTTAACCAAATAAAATTGATATTTGGACTAATGGACCGAGTGCCCTTAAATTTTCAAGATAACTTCAATTTTCAAGATAACTTTTCAGTACCAATGTATTATTTGTAGAGATATTCTACCTACTCAACAGTCACTTTTCATACTAAAGTTTCGTTTGTCAATTATATATTTTAGTTAAAAAGGTAAAAAGTAACTCTAAGTTGTCATATCACTCTTTCTACTTTTCTGCACATTTTTTTTGTAAAAAGTCAAAAAATTATTAAAATAGTCTGTTCCCAAACGAGGCCTAAATTTAATAAAATATTATTTACTTTGACTAAATAAATATAAAATAAGTGATAAAAATATAAGGCAATTAAAAAATCTTTTAAGTATCTTTGTTTTTATTAACTATTAATATATTTTGATGCATTGTAACTTACAAATTACAATATTAAAAAAAAAAAATTGTAAATGTAGTTGGAGTTAGATATACATAATGTTTGGTCTCCCATCTTAAAATCCTAGTTCCGTCCCTGAGTATTATAGTCATTTTACATCTATACTTAACCGTATTAATTGTACGAGCGCAAAATAATCTTCACGTATAATCTTGTTGATCAAGTTTGCACTCCTCCAAACAACGTTGCTTTGCCACCTGAAAACACAAACGTGAGCTATCCGGCAAGTGTGTGCCGGAAACCCCTCCGATGCCTAAGTCAGCAACTAGACAATAGACAATAAGCTCTGTGTATTCTAGAGTAGGAATTATGATTGTGATACCTGTCCATAGGTCTTGCTATGAGCTTTTATAGACTTAGCCTGGCCCAATCCTAGTAGGATTCCAACTCTCCTTATAAGAGTCCTTCTAGGAATCACACACCCTACTCACTACCAACCAAGTGAGATGGTTTGCACAATCCTAGTAGGACTCTACTCTCCTTAACAAAGTCCTCCTAGGAGTTTCATCACTGCAAGCCAAGTGAGATGACTACCACGGTTGAATAACAGTATAACCGAGCTAATACTAGCCCTTTGTCATACTCAGTCTGGTGCCTTCATATGCAACACCTAGCTCAGCCCTTGTTCACTTGTACCTCGGTTTTGTCTGTTTAGACCGAGCTAACTGCAGCAGTCTCCGACCGAACTAACAAGGACGAGGTCCAACTTGCGAAGCCCAAACACCTCGGCCCATAGTTCGGCCCAAATCCGAAATATGAGATGTCTTCTTGGCCTAAGACCGAGTTACACCAACCCTTATCTCGGCCCATTGCGCGGTCGAACTTCTAAAGAAGACTTTTCCTAACTCGGCCCAATTTGTTTACAAATTACCCTCTCAAAAAGCATATGACTATTTTTAAAAGATATGCAGGTAAAATGCTATCAAATCATATCATACGAAGGTAAAATGAATTTTGCTCAAAAAAATACAAGAAATCATCCTTGTCACCCTGCTTATTATTCAAGAAATCATTCACTATGCTTGGTTATCATTTTTCAAAAACACTTTTCAGAAAATTCTATTTTCTTATTTTCCGTATTTTTTTTGTTTTTACTGAATTTTTTTAATATTTTGATCAATTTTTTTAATTTTTAGACATACCTAACATAAATATACCTAAAAAGTAAAAAAAAAAAAAATGAAAAAAACCTTTTAAAAATTCACTAAATACCAAAAATACAAAAAAAATATGAAAATTCAGTACATTTTTTGTATTTTTATGTATTTATTAATTTATAAAAATATTTTTTCACAAATTTTTTACTTTTTAGATACATCTAAGTAAGGTGCATCTAAAAAAATAAAAAAAATATTTAAAATTTTAAAAATATTCACTAAAAACAAAAAAAACACGAAAATCAAAAAATTCAATTTTCAAAAAAACTTAATTTAAAAAACTCAAACCAAACACATTGATTCTTGTCAAAGAATTTCAAGCACCTTTGTTGAAACTCAAAACAAATCCAATAATTGCATGGAAACCTTAAGCATAAAGATTCTCGCTCTATAAAATGCATAACATACAACATTTACCCAGTGATAACGTGTAAGGACACCTCCAACTGTATATTAATTTTTTCATTAAATTTGAGTAAAATTTTTTTTTTATTATCAAGTGCTCTAACAGAGGATTTTGTAATTTTATCAAACTATCGGTCGATCGGGCGGACAACTGGTCGGTCGATCGGTCAGTATAATTTTTTCACAAATTTTTACCTTTAGATAGTCATCCAAAAGACATCCGATGGTGAAAATCCAACGGCAATAAACAGTGAT
This sequence comes from Camellia granthamiana, assembly GCA_036172215.1. Classification (NCBI taxonomy): domain Eukaryota; kingdom Viridiplantae; phylum Streptophyta; class Magnoliopsida; order Ericales; family Theaceae; genus Camellia; species Camellia granthamiana. The sequence goes on from CM069905.1 coordinate 38,923,124, forward strand.
TTGATAAAAAGAACATTGATCCTCAGTTTGATAAATAAAAAAAAGAAGTAAAATCATAAATTTCATACGTATTTGATGAAACCGTTAGAGTAGGAAAAGAATCTATTTTTTATCAAATTTAAATTTAATGACAATTTTGAGTAGCCATTGAATCAGCCTAAATAATATAATGTAACCCTAAATTAGCGTAGGCTTCATTGTTGGATCCCAAGACAACGAGCCACCAACCAGTTTGAATGCCTGCAAAGGGTTCAAGCCCGCCCAAGATGGAGTCTAGACATACAATACCTAAGAATGTACTCGTTTGGCAAACTGTTTCTAAAAACTATTTTTGAAAAAAAAAAAAAAAAAAAACTCTTAAAGCCACTGACTTTCTAGATTACACCAAAAAGTTATTTTTCAATTTTGAAAAGCTATTTTTGCGCAACAAAGCAAAAAGATATGAAAACAACGGAGATTTTCATTATTTTGTTTCCGAAAGCACAACCGAACAGGCTTGCTATTTTTGATCATTGGTAGTTGACCAAATAGACATGGAAAAGAGATGAGGAACCATTTGTTTAATAAACCAAATAGAGCATAAATGTTTTGAGCAATGATGGAGACTCCTACCCCCCCATAAGACCCTAACATAACCCTCACAAATCTGAACTATTCATAATGTAAGCCCCACACATACACAGAGGCCATAATCACTTTGGGGGTGTGAGGGTCACCTCCAAAGGGAATCCCAAACATTTTCCAAATAGTTTTAGAGCTAAATCCCAAAATTAAGTTTTCATGGATTAAGTTTTTAATTGACTGTTTTCCACCTGAGCCCAACGAATGATTCCATTCCATCTAATGAACCACATACAGCATAAATGTTTTTAGAACTAAATCCCAAAATCATGAAGTCAAATAAACACTATACATCTCTGAAAATTCTACTGTAAAGTGTTTTACATGGAAAATTCTATTTCAACACACTTAAATAACTCAGAGCACATCTTTTCTCAATATACACCCCTATTAATTTATTTATTGATTAATTTTCTCAATCCACACATTAAAAATTATGAGTATTGCTAGATATCTATTATGGTAATTTTTATTTAGGATATAATTGTCATTAAATTTATTTTATTAAGTATGTGCCCTGAGCTAATAAGGTGTGTAGAAATAGAATTTCCCATTTTACATATCAGTTTTACCAATCTAATTTAATCTTCTAGGTCCAAACTAATCCTCGTTTTTTAATAGACAGACCTGATCAATGGCAGGCTTTCCGAATGACGACCGTCCCCGGGTCACTCCTCCTTGTGCTTAGAGAGCTTTCTAGAATCCGGTTTTCGGCCTCCACCTGTGCATCTTCCCACAAACTTGAGAACCTTATCGATTAAAATCACCGGAAATGCAACGGCCAACACGACGAGCCATTCGTTCAGGCTTAGAGGAACGATGCTGAAAACTTGAGCAAGGAAAGGCACATAAAGGATCAAAAAGTGAAGGCCGAATGAAATTGACATTGTTAAGAGGCTACCGTCTTCAGACAGGGCATTAACGGAATTGAACATCTCGATGACAACCAAGACGGAGAGGGAAAGAGTCATTGCTTTTGTTTTGCCTGTTTGGAAGTAGTCACACGGATCTTTAAACTCAATCAATTGAGACCCCGCCTTGAAAGGTGTTACTGAGAAACCCTCCCAGGAATGGCAATGACTCCAATTGGTAAGTTGGGAATAGGTGACAAGGCTGTGGCCGTCTGCGCTTAGATCAATGCCAAAGAAAGAGCCGTGAGTGTACCATATGATGAATATTCCCACAGTTGCGATCCCGACAAAGAGTCCAATCACCTGCATCCAAATTGATAAATAGTAGCACCATGGTTGTTAGAAGCTTAAGATTTACAATTCGATATGAATTTCAAGCAAAATGATTCAATTCGTGCAATTGAATTTTAAATACAGTGAATCATACAATTCAATTCTGATTCATTGCAATTCGGAATATTCAATTTTGTTTGCATAATGCATAAAACGGTGCCATTTTCACACATACACACACAAAGGAAGAAGAAAAGAGAAGACAAGAAATCAACTAATTATATTGATATTGATATACAAGATTTTATATACATGTACAATTTAATTTAGTTATATTGATATATAATTCATTTTAAATACAATGTGATTTTTATATGTATATATATAATTATATATTATGCTAAATAAAGTAAATCTTAGGATACACGATTTGACAACAATGAGTAGCACAACAAATTACTTCAGGTGTCCGATAGATAAAAGTTCTTTGAAAGCCAAAGGAGCTAGTTATAATACCAGATAGCGGAATAAAATCCAAGCACTGATCAATGAGTCGTCACTTCTTCGAGGGGGTTTCTTCATAACATCCTTTTCTGGTGGATTAAATCCCAAAACCATTGCTGGGGGTCCATCAATAACAAGATTGACCCACAGAAGCTGAACAGGAATCAGACACTCTGGAATACCTAGAGCAGCTGTCAAAAATATAGAGGCAACCTCACCAATATTTGATGAGATCATGTACCTGTGATGATGATTAAAACATCAGGATCATTTTCATGGCAATGTCATCATACTGTTATCCTTGTTGCAAGGTTTTCTATAAACCATTGAGTGCAAGGTTGGGGTTGAGAGAGGTCATCTACATTAGCAATGGTCTTTTGCAGTCGTAAGAATTATACAGATTGATTCACTTCATCATTGGCAAAGCAAATTGTTTTTATTTGTTGGAAAACAACAGATTCTCTCAACCAAACTAAGAAAGTCTAATGGAATGTAACACAAGCATTTCATCATTTCCAGGTGTGTAATGATGATCCAAGTAAAGAGCTATAAGAATAAATGATATCAAATAGCATAAATAGTTAGTTTGTAAATATGTACCATACCAGCCTCCATATTTAGGGTTGAATCAGATGCCAAGTAACATTATAGAAAACCCATTTCAACATAAACTAATCATAAATGAACCAAGGCTAGGCCAAAAGATACATTAACTCCAACCATGTGACAGCACTCGCAGACCATCCAGCACAAGACCAAACCCCACAAAAGACCAGAGAGAACCTAAAAATCAAAAGAACTTTATAGCCTACAGTAACCACGCTTTAGCAATGTGCAGACCTCTCAGAACTGCTACAAGAGGGTGTGAACTAGAAAAATAAAGGCAACACCTAAGAAAATGTTTTAAAATCCAATAAAACAAAAGGAAAAGATAAAATGATCATAGAGGTATGGGGTGGAAAAACAGGCAGTTTTTTTTTTTTTTTTTTTTTTTTTTCCCTCTCTATAAGCAAGGGGTGGAAAAAGAGGGCAGTGGCAGAAACTGTTCACAAATTGGGTATGAGGGTCACGATTGGCTGGCTACCTAAGTAGGAGTATCATATAGGATTAGTATGGAAAAGTATCGCGCAAGTACAAGAAAATATACCGCATCTAAACTTGACAATTCAGCTTGAAATTCCCTAGGGCAAGATGCATGGGGATGATCCCTCAAAGCTATGAAACATGGGTACTTCAACAAACATGTTGTACCCGTAACGGGTATTTACTGGCATATGGTACTTTGTATGGTACTTTTGCATACGTACCAAATACATAAAACATGAATCTAAATTTTTTCTTCTTAATATTTGGCATATCCAGACGTACCTAATATACACCCAAGCTGTACCGTACCTTAGTAGTCAAAACAATATTTTCTTCTACTAAAAAGATAAAATTCATTTCACTAGATTTCTTTTTTGTTTTTAGTTTTATACTTAGCATGATTTTAAAATTAAGTTATGGTTTGTAAGTTACTTAATATAATGACGTTTAATTTTAGTTTATACCTTTACTTTTGGCATTCAATGTTAATTGTAGGTTGGATCTTAACAAATTAAACCATTTAATCAATTTTTGCATTTCTCCAAATTAGAAATAAATATTTTGTTACAAACGTACCAAGCCATACCCGTATCCTACTTTTTTACATTTTAACGAATTGAAGTACCCGTACCGTACCCGTGCTTCATAGCCTCAAAGACCCAGATCCACATTGCTAAAGACCATAGTGGTTTAACAGCAAATTATGGCACGCCGGGAGATACAGGTTCACATTGGAACTGAACACACATTTGTTTTCTCTCTTCTTGGTTGTTTTCTCTCTTCTTGATGTAGGATTTTCATTTTCAGGAAATTAGTCCTGGTTCAAGTGAGTAGTACTCCAAGGATGTGTTACCATGGAGGTAAACTTTTGAGCAGTTGGCTGCTGGTAAAGTCCTTCAGGAAGTTAAATTTTAGGTTACAGTTATCTTCTTCACTTGAGCCATTTTGGATTCCTAAACTCCTAAGGTGGCTTTCTTTGTCTAGGCAAACAGGTGCTGGTAACATTTCAACATGCATCCTTATACATTCTGCATGTCTAGCAGCTATGAAGCACAGGTACGGGTACGAGTACTGGTACTAGTACGATACGGGTACGTCGATACGGTAAAATTCAAAAAAAATAGGGTACAGGTACGGCTTGGTACGCTTGTAAAAAAATATTTATTTTTAATTTAGAGTAATGCAAAAAATAATTAAATGGTTTAATTTGTTAAGCTCCAACCTATAATTAACATTTAATGCCAAAAGGAAAAGTATAAATCAAAATTAAATATCAATATATTAAACAACTTACAAACCATAGTTTAATTTTAAAATCATGCTAAGCATAAAACAAAAACTAAAAAAGAAATCTAGTGAAATGAGTTTTATCTCTGTAGTAGAAGGAAAATATTGTTTTAACTGAGGTACGGTACGGCTTGGATATATACTAGGTACGGCTTGGATATATACTAGGTACGTCTGTGTACGTCAAAAATTAAGAAGAAAAAACTTGGGTACGTGTTTCGTGTACCCGGTACGTATGCAGAAGTACCATACGAGGTACGGTACGCCGGTAAGTACCCGGTACGGGTACGGCATATTTTTCGAAGTACCCATGCTTCATAGTCTAGCAGAGATTTTGATGCGGAAAACAGCTTTCTCATTTGCCGTCCATAGGGCAATAAGTTGTGGTCTCTCTTACACTCTCAGTTCACAATCTGTCAATTTACACCCTGCTTGTTGGCCAATCCTTTTAAAGGTTGGTGGTGTGAGTCAGCATCTTGCTGTCACCATTTTGTTGAAAGTAGTCCTAGTTCCTGTTGTGTGGTGTGTAAGAGAGAAGCTGCACAATAGATGGATGTCTGAAAAATCAAAGCTTTGAGAGAATTAACTGGCCACTATGGTAATTGATTTGTCCTTCACTCCCTTTCACCTGTTACCTACCACTTTTGGATTATTAAGCTTTTTGTACCTATTATGTTTGTGAATATTGCCTCCATTCTCTTCGTAGATATAATTCTTTGACTAAAATATCTTAGAAGATAAAGAAAGAAAAAAGTAACAGAGGATTAAAGAAAGATATTTTTTTAAAAGCTAGTATGACAAACCTTTGTTACCAGAAAACACTAATACCCTAATGAATTAAGTATTGGTACACACATTCTGAAATATAGTACACTTTCGTTCCAAAACGATAAATTTAATGATCCAAAGCAATCCTAAAAGTTTTTTTCCAATATATTTCTTTAAATGTTACCTTAGGAGGAATAAAAATCAAATATAATGAACAAAAATTTAGGGGGTGACTTAAGTTTTGACAAGACAAAAACATAAAAAATGGAAATATATATATTTTATTAGATACCTAATAGTTAAAATAAAATTACTATAGAAGTACCTTAAATTCTCAAGTGTAATACATACAAGTCTACCCTTATCGTAACACATTATAGAGCATGTAGCGTACCACATTCCCGTTTTTGTTCCACGTGCCGGAACCATCCATATTCCAGGTAACATAGCAACAAACATATGGTCATATGGGGGAGCACACAAAAGACCGTACTTATAGGAAGACAAAAGGCAAGGACAACCTTATCAGTAAAGCTGAGAATTGTTTCACATGGCTTATCCAGGTTTTTCAAACCATAAGCAATTTATATGAACACACATGTATAAAATTAATGTCGGTGTATATGTATGTAAATGTGTATTTTGCTTTTGAGAGATCATTCCCATTATAGTGATCGATCACGTTCTCATAAGAGAAAAATATGCAGACTTATGGCAAAGTAGACCAAAATAAGTACTTCTAGATTAAAACTTAAAAGCATCAATCGAGTCCCATAGTGGAATTTGGTAAAAGCTACGAAAAACATCGTGGAGAAATAGACCTGATAAAGGCCTTCTTATTATTGTAAATAGATCTGCCTTCACCTACAGCAGCAACAATTGTACTGAAATTGTCATCTGCTAAAACCATGTCAGAAGCTTCCTTTGCAACCTAGAACAAGATACACTGCAAATAAGTAAAGACAAGACAAAAAACTTCAAGTGATCTAATGGTAGCACCAACTTCAAAATGAGGAAAGAATTTTAAAATGGCTTGGTCAAGCGCAACATAAGACCAAAACTACACAAATAATGAAGGTCTTAAAAGGACAAGAGGCGGAAAATCATAAAGGTTTTTAATAGTTGAAAAAGTCCTAATGTTTTTTAGAGGCACAACTGAGTGACCCCAAGATGGACACACACACAAACATAAAGTCACTCCAAACATATAGATTTCATGTGAATATGATTAACGTTAGATTGTATTTTTAAAAAATTATTTGAGAACACCTCCACCAGGCTTCTTGCATGCGTACAGAGCCACTGAATCATTTTTGCAACTATGACTAGAATGTATTAAGAAGCAGATGATGACTGCACCTAATCCTCATGTAACAAGTCAGGAAACTAATGGAAGTTCTTTAAAAATTAGCAATGCAATGCTCAATACCAAAATAAGGTTTAAAATTTGTTTACCATCAAAAGTCATACAAAATGAAAGTGTATATGGTAAAACATTTTTTCTGTTTTCTAATTCAATATACTCTACAATACCATCTTTGCATTAAAATGTAATACATTAACACTAACGGGAAAAGAAAAATAAATACCTCGGTTCCAGCAATGCCCATTGCAATTCCAATATCAGCTAATTTCAAGGCAGGTGCATCATTCATCCCATCTCCAGTCATTGCAACTACTTCACCATCTTCTTTCAGTAGTCTGACTATTTCTTGTTTATGCCTTGGTTCAGCCCTAGAGAAGAGCAGCCCTCCACTTTGCCTTAGATGACTTTTGGGGTCAGGAAGATCCATAAACTCTCTCCCTGTTAAGCTTTTAGAGCTAATGTCCTCATGTGGTCCAAATACACCTATCTCACGACATATAGCTTCAGCTGTATTCTTGTTATCTCCTGTAATAACCATTACTTGAATGCCAGCTGTTCTGCAGTCCTCGATGGCTTGGCGGACCTCTTTCCGAGGTGGATCCTATAACAAAATAAAATTAAGTTAATACACCTTCATTTCTTCAAGCGTACTAGGAACACTTAACGAATGAAAATAATGTTGTGTTTGAGGAATGAAAAGCAAATGTGCCAACTCACTCTTAGCCCAGCCAAGCCAACAAAAGTGAGTTTACTCTCAATTGCAGAATAGTTAGATGGATAAAGTAAAAGCTCATGTGCTGGATGGTCTTCATCACCATTATAAGTAGCAAACTCATGGAGGTCCTCCTTGTAGGCAAAACCCAAACAACGTAATGCACTTGAGGACATTTCATGCAGGCTTTGTAAAATAATATCCCTCGAAGTTTGATTCAGTTCTACAACAGAACCATCAAGCAATTGAACAAAAGAACTTCGTTCCAACACATTTTCTACTGCACCCTGCCACAATGAAGCACCTGTTCATTAGTCCCCTGAAAGCCTCTATGAAACAAATTGGATCAAAACAGAAGGATGGAAAATAAACATTCTGTTGAAAAAATATGCATGTAGACGTCCACCGTGGGATTTTCAATGATGTGAACATAAATTTTGCGACACAAACGAAAAAATATTGACACACATTAAGGTCCAATGTTTAGTCATTATGTCTAACTAATTCTTGTGAGGTATAGGCATTGAACAAAACACCCATAAGATAATTTAATGGCAGATAAACAAAATCTTCTAAAAAAGTGAATGAGAAAGATCAGCTAACAAGTCTTTGACAAGGTATACTTTCATGAATGCAGCTACTCTAAATAATCACTTCTAAAATGCAATCCAGAAACTCAGAACATATCCAAAAATGCACTTATCAGATAAAGACTGACACCCAAAAATCAAAATAAAGTGAACCCATAAACTTGCATGTCAGCCTGCGTTTATTGTAGATGAAACGATGAACATAAAATTTGGACTTCATCATTGCTACAACTTGTGAAAAAACAGTGAGATCAATCTCATGTAACTATTCAAGGGCCCCTATTTTCTGGTTCAATCATGCATAAGCGTCCTATATCTAATTAAGCACCATAGGGTGATCAAACCGTCAAATTTTCACATCAAAATTTGATTTGATATGGAAAAAAAAGCCCTCTCCTTAGACCCAGTTTGATCTTATTCACTCTGTGACCATGTGTGTTCTTTAGTCTAGGTGGACCAATTAAAAGGAGAGCTTGTGTATAAACCATGACCTTGACCCTATGAAGCATCGACACTTCAAAACAAGTGACATCCGTGTCAGTCACACGGACATTTCAGGGATGCGTATAGGACACACCACACGACGTGTCCCCATATTTAATTAATTTATTTTTAGGGGACACACTAGGACATGCCAAGTTGTCTTTTCCCCCATTTTATTTAGTGATTTTGATGAATGTTGAATGTTTATTATTTTTTCTTAGATTTAAATATGTAATAGATCATCCATAAAAGAAGATATAAGCTGTAAGTGTTAATTTAAAAGTGTTTAAAAAAAAAAAAACAGAATTAGAATTATTTTTGTTAATATTGATTGTTTGTGGGTGTAATATTAATCTAGATAGTAAATAAAAATATATGAAAATATATTTTATTGCCCTATTTCCATTTTTTTAAAATTGCCGTGTCCCCTCATGTCCCCATTTTTTAAAAATTGCTGTGTCCCATGTCCGCATCCGTGTCTGTTTCCGTATCCGCATCCGTATCCGCATCCGCATCCGTAAACTTTTTATAAAATTCAAATTAAGTCTTTTAAATAGACCCTCCAATCCATGTAGTCCATACCTTGGGTGTATCCAAGTAAGATTTTTCATAATCATACGCCATTTATCATTGAAATTATGCTAATGCATTCATGTTGGATATGAAGTAATGAACATATTGCTGAGTTAATGCAAGAAACACATGGCCTAGCCATAAGCAACTCCTTTTAGATTTAGGGATTACATTGGTTACTAACAAATTGTTTCTTATGTAAGATGTTGTGCTTTCCTTTGTAGACATGAGAAGTAAATTCATAAACAGGGTATGATTTAACATTAATCTAATTATATATCGTAATTTTGAAACTATAGTCTATACTTTGACAGATTTCCATTTAACATAAAGCTAGAACAAGTGTAGTTGGGTTGAATTGCATACACATAGACTCTTATCTATCTGCATTTACTATCAATTAAATACAACCTGAAAGCAGGAGGTGTTAAACATTAATCTGTCTTCAAAGCAGGAAGATTAGACATCCAGTTTGGTAAGGGAATGTAAACAGAGATTAAATACGTGGCACACTGGCACCACATTTAATAGTTTTGCTGCATAAGAAAAATTGATGCCTTTGTAACAAATGCTCTTCAGGTAATCAGTTTCTCCTGTGTAACAATGTGTCAAAGATAAAAATAAAAAAATAAAACAAACTCCATATGGCTGAATGTACCTTTACAAGCAATGATTTTCTTCCTGAGCTGGAACTCACTATAACTCCCATAGATTTCCTATCACGGTCAAATTCAAGAGTGGCAATCCGTCTTTCAAGCTTTTTCCATGTTTGACAACAACCTTAAATGCACAAAATTAAATGAAGACATCAGCAACCACATAAACAAGATTATGAAACAACATAAACATGTTACACTAGTAACTTACCTAGGACATCTCTATAACCTGAAGATGTACCAGAATCCAATCCATCAGGAAGTCCCATTTTCTCAACCATAACCTGAAAACATAAACAGTCAGGATGATGAAATTGCCTCAGCTCAATATTTATATATATGCAGCAACTACAGCACATGTTTCAATGAAGAAAGGAGCATCAGTCTACATAACTCTCGGCAAGAAAATCTTCAAGTGATCTATTGTACTTATGACAGAGAAAAGGTAAAAAAAACCTTCGACATGCACGGGGTGTTGCTACCAAACAACTGATGAACCTTGATTTAGCAAATCAAGTGTTTGAAAGGGAAAATCCAGCATTAACCCTTTTTGGGTAATATGACAGTAAATTCCAACTTTTTCCCCCACAGCATCATGACAGCTTCAGAAGGCGCTGTAATTCTACTAGAAAGACAAATGAATTTAATTTTAAACCGGATAATGAAAGTACAAGATCTTACCTTCAATGCTGCCTCAGTGGGCATTCCGCTGGCTACATAATGATTTCCAGCTTGTTCGATGCCTGCGTCATTGCACAAAGCAGCAATCTTTGCAATCATTTGGAGATTCGCATCCATTCGACCCTTGGGCCAATCTCGAATTTTTCCGTCAAGAGGACTATATGTGGTCCCTTCCACATTGAAAGTTCGGGTAGCATTTGGCCCGGTACCCATAGCCACAAGCTTTGCCACTGCCATTTGATTGGTAGTTAGAGTACCAGTTTTATCACAACAGATCACAGTTGTGCAGCCAAGAGTCTCGACGCTAGGCAACTTCCGGACAAGCGCATTCTTCTGAGCCATCTTCCGCCCCATCTTCCGCGTGCCAAGGGCCAAACATGTTGTGAAAACAGCAGGTAAACCTTCAGGAATGGCAGCCGCTGCCAATGCCACTGCAATCTCAAAGTAATATGTGCACTTCTCAAAAGAGAATTTAAAATTCGTGGGCCACCCATTAACATACTCCCAAGTGAGAAAGTATTTCACATTAATAAGCCACACCAATGCACAAATAACCCCAATTATAGCTGCGAGAGACTCTCCAAATCCATACAATTTCTTCTTTAGAGGTGTATCGTCATCGCTTTGCGAGGCCTCGTGAATCTGCGAATGCACCTTACCCATCTCTGTATGCATGCCTGTCTGAGTAACCAAACAAGTACAATTCCCATGCACAATTGTTGTCCCAACGAAAACCATACATTTCTTCCCCTGAATTTCAGAATCTTCTGGAACAGGTTTAGTTGTCTTACTAACCGCTTCACTCTCTCCAGTCAATGAACCCTGCTCAGCTCGAACAGTCGAGCTAGTCAAAGACAAAACCCTCATATCAGCGGGGACTTTGTCACCAACCCGAAGCTCAACAATGTCACCAGGAACAAGTTCTTTTGCAGGAAAACTTGTAACCTTTTTGCCATCGCGTACCACAGTTGCTTGCTCCGACTGACTTTCTTTAAGAGATTGTAACGCTTTCTCAGCGTTATTCTCTTGCCAAACCCCAACAATTGCAGCCACAATCAAAATCAAGAAAATCACCAGAGGCCCCACAAAAGCAGTGATCTCCATTTCCCCACCTTCCTCACCATCATACCAAGCCAAGACAAAATATACCACAGCAGCAACAATTAAAATCCTCACTAGAGTATCATTAAACTGATCCAAAATCAATCTCAAAATAGACCGACCTTCATGTTTCTCCAATTCATTCCATCCATAGGTCTGCCGCCTCTTCTCCACTTCATCGGTCGACAATCCGTAATCCCGATTCACCCCATACTTCTCTTCGCATTCTTGGACATCTTTCGCCCAAGCAGCGAAGAAATCCCTGCTCGATGATGATTCTGCCCCCAAACTCTCCTTTTTCCCATAGTCTTGCCCTCCTTTCCCCATCAGAACTCAACAACACAACAATATCTCAACACCAATTTGCTGTGCACCTACCTGCTCAAGTTTCTCTCTCTGTAACTCTCCACTCTCTCTCTCTCTCTTATATGGCGACGCTTTTTGAGGCATTGAAATGAGTTGTCGTCGTATTCCCACATAAGTACAAGTAAATCCAATGATACACGTACGCGTTAAGGGAACCGCCTTGGATTGATTACGTCTCCGTGATGCTAATAACGCATGTAAACAAGATTAATTAATTAATATTCACGTGCTGACCCCCACAAATTCGGATTGGGACGCAATATGGATGGATGGGTTGAGGGTTGGGAGTCCTGAAAAAATATTTACAAATATATTTAAAAAATTAAACTCTTAATAATTAATATTTATAAAATTTATTATTGATGTGTAAATATATTTTTAAGACTCTATTGGATTGTTATTCTCTTTAGATATATATATACACCGTTTGCGATTACTCTTTGAAATAGTTAAAAAATTAACACACTTAATTACATTTTTTTTAAAATATTTTTCATCCATCATTTCATAAAAATTTAAAAAGTTAATTAAAATAATCCATTCTCCAAGTAAAACATGGTGCATATACTGCAATATTCTTATATTTGTACCATCTATTAGTGTTTTTTCTCCTTTTGTGTCCCATGTATTAGGATCATCACGCTAGTTGTGTGCTTATGATTATGTTGTTTGATTGGTTTTTTTTTTTCCAAATAGTTAAATGGCATAATCTTTGTAAAATTGTCTTATATTAATTATAAAAAAAATGGGATGGGGTGGGAGTGGGAGTGGGAGTGGGAGTGGGAGTGGCGTGGGGGGTTAATCTGATCATAAAGTTTGTCTTTCTTGTATTTTTAAATGGTATGAGTTATGAATAATATTTAAAAGGCTGAATTATACCAACGGTTCCTATAGTTTAGGGTTTGTGTCACTTTGATTCCTGAGTTTTTAATTGTAACACATTTTATCCTAAATTTTGACACATTTTATCATAAATTTTGAATCTTGTTTCAAATAAGGACAATTGAAGATTTTATTGAATTTTTCAATGACAAATTCGTCAATTTGATAAAATATAAATTAATTTGACAAAATTAAATATCAAAAAATTATTTTTAATTTTTTAAAAATTATTTCTACCTATTAAAGATAAAATTATATAAAATTGATAAATCTTTTACTTTAGAGTTTAGTTTCGAGTGTAAAACAATGGGTTAGGAAGTTTCTAGAAGGATGATTTTGCTTTCATTAGCATAATCACGTGGTTGAAATTGTCCAAAGTGGAAAATTGAGGAGTTGAAAATAATAATATAAGAAAGATGATATGTGTTTAGTTATGTTTTTGAAACGTAATTTTACACTAAGATTTAAGTGTTGTATTTAGTTAGAATTTTTAAAAATTAATTTTACATTTATATTTGAAAATATGTTTATTCAGTCATTCTTCCGGATGTTCCTTGAACGTCCGGCCGGTTGACCGGAAACAGTATTTGTTTGGTTTTTTTTTTTTTGGACATCTGTTATTTTTATATTTTAAATAAAAAATATTTTCAAATTTTTTTATGAACTTTGAATAGAATTTTGAGTTCTGTGTTTGGTTATGAGTTGTAATTTTTTGAATCAAATATTATATATCACATCAAAAATTCCAAACTCAATTCAATTTTTTTTTTAAAACTCATAACTAAAGAAATTTTTCACACTCAAATCATAATTCCAAAACTCACAAACTCAAAATACAATTTCATTCTCAAATCATAATTCTAAAACTCTACCAAACACTACCTAAGACCCTCTTTTAGAAATTAACTTTTTAAATTAGTTTTTAAATAATGTTATATGCACTAATTAATATACTAATTAGTGTATTAATAGATAATGTGACACAATTTTAAAGGTTTGGATATTTATAATTTGTATAATGAGTGGGGTCAATAATAATGTCATAATATATGTTGGTACCTTAATTAATATATCAATTGGTGCATATAACACCACCTTTAATTTTTTTGGTCTTTTATTTTTTTTTATGAAGTGGAAAAGAGTTAATGGATTTAGGAATGAATTTTTTAATTATATAAAAAATTGTGAATTAATGAGATGTTTGATTTTTTTTAGGGTAAATTTACTAAACATCTTGTAAGGTTTGGAGAAAATACAATAAGTTTCACAAATTTAACATAATTACACCGAGCTCCCTTAAAGTTATATTTCATATAATACTTGGTCTCTTTTTCATCGAAAATTTGTTAGTCGTATAAATAAAAAAAAGGGAGCTTTTTTGATAAATCCATTTTCTAAGAGCTTTATTCCATCCAACCCATATTCTTTTTGACTATTCCATTAGATCCAATTTGAGATAAGAAGACCAAAATACCCTTTTCATCTACTTATGTTCCATTTAGTTCACATTATTTTCTCATATTTCAACAAGTCTTATTGGTGACATAATTACCAAAATACCCCTAATGTGAATGTTCATATCGTCAATGTGTAGCGGCCCGGCCCATGTCGATCCTCGTGGGTGCCCGGAAAAATTCGAGTCGGGCCGGGCCGGCCCATAGGCCAAAAAAATAGGCCCGGCTCGGCCCGTTGATAATGTGAATATTCACATTGACAAGTTAACATTCACATTGATAGGAGTGTAAAATTGGCCCGTGGCCCAAGGGCGGCCCGAAGCCAGCCCGCCGCCCGGGGCGGGCTCGGGCCGGCCCGTTCATAATGTGAATATTCACATTGACATATCAACATTAACATTGATAAGAGTGTAAAATTAGCTCGTGACCCGTGGGCAGCCCGAAGCCCGGGCCCGACCCGGCCCGTTGACAATGTGAATATTCACATTGACATATTAACATTCACATTGATAGGAGTGTAAAATTAGCCCGCGGCCTGTGGCCGGCCCGAAACCCGCCCGCGGCTCGTGGGCTGCCCTGGGCGGGCCCGACCCGACCCGTTGATAATGTGAATATTCACATTGACATGTTAACATTCACATTGATAAGAGTATAAAATTAGTCCGCGCCCCGTGGCTGCCCGAAACCAGCCCACGGCCCGTGGACGGCCCGGCCTGTTGACAATGTGAATATTCACATTGACATGTTAACATTCACATTGATAAGAGTGTAAAATTGACTCGCGTCCCATGGGCGGCCCGGGGCGAGCTCGGCCCGGCCCATTGACAATGTGAATATTCACATTGACATATTAACATTCACATTGATAGGAGTGTAAAATTGGCCCGTGGCCCGTGGGCGGCCCGAAGCCCGCCCGCTGCCCAGGGCGGGCCAGGGTCGGCCCGTTGACAATGTGAATATTCACATTGACATATTAACATTAACATTGATAACAGTGTAAAATTGGCCTGTGACCCGTGGACAGCCCGAAGCCTGGCCCCAGGCCGGGTTAGGCCCGGCCCGGCCCGTTGACAACGTGAATATTCACATTGACGTGTTAACATTCATATTAATAAGAGTGTAACATTAACCCGTGCCCCGTGGCTGCCCGACACCCGCTCACGGCCCGTGGGCGGCCCGAGTCAGGCCCGGCCCGCCCTGTTGACAATGTGAATATTCACATTGACATGTTAACATTTACATTGACAAGAGTGTAAAATTGACTCGCGTCCCATGGGCGGCCCGGGTTTGGGTCCGGGCCTACCCCGAGCTGCGGGCAAGCTTTGGACAGCGGACAAATTTTACACTTCTATCAATGTTAGTGTTAACATGTCAATGTGAATATTCACATTGTCACGGGTCAGGCCAAGCCCGCCTCGAGCTGCGGTCTGGCTTCGGGCCGCCCACGGGCTGCAGGCCAATTTTACACTCCTATCAATGTGAATGTTAACATGTCAATGTGAATATTCACATTGTCAACAGGCCGGGCCAGGCCCGGCCCGGGCCGTCCACGGGCCGTGGGCGGGTTTCGGGCAGCCACGGGGCGCGGGCTAATTTTACACTCCTATCAATGTGAATGTTAACATGTCAATGTGAATATTCACATTGTCACGGGTCGGGCCAAGCCCGCCTCGGGCTTCGGTCGGGTTTCGGTCCGCCCATGGGCTGCGGGCCAATTTTACACTCTTATCAATGTGAATGTTAACATGTCAATG
Source organism: Camellia granthamiana (assembly GCA_036172215.1). Lineage (NCBI taxonomy): Eukaryota > Viridiplantae > Streptophyta > Magnoliopsida > Ericales > Theaceae > Camellia > Camellia granthamiana. The sequence continues at coordinate 38,939,192 of CM069905.1, forward strand.
TGAATATTCACATTGTCAACGAGCCGGGCCAGCCCTCGGGCCGCCGGTGGGCTTTTGGCCGTCCATGGGCCGCAGACTAATTTTATACTCTTATCAATGTGAATGTTAACATGTCAATGTGAATATTCACATTGTCAACGGGTCGGACCGGGCCCGCCCTGGGTCGCCCATGGGCCGCGGGCGGGTTTCGCGCCACCACGGGACGGGGGCCAATTTTACACTCGTATTAATGTGAATGTTAACATATCAATGTGAATATTCACATTGTCAACGGGCCGGGCCGGGTCGGGCCCGCCCTGGGCTGCTGGCCAATTTTATACTCTTATCAATGTGAATGTTAACATGTCAATGTGAATATTCACATTGTTAACAGGCCGGGCCTGGACCGCCCCGGGCCACCCACGGGCCGTGGGCGGGTTTCGGGTAGCCACGAGACGCGTGCTAATTTTACACTCCTATCAATGTGAATGTTAACATGTCAATGTGAATATTCACATTGTCAACGGGCAGGGCCGGACCCGCCCCAGGCCGCTGGCGGGCTTTTGGCCGCCCATGGGTCACGGACTAATTTTATACTCTTATCAATGTGAATGTTAACATGTCAATGTGAATATTCACATTGTCAACGGGTCGGACCGGGCCCGCCCCGGGCCGCCCATGGGCCGCGGGCGGGTTTCGCGCCACCACGGGACGGGGGCCAATTTTACACTCGTATTAATGTGAATGTTAACATGTCAATGTGAATATTCACATTGTCAACGGGCCGGGCCGGGCCGGGTCGGGCCCGCCCTGGGCTGCTGGCCAATTTTATACTCTTATCAATGTGAATGTTAACATGTCAATGTGAATATTCACATTGTTAATAGGTCAATGTGAATATTCACATTGTTAATAGGCCGGGCCGGGACCGCCCCGGGCCGCCCACGGGCCGTGGGCGGGTTTCGGGTAGCCACGAGACGCGTGCTAATTTTACATTTCTATCAATGTGAATGTTAACATGTCAATGTGGATATTCACATTGTCAACGGGCCGGGCCGGGCCCGCCCCAGGCCGCTGGCAGGCTTTTGGCCGCCCATGGGTCGCGGACTAATTTTATACTCTTATCAATGTGAATGTTAACATGTCAATGTGAATATTCACATTGTCAACGGGCCGGACCGGGCCCGCCCCGGGCCGCCCATGGGCCGCGGGCGGGTTTCGCCCCACCACGGGACGCGGGCCAATTTTACACTCCTATTAATGTGAATGTTAACATGTCAATGTGAATATTCACATTGCAACGGGCCGGGCCCGCCCCGGCTCGTCGCCAGGTTTCAGGCCGCCCACGGGCCAATTTTACATTTCTACCAATGTGAATTTTAAAATATAAATTTTCGCATCATTAAATTGCTAATCCTTCAAAAAATATTTATAAGGGTATCAAAATTGAATATAAGGGCATAAGTGTCCAAGAAAATAATGTAAATTAAGAAAATGGACTTTATGGAATAAAACTATACATACATGAGACTAAATGGGTTAAAAAATTCATTCATGGACTTCTTGGGTTAAAACACTTCTAAATTGGACTTATCAATAAAAATCCCTAAAAAAAATGATATTGTCATATCTTTTATATTGAATATGTATTTTATCTTGTATATTTTTGTGTATTCATTCATCTACATTAATTTTGGTCTATTTAACTTTATTAAAAAGGAAGTTCATGTAATTATATTAAAATTGTGAAATTTACTGTATTTTTTCTAAATTTTAAGGGAGATTAGTGTAATTTATCATTTTTTTTTATTTTTATTAATTTTTTTTCATTTTAGTTTTAAAATTATTTTAATTAAAAAAATTAAATTGTCAAACGGAAACGGGAATGGACAACTATCTATATAACAAAACAACTCTGTTTTTTTCCTTGATGGGACTTATGTCTCTTTGTCAAAATATGAGCCATTGGATTGAACTCAATCCAAAGGCTCACAATGTCTCACTCTATTTGGTCCAAGATCATCTCTTTGTTTCTCACAACCCGTCTCTCACACACACAGTCTCATCTCTTTGTTTCTGATTTCAAATTTTGAAATCTGACCCACCTTCTCTCCCTCTCTCTCTCTCCCCATCAACCCTTGCAGGAGACCGAACCCAAAACCCCTATCAGTCCCTTCATCTTCTCTCTTCCTCCCTTCTCTCTTCCTAATCGTCATCTTCTCTCTTCTGATCGAATGGAGCAACTGATTCAGAGATGGGAGATTCAAAGATGGGACCGAATGTATGTATATATATGCATTTGTGTGTATTATGTATGATTCTGTGATTTTATATATGATTATGGATGATTATGGATGTATATATGTATATATATGTAGATTTTATATATGATTATGTATACATATGATTCCAATATGTATGTATATATATATGGATGTATATAATATGATGGGTTTTGATATCATTGAAATGGGTTTCTATTTCTATTTCTCGGTTTCTATTTCTATTTCTGAAATGTGATGGGTTGAAAATTTGATGGATTTCATAAAATTCCATCAAATGAGTTGATGGGTTTATATATTTCTGTTTCATTGATGGGTTTTATCAATTGTATTTTGGTTTTGATTTCTATAAAATTGTATTTTGGTTTTGTATTTTGAAATGGGTTATATTTCGTTTTTGGTTTCATATTTGTGAAAGGGCATTTTATTTCACTTATATTTGTTTACAGGTTATGAGGATTTCAGAAATCCTCATGTTTACAGGTGAAATCCTCATGCCCATGAAATCCTCATGTTTACAAGTGACATTCCTATTCTCCTTCACAGGTTATATTTCACTTATATTTGTTTACAGAATTAAGTCCATTTTATTTTGCACCCAGTGATAATAATTTATGGTGAAAAAAAAAAATAAAAAAATGGCCCATGCCTAAAACTTGATAATAATTTTGCACCCTCCATTTTATTTAAAAAGTTATTAATGTATTATAGTTTATTGAGCTTCACCACTTTTAAATCATTAGATTAAAAATTTGATATGAAAAACAATAATGTTGTATGAAACTTGAACAGCAAAGCTCACTTAAATTACAGACCCTAGCTTTCTGTAATTTGAATTTGTTAATGAAGTTAGAAAGTTAGAAATAATCCGGTATACATATGGTTCAGGTGAGCAAACCTGGGCTTTTTCTTTAGTATTTATATTTCTATCTTTGGGTAATCTTTGAGTAAGCTTATATTTCACAGGTTATTATTCTATAAGAGAAAGTAGGCTATCATCAATATCTTCAACCACCCTGCATTGTCAAGGTAAGTAGCGGTTCATAGCTGAAGTAAAACAGCCATAGTAATCTGCAATACCACAATTTTGACAACATCAATCAAACCTAATTGACATAGATGTTAATTTGAAGAATAATTGTACACATCAATCAAATGTAATTGACATAGATGATAAATTTAAAATATGTTAATTTGAAGAATAATTGCATAGATATAATCAGAACACAGAGTTCTGCTTAATTACCCATCAGAGGCAAACACTACATACACAAGATGAATTCTAACTGAGATTTATTTCTTGAAAAACAATTCCAGTTGTGTGGCTTTTAAACCTAATTGACATAGATGTTAATTTGAAGAATAATTGTACACATCAATCAAATGTAATTGACATAGATGATAAATTTAAAATATGTTAATTTGAAGAATAATTGCATAGATATAATCAGAACACAGAGTTCTGCTTAATTAATTATATGATGAGGTTTCCAAGCAACAAGTAAAGATGTCTTTCCATGATTATGATTTGCAATCAATTACCCATCAGAGGCAAACACTACATACACAAGATGAATTCTAACTGAAATTGATTTCTTGAAAAACAATTCCAGTTGTGTGGCTTTTACATAAATCTGTTGGCTTTTTACTTTTCCACAGGTGTGAAGCAGAACACATCTTTGATCAACATCACTTCAGCTGCTGGGTTAGTTTATCACTTTGGCACTGGGTTAGTTTTTTTTTTAGCTTGAATTCTGACTTTGTGCCTTGAAATTCTGCTGGGTTAAAACTCATGTTAATAACAAAATTGCTTTGCTGAATGAATTTGTGCTGGGTTAAAACTCATACATTTGTGACTTTGTGCCTTAAAACTCTGCTGCCTTGAATTCTGACTTTGTGCCTTAAAATTCTGCTGGGTTAGTTTATCACTCCAGAGATGAATTTCAGAATAAAAATTAAAGAGTACTCATGCTAATAACTCATGAATACTCATGTTAATAACTCATGAATTTCAGGTTGACTGATTTCCTGTTTTTTACACCGTGCCTTGAGTAAAAATTAAAGAGTACTCATGTTAATAACTCATGCTAAAATAACTCAATCTAAGAGAAAGACAAAGAAAGTGTTGTTGAATGAATTTGACTTCCTGTAGTCATCAAATTCTGAAATCACAAAATCAAATTTGACTTCCTGTAGTCATCAAATTCTGAAATCACAAAATCAAATTTGACTTCCTGTAGTCATGAAATTCTGAAATCAAATTTGACTTCCTGTAGTCATCGAGTAAAATAATAACAATTTGAACACAATAATAACACACGGTGTAACTCAGAAAATTTCAGAATGATCTTTCATGATCTTTCTCTAGCTGGTGTAGGACTCATCAAATGTTACACAATTTCAATAACTCATGTTAATAACTCATGCTAAAATAAAGGAAACAAAATTTCAATAACTCATGTGTTATCTCATGTTAATTTCAGAATTTCAATAACTCATGTGAGTCCTTGGAAGCTATCTCCTTATTCTCACCTTCATTGACATCTACATATATTGACTCTTTGTTGATGTCATAATTTTTTTCCGAATTATCTTGATTACTCTTTGTTGTATTTTTTTTAGACAGATACAATGTGTTATCTCCTCTATTATTGAGTTTTCCTCTATTATTGTGTTCCTTTATTCCTTTAGTCAAATACATTGTGTTCCTTTATTCCTCTACATTCTGTATATGATCTCATTTTACTGGGTTTGTTTTTGGCTCAAGGTTCTGTCTGTTTTTGGCTGTCTTCGGCTCCCTTCGAACTCCCACTCGCAAGGTAAGACTTCGAACTCGCTGCTGTGTTTTCCCTTTTTGAATTCTGAATTTTGAATATTTTTAATTTTGAATCCTAAATTTTGGCCCTAAATTCACCTAAATTCTGCTCCCTTCGGCTGGATAGAAAATTCCAGATTGATTGATTACACTAGCAGATAGATAGCTATACTTCTTCTGACTGATAGCTACACGTCTTCTTCTTCTAAAATTATACATACTACTAACCGAAATTTGTTAAAATTATATATGTTTGTAGCTTGAATTCAGAATTTAGGTGATGGTTAAATTCTGCTGTCTTCGGCTCCCTTCGAACTCCCACTCTTGAATTCTGAATCTTGAATTATAATGTATTCATAATGAAATCTTTCTCTCACATATAGTAATTTTGGGAAGTATATTATAATGTTTTACATCATCAATGAACTCAAAGCAATGCTGAAGAATATAAAAGAGAAACCAGAGAATATTATTTTTATGTGCTGTCATTTAGGAAATTTGGAAATTGAGTAAATCTGAAACAATATGTTTGACAATACAAAAAGAATCTCCCTGTTGTTTAGGAAATGTATTTTTATGTGCTGTCATTTAGGAAATGTATTCTTCAGCATTGCTTTGAGTTCATTATAATATGAAATCTAATAAAAGAGAAACCAGAGAATATTATTAATCTTTCTCAATTTATGATATGAAATCTTTTATATTTTTTAAATATGAAATCTTTCTCTCACATATAGTAATTTTGGGAAGTAAAATTGATTATACAAATAAGAAAATGAGGATTTGATTTGTAGTCAAGTTGAATTCATGATTTTTGGTAACTTTGATTAACCCAAATGAGGATTTGATTTCGGGTTGAAAATACACGTTTATTTTTTAAAAAACTTTAAAAGAAATTATTTTTATGAGCCTATTTTACATAGGATCATATGCAGTAACAAAAATTCCCATAAGCTATTAGCAAATCTATTTGTATTTGACTTTCAATTGTTAAAATTGTCTACACATAAAGTATTAAGGGTCAAAATTAATTTTTTATTTTAAAAATAAATTTTCTTACATTACACGGGTCACCTACTAATTTATCATAAAATAAAAGAAGTTGTTTCTTCTTCTTTTTTTAATTTAATTTAGGGGAACAACATACAGGTGGTAGAAGAGAAAAAAATTATCCACATATGGGATGCAAGTGTGTTTTTAGTGGAATGTAAAAGAAAGACTGTAAAAATACAAATGTTACTTATACCTCATATGTTGATTATTTTTTTCTTTCCCCTTTTCCACCTCTCTATAGCCCTTTTAAATTGTAGTACATGATGGTTGTACTTTAATTACTGTTACCATGCGTACCTGAGTAATATATGAATATTGATCACATATCAAAATATATTTTCTAATGAGAGGAAGGTGGAATATCATATCACATAATCATATAGGTTCATGTGCTTATGTTAAAATTTTAATCATGTTAACTGATTCTTTTGTCTCCTTTTTATTTATTTTTTTATTTTTCCTTTTAGCCCTTTTTATTTTTTAATGTTTTTGGGCTGTTGAAGGACCTGGTTGTTCATCAGTTGGGCATGGTGCTGCTGTGGAGTTGGGTCCTCTCAGAGTCAATAAACATTCTTGGGATAAAGGTCTTTTTCTTCATTTCATAGTCTCTTTTGCTATGTGTTTTTTTTTTTTTGCCACTGTTTTTATACATTATAATAACTCTTGGCTACTCAATTTGATTGTATGAAGATGCTGCAATTGAAAATTTATTAGCAAGCCAAAATGTGAATATGTTATGGAGCTCAAAAAATAGTTTGGAAAGTTATCAGGAAATGAAGCATGTTATGTAGATTCAAATTTATTGTGATGTAGATCATATTTAAAATGAATCTGATCCATACATTTCATTTTTAGATAACTTTTTTGGACTCTGTATCATTATTAATTGTTTTCTAAATATGGTAAATTCTACATATATATGTAACATTTGACACAAGCACCATAGTTTTTGGGAAAGTTGGGGTGTCCAAAAGATAATCTGAAAAGTTATCAAATTCTGAAATATGCTATGCAAATTTAACTTTAGTTTGATGTGAGTCATACTTAGAATGAATGGCTTAGCGTATATGAATTCAAACAGCAACTAATCCATGCAAGTAAATAAATGAGTCGATATATGACGCTTATAGTTTCTTGGTCTGTGATGCTACTACTATTATCTTTTAATTTATAGATTCTATTTTAAGCTTGCATTAGAAATAAATTCTTCATTCCACAGTTGATGTGTATAGTTCATTCCACAGTTTACATGAGTAGACACTGTGTTCTTCGACATGAAAATTAGATGAATCTGACACAGATACATGCTTGCGCCCGTGTAACATAGATTGTAAACAGCCTATTAGAGGACAGGTTGGGTAGGGATTAGATGGGGGTATGTCTTGGTTCGGAAAGACTACAGTGGCTGGCCCATCTTTTTGGCTGGATTTCGAATAGGGGAGATCTAGCATCATGTGATGAATGAACTTAAATGCCAATATATTTCCTAGGCAGTTCTTGAGTCACCTTTATATATAAGAATCATTCATGTCCCTGTCCCATCTTTTTGTCACCATATACACTGCACTAGCTTTCTTTATGTCATCCTTCTGAGCTGCAGTGTCATTGTTATTTCTTTTGCCTCTCTCAAGATCTGAGAAAGATGATTGGTTGTTTCTAGGGCCTAGAGCAGCAGGTTCTCTGAATTTACTGTCATTGTCTACTCATGTAAACATCTCTTTGTTACTCATGTTGTTGGGAGGTGTGTTTTTTCCTATAGCAAATAAGGAAGTTATTAGACTATACTTTTTCTTCCCAAGAATATACTTAAAATGACAGTGGATGTCAGGGAAATAATTACAAAAAGGTGAGAAACATTATAAATAATTAAAATTATAAACTTTTTCATTAATATATAATTAATTATCACTGATACCACCTGTGTGTAATTGTCCCTAAAACAAATATAAATTGACAGGATAACCATTTGATTTAATGGACTCTAGCACATGTATTGTCTTCTTAAAAAAAATAAAATAAATAAAAAATAACAAATGTGTGGAGAAAAGAGGTGCTTATGAATGCATACATGCTTTCAGGGTTTGAATAATTGTCTTTATTATCAAGTATCTTTACAGCAACTTTTGTGCCATTCCATTTAGCTACTTGATATGTCCCCTGTCAAAAGGTAAGTAGAATATCTATTAACATCCATCCATAGAGAGTTAGCTATTCAAGAACACATCAATAGAACAGATCAATTTTGACAGGAAGTTTGGGGAGAGAAAATAAAAAAACACAGGCGCGCATGTGCACATGCACACACACAAACATACACAGAAAATGAATGATGCAGCCTCATTCTGATAGTAAGACAAAAATTGCAGAGCTGAAGGTATAGAAACCTTCAGCCACAATTGAAATAGAATTACAGAAAAATTAATAAATAAGAATGTACAAGAAACTAAACAAGAGTTGCAGCAAAGTGAGCAACTTGGATTTAACAATCTTAAGCCATCAAAAAGTGCTACCCAAATACATGGAAAAAAATTCATTACAATCCGTTTAGTACTGTTTCATGCATCAATTCAAAAGTCCACAAATATAACAGTCATTGTGGCCTTCAAGATAATATTGAAATATATAAACATATTTCAGTGTGGCAGTGGTCAGGATTGACAAGGTCATCATTTGGGCCAGTTTTGCATAAATAGCCTGTTGACATGGTTCAACAATAATGAAGTTTGGGCCACATTGGCATGTCCAATATAGACCCATCAGGTTGACAAGACTATATAGATTACATATGGTTTTGGATTAACTCGGAACGAATTACTGCCTCAAATTATATGTCATTAAGCTACTAAGTTAATGTGTCAAGACAAAATTCTCATCCTAATTATTGGAGATAATATAGAAGTCTATAATGGGAACCATTCCACGTTTTCTGTGACAAATACTATAGTCCACAATAACAGGAATACTACTATTCTTGCTAGACCCAAGTCATATAGTTATAATAAGTTGTTTGCTCTTCACCAGGTACCACAAAGTTCCTTTTCCACTATAGGTTCTTTCTAAATGTCAGTGATTCACACAACTTAATAGAAACGCAGCATTTTCAAATGTCCTACAAAAATAAATAATGACCGTGTATGACAAATCCGATGGATAATTACCAAAAATAGGATATAAAATCCATTCACTAACACAACTGCCTAGAGGTTCCAATACAAAACACAAGCTTTCAACATATCTATCGAAATTCAAAGTATATACAACAACTCGAGAAGAAAGACTCAAACATTGCAACCCTTTCAATAACTATGATTGATAACACCTCTTAACAACTTCAGATTTACACAGCTAAATATTTCCGATATTATAAATTAATAAAAAAAATCACAGGTTCAAACCATTTGACTTGAAAGTAATAAAAAAAATGTTAACCCATGACATGCGGAAAAAAAAAAAAACTAATATCAGCAGAAAGCCAATGTTTCCCATAAGAATTGAATGATATCTTGATGAAAAATGCACATTTAAAAGGAATGGCCCAAGTTCAGCAATCTTCCCAGGAAAAGAGCGCTATTGATTGGGGGAGAGTAGGTTCTGAATGAGGGAGCTTGAATATTTCAGTACCTTTTCCAGATCCGGATGAAAGGCGGGGTTGCCGAAACAGAATTACCAAGAAAACATTTTAAATGTTTGATATTGGATCATACATGAGTTCAATCAATTCTACTCATGTAAACATCTCTTTCAATAAAGTGCAAAACTAATAGAGCTCATTAGAGATATGAGCATGTTTAACTCACTTTTATTTTAGGCACATTTTGACTGTGCTGGAACTAATTCTGAAGTGTAAACTACTCTAATGCCCCTTTTCATTAATTTTTTTTTTTCTCTTTCTACTTTTTTTTTTCACCCATTTTTTCCCCTTTCAATCCACCACAGCCACACCACAGCTTGCATTAGTTTCTTGGTCCCTAAATAGATTCTGTTTTAAGGCCGAAATACAATTGATGTGTATAGTTCATTCCACAGTTTACTTCCCTTGCCTGCAGTTCTAGAGGCTAGAGAGCATCAGCTTGATTTTCACTTTTGAAAGAGATTATGTTGGACTCATTCACTCCATGGTCAGTAGCGGAACTATAGAGGGATTGGTGGGAGCCACGACGCTGCCCATTTTCCATCTAAATCTCTCATATACAGGTCAGGAATTTTATGATACATATCCCTTCAAAAGTATGTACCATATCCCTCAATCATGAAAATTTGTGGTTTTAGTTATAAATCATGTTGGTTATGAGCTTTGTGCCGGTCAAATTTATAATAAGGTTGGTTATGAGATTTTTATTAGGACTTAAATTAGTTTTCGTTATGATACCTTTTTTTAATATTTGGTTATGAATCCAAGTTGCCTTATGTGAGGGTTTGTGGTGTTTTGTTATGAATTGAAAGTGATCTTGGTTATGGATTTTTTATTATGATTCAAATTGGTTGTAGTCATGAATCTGAGGTTAAAATTTTAGGTACAAACCATACGCACCTTTGAAAGGTGTCTATAGTATCACTTTCTTACAGTTTAATATATATTTCCGGTAAAAGCTAATACAACAGGCATCATTCCCATAATTTTTTAAATCTTTCTAGCGGGAAAGACTATGGTATCAATAAATTTTTTTCATATCATCTTTGGGAATTGCATAGTGTGCTTGCCACCCCACAAGGGTTGAGCCTGATTCCTGTTTTGACTTGCAGATACATAACAAGATACACCTTTAGTTGCCTGGTCAAACCTCAATTTCTAGCCTCATAAGTACGTGAACTTTTGTTTCTAGCCTCAATTTCACATGGATTTTGACTTTTTGTGTTTGTGAACTAATAAATGAAAGTTTTGTTCTTTTCTTAACGGAGTTTCTTCATAGGGCAGCTGATGTTACACTGGTTCCATCAGCTGCCCTTGCAAAGGAGCTTGAAGCAGCTAGGGTAACAGCAGGTAAATGAACATCACCTAATAGATAACTCTCTGAAATTTCACATTGATCACATAACAGAATTTGACATTTATGCTTCTGCTTGAATTTTTGTTTTATTTTTTCCAAATGTTTCACTGAAAATAGCAACTCATATCCATGTTAATTCTTTGTTTATTTTCAGGTAACAAGATTCGTCTCTGGAATAAGGGTGTTGATTCCGAAAGCTTCTATCCCAAATATTGCTCTCAAGAAATGCGAATAAGACTAAGGTATGGCTTTCTTTCAATCCTTAAAATTTCATTGCCATGTAATATGAGTTTCCTCCAAATGTTAATATATTGTTCTTTTTTTAATCAGCAATGGGGAGCCCGAGAGACCATTGATAGTCCATGTTGGACGACTAGGAGTTGAGAAGAGTTTGGATTTACTCAAAAGGTACTGCTCTTTTATTTCAAATGATAAGTACTTTCTGCTTTTGCAATTTAGGAAATATTACTTGCAAAATATTGACGGAATAATGCTTTTTTCATAATTATTATAAGTTGTAACCATTGACATTGGGATGTATGATTGAACAATGTCCTAGACCAAATACCGGAGGCACGAATTGCTTTTATTGGAGATGGACCATACAAGTCAACTTTTTAAGTTATTCAAAGCTTGCGAATTTACCACCTATAGTCGGCCTCTCCGAGTATTCAACACCCTTACTCTATTTTTCTTGCTAATTAAGTTCAACAAACTATTAAATTCACAAGATTTGATAGTCTTTAATGTATTAATTTTACTTGAATTGGGTTTTTATGCAGACTCAAGCTTAATCTTGCGGTCGGTCCAGTCTCAATAGCAACATCTTTCCGCCGAATGAATACATAATTGAGGGCAGTTCAAGCTATCAGTTTTACCCACGGTAATTTGCCCTAACCTATGAAAGATTTGTAACAAGTTTACAAATACAAACTTACTACATAAAAGATAGAGTTTTAGGTAGATTACTCTACTTATATTTTCCGACTTTAGTTCTATGTCTTATGATAAGGTTTGGACTCAGGTAATGTTTAATAAAGTTGAAAATTAAAAATTAAGTATTGAAAATTGAATGTTAAATTTATTGAGTTAAAAAGTTGTTTGATCAAAATTTAAGTACTAAACTAAAAATAAATTGTTTGATATGTATAAGATAAAATTTGAAATTTATTATTTTCAATCGTTTTTTTTTTTTTAATCGTTGTGTATAGTTTTCTTTGTTCAATTTCTTTTTTTTGGGGGGGAGGGGGGGAATCTTTGAAGTGTTAGTGCTGTGAAATGTGTGAATTGTTTTGTTAATGTAATAATGTAAATAGAAAGGAGGCTGGGTTTTGCTTCATGTGTTCTATTCCCTTAATCTTTGTCAATGGATCACAATGTTTTATTGATTTTGTAATGTTTTAATGATAAAAGAGTTTTCTTTTGATTTCTTTTGATTTGTGTGCATTATTTGATATTTAATTTTTTTATATTTGATTTGTTTGGAATTGTAGAGTACAGTCTGCTAAATATATTTTTATAACTGTATTTTAATCTTAATATTATTTACACTGTACCTTTAGGCACGGGCATACGCTTGATTAATGGCTTCTTCTCATGTATTTGGACTTGGTAGGCTGAAAAACTGCTTACAAAGACATTGCCGTACCTATACACATCTAAAGAAGTGTTTGAACAGAGCATCCGAATGCTTATTGGACCTGAATTCAACCCAGTGACAGCGGTTGGAGCTCTTAATCGGCCAGAGTTCAATTTGTTGTCAATACTTTAATCACTATACAGTTTATTGCTTTGTACACTAAGTTTAATTTGTTATCAATACTCTAATCACTATAAAGTTTATTCATGTTTTAAATTTTTTATTAGATGCATTTCATTCATATCTTTCCAGTGTCAAACATTTTAAAAAATTCACTCCCTACTCTTTGAAAAGAAAGAAAAAAAAAAAAAATGCCGTGCCTTTAGGCACGGGCATACACTAGTGAAATGACAAGATGAGGTGGCCCGAGCATCCCCATCTAGAAGAAGGATCGAAGGTTTTGGGCCTGTAGCTTTCTCGTCCCCACTTTGATAGAAGTAGAGTCTTTATATTTTGAGTGATGGTTCATCTCACTAATTTTTGGATCATTAATAGTTTTAATGAGCTAAAAAAAAAAAAAAAAAACAAACTCAAGCCAAAACATCACATCATTTTGGTGGGGGCCACTATGCCACATTATTAGTGATGCTCTAGAGCTCCCAATTTAGTGCTCTAAAACATTATTCTTATATTTTTAACAAAATTTAACTTGAACTAACTTACAACACTCATTTTTAGCTACATAATAAATTATAAAATGAATAAATAAATAAAAAATACATATATACACTTCTTTTTAAGATTTAAATTTAAACATTTATTAAAAGTAAAAATGTCTAAATTCATTTACAATTGAATTTTGTAGATGGGCTAAATAAAATGATGGAATTCATTTAATATATATATATAAGTAAAAAGTCAATATATATCAAGTTGAATATGTAGAATTGGATTTAAAAGTTTTTTGAATAATTACAGTCCAGTGGAGTTTGGAAAAAATAATTACATATTAATAAAAAAATTATAATTACAATTATTAATATTTATAAAATTTATCATTAATTTATAATTTTCTTTTTAAATATCCCTGATTTGATATTTTTTTCAAGATTAATAATGCCACATATATTCTTACAACAATGATTCATCCCATTAATTTGGAAGCACTAATTAACCACTAATGATGTAGAAATTCAAAAAAAAAAAAAAACTTAAAAGACCAAAACATCACATCAATAAATTAGACCCGCCAATTAGTACTCTCCTAATGCTCTTAAATTAGTGGTCTTAAACATTTTCATATTCTTATTATGTAATGCAAGATTGATAGATGCGCACCTGTACTTTTAAGTATCAATATTTTGCACGATCAATCATGAGGAAACACTTGTCCTTTGGCAATTAGCATTTTTTTAAGTTAATTTTTTGTTTTTGTTTTTTTTAGGTATTTTAGTTTGGGAATAATATTTGTTTGGTTTGATTTTTTTTTTTTTGGTGAGAAAAATATAAAATGATTATGGTTTAGATATGATATTTTGCCTTATTAATTTATAAAAAAATTAATGCCAAATGGCATATCTATTTTGTCTTTTGTACTTTTTTAGCCAAAAAATCAATGCCAAGAGTCAAAAAATTAAGGGTAAATTATAAACACATCTTCCAAAATTTGTTTAAAATATTATTTGTCTCCTGTGATTTTAAAAATTATATCTCGACCCTTGAAGTTTTTAATTACATAATAAATTGCCCCACTTTATTAATAAAGTCAATTAACTTAAATCTTTTAGACATTTATTCATTTACCAAATTAATTTTTATTATGTATTTGCATGATGATCATGTAAAATTAATTTTTAAAAATTAATCATGTAATTTTTATTAATTTTTATCAATTTTACATAATTTATTTTTGGTGCGTAGAAATAATTTTAAAATATTTTTTGACATTTATTTTTGTCAAATTAGTTTATGTTTTATCAAATTGATGATTTTGCCCTTGAAATTAAGCAATGGTATGTTCAATTGTCCTTATTTGAAATAAGATTAAAAATTCAGGGTCAAATGTGTCACAATTGAAAAGTCAGGAACTAAAGTGACACGAACCCCAAACTATAAGGACTGTTAGTGTAATTTGCCCTATTTCAAATTTATGTACAAAATAATATAAGACAAATAAAAGATAAATATATAGGATCAACTATTGAATTAAGTCATAATAGGCAATACTTTTAAATAAGGAAACACGTCTAATATGTTATAATAATACTTAAGACCACTAATTAGAGGTGGCACTAATGATGTGTCAGTGGACCCCACCTACTGCCACAATGTTGTTGTGCCTTGCTTTTTTTTTTCTTTTTTTCTTTTTTGATTTTCCACCTCATTAGTGATGGTTTAGTGTATCAAATTAGTGATACCAATCACTGATGAATATGTTAATAAAGTCAATTAAATCCAAGAAATGGGGTGGCTGTTGTGCAGCTCTGCACAACAACTACTGTTGTGTGGCTATTGGAGTCCGTTTCGATCATCCGAACCATTTACTTTTCAAAATACATCAAGTGAAACATATTTGCAAAAAAAAAAATAAATTAAATTGATCAGATATCGTTAACTCTTTCATTGAATTACATTTTTATCTACAAATATAAATGACAAATACAATTTGGAGTATAAAACTGAATACAAATGTGAGTCGATGAAAGGTTTAGCGATATTCAATCAATTTGATTTTTTGCAAGTGTGTGCTATTCTATATATTCTAAAAAGTAAACAATTCAAATTATCAAAATGAGATCTAACGATTGTAGCCACCCCCATCTTCTTAAACTCATTATAAACCACATGATTAAGCTATTTCCATTAATCATTGTTGCAGTGAGACAGAGAGGACAAATTAAATCAGAGTAATACTATATAAATAAATAACAAATTATATATAATGGTGTGATTTATTATGCACCTTTCATTTTAAAATAAAATACTATTAAAAATAAATATATTTATAATAATAACAATACCACATCATTCTTGTCAATTTTTTATTATTATTATTATTATTATTTTGTATAAATAGAATTTTCTATTACATAATTTAGAGTGGTGGGTTTGATTTGCCTAAGCCTAATTCTATTAATCATGGAAGATACTAAAGGGGAAGGTGGAGAAGATAATTAAATAATTGAGAGTAGTAATTTTTTATAAGTTAAAATAAAAAATTATTATACAATAGCAAAAGCAAGATTTGAATAAAAGATTTTGAATTTAATTAATAACACACTTATCATTTAAACAACTTACATATTATAATATTAATTTTTTTATTCTTATTTATTTGAATTGCACACAAATCGCATGTGCCACCCGCTATCTATTATTTATGTGAGCAATGGATTTAGTGTCTAAGTGTTTGATGGTTTCTCCTTCTGTCATGTAACAAATTTTCATATCTTAAAAAAAAAATTGTTATTCAAAGGTGTGAATCAGATTTGAACCAAAAAGACTTTTAGTTTTATTAAGTACACTCTCACTATTTAGACAACATACATATTATGATACTAGTTTATTTATTATTTGTGTGTTTATTCTTGTCTGAATTCACACGTATCGCGTGTGCCTCCTATTAGCATAGAAAAATAAATGAAAACTATTAGGATATTGATATTCTATTTAATATATTTATAAATTTTTTGATGATAAATTCTATTAAAAAATGTAAATGTGTTAATAAAGTGTTGTTTGATAAAATCAAAATTACAAACAAATACTAAAAATTGAATATTGAATTTTTATTTGAAAAGTTATTTGATATTTATAAAAAACAATGTGGGTGCTAAATTTAATTAATTTTGTTGATATATAAGAGAAATTAATATTTTATATTTATTAATTATTAAAAAATTTGTAACACTTTTTATATTTGTGGTGGTTGGTTGGTAGCTACATTGTGGTGTTGTGGTGAAGTGTTGATGGTAGTAACAGTAATGATGATTATGTAATTGTAAGAAAACGGTGGAGATGATCGCGGTGAAGAAATGAGTTGTGATGGTGCTAGAGTGGTAATAATTTAGTAGTGACAATGTCATGGTGAATGTAGAGGAGTAGGTGAGTGGTAACAATAATGGTAGCATCAATGATAGTAGTAGTGACAATAATGATTGTGGTTGTATGGTGGTAGCGACTCTGGTGATGGCAATAGTGGCGATTGTATTAGTAGTGATATTATGGGATAAGATAGTGATTGTAGAGTGAGTTGGTGGTAACGGAGAAACGGTGATAATGACAATAGTGTGGCGATAATGTTAACAAATGATAGTGATAATATTAGTGGGATGATGATGACTCCTCAATGGAAACAAAGTCATAAAATGATACAATTTTAGCATTAAATATTAAAATGTTTTTTTTTAATTGATAAAAAAGTAATTATAAATATGAGAAATATTATATATCAAATATTTTTTTTTTTGGAACTACATATCAAATATGCTACTAGATATTGTTAGTTAGAAAGTCAAAATATAGCCCTTATAAGTTATAATGGAAGAGAAATAAACACCCAATTACAAGTATGACAAATATTAATTAATAACTAAACACAACTACAATTAAGAAGTCTATAATTTAAAATTTGTCTACAACGAAAAATTGATTAAAACTTTAAGTAACCCAAATTACAATTATCAAGTAGACATGGAATCAACGAAGCCAACTTGATTTGCATTTTACTAGAAGATTAGTCATTCGAATCTCCCCATCTGCTTGCTTGTCTTCTTTCTCATGTATTTGTTGGGATTTTCATTCATTAATATTGGCTAATGCTAACAAGGGTCTCTCGAACATTTGATAAAGTGCATAAACAGTGTAGTAATTTCCTTGTGAAAAATGTTAGAGATTTCAAATGTTTTATCAAATGTTCTACCAAATTTAGTAGAACATTTGGTAAAATATTTAGAATTTCAAGGATTACTCTTTTCTTGTGTTTAGTAAGTTTTAAATTTTAATGTTATATTAAATTGTCTTGAATTTTGCAACTTTCTATTTTTAACATATTAATTAAATTAAATGTATTTAATAGCTTTCTATTTTTAACCTATTATTTAAAATTAAATAAATTTAAAATAAAATGAAATTAATTTTTAAAATAGCTTTCTATTTTTAACCTATTGTTAGCATGGTCCATATATATATTTTAAGTATTCAGATCAAGTTTGGGAACTAGTTAAAATAGTTTAAAAGTCAAAAAAATTACTAAAAAAAAATCAACTATTGTTTTATTTTTATTTTCACGTCTTTACGTAAAAAATTAAAAATTAACTAAAATAGTCAATTCTCAAAACAAATTGAGTTATAATACTTTAACAATATTTTTATGTTTTTAGTATTTTTAAAATAAGATTTCCTCACATCTCATCCAAATAATCGTCATAACAAATTAAATTTGAATAATGTTGGAGATCTAAAAAAATTTATTAAAAATTTTATCAGATATTTCACATAAAAGTGAGATCCACGTAAGAATTCACATAATATGAATCACTAATGTAAAACATTTAATAAAAATTTTGATAAATTTTTTAAATTTCTAGCATTTTTCCAATAAACTTTTACAATTGGAGTATTTTTACATGAAAAACCACCTTGGGGTGAAACATGTTTAATGCTGAACTTGGTGATTTCAGAATTGCACCCAAAGGAATCTTCAGTAGTTGGACGCGTTCACAGCCAGTAAACGAGACATTTTGCATATTCCGAAAACATAGCTTATATTGCATTGGATGTCCGGAATCACAAAAATAACCTCAGAGAAGGTCTGTCTCTATGTATCCAGTAACTAGGGCTGCAAACGAGCCGAGTCAAGCCGAGCCGAGCCGAGTTTTAGAATATTTAGACTTGTTTATTAAGATTTTAACGAACTCGAGCTGAATAAAAATTTAACGAACCGAGCTCGAGCCGAGTTGGCTTAGGTTCAACTCGAGCTCGAACCTGTTCACGAGCCTTAACGAGTCAAAAAATTTATAAATTCATACTTGCATGTGAGATTAAAGTTATAATTAAAATTTTGATTATATAATTATATATACAATATATATAAACATACTAAAAAAAAGTCCATATTTTATTAAAATAATAATATCTACTACTATTATTATATAAATGTACTATCTATAGTTAACTATTATTTACATTTATATTTTTAAAATATATAAATAGCATATTTCTCTTATTTTTTATACATATTTTTATATTATTTAATATATAAATAATAAATATTAAACGAGCCGGTTAACGAGCCGAATTTTAGAATGTTTGGACTTATTTATTAAAAATTTAACGAGCTCAAACTCGAACACAAAAAAAAATTAACGAACTGAGTTCGAACGAGCTCTTACCGAGCCAAGCTCGAGTCTGTTCACGAACGGCTCTGTTAATTTGCAGTCTTACTTGCAACGAGTTCCATTAAATAAATTTTTTTTGAAACTTTTTTTTCATTAGTATAATTCAATCAAATTAAATAAAATTTTATGATTAGTAATTTTAATTGATTTTATTAAAATTGTATTGTAAATTTTAATGTCACTTTGGCTTATTTGATAACTATTTCGTTTTCAATTTTCAATTTATATTTATAAAAATTTTAAAAATTGTCATAAAAACTTGTTTGATAATTTTTTTAATTTATAAATGATTGTCTCAATTTGTAAAATTGAGGTACGTTGATTTTTAAACAGAAATTGAAAATTTTGACTAATAATTTTTTTTTTCAATTATTTTTCTTTCAAATAATTTTTTTTTTAATTATGTGTTTTGCTAAGTTTCTCCCAAACAAAGCTTCCACTCTCACCCCTCTATCTATCTATCTATCTATCTATCTATCTCTCTCTCTCTCTCTCTCTTACATGTCGACGGTTTGAGGCTTTGAGTTGCAAAAATACTTGAGACCACTAATTAGTGGTATTACTAATGATGTGACAGTAGATCTCATCTACTGTCATAGTATTTTTATACCTTATTTTTTTATTTGTTTTATATAAGTGGATACCAACTCATTAATAATGCGTTAGAACATCACTTTTAGTGAAATGTAGCATTGTTGCTTTGAGTTGTGTTCCCACATAAGTAAATCCAATTATACACGTAACTTAAGGAACTATTGAGGCACATGACACGTAAGGAAAGAGCACATGGTTGTGTCTCTATCTGATGATGTGGCAAGCAACTATTTGGTGATTGTTTTGGTGGAAAAGTTGATGGTATGCACGCTGCTAATAAGTTAAGTAAACAAGATTAATTAATTAATATTAATTCGGAAATTTCCACGTGCTGACCTCACAAATTTGGATTGGGACGCAATACTGATGACGATTACAAATGGATGGGGTTGAGGCTGGGGAGGCCTGAAAAAATATTTACAAATATATTAAAAAATTAAACTTTTAATTATTAATATTTATAAAATTTATTATTGATGTGTAAATATTTTCTTAAGACTCCATTGGATTGTTATTCCCATTAGATATATATACGCGGTTTGCGATTACTCTTTGAAATAGCTGAAAAATTAACACACTTAATTACATTATTTTTTTTATATTTTTCATTCATCATTTCATAAAAATTTAAAAAATAAATTAAAATAATCCTTTCTCAAAGTAGAACATGGTGCATATACTGCAATATTCTTATATTTGTACCATCTATTAATGTTTTTTTAGCCTTTTGTGTCCCATGTATTAGGATCATCACAGTAGTTGTGTGCTTATGATTATCTTGTTTGATTGGTTTTTTTTTTTTTTTTTTTTTTTTCCAAATAGTTAAATGGCATAATCTGTGTAAAATTGTTTTATAGTAATTTAAAAAAATGGGGGGTTTAATCTGATCATAAAGTTTGTCTTTCTTGTATTTTTAAATGGTATAAGTTATGAATAATATTTAAAATTTATGTACAAAATAACATCAGACAAATAAGAGATAAATATATAGGATCAACTATTAAATTAAGTCATAATAGGCAATACTTTTAAATAAGGAAACACATCTAATATGTTAAAAAAGTCAATTAAATCCAAGAAATGGGGTGGCTGCTGTGCAATTCTGCACAACAACTACTGTTGTGTGGCTATTAGAGTTCGTTTCGATTATTCGAACCATTTACTTTTCAAAGTGAAGCACATTTGTAAAAAAAAATCAAATTGATCAGATATCGTTAACTCTTTTATTGAATTGCATTTGTATCTACAAATATAAATAACAAATATAATTTGGAGTATAAAACTGAATATAAATGTGAGTCGATGAAAGGGTTAGCGATATTTATCAATTTGATTTTTTACAAGTGTGTTCTATTCGATATACTCTAAAAAATAAATAATTTAAATCATCAAAATGAGACGCAATGACCGTAGCCACCGCATCTTCTTAAATTCATTATAAACCACATGATTAAACTACTTCCTTTAATCATTGTTGCAATGAGACGGAGAGGACAAATTAAATAAAAGCAATGCTATATAAATATAAAAAATTATATATAATTGTGTGATTTATTATGACCTTTCATTTCAAAATAAAATATTATTAAAGCTAAATATATTTATAATAATAACAATACCATATCATTCTTGTAAATTTATTATTATTATTATTATTATTTTTTGTATGAATAGAATTTTCTATTACATAATTTAGAGTGGTGGGTTTGATTTGCCCAAGCCTAATTCTATTAATCATGTAAGATACTAAAGGGGAATGTGGAGAAGATAATTAAATAATTGAGAGTAATGGGTTTGATTTGTCCATTATATAAGATGATACAAAGATGGCATACAACCTGTGGCTTCATTGCTTTACATAAACAAATTATTTGAAACAAAAAAAATATTACATTAGGGAGTGTGTATATTTTACCTCTTAAGATTGAGAGATTAATACCTATCTTAAAAAAAAGATTGAGAGATTATAAAGTGAAAAATGAAAATTTGAGAAAATTATCACTAATGAAGATTTGAGAAATTTTACATTAAATGGAATCTATTACATTTTAAATCACACTGTTATGATCAATGATAGTGTGCTTTATTCACAATTTATCATGTGAACAGAATAACTTTTTCATATCTACTCATTTTTGTAACCACCTAGAATTTTAAAATAATTATTTTTAAATTTATAATGTGAGAACTGTCAACATTGTAGACGAAAAATAGAAAAATTATATAAAATAAATAAATAAAGTTAAGATTTGATTTTTGTAATAAGGCCTCGTTTGGAAACAAGTTATTTTAGTAATTTTTTGATTTTTTAGTTAGAATATGAGGTAAAAAAAATTAACATGTTTGGTATGACTTTTTAGTTTTTTACGAAAAGATGTGCAAAAAGTAGAGAAAAAAATGAATCTTTAACATTTTGATATAGGTTATAGAATTTTTGATTTTTTTTTATAACTTTTTGACTTTTAGGCTAAAACAGACACATGTCAAACGAGGCTTAAAATATATTTTATATTTTTTGTTTTATTAATTTAAATTTTTTGATTTATTATCAATCTAAATTATTTGTCTATTTTTGTTAAGTAAAATTAAAGAAAAATAATAATATTTTAGACATTAAATTCAATAAAAATAATATTTAGACATTTAGTGTACACCTAGATTTAATTTAATGACTAAAATATTTTTTTTTTGTTAATTTTATTTCAACAGAAATAAGTAGATGGCTTAAATTGAAAACAAATAAAAATAATAATTTAAATTAATAAAATTAAAATTTTACTTTGTTATAAGGTTAAGCTTCAAACTTTTTTTTATAATTTGACCAAAAACACGTGCTAGAGGTTGAATTCAACTACGTAAACCTCACCTCCAAGCCACTTAAAAAGGAGGAGAATACTACCCAATAACGTTGAGTCTTCCGTTTGCTAAATCTATTTGGTTTAATTTTTTAAAAATACTTTTACTTTTTTCATTTAAAATTTTTAAATATTTGTAGCCAAATTTATTCTTTTTAAATACAATTAATTTAGATGTACTTGAAAATAAAATATTTATAAAGAAATTGATTTTTGACATATATTTTTTTTCTTTAAGACTTACAAGATGAACGGTTCGAATCCTGTTATCGATAGCGATGGGGCAAAAAATTTAATGTAGAGGAGGCACATATTAATCACAATATTAAATTTTTTTTCCCTCCAAAACAAGTAACAAAGAGATATTATTAAATTTATACATTTTTATTTTTATTTTTATTACAATTATCCCGAGATTTATATTAACGTGAATTATAATTCTACAATCAATAACTAAATTCTATTAACCAAATAATCAATAAATTCAATCCTATCAACTCAAAAAAAAAGTGTCCCATGATGAGGAGAAATAAGCAACCAAACAAATCTCATAATAAGAAATGAATTATCAATTGATTCAATTCTTATCTTCACCTATCAATTAAAAGTGTACAAGAATAATCAAAATATTGAAATAGAAAAATTTTTAAATTTTAAAAATACAAGAAATTTTACATAATTTGAGGGTCACTATTAAATTTTTTAAAGAATAAATAATATATAATCTTTATTTATATGGGTAACAGTATAAATATTGAAAGTTTAGGGAGGGCACGTGACCCCCCTAAGCCTTAGGTAGCTCCGCCCCTGGTCATCGAGTCCCTTGGGACTCACAAAATGTTGTGAGTTAGGGAGAAGACGAAGTTTTGAGAGGAGCTACTTCTAATCATTTCATGTGACACAATCACAATAATTGAATATTAATGTAAAAAATTTGGATTGATTTGACAATTATAAAGCCTTCATTTTTTTTCATGGCCGATAAAATAAAAAGGTTACGATCATTGCGTCGACTTAATTTTTTTAAAATATGATATGCACGAAAAGTTATACAAAATGAACGGTTCAAATAATCGAAATAAGAGCGTGGTGGTAGATTTTACGAGCCCTTCAAGTTTTCTCATATTCATACTTGAACATGACAAAAATCTAACTTTCAAATTAATTATTTTTTTTGATTTAAAATATATTAGGATGAGTTAGGGCTAGGGTTAACAATTTTTATGATTGAGTTTGGAGTTTAGTTTAGAGTGGAAAATGATTTTGCTTTCATTAGCATAATCACGTGGTAGAAATTGTCCAAAGAGAAAATTGCGAAATTGAAAATAATAATAATATAAGAGAAGTGACGAAATTTAAGGCCCTCTTTCATAAATTGACTTTTAAATTAGTTTTTGAATAATACTATGCGCAACAATTGATATGACATAATTTTAGAGATTTTAGGTATTTGTAATTTGTATAATGGATAAGGTCAGTAATAATGTCATAATATATATTAGTGCACTAATTGGTATATCAATTGGTGCATGTAGCATCGTTGTTAATTTTTTGGTCTTTTAGTTTTTTTATGAAGTAGAAAAGAAATGTACTTAGGAATAAATTTTTTAATTGTATAAAAAATTGTGAATTACTGAGATGTTTGATTTTTTTAAAGATAAATTTACTAACATCTTATAAGGTTTGGAGAAAATATAATAAGTTCTACAAATTTAACATAAATATACTGAGCTCCCTTAAAAGTTATATTTCATATAACACTTGGTCTCTTTTTCATCAAAAATTCGTTAGTCATATCTTTTACATTGAATATGTATTTTATCTTGTATATTTTTGTGTATTCATTCATCTACATTAATTTTGGTCTATTTAATTTTATTAAAAATGAAGTTAATGTAATTATATTAAAACTGTGAAATTTTCTGTATTTTTTTTAAATTTTAAAAGAGATCAGTATAATTTATCATTTTTTTAAATTTTTATTAACTTTTTTTTTTTTTAATTTTAGTTTTAAAATAATTTTAATTAAAAAATTAGGACTTTTCTTAGGTGTGCAACCCTCAACCATGTGCCACTTACACAAAAAGTGTAAATGGAAGGTGAAAGTGTAAGCATGACTGCAAACAGAAAGGCGTAAGTGTAAGGCGTAAGTTGCACACCATAACTGTACCCAAAAAATTAAATTGTCAAACGGAAACAGGAATGGGCCTGCAGCTTTCCCCGTTCGTCTGGTGGTCCTTGATTGATAGAAGTAAAATCTTAAACGGCTGAGATGGACTGTGAACATTCAACAAGAGGTTTTAGAATCTGATGGGTTGCACAAACCAACTTTTCTCTTTTTATATCTTTTCCCAATTGATTAGAGATAATTTATAGATATCATGAAAATTTCAGTTAGGGTTATTTAGTGGCCTACACCCATTTTTAGCTACATAGTAAATTATAAAATGAATAAATAAATAATATATATATATGCTTCTTTTTAAGATTTAAATTTAAACATTTATTACAAGTAAAAATGTCTAAATTCATTTACAATTGAATTTTGTGGATGGGCCAAATAAAATGATGGAATTCATTTAATATATATCCCAAAAAAAAGAGTAAAAAGTCAATATATATCAAGTTGAATAGGTAGACTTGGATTTAAAAGTTTTTGGAATAATTACAGTCCAGTGGAGTTTGGAAAAAAATAATTACATATTAATAAAAAAATTATAATTATAATAATTAATATTTATAAAATTTATCACTAATGTATAATTTTCTTTTTAAATATCACTGATTTGATATTTTTTTCAAGATTAATAATGTCACATATATTCTTATTATGTAGTGCAAGATTGATAGATGCGCACCTATACTAAGGCCTCGTTTGGCAAATGGTTTTTTTAGGTAAAATGTCAAAAAATCACTAAAAAAATTAAAAGCCAACAATTCATACCAAAAAGTCAAAGATTCTCTTTTCTTTCTATTTTTTGCACATTTTTTCGTAAAAAGTCAAAAAGTTATCCCAAACATATTAGTTTTTTTTATATCACATTTTAGCCAAAAAAAACTAAAAAGTTACTAAAAAGACCTATTCCCAAACGAGACCTAAGTTTCAATATATTGCACGATCACTCATGAGGAAACAGTTGCCGTTTGGCAATTAGTTTTTTTTGGGTATTTTAGTTTGTAAATAAAGTTTGTTTGGTTTGATTTTTTTTTTTAAAACTTTTATGAGAAAAAAGTAAAATGATTATAATTTGAATGTAATATTTTATCTTATTAACTTATTTAGTCTATTTTGTCTTTTGTACTTTTTTAGTCAAAAAGTCAATATCAAACGAAGCCGAGAGTCAAAAAATTAAGGGTAAATGATAAATATAGTTTTTGAGATTTGTTTAAAATACGATTTGTCTCCTGCAATTTTAGAAATTATATCTCAGCCCTTGAAGTTTTTATTTACATAATAAATTGCTCCATTTTATTAATAAAGTCAATTAACAACTTTTAATGTTGTCAGAAATTTATTTCAATTAATAATTTAAATAATTTTATCATTGTGTATGAGAGCGGTTAGAAATTTAATTTTTTTCAGTTATTTCTATTAAATAAAAAAATAGACAATGGAGTACTTGTAATTTTTTAAATCACAATTAACAATTCGTATTTTAAACAAATCTCAAAAAGTGTATATATAATTTATCTAAAAAGTAATCTTTTAGTGATGTGCAGGGCTCTTGGCCAACGGGTAAGCCTGGTTGGTTCTCTTTTTGTTTTGATCATTCCGTTTATCTTGTTGGGCTTGTCGAATAAATTGTCAATAAAAAAAATTAAGTTGATTGGGTAGTAATAGTCATTTATTTTTTATTTTATATGTATATATATATATTATTTTTTTGGTATTAAACGGAACCAAATGCCCGGAACAAATTACACAATAGAGCGAGGGGTTCCCATCCCCTTGATAATCTCTATTCAAGATAGAAGCAATGAAACTTAAAACTTGTCAAAGGATTTGTTGACAAAGGTTCAAATATCGAGCATTTAATCATATCACATTTAATAAAGAATTTGATAATCATTTGATCATCTCATATCACATTTATCTGAAAAGTAATGAATAATCTACCATCACAACTAAACTTTATTATTTATTATTTTTTTGCTTAACCACGTTTGAGCAAGTTGCTATGCCGAGAAAGTAATGGGTGTGGTGTACCATTCAATCATTGATTGATATGTCCTAATTAATGTGAGGTTAGATTAAACATTTTTAGCATTTCAAGACAAGAATAAAGTAACTTCTCAATCTCATTCTCAGTACATAATAATAAATGAATAAGAAAGTGTATCAATTCGACCATAAGGGACATCCATTACATAAAATATTAGTGATTTGGTGCTCAATTGTTAGGAGCTTAATAAATCCAAGTGTTAATTGGTCAAGCAGCGTTCTCGGTTCAATCAAAGTGTGAAATTTAAGCTTTTGCAGTACTTGGGGAACATGCCTTTTGTGGTGAAATAAAAGCCCAAGTTATGCTTGATTCAAATAGTAGTTAACAAACCTAAGGCCTATTTTGGGAAGATGATAAAAAGTGATTTTTTGACTTTTAACTAAGTTTTTGATTTTTTTAGACAAATGATTTGGGAAGTTGGTAAAAAGTTACTTTTGGTTTTTTTGATTAATATTTGTTTATGATGTCAAATCACAATAAAATGACCAAACTACCCCCATTAATTTAAAATATTTACAACTTCACTCATGTAGCACATTTTAACTCATAAGGGGTAGAATTGTAATTTTACCAGTAGCTAAAAACTATCTTTGATAGGTTAAAAGATAATCCTCTTCCTTGGTCTTTTGTTCATACTGCTATTGTTAAACAGGTCAAGTCCCATGTTAAAACTCTTCCTTGTCTTGGTATTCCCACTGAGAACTCGTTCAAAATTATTCAAACTAATGTTTCTGATATTGGTTATGGTGGCATTCTTCTTCAGAAGGTCACTCCCCATTCATCTGAACAAATTGTTCGCTATCATTCTGGTGTCTGGAATACAGCACAATTAAATTATAGTACTATTAAAAAAGAAATTTTATCTACTGTTTTATGTATTAGTAAATTTTAAGATGATATTTTAAATCAAAATTTTTTTACTCCGTGTTGATTGCAAATCTGCTAAATATGTTTTACAAAAAGATGTTCAAAATCTTGCTAGTAAGCAAATTTTTGCTCGTTGGCAATCTATTTTAAGTATTTTTGATTTTGATATTGCTTAAATACCTGGTAGTCAAAATTCCCTGCCTGATTTTCTTACCCGCGAATTTTTACAAGGGGGTAAGGGATGACTGCACCTGTTACACCATTTATTTCTTACCACAAATCCCGAATTACCCATTTCAAAACCTTAATCAAACAATTGACCTACCGCATTCACCGCCTTAAACTAGCCCGAAAAACTACAAAAAGAGCCCAATTTATCAATTACCATCAGATTCAAGCTCGTCGCAATTTACTTGCTCATAATTACAATTGTTTACATCACCATCAAAATTATCTTGATCTTTTATCTGGTTGTTAATCTCTGCTACTAATTATTGTTTCAATTCTACAGATGTCTCACCCAAGGCCTCCTTCCAAGGCTTTGGTTCCATCTAGTAAACCTAATCAACAAATTGTTCCTCCTCCTTTGGAGTTAGTTACCCAGTACCACCCAATTGAAATGGTCAACTGTTACCAAGCTCTTGGTAACATCCCCAGACCCAATTATTCTTCTGCTTTGGCTTCTGATCCTTTTGCTTCTTCTAGCCAAGCAGTTTCAGTTACTCCGTTCCCTGCTAATCCAATCAGGTCCTCTTAATCTAATTATGTTAAATAAACCACCACTAACCTATTCTTCAAAGAACCTAGTCACCCCAAGAGTCAAACTATCAATGAAATTGCTAAATCCTATTTTGGCTCTGGATGCCATTTCATTCTTTCACATCCAGAGAAAATACTCACATATTACAAGGATACCCTGATTCATCACCAATCAGTTCTGATCAAACCCATTTATGATCGAACCTATGCTAGCAAGGTTCTGTATCATTGTATTTACATTCACAACATTGTTTCCTTAGCTGAATGGGGTCCTCCTTATCAGCTTCGTCATTTACCTGGTCACTCTATTTAATACAATTACCATGATTACATTGATGCATGGTTCAAGATCTTCTTGTACCAAAATGAAACTTTCAGTCACTCCTGGTTCATTTCTTTTGATCAAAAATTCAAGTCAGAATTACCTTCCTGGTTTCTGAGATGGTGGACTCATTATGGAGCCATTTCAGATATCCTTCCTGATGATCTACTTGAATTAATCAATTATTTTGCTACTGTTTACCCATTCTCTGCTCATCAACGATCATTTCCATTATTGTTAATTTTTATATCCAAATACAAAATCCTTTGGATATTTAAGTGGCATTATGGAATTGATGGTAACATAATCATCCGTCATCACTCAGTGAAATGGTGGGCTAAGTTCAATTTGCCCCGGATTTTTGAAATTGTTCAGGAGGAATTCCCATCTGATCAATGTGCTCCTACTCCTGCAATGGTTAAAGCCCATCAGAACCCAACTGCTGCAATCAGTCAAGGAAGTCAGCCTAGTCTTCCTCCAATCAACCTTGGAAGCCCCTCATCTAGTGGTTCCAAGCCCAAATCATCCAAGTCAAAGATTCAGCCCAATACTGATCAGTCCAAGTCCAAGGCTAAGTCTACAGCTCAGTCCAAGACTTAATCAAGGCCCAAATCAAAATCTAAAGCTCAGTCAAAGCCCATTTCATCTCCTGCTCAGCCCAAAGTCAAATCCAAAAGTAAATCCAAATTATCCAAAGATGAAGTGCTCCAGTTAGTTCGCCAAATTATGAATCAAGATGAAGCCCAATCAACCGATTCAAGCAGTTCATAAGGAGAATCCGAAAAATCACAATCTTCTGAAGGATCAACCAATTAGTATTCAGGTATAGAATTTCAAGATGCTCAAGATCCATTTGCTTAATCAACTTAGGATTCCATATAGATACAAATTAGCTTCAATCAATACTCTTTTGAAAAAAGCTGCCAATTTGTATCTATATTGATTCCTTTATTCACATGTTTCCACCGAAAGCATGAATAGTAAAAGTCACTATTCACTTTCACTGTTCACTCAATCAACTTTTGTCTAAAGCTGCTCAATTATTCAAGGAATCTGCCGAAAGCATCCGACAGCCCTGCTCAGTCTTCAATGCTGCCAGCTGCTTTCATCAATCAACCAATTCACATGCTGCATAGTTAGAATGTTTTCTATAAATTGTAATCCAATGTATTCATTCGGTAGCTTTCAGTTTTTCAATATTCAAGAAATTAATCCCTCATTCTGTAACCTAGTTAAGATCCTTGCAGTTGCTACGATTGTAATTATAAGTTATTTTAAATTATCAGTTTTAAATTAATGATTTTGGTTATATAAGTGCTTTCCAATCTGTTGCAATTTTGATCATCTTTGATTTCGTAATCCATTTTCTTCATCTGCTTGCTGCTTCCGTGTTTATGGTATCAGAGCCTTGTTATGTTGTATCCTGTTTCTCACTGCTCCGTTTCTTCTGATTAATCAACTCCATTGTTTATTTTATTAATTTGGTTTTCAGTTCATCTTAATCACCCACGAGATGGGTTCGATGTCTTGGCGTGACATGATGCCAATGTCCCTTATTCTTATGGTAGAAATATTTGATGTTTGGGGGATTGATTTTATGGGACCTTTCCCGTCGTCGTTTGGGTTTGAGTATATTCTCTTGGCAGTAGATTATGTGTTTAAGTGGGCGGAGGCGATAGCTACCCGAACAAACGATCATAGAGTTGTAATCAAATTCTTGCATGAAAACATCTTTAGTCGTTTTGGGTTTTCTAGAGCCATAATAAGTGATCAAGGTACGCATTTTTGTAACCGGTTCTTTGAGTCGGTAGTCAAAAAATACTCTATCACTCATAAAGTTGGCACTCCATACCACCCTCAAACTAGTGGCCAAGTAGAAGTCTCAAATAGGGAGGTAAAGCACATAATAGAGAAAACGGTGAGGCCAGATAGGAAAGATTGGTCACAACGGTTAATTGATGCATTATGGGCTTATCGTACTGCTTATAAGACACCCATTGGGATGTCACCATATAGAGCGGTGTTTGAAAAAGCTTGCCATCTCCCGGTTGAACTTGAGCACTAGCATTGTGGGCCATAAAGAAGTTTAACTTCAATATGGCCGCGGCTGGGCTCAACTGGAAATTGCAACTCAATGAGCTGGAGGAAATCCGGAATGATGCATATGAGAGTTCGAGAGTTTTTAAAGCTCGGACTAAAGAATTCCATGACAAGCACATTAATAGAAAATCCTTTGAACCCGGCCAAAAAGTGTGGCTTTTTAATTCAAAATTGAGACTCTTTCCGAGTAAGCTAAGATCTAGATGGGATGGACCCTTTGTGGTTGTTGAGGCATTTATTCATAGCGCCGTTGAGGTGCACGATCCAAAGAATAGCCACATTTTCAAAGTGAATGGCCAAAGCCTGAAACCATATATAGAGGGGATTGGGAATGGAAAAATGATTGAGTCCATTGCTTTGATGGACCATTTTTACTATGATTGATAGATTCATTTTTTGTTCTCCTTTCTTTCCCTTCTATTCTATTCTATTATATTTTTCTTTGTTCTTGTTATGCTTTATTGCGTCTAGGAGACTTTAAATCCTCTAAAGGTGTAATTGCTTTGGTGTTAGCCGTGCCTGAACGGCATCTGACGGTCTGGTATAGCCACCTAACCGTGTTTGTAGTGAGTTCCTAGGAGACCAACTGAAACAGTGAAAACTAGAGTTCGAATGGCAAAGCCTAGAACACAAAGGTTTGGAATTTCCGAGACTAGAGTCTGGTTTAAATACCCAGGGGTGTGGAGATTGCTTCAAAACTACCCCGGCTTGAACTCTGTATGGCAGCCCCATAGGTTAAGGTAACTTTATGCGCCTCAATTCTGGATATCGAATCAACCTAGTTTGTCACCCTGTTGGAGAATAGGGAAAGTTACAAACACAGTTAGGGAGAAAAGTAGTACCCGTGGTTTTCGCGTGAAGATTATATCTTTAGTAGGCATTTCGATATTTTCTAAAATGCTATATTTATTTCGGATGTCAATTAAAAGTAGAAATGGTTAAGTATACTTTGGGCTGTACTTGGTTTTTATTCTCTTTTCTTTAATCTTTTGTAAATATAGATATATATATATATTTATATATAGTTATACTAAAAAAAATAAAAAAAAATAAAAAAAAATTAAAAAAAATGTTGTATTTGTTAATTGTTGTTTTTGGTCAGTAGCCCGAAGGCTATAAACTACGCTGGGTTTTATTACCTGGGGGATTCTGAAGTGGCAACTTTATGCCATAACTCTGGTGCCTTTTGTTAGGTGCTGGGAGTTAGTTTTCTATTTTCTTGAAGCATGTACGTTTGCGAGTGCTTCTTGTTTTTGTTAAACTATGCTGTTGCAATGTAGCAGAGAAAGGTCATTGCATACGTGTGGGTGGAAGGGACCCTCCCTAGCCTGGGTAAGACCTTGATTTTTGCTTTGTGGTTTATGGGAAATCAAGTATTTAACCACATTCAAAATGCTTAGAACTTTGTGGTTTTTGTCTTATTTAAGTTCCCTCTGGAATGCTTATAGCTTTATGGTTCCAGTTGTATTCAAGCTAGTTCTAGGGTGCTTATGGTTTTGTGGCCCTACTCCTATTAAACCATTCCTAGCTTGTGCTTTGAGGTTTGTGGCAAGCTTTGTATTTAACCTCTTTGTCAAAAAACATGTTTTCATAGTTTATTTTCTTTGTGTTAAAAAAAAAAAAAAAAAATCCCGCACGAGCGACCAAACCCCAAAAGGGTACTGTTTCACGCCGCAAGAGCGGCCCAACATCAGCACTCGTGCGGCCCCACTTGGCGCACGAGCAGCCCAGCTCGAGTGACCCATTTAAAAAAAAAAAAAAAAAGCAAGCCACACGAGCGGTTGGGCTGGGCGCATGAGCAGCCCAACCCAAAAGGCATACTGCTTACACGCCACAGGAGCAGCCAAATCTAGCCACTGGAGCGGCCATATATAGGCGCTCGTGTGGCCCAAATGGACGCACGAGCGATCAAAAAAAAAAAAAAAATTGCAGATTTATTTTAATCTGATTTCATTTTTTTTTATTTCTATTTCTTCTTTTTCTTCTTCCAAACAATTCTGGGTCTTGTACCAAAAAAAAATATATATATATAATAATAAAAAAATAAAAATAAATAAAAAAAGCAATTTGTTTATTTATTTATTTTATACTTCATTAAAATAAAATAAATAAATAAATAAAAAAATTCGTGTATATATATTTATATATTCTTCTTTATTTTGTAAAAATAATAATAATAATAATAATAATAATAATAAAATTTAACAAAACCCTAACCCACTTTGCTGACCATCACTTTCCCATCTCTCTCTATCTCTCTCTCTCTCTCTCTCTCTCTCTCTCTCTGTCTCAAACCCACAAACCCACCATTTTTTTTTCTTCTTCTTCTTCTTCTTCTTCACCACCATCATCTCACCGCCGGCATTACTTCCCTCTCCGTCCGACGAATCTCCGACGACTACCATTTTTTTTCCGGCGAATCTCCATTCTTTTTCTCTCTTTCTCCACTTTTTCAAGGTAATTTTTTTTTCTTTTATGTGTAGATTTGTGGATGTAGGAGTCAATTTGTGGAGTTTTTGTTTTTGTTTTTGTTGATCTAGTGTTCATCCTAAAAACAAATATATATATATATATATTGCAGTGAAGGAAGATGATCGCCGCACATGCGGCCATCTCCGGCGCACGTGCGGTCCCAAAATTTTAAAAAAAATAAAAATAAATAAATAAATAAAGGTGCTAATAATAATAATAATTTAGTTTATTTTTATTTCCTCTATTTGTTTAGTTTAAATTATTTAGTTAGTGATTCTGGTTAGTTTACTTAGTTAGTGGATTTTTGTTTTATTTTTATTTTTATTATACTTGTTTAGTTAGTGATTTTATTTTTATTTTATTCTATGATGTAATTATTCATTTAATTATTAAGTAGTTTAGTTTTTATTTTATCTTATTATATTTTCTGAAATTTTATTTTATTTTATTTTACTTTCTTTTCTTCTACTAACTTAGATTGTTTAATTTAATTTAATTTTCTTATTTATTTCAACTTTGTAGTTCCACTGTGTGTTTGTAAATAAATAAATAACAATCAATTCAGTGGTGTGAGGATGATGTGGTTTTGAGTGATTTATGCATACATGCTATATTTGATGAGTGTTAATATAATGGTTCCACATTTTTGGTTGTGTTGGGTGCACTATTTTGTGCAAATATGGCTTCATCATCCCGCCGAGCACCCAAACGGCCTCGCAATGCCAACACTGCATTCAAGGATATGCCAACCGATGCTTGGGCCACCAAACCAGTTGCATGTGATACATCCTTTGATGTGGACTTCTTTCATCGCCATCAAACCACTGTGTGGAGTATTCAACAACTTGAAGATCGGGGCCTCCTGGGCATCTGCACTGTCACTGAACCGGCATACCTGCACATTATGCGACTCTTCTATCAGCATATGTACGTTAGCGACGAGGCCCCGAGAGCTCTTTGCTCCCTTGTTGACGGAGTGGAGTTAGTGGTCACTCCAACTTCAATTGCCGAGGTCCTCCACTGTTCCATGGACCCTATCACTGTAAAACAGTTCCCGGTATTCACTCGGGAACTCACCATCCTGGCACTGGTCACTGAGTTTTATGAGGGGTGTCAAGATGATGACAACCGTACTAGCATTCGGCGGGCTAATCTACCACGCCGCCTTCTCTTCCTCGATGCGGTATTGAAAAAGAATGTTATTCCTCTTGGCCACAAGGAAGAGCGACGAGGGGACTTCCTCCGTGCCTTACATCGTTTTGACTTCGGATTTTGGGTTGACATCCCTACTTTGATCTACAACCAGATGCACCGAGTCTTTAATGAAGTCAAAATACGCAATGCCCCGGGTAGTTCTACATGGGCCCTCCCTTTTGCCAACCTCATTACAACGCTCATAAAAGCCCAAGAGACATACCCATTTCAGGCCAATGAGGTTCAGTTTCCGCCGCCCACATTTTATGGTAAAACCCACTGGCGTCAAACCACTGCTCGCCTGCCACCTTCACTACTTCTTCCTGAGGCCCCGGTCAATCCTAATGATGCCCCAGTCGAGCCCGCCGCCGCACCAGCGCCAGCACCACCGCCATTCCGTATGATGATGGCTCAATATCAGGCTCTTTTGGATAATCAAGCTGCCCTTCACAATCTATGGTTGATCTCCGGACCGACTACCAGGCTTACTGGGATTATTCACAGGCGACATTTGATGGGTATCAGCAGTTAGTTGCCTATCTGCAAACTGACTTCTTTGCATACTCGGATTCGAGTGGGCAGCGATTTGATCAGTTTGAGTAACGATTTGATCAGTTTGATCGGTAGTTCGATTAGCATGGCACTAGGGTTCATGATGAGGCATTCGAGACTCGGACACTGATGCATGCCCTATTTGAGCAGCATTTTCCACCACCACCGCCAGATCCACATCAGTGATTTTTGTATATTTCCTTTATTTTCTTTCCTTATTCATTTTGTTTTGTTTTATTTTCTTTTCCTTTCTCTTTTATACTGTACCCAAAAATTTTTTTTTTTCCAAAAGTGTGTTTGGGTGTCCTTGCCTCATTGGATGTGTGCCCATGCTGTCTGGTAAGATCCTCTCTCTCATTTTACTATCTAATATCTACTTGCTTACATTGAGGACAATGTTATATTCCAGTTGGGGGGGTGAGGGTATTTGTAATAACTATTCATGTTTGTACTTGCTGCACTTGATTGCACCACTTCACTTAATGTTTACTTTGTGCCAGTATGGTAATGATATGAGCATATGTTAATTGGGGAACATAGTGGGCTTGTATGAAAAGGGTTTATTGGGTAAATACTCACATGTGATGTTTGCACTAGGATAGTTGTTTGTGTTTGTGGTATTGCTACACTTGTCATGAGTATGCCTTAATTCACATGAACACACTATCATAGCAGTGACCTCTTTATTATAATCCCTGGTGTACATCATTGATAATGGTTGAGGTCGCAAAAAAGAATAAATGAGTAGCCAAGATTCTTGTTAAAAAATAAAAAATAAAAATACTTGACTTGTTTGGGTTCGTAGCCTTTTTAACTCGAGTTACTAAGCCCGTAGGGGTGTCTCTACACATAGTGCCCTAAAACCATCTGGTTTGGGAGTCATTGGCCCAATACTTGCTACATGGATTAATTAGAAAGCTTAAGGGACCTAGACATTGCACAGTTAAGGAAAAATAAGAATGACTTGTTCGGATTCGTAGCCTTTTCAGCTCGAGTTATTAAGCCCGTAGGGGTGTCTCTACACCTAGTGCCCTAAAACCGTCTGGTTTGGGAGTCATTGGCCCAATGCTTGTTACAAGGGTTGACTAGAAAGCTCAATGGATCAGGACATTGCACAGTCTTTCAAAAAAAAAAATAAAAAAAAAAATAAAAAAAAAAAACAATAAAAAAAAATTTGAGAATCTTAGTTGCAACAGTTTAGTTTTTCTGTATATGTTGAGTGTTATTATGAGTTACACTGGGCTATTATAGTGAACAGTTAACTAATATGGAGATTGCACTTTACACCGAGGGTACTAATGATGTGTCTACTAGCATTCACAAGTACAGGGGACTTTATTTTTATATAAACTGAAGTGTGGTTTTGGCTCAATAGATTCCTTCATACTTGTCTACTGTGTCTCCAATGACTCATCATGTCTTAATATCATACTGTAGTGGCACATAAGTTGATTGTTGTGTGGAGTAATGTGGTTAATTGTTGTTGAGCGAATATGAATATGTTGATGTTTGTGGGTATCATATCTGAAAACCCTCACGAGACCATACTCGTCCACTTGGGATAACCTTGTGGTTTAAAGGCTTGTTGCATATGCTAAATGCAATCGTGATCCCTACGAAAGTGGCTGAGAGTATTTTACTTTTCTTATTTCTTTTGTTTTGCTTGAGGACTAGCAAAATGTAAGTTAGGGGGTGTGATGTAAGCCGGAAGGTACCACATTGAGGCCACTTAAGTTACATTTTTAGTCTTTTAATTTTGTTTATTTGGTGGAGATGATGTGTTTCGTACATTTGTACAGATTTGGCAGGAAATATGAAAATTCAATCAAAAAGGGCGTGAAAGCATATCCTTCGAGCGAGAAGTGAAGAATCCGAGCCAGCCAGACCACCGCATGTATGGCCAAGCTTAACCGCACGTGCGGCCCACTACCGCTCGTGGGGCCCACATGGGCTCTCGAGCGGCCCACTTAGGGACACGTGCACGAAATTTTTGGTCTGTTTTGCTTCGAATAAAAGACAGAAAGTAGCCAAAATGAGGGTTCGAAAATTAATTCAGAAAAAAGGGAGGCTAGGGTTCCAAAGAGAGGATATTCTACCAAAGCTTGAAGGACACTTCCATGGGGGTTTCTTCCTCATCTTCTTCCTCTTTCCACTCCTCAATGAGTGGCTAGTCGTCTTTTCTAGGATTTTGATGAAACTCTAGCCATGTACTGGAATTTTTCATGAGCTTTAATTGCAAACTGGTTTGAATGAATGTACGGATGATTTAGAAGTTTTTAATAATTGTTTCTTTCATCTCTTCAAGCATTTTACACTCAGTGATTGTTTAATGCTTTCCATATATTAGTATTCTTTGTGTTTGTATTCAAAGTACGAGACGAGTCATGCTATGAGAGACGAGTTGTTTTGTTAACATTGTTTAGAGCAAACGACTCGTACTACTCGAGATGATTCGTGTTTGTACGTTGAATGCAACAACTCTCTTAATTAATATTTCAAACTTGTAGTTGTGAAATATTGGGTAGTTCAAACCGGATTGCAATTGATGGCTGATGTTAAGTCTCATTCATGTGGTTAGTGGTGAACTCTCTACCCTAAGATTTTTTCCGAAAATTAATATCTCCAACCCTAATTTTAATTGTCAATATAATTCTTCAATTTTATTTAATTGCTGTTTAGTTATAAAATCAATCTTATCTTTTTAATCAAAATTAATTTATGAATTTTGTGATTGAATTAATCTGATTTCACATTTGTCCCTGTGGATCGATACCTGGACTTGCCATTATTCTAAAAGAATTTGGTATAGTTTAGTGATTTATTTTTGGTGTGTTCAACGACCCATCAAAATTCATACTTGCATGTGAGACTAAAGGTATAATTAAAACTTTGATTATATAATTATATATACAATATATATAAACATACTAAAAAAAAGTCCATATTTTACTAAAATAATAATATCTATTACTACTATTATATAAATGTACTATCTATAGTTAACAATTATTTACATTTATATTTTTAAAATATATAAATAGCATATCTCTCTTATTTTTTATATATATTTTTATATTATTTAATATATAAATAATAAATATTAAACGAGCCGACTAACGAACCGAATACATATGATTTGGAGTATAAAACTAAATACAAATGTGAGTCGATGAAAAGGTTAGCGATATTTAATCAATTTGATTTTTTGCAAGTGTGTTCTATTCAATATACTCTAAAAAGTAAACAATTTAAATTATCAAAATGAGACACAATGACCATAGCCACCCCATCTTCTTAAATTCATTATAAATCACATGATTAAGCTACTTCCATTAATGTTGTTGCAGTGAGACGGAGACGACAAATTAAATGAAAGCAAGCTATATAAATAAATAAAAAATTATATATAATAGTGTGATTTATTATGGACCTTTCATTTCAAAATAAAATATTAGTAAAAATAAATATAGTTATAATAATAACAATACCATATCATTCTTGTAAATTTATTATTATTATTATATATATATATTTTTTTTGTATGAATAGAATTTTCTATTGCATAATTTAGAGTGGTGGGTTTGATTTGCCCAAGCCTAATTCTATTAATCATGTAAGATACTAACGGGGAATGTGGAGAAGATAATTAAATAATTGAGAGTGATGGATTTGATTTGTCCATTATATAAGATGATACAATGAAGGCATACATTAAAATTAAATTGCAACCTGTGGCTCCATTGCTTTACATAAACAAATTATTTGAAACAAAAAAAAATATTACTTTAGAGAGTGTGTGTATTTTACCTCTTAAGATTGAGAGATTAATACCTATCTTAAAAAAAAGATTGAGAGATTAATAAAGTGAAAAAAGAAAATTTGTTGAAGTCACTACCTGTTCCAACATACACACACACAGATAATGGAAATATAGATCTGTTGCAATCAACAAAAAAGAAAAGAAAAGAAAATAATCCAAATCATCATCATCATCAACAACAACAAAGAAAAAAAAAAATAATAATCTTCTTATCTATTTCGAACATATTTATCTATTTAAACATCTTTATCTATTTGCATCTATCTGTTGAACTTATCATTTCAAAAAATTATTCTTCTTATTTGTTCGATTTTTTCAACCCAGAAATTTACCTCTTTTTTTTTTTTCTTTTTTTTTTTTTTTTGGTAATATTTGTGATCAAGAGAAGAAGCTGGGGAAAAATAAATCAACCATGCTCTTGTATTCCATGAGAAAAGTTCATTCGGACATTTCATCGAACAACTTCCTTGCAATGTCAAGAGAAGAACTTGTATATAGAGAGAGAAAGGGGACAAATGGAATGAATGTGAAAAGCCACTCTTGACTCTAAAATTTCCCTCCTTAGCCTTTTGATATGTCAAATGAATATGAACATGATTCATAAGTTCATATTTATTTGTGAATTTTGAACATTTTCACTGAACTCAGAAAAATAAATCAAAATGAGAGATATGAAATACATAATTTTAAAGCAGATTAGGTATTACTCAATCATTTATATGATGTTACTATCATCCATCATATATTGAAGTTGAACCTATTATCCATCAAGGTTATTGTCACGACCCAACCTTCGCCCCAAGGGATTAGAAAGGTGACTGGCTAGTAATCCGGGATTACCAAAACCTTGCTTAACAGTAAACAGTAATAGGGCCTGGCGGAAACTAATAATAGAATAAAATCGTCCAATGAGCTCTAGGACTTACATGGAACAAAACAACTTTATATACTATATACAGATATTCACATAATCAAGTTGACACAAAAAGGGGTACCATTTGAATGGACTGATTAGAGAGAGTCAGTTTTCCAAGAATTGAAAACTCGACTTGTGACTGCATCGATTCTTACCCTACCTTCAAGTACGGATAGTTTTACTATTTTCAATGATACATCTTTATAAAGGTTTGGGTGTGTTTTGATGAAGAATGGTAAAGTGATAGTGTATGCCTCCTGCTAACGGAGACCACATGAAAAAAATTATCCAACTCATGATTTGGAACTTGTAGCAGTGGTATTAGCCTTGAAAATTTGGCACCACTAGGTAATTAGAGCCTATTTCACCTTAGCATGATTAAGTTTGGTTTTAGTTAAACTAGGTTATAGTGGGGATTAATTTGATTTCAGTGAATTTGATTTAATTTAATTCAAGCTTAAAATTGATTAAGGATATTAGAGATAGATTTTTATGTTGGAACCTACTTAAAAAATAAGTAAGAGAAAAAGTGAGTTTGTTGAGTCAACATTTGAAAGTGAGAGACATAACCTGAGTGAGAGAGAGAGAGAGAGAGAGAGTTCTAGAGAACTCAGGCAGGAAAGAAGAGAACAAGGGAGAAGGAAGATTGATCTCCAAAATCAACAACTTAAGGTAAGCTCTCCACTCAAAATGCTTGAAATTGCAACTTCTATACTCATCATCTTCAAAGATATAAGCCTAATTAGGAGGAAATCATGGTTGTTTTAGAGTTGTGAACCCTGATGGACATTAAAGAGAGAAATTGTGAGACTTAGCTCTAGATAGTAACATACATGGCATGATTTCATGAAATTCTTGTTTTACCCAAAACTTCTTTCATGATTCTTCAACTTTGGGGGAAAACCCCATGGATGTTGACATTTGAACTCATATATATGCATATTTGGAGGGTTTTGCACTTTAGTTCAAGAACTTGTTCTTTACTAAGGGATTTGAGTTTTGTGTTGGAGCATGACCTTTGTTTGAAGTTAGAAATGTAAAATTCAAGTTGATTTTGTGAATTTTGGGCATTGATTTTCATGAAATTGAAGTTGGTTTTGAAAAGGGGGAAAGTTCCATTTTCAGCAAAAATTGGGACTGCATTTCAACCCGGACCGCACGAGTGGCTTGGGCCACCGCACAAGCGGCCAGCCCTCATATGCACTTGCATTCTGCTCGCTAGTGCGACCAAGGCCACCGCACGAGCGGCCAACAGGGCAGGCTCAGTTTTGCCACTAACGGGATTTCCTTATTTCTCAACTTCTTGATCCGTCAGTTAACAATCTGAATAGGCCGTTCTTCATACATATAATCATCACTCAAAAGTACATGGGTAGGCTCAATGACATGAAAATGATCCCAGAGACAAGCCCATAACATTGAAACACGAAACACGTTATGCATATGCTCCATAGTGGGAGAAAGAACCACTTGGTACGCTACCGAATTAATCTTCTCAATGATCTCATATAGCCCAATGTACCGAGTTGCTAACTTGCTCTTGGCTCCAAAATGAGTCTAAAAGTGATTTATGTTATATCTCACCTCTAATAATCTACTTCTATACACTGCAAACACACACGCTCGCGCGTACGTGCACACACACAGACACACATATATATGTGTGTTTGTGTGTATGTAGCCAAAAATAAAAATCTAATCTTAGACTAAAGTGTAAAATAGGTTTCGATCAAATATAGAATGAACACAGAGATTAGATATAAAAGAGAGAGAGAGAGAGAAAGAGAAGGACAGACTTGGTTGAGAGAGAGAGAGAAGAGTGATGGATGAAAACACATCCGAAGGTTCAAATTTGGATAGAAAGGAGTGACAGATCTTAATCACAAATTTGAGATCTGTGTAGCCGACGATCCCAAATCTGTGTTGGCGGCCGTGACGGTGTGCAGGGGGAGAGAAAATGCTAGCGGCAGCGAGACTAGACAGTAGAGAGAAGAAAGAAATGCCAAGACTGAGTGGATTTCAATGGTGGTGACCAAGAGAGAGGTGAATTGGTGCTCCGATTGCCGGTGAAAGGTAGGTCTGAGTGGATTCTGTTGCTCGTGAGGCGAGCTGGTACTCCAACTGGCATGATTACAGCTTCATCCTCATCTTCCACATAGATCTGGTGTTGCACCACTCGCCCATGGTGCGAAACCATGAAGAAAGAGACGAGGCGGTGTGGTAGTGTCGGCGGCTGAAGAGAAAGAGAAGAGAAAGAGGTGTCGACTTATGTTAAGGTTAGGGTTTATTACACTTTTGACCCCTAAACTATTATCAAATTCTCTATCGAGTTCCTGAACTATCAATTGAATCTATTGAGTCCCTAAACTGTCATCAAATTCTCTATTTAATCCCTAAAGCATATAAATCAAGGTCTATTTAGTCCCTACGCTATCGATTGAATCTATTAAGTCCCTAAAATATTTAATTCAAACTCATTTAGTCCCTAAAAGGAATACAAAAACAAAATATATACCCATACGTATTATAAATTAATAAAAAAATCCTCTTTAATTGAGATTTTATTAGAGAAAAATCTTTTAAATTTTTATTTTGTCTTTAAAAGATATTTTATTTCGTTGTGTGTTTAAATTAATATTAGAGTCTAATTTTCAGTCTTACCAATAGATTATATGAATTTTAGATGCATTGAAGAAGTAGAATCAAATAGTTTAAATAATAACACTTCTTTATAAATAGGAATAGAACAAAATAATATATTAATTAAGTAATAAAAAGAACTTAACAAAAAAACTTAAAAACAATCAATTAGAAATTATAAACGAAATCTGACATATAATACTAGATATTAAGGCAAGCACGTATCTATTGTAAAATATAAATTAAAAAAAAAATACTATAAATAATTACTATTGTCCTTATAAAGGAAATTCAATATATGGATTGACGCCAACTTTTCAAGGATAGAATAAAAATTTAAGGTTTTTTTTTTAAATAAAATTTTAACTAAATAGTGTGTTTTACTAATTTATAATACGTATGTGTATATATTTTATTTCTGTAATCCTTTTAGAGACAAAATAGGTTTGAATTAAATATTTTAAGGACTTAATAGATTCAATTGATAGTTTAGGATAGGGGTGTTCACGGCTCAATTGCGGCCGGGAAATCTCTAATCGTACATATGTCCATCGAATTGGCAAATTGGAAAAAATCAATCAGCATCCGTCCACCGAATTAATAGATGCGGATTGGCGGATGAATGCGAATCGGTTTAGCAATTTAAACTTTTACAAATTATGAACATAATACAACAACTTATCAACATTTTTTTTTTTTTTTTTTGGATAACAATCCAACTCAACATAACTAAAAGATTATCAAGTAAATTGTCAAATACCAATAATAAATACATATAAACAAATGATGCATTATCAAAATTATTTCATTAATTTTTTTTATATTCAAAAACGATTTACTTTGATTTTTAAAAAAACGAAAAAAAATTAAGCCTTATTTTTTCCACACAAAAATACCAAATATTAACACTTGTCATTTGATAAAAGGATTTTCAAATTGAAAACAAACAAACAACACAGCAAAATATTTAAACTTTTTTCAATTAAAAATACAAACAGAATATCTAAGAATGGAGTCTAGACATAAAATATAATGGAGTCTAGACATAAAATACCTAAGAATGTA
Organism: Camellia granthamiana; assembly: GCA_036172215.1. Taxonomy (NCBI): domain Eukaryota; kingdom Viridiplantae; phylum Streptophyta; class Magnoliopsida; order Ericales; family Theaceae; genus Camellia; species Camellia granthamiana. Next base: position 38,982,665 of record CM069905.1, read on the forward strand.
CTCGTTTGGCAGACTGTTTTTAAAAACTATTTTCGAAAAAAACCAAAAAACTCTTAAAGCCACCGACTTTTTAGATTACACCAAAGAGTTATTTTTGAATTTTGAAAAGCTATTTTTGCGCAACAAAGCAAAAAGATATGAAAACAATGGAGATTTTCATTATTTTTGTTTCCGAAAGCACAACCGAACAGGCTTGCTATTTTTGATTCATTGGTAGTTGACCAAATAGACATGGAAAAGTAGGGCTGTTCAAAAAATCCGTTCAAACCGGTAATCCGGACCGAACCAGACCGAATCATACGGTTTGGTTCGGTTCTATTAAGAATTGGTTCGGTTTCGGATTAAGAAATATGAGAACCGTAAAAACGGTTCGGTTAATGGATTTTATGAAAAAACCGCGGTTCGAACCGAACCGAACCGAATTTTAAAAGATAGATATATATAATATCAAGTTTTATTTTTATTAATTGGTTTTTTTATAATTTTAATAATATTAGGATGGTATAGATATGTAATATTAAGTAATGCCTTAATATTATTAGTTTTTATCATGAGTTAAATGTAATTAGTTTGAGTAATTATTTTGCTAATATTAATAATTTATTTTTGTAAATAGAAATTTTTGGAACCGTAAACCAAACCGAAACCGAACCGTTTTTTCGGTTTGGTTCTGGTCCGGTTCTACAAGTGTAACGGTCTGGTTTGGTTCTCAAAATTACAGAACCGTTAGGATCGGTTCGGTTCTTGGATTTTCTCAGAACCGAACCAATCCGGACCGTGTACACCCCTATGGAAAAGAGATGAGGAACCATTTGTGTATTGAACCAAATAGAGCATAAATGTTTTTAGAACTAAATCCCAAAATTAAGTTTTCATGGATTAAGTTTTTAATTGATTATATTTCCCAACTGAGCCCAACGAATGATTCCATTCCATCTAATGAACTATAAATGTTTTTAGAACTAAATCCCAAAATCATGAAGTCAAACAAACACTATACATCTCTGAAAATTTTACTGTAAAGCGTTTTACATTTCAGTTTTACCAGTCTAATTTAATCTTCCAGGTCCAAACTAACCCTAGTTTTTCAACAAGAGGGCTATAGACAGACCTGATCAGTGGCAGGCTTTCCGAATGATGACCGTCCTGGGTCACTCCTCCTTGTGCTTAGAGAACTTTCTAGAATCCGGTTTTTGGCCTCCACCTGTACATCTTCCCACAAACTTGAGAACCTCATCAATTAAAATCACCGGAAATGCAATGGCCAACACGAGGAGCCATTCGTTCAGGCTTAGAGGAACGACGCTGAAAACTCGAGCAAGGAAAGGCACATAAAGGATCAAAAAGTGAAGGCCGATTGAAATTGACATTGTTAAGAGGCTACCGTCTTCAGACAGGGCATTAAGGGAATTGAACATCTCGATGGCGACCAAGACGGAGAGGGAAAGAGTCATTGCTTTTATTTTGCCTGTTTGGAAGTAGTCACATGGATCTTTAAACTCAATCAATTGAGACCCCGCCTTGAAAGGTGTTACTGAGAAACCCTCCCAGGAATGGCAATGACCCCAGTTGGTAAGTTGGGAATAGGTGACAAGGCTGTGGCTGTCTGCGCTTAGATCAATGCCAAAGAAAGAGTTGCGAGTGTACCATATGATGAATATTCCCACAGTTGCGATCCCGACATAGAGTCCAATCACCTGCATCCAAATTGATAAATAGTAGCACCATGGTTGTTAGAAGCTTACGATTTACAATTCGATATGAGTTTCAAGTAAAATGATTCAATTCGTGCAATTGAATTTTAAATAGAGTGAATCATACAATTCAATTCCGATTCATTGCAATTCGGAACATTCAATTTTGTTTGCATAATGCATAAAACGGTGCCATTTTCACACACACACACACACAAAGGAAGAAGAAAAGAGAAGACAAGAAATCAACTAATTATATTGATATTGATATACAAGATTTTATATACATGTACAATTTAATTTAGTTATATTGATATATAATATACAAGATTTCATATACATATACAATTTAATTTAGTTATATTGATATAAAAGTCGTTTTAAATACAATGTGATTTTTATATGTATATATATAATTATATATTATGTTAAATAAAGTGAATCTTAGGATACACGATTTGACAACAATGAGTAGCACAACAAATTCCTTCAGGTGTCCAATAGATATAAGTTCCTTGAAAGCCAAAGGAGCTAGTTATTATACCAGATAGTGGAATAAAATCCAAGCACTGATCAATGAGCCGTCACTTCTTCGAGGGGGTTTCTTCATAACATCCTTTTCTGGTGGCTTAAATCCCAAACCTGTTGCTGGGGGTCCATCAGTAACAAGATTGACCCACAGAAGCTGAACAGGAATCAGACCCTGTGGAATACCTAGAGCAGCTGTCAAAAATATAGAGGCAACCTCACCAATATTTGATGAGATCATGTACCTGTGATGATGATTAAAACATCAGGATCAGTTTCATGGCAATGGCATCATACTGTTAACCTTGTTGAAAGGTTTTCTATAAACTATTGAGTGCAAGGTTGGGGTTGCGAGAGGTCATCTACATTAGCAATGGTCCTTTGTAGTCATAAGAATTGTACAGATTGATTCACTTCACATTGGCAAAGCAAATTGTTTTTATTTGTTGGAAAACAACGGATTCTCAACCAAACTAAGAAAGTCAAATGGAATGTAACACAAGCATTTCATCATTTCCAGGCGTGTAATGATGATCCAAGTAAAGAGCTATAAGAATAAATGATATCAAATAGCATAAATAGTTAGTTTGAAAATATGGACCGTACCAGCCTCCATATTTAGGGTTGAATCAGATGCCAAGTAACATTATAGAAAACCCATTTCAACGTAAACTAATCATAAATGAACCAAGGCTAGGCCAAAAGATACATTAACTTGATGTGAGGTCCAGATAAATAACTCCAACCATGTGACAGCACTCGCAGACCATCCAGCACAAGACCAAACCCCACAAAAGACCAGAGAGAACCTAAAAATCAAAAGAACTTTCTAGCCTACAGTAACCATGCTTTAGCAATGTGTAGACCTCTCAGAACTGCAACAAGAGGGTGTGAACTGGAAAAATAAAGGCAATGCCTAAGAAAATGTTTTAAAATCCAATAAAACAAAAGGAAAAAATAAAATGATCATAGAGGTATGGGGTGGAAAAACAGGCAATCTTCCCCCCCTCCCTCTATTGGCTGGCTACCTAATTAGGAGTATCATATAGAATTAGTATGGAAAAGTATCGCGTGAGTATAAGAAAATATACCGCATCTAAACTTGACAATTCAGCTTGAAATTCCCTAGGGCAAGATGCATGGGGATGATCCCTCAAAGCTATGTGGGTACTTCAATAAATATGTCGTACCCGTAACGGGTACTTACCGGCATATAATACTTTTGCATACATACCAAGTATATAAAACACGTATCTAAATTTTTTCTTCTAAATTTTTGGCGTATCCAGACATACCTAATATACGCTCAAGCTGTACCGTATCTTAGTCAAAACAATATTTTCTTCTCCTAAAAACATAAAATTCATTTCACTAGATTTCTTTTTTATTTTTAGTTTCATACTTAGCATGATTTTAAAATGAAGTTAAGGTTTGTAAGTTACTGAATATAATGACGTTTAATTTTAGTTTATACCTTTACTTTTGGCATTAAATGTCAATTGTAGGTTAGATGTTAACAAATTAAACAATTTAATTAATTTTTGCATTACTCCAAATTAGAAATAAATATTTTGTTACAAACGTACCGAGCCATACCCGTACCCTACTTTTTTTAACATTTTAACGTATTGAACTACCCGTTTCGTACCTGTAGCACTTGTGCCTTTTAAGGCTTTTGGTAAATGTATTTGGACCTTTCATTCTATTTTGGGAACCTTTGGTGTGTTTGTTGGAAGTCCCACATCGGTTACAAGATACATTTTTAGGTGGACAAACTTCTATATGTTTGTTGGAAGTCCCACATCGGTTACAAGACACATTTTAAGGTGGACAAACTCCTATATATAGGTGCAAGTGCATAGGGTTAGCTTACCAACTTCTATGGTTCTTCCTTGGTTTAATAAGCCATTACGAACCGAGCTTGAGTTATAAATTTTAGTTGTGCCGAGTTGGATTTTGGCCATAATTCCATTGGGATTTCGGCCATAGTTCCTTCGTCAAAGTTGTGTTAATTCTCGAGGGCTTTGTGGTGTGTGGTGGAGATCGAGTTTCAACTCTTTTTCGTCTTCTCCGTTTGAGCTTCGAATTTGAGGTAGGGATAACCTACTCCTCTTTATGAGCTTTGTCTTTAAATTTTAGCATTTTGATATGTTGGGGGTTGTTGGGTAATTTTGAGAAAGTTTAGGGGCTTTTGTGCAATTTTACAAAAGTTGAGGTTTTATTTATAATAAACCTATATGCATGTTTAGCATAGAGAAATGTTAGAAATGGGAATGTATGGGATAAAAGGGTGTAGTTGAATTATTTATCGCTCACCTAGTTGAAATGTTGATTTTATATTCATTTTGTGCATTTATTTTCTGTTTAGAAATAACTGCTTTGGGCTATCGGTGGAGGATAGTCTTGATTGTTGTAGACAATGCATGATGATTAGGCAAACTAAAACTAATCACTAGAATGTGTCATTGAGTATGATGTTTGAAAGAATACATTAATTTTATGTATTGACTGATGATGTATATAATAATTGTTTATATGCATTGTGTTGTGTTGGAGGAGAGAGAGGGGATGTACTCCACGGTTTAGGGGAAGAGAGGGGATGGACCTCTAAACCGGGTGTTGTGTGGGAGAAGAGAGGGGATGGACTCCGTAGATACAGCTCGTATGCTTGTCTATTGAAGTGTTGATATAGCTCATATGCTCATCTTTGGAAGTGTGATATAGTTCTTATACTTATCAGTGGGAATGTTGATATAGCTCATATGTTTATCTGATGATGTGTTGATATAGCTAGTATGCTTATCTATTGTGAAATGAGGAAATGTTTAATATGAGTTACTGTCTCATATCGGTTATTTGGTCAGGTTCTGAACCATGGCTATGAATTGAAAATTAAAAAGGAATGGAAAATGAAACTGTAATGTGATATGAAAGAATGTAAAAGTGTTAACCATCTATCAAACTGTTAATCTTTTAGTCATTGTTCATAGCTGGTTTAGTGTATTTCTACTGGGCTGTTAGCTCACCCTATACGGGAATATCATTTTCAGGTACAGGTATCATGCCACCTCCAAGGGAATAGCTTGGGAGGCTTAAGGCGGACAGACTTTATTGTCTTTCTTTCGTTTGATGTATTACATGTGGATTCAAGCCAAGGGCTTAATGTGTAATTGAGTTAGCACTCTTTTTTTGTAACCAAGTGTTAACTTGGAAAGTTGTAAGCCCGTAGGGCATTTGTTGTTGTCAACATGTAATACATTTTGTAATGGAATACTCTGATGAATTGTCACGCCCTCAAAATAATACATAAGACCCATCACTTTTAACATGCATTGATATATAAAAGACCCTCATTCTTCTATTTATCAGAGTATTCCATTACAAAATGCATTACATGTTGGCAACAACAAATGCCCTACGGGCTTACAACTTTCCAAGTTAATACTTGGTTACAAAAAGAGAGTGCTAACTCAATTACACATTAAGCCCTTGGCTTGAATCCACATGTAATACATCAAACGAAAGAAAGACAATAAAGTCTGTCCGCCTTAAGCCTCCCAAGCTATTCCCTTGGAGGTGGCATGATACCTGTACCTAAAAATGATATTTCCGTATAGGGTGAGCTAACAGCCCAGTAGAAATACACTAAACCAGCTTTGAACAATGACTAAAAGATTAACAGTTTGATAGATGGTTAACACTTTTACATTCTTTCATATCACATTACAGTTTCCTTTTCCATTCCTTTTTAATTTTCAATTCATAACCATGGTTCAGAACTTGACCAAATAACCGATATGAGACAGTAACTCATATTAAACATTTCCTCATTTCACAATAGATAAGCATACTAGCTATATCAACACATCATCAGATAAGCATATGAGCTATATCAACATTCCCACTGATAAGTATAAGAACTATATCACACTTCTAAAGATGAGCATATGAGCTATATCAACACTTCAATAGACAAGCATACGAGCTGTATCTACGGAGTCCATCCCCTCTCTTCTCCCACACAACACCCGGTTTAGAGGTCCATCCCCTCTCTTCCCCTAAACCGTTGAGTACATCCCCTCTCTCTCCTCCAACACAACACAATGCATATAAACAATTATTATACACATCATCAGTCAATACATAAAATTAATGTATTCTTTCAAACGTTATACTCAATGACACATTCTAGTGATTAGTTTTAGTTTGCCTAATCATCATGCATTGTCTACAACAATCAAGACTATCCTCCACCGATAGTCCAAAGCAGTTAATTCTAAACAGAAAATAAATGCACAAAATGAATATAAAATCAACATTTCAACTAGGTGAGCGATAAATAATTCAACTACACCCTTTTATCCCATACATTCCCATTTCTAACATTTCTCTATGCTAAACATGCATATAGGTTTATTATAAATAAAACCCCAACTTTTGTAAAATTGCACAAAAGCCCCTAAACTTTCTCAAAATTACCCAACAACCCCCAACATATCAAAATGCTAAAATTTAAAGACAAAGCTCATAAAGAGGAGTAGGTTATCCCTACCTCAAATTCGAAGCTCAAACGGAGAAGATGAAAAAGAGTTGAAACTCGATCTCCACCACACACCACAAAGCCCTCGAGAATTAACACAACTTTGGCGAAGGAACTATGGCCGAAATCCCAATGGAATTATGGCCAAAATCCAGCTCGGCACAACTAAAATTTATAACCTAAGTAGCACGGACACGGATACGAGACACGACACGGACACGACACAGACACGCGGACACGCAATTTTTCAAAAAATGGGGGGACACGACACGCTGGGGACACGTTTAATATATATAATTTTATTTATATATTATATGTAAAATTAAAAAATATATATTATTTGTAGTGTTAATGTTTTTTTTTTATGTAAATATATTATAAAGATTATATATATTAATATTTTTATTTTTTATTATATATTTATATGTATATATATATGATATATATTAAATAATAATGTGTTAATGTTTTTTATTTTTTTATTTTTTAAATATATATATTTATTTAAAGATTTTATATGTTTTATATATATATATATTATATTTAGTTTTTATTTCAAGATTTAATATGTTTTATATACATATATTATATTTAGTTAAATATTTTATTTGTTTTATTATCTTATATATATATATATCACTTATATATTAGGTATATATATATTAGGTATATACGTGAGGCCAGACTCAGGAATTCGAAGGCAAAGGAGACGAAGGCCAGAGGCGATCTGCGAGAGAGAGAGAGAGAGAGAGAGGAGACGAACTGCGACATGCGATCTGCGAGAGAGACGAACTGCGACAGACGAAAAACCAACTGCGACTGCGACTGGGACAGACGATCTGCCAGAGAGAGAGACGATCTGCGACAAACGAACTGCGAGAGAGACGATCTTCAGGTTCTTCACTTTCTCTCTCCTCTCTCTCTCTTTGTTGATCTAGGGTTTTTATTTTCTTACGAAGATTCGTTGATTCCTGCAATGCAACTAAGCTTTGACCCTGTTTAAGTTTCAATTCGCGTGTCTGTCGCGTGTCTGGACGTGTCCATAGCGTGTCCGGAAAACAAAAAAAAAAAAAAAAAAATGGGACACCTCTGCAGACGTGTCAGACACGTGTCAACCGCGTGTCCGACGCGTGTCCGTGTCCGACGCGTGTCTGACACTGATACGTAGCCTCCGGGGAGGTGTCCGTGCTTCTTAGTTTATAACTCAAGCTCGGTTCGTAATGGCTTATTAAACCAAGAAAGAACCATAGAAGTTGGTAAGCTAACCCTATGCACTTGCACCTATATATAGGAGTTTGTCCACCTTAAAATGTGTCTTGTAACCGATGTGGGACTTCCAACAAACATATAGAAGTTTGTCCACCTAAAAATGTATCTTGTAACCGATGTGGGACTTCCAACAAACACACCAAAGGTTCCCAAAATAGAATGAAGGGTCCAAATACATTTACCAAAAGCCTTAAAAGGCACAAGTGCTACAACCTCCCCACCTTAGGAAATTTTGTCCCCGAAATTAAGGACAAGTTTTTGAAAAATAAGTTTTTCTCTGTTTTTAAACAATGTTAAATTTCAACATTTAATAACTCGACCCATTACCGGTCATTTCATCTCTTGTCAAGAGACTTAACAAATACATTTCATCATGCATTTCCTTTCCTGCTCAACCATTTTCAACATACATGGTTTACAATTTCATATCATAAACAATTTTCATGATACATCTCCAGTTCTATAATATGGCCAACATATGCAATATTACAATCAACTCCCATATCAAGGCAGTTCTACAATATTTCCGTAAACCAAAACATTTACAATGTTTTACGACTTAAGACATACTTAATGATCTTAAAGTCCAACAATACAACAATACATATATAACATACGTTCAAACATCCACAAATAGGTCCGGATATTTCTCTCGGACCTCCAACTCACGTTCCCAAGTGGCCTCCTCCACTCCGTGATGTTTCCACAAAACCTTTACCAAAGGAATGGTCTTGCCACGCAGGACTTGATCCCGCCTATCCAAGACCCGAACCGGTCTCTCCTCATACGAGGCATCCTCATCTACCTCTAAGTCGGTCCAATCCAATACATGTGATGGATCCGGCTCATACTTCCGAAGCATACTCACATGAAACACGTCATGAACTCCGGACAACTGCGGCGGCAAAGCTAAACGATAAGCGACCTCGCCAATCCTCTCAAGGATCTCAAAAGGACCAATAAACCGAGGGGATAACTTCCCACTCTTCCCAAATCTCATCAGTCCCCGCCTAGGTGATATCTTCAGAAAGACATGATCACCCATCTCAAATACCAACGGTCTTCTCCTACGGTCAGCATATGACTTCTGACGACTCTGGGCTGTAACAAGCCTCCTACGGATAAGCTCAATCTTCTCCGTTGTTTCCCTCACCAACTCTGGACCCAACAAAGGTGCATCACCCACCTCAGCCCAACAAACTGGAGACCTACACGGTCGGCCATACAGGGCCTCAAACGGTGCCATACCGATGCTAGACTGGAAACTGTTGTTGTAGGCAAACTCCACCAATGGCAAGTGCCTCTCCCACGTCCCACTAAAGTCAAGGACACAACCCCGAAGCATATCCTCAAGGATCTGAATAGTACGCTCGGACTGCCCGTCAGTCTGAGGATGGTATGCTGTACTAAAGGTCAACTTAGTGCCCAATGCACTCTGCAAACTCTGCCACAACCTAGCAGTAAAACGAGGATCTCTATCTGAGACGATCGTCACTGGGATTCCGTGCAACCTCACTATGTCCCGAATATACAAGTCGGCAAGATGATCTACCGAATCTCTCACGCGCATAGGAATGAAGTGCGCCGACTTAGTCAACCGGTCTACAACCACCCAAATAGCAGCACTACCCCGCTGAGTCCTCGGAAGGCCTACAACGAAGTCCATAGTGACATGCTCCCACTTCCACTCGGCAATAGGCAAGGGTTGCAACAAACCCGCTGGCCTCTGATGCTCGGCCTTCACTTGCTGACAAGTAAGACACTTAGACACAAAAACTGCCACATCTCTCTTCATACCCCGCCACCAGAACTGGCGACCCAAATCCCGATACATCTTGGTGCCTCCCGGATGCACCGCAAGGCGCGAATGGTGAAACTCTCGGAGTACCTCCTCTCGGCAAGACTCCGGCACAAACAGACGGTCTCGGTATCTCACACTCAGGTCGGGATACACCGTCAAACCCTTCTCAACTTTCCCACTGGAGATCTTCTCTCGGAGGGATTCTACCTCAAGGTCACCTCTCTGTGCCTCTAACACTCGAGTCACAAGTGTAGGCTGCGCAACAACAGAAAACAAGGCCGCAGCCTCAACAGATTCGTCCAAATGCAAATCAAACTCGCCAAGTGCTCCCAACATCTCCCACTCCCGGATGGCTACACAAGCTACATCACTAATGGATTTTCTGCTAAGGGCATCGGCCACGACATTGGCCTTTCCTGGATGATAATGCAACTCGAAGTCATAGTCCTCAATAACCTCCATCCACCTCCTTTGTCTCAAGTTCAAGTCTTTCTATATAAACAGATATTTCAGACTCTTATGATCCGAGAACACCTCAAATCGCTCACCATAAAGGTAGTGCCTCCAGATTTTCAAGGCAAAGATCACAGCTGCTAACTCTAGGTTATGTGTAGGGTAATTCTTCTCGTGTATTTTCAACTGACGTGAGCCATAAGCTACCACTTTCCCTTCCTGCATCAACACACAACCCAAACCCTCTCGTGAGGCATCACAATAAACCGCATAACTCGACCCTCTCTCCGGAATAATCAAAATCAGAGCGGTGGTCAATCTAACCTTCAACTCTTGGAATGACTTTTCACAAGTCTCACTCCATACAAATTGGACTCCCTTCCGAGTCAGTCTAGTCAACGGTGAAGCTAATCTGGAGAAATCCTTCACAAACCGGCGGTAATACCCAGCTAATCCCAGAAAACTGCGGATCTCAAACACACTCTTAGGCTGTGCCCAATCTTGCACTGCCTCAGTCTTGGATGTATCAACAGACACCCCTTTCCCGGATACCACATGGCCTAAGAACTTGACTTCCCCAAGCCAGAACTCACACTTCCCAAACTTGGCATACAGCCTATGGGCTCTAAGTAACTTAAGCACCACTCTCAAGTGTTCCTCGTGCTCCTCCTCCGATGGTGAATAGATCAGAATGTCGTCCACGAAAACGACCACAAAACGATCTAAGAATTCCCAGAAGATCCGGTTCATCAAGTCCATAAAGACTGCCGGTGCATTGGTAAGTCCAAATGGCATCACCAGAAACTCATAATGGCCATACCGCGTACGGAATGCCGTCTTCGGAATATCCTCCTCCCTGACCCTCAACTGGTGGTAACCCGATCTCAAGTCTATCTTAGAGAAACAACGGGAACCCTTCAACTGATCAAACAAATCATCTATACGGGGCATAGGATACTTATCCTTAACCGTAGCCCAATTCAACTTCCGGTAGTCGATACACAATCTCAAGTCACCATCTTTCTTTTTAGCAAAGAGGGCCGGTGCTCCCCATGGCGAAACACTAGGGCGAATGAAGCCCTTATCTAGCAATTCCTGGAGCTGAACTTTCAACTCAACCAACTCTGCTGGAGCAAAACGGTAAGGTGCCATAGAAATCGGTGCCGTGCCAGGTACCAAATCAATAGAGAACTCAATCTCTCGGTGAGGTGGCAAATCAACGAGGTCCTCGGGAAAGACATCCGAATACTCACAAACTACCCTCGGCAATACAATCTGGGTCTCATCACACTCGCTACTCTCAAAGCTAGCAAGTAGACCACTAAGCTCACTCCGCCCTCGCGGATCATATCCCGGTGGCAAAACACTACCAACCCGGTCCCCCAAGAAATGGAAACACTCCCCGCTCACGGTACAACAAGTGACCCTCTGGCGGTAGCAATCAATAACTGCCCGGTATGACGATAACCAGTCCATACCTAAATTAACATCAAAGCCCTTCATGGGCATAACCACAAAAGGAAACGGAAGCCTATGATCGGCGACCTCTATATCACAACCTCTGCATCCGTGTTTCAAAATCAACTCACCCCCAATAGGTGACACAACACAAATAGGAGATGCCAATAGTGCTAACTCCAACTCTAACACAGATGCAAATGCAGCAGATACAAAAGAATGAGATGCACCCGTATCAATCAACACACTAGCAACCGAATTGCAAAACAGAAAGGTACCTCTCACAACTGACGGAGCTGGTACTAGGTCCTGCGCGGTAACAGCATACACGCGCCCTGCAGTCCCCTGCTCCACCTGCTCACCTCTAGGAGCATGCACTGACTGGGACGACGAAGTTCCCGGATCGGCCCTCGAGGCCTGCACAGACTGAGCTGGCTGATAACCCTGCCTCAAACCAGATGCACCAGATGTGCCACCCAACTGCGGGCAAGACCTCTTCATGTGCCCAGGCTGTCCACACTGAAAACAAGACCAAGGCTGGCCCTTGCCCTGACTCTGGTCCTGAGGTCGAACCGAAGATGACGCTGCTCTCTGTCCTCCGCCCTTCTGTGGGCAAACCGAAGCCTTGTGACCCAGCTGGCCACATGCAAAACAAGTCAAGCCTCCCTGACTACCTCTCCCGGAGCCTGCACTTGGTACCGGAAAAGTCGATCGAGACTGATGTGGTTGGGATTGGGATGAAAAGTTACCCCTGCTCTTCTTATTCTGTCTATAGTCTCCTTGAGATTCTTGGCCCCTAGACCTCGAACTCCGAAGCCTCTCCTCCTCAACTTGCACAGACACCTCTACGTATGCCGCCGACTCTACAAGGCGGTCATAATTTCGAATCATGTTCCCAACAATTTTAAAGAAAATTTTAGTTTTCAATTTGTTCTCAAATTCAATGCAACGGCGCTCTTCCGTTGCCACCAACTCCGGTGCAAATCTAGATAAACTAGAGAAAACTGCCTCGAACTCGGCCACCGTCATGTCGAGCTGTTTGAGGTCTTTGAACTCTTGCCTCAATCTCTCCCTAGCAGCGGGAGGTAAATACTTATCTTGGAAAGCAACTACAAAGGCTTCCCACGTTGGCACCACTCTACCTTTGGCATACTTCCACCACTGACCCGCATCCCCTTTTAGGTAGTAACTAGCTAGGGTCACTCTTATTTCACTATCCTCGATGTGAAGCATCTCGAATGTCTTCACTGTTTGCTCGAGCCACTCATCTGCTTTCTTGGGCTCGAGGCCACCATGGAATTCGTTTGGTTTGGCCCGCAAAAATTCCCGAGTAAGAAAACTAGACCTTGACTCCACGGTGTTCTCTCGGGCTTGATTCTCCGCCCTCAACAAATTCATAGACTCCCTCAAAGCCCCTGCCATTTCTCGAGCTAAAGCGCCCATAGCCTGCTGACCCGCTGGTTTGGCCACATTGGCCTGGCCAACTCCCTCCTGTACTGCCGGAATCTCATCCGGTATAGGCACCTCCTGCCTCCCAAGTCTACCACGCCTACCACGTCCTCGTCCCTATCCTGACATCCTAATAAAGGAAACGAAAAACATTAGCATATTCATAAACGTGTCGAAACTAAACACTCACGTCCTAATGCATGGACAACTTTAATTCACTCCATGTAAGCATATAAACACATAAGCACTTACGAATTTCCTTTCCGGATAATGATAGTCCCGAGGCGTTACTAGAGTTCCGGTTAGAAACAACATTGATCAAGTGCTTTTCTAACAAGACTCACAGAAACCCAAGGATCCAATCAACATCCTAGAAATTAAACCCCATACCCACATAATCACATAAGCATGTTATCAGTTAAACACATAGCATATGACACTACACAGAAGTCTCTATCAAGCGAGACAAACCCATTGTGATCCTAATCACTTCCCACGTACCCAAAGTATTCGAACCCGGTACGCTCTGATACCAAGTTGTCACGCCCTCAAAATAATACATAAGACCCATCACTTTTAACATGCATTGATATATAAAAGACCCTCATTCTTCTATTCATCAGAGTATTCCATTACAAAATGTATTACATGTTGACAACAACAAATGCCCTATGGGCTTACAACTTTCCAAGTTAACACTTTGTTACAAAAAGAGAGTGCTAACTCAATTACACATTAAGCCCTTGGCTTGAATCCACATGTAATACATCAAACGAAAGAAAGACAATAAAGTCTGTCCGCCTTAAGCCTCCCAAGCTATTCCCTTGGAGGTGGCATGATACCTGTACCTGAAAATGATATTCCCGTATAGGGTGAGCTAACAGCCCAGTAGAAATACACTAAACCAGCTATGAACAATGACTAAAAGATTAACAGTTTGATAGATGGTTAACACTTTTACATTCTTTCATATCACATTACAGTTTCCTTTTCCATTCCTTTTTAATTTTCAATTCATAACCATGGTTCAGAACTTGACCAAATAACCGATATGAGACAGTAACTCATATTAAACATTTCCTCATTTCACAATAGATAAGCATACTAGTTATATCAACACATCATCAGATAAGCATATGAGCTATATCAACATTCCCACTGATAAGTATAAGAACTATATCACACTTCCAAAGATGAGCATATGAGCTATATCAACACTTCAATAGACAAGCATACGAGCTGTATCTACGGAGTCCATCCCCTCTCTTCTCCCACACAACACCCGGTTTAGAGGTCCATCCCCTCTCTTCCCCTAAACCGTGGAGTACATCCCCTCTCTCTCCTCCAACACAACACAATGCATATAAACAATTATTATACACATCATCAGTCAATACATAAAATTAATGTATTCTTTCAAACGTCATACTCAATGACACATTCTAGTGATTAGTTTTAGTTTGCCTAATCATCATGCATTGTCTACAACAATCAAGACTATCCTCCACCGATAGCCCAAAGCAGTTATTTCTAAACAGAAAATAAATGCACAAAATGAATATAAAATCAACATTTCAACTAGGTGAGCGATAAATAATTCAACTACACCCTTTTATCCCATACATTCCCATTTCTAACATTTCTCTATGCTAAACATGCATATAGGTTTATTATAAATAAAACCCCAACTTTTGTAAAATTGCACAAAAGCCCCTAAACTTTCTCAAAATTAACCAACAACCCCCAACATATCAAAATGCTAAAATTTAAAGACAAAGCTCATAAAGAGGAGTAGGTTATCCCTACCTCAAATTCGAAGCTCAAACGGAGAAGATGAAAAAGAGTTGAAACTCGATCTCCACCACACACCACAAAGCCCTCGAGAATTAACACAACTTTGGCGAAGGAACTATGGCCGAAATCCCAATGGAATTATGGCCAAAATCCAGCTCGGCACAACTAAAATTTATAACTCAAGCTCGGTTCGTAATGGCTTATTAAACCAAGAAAGAACCATAGAAGTTGGTAAGCTAACCCTATGCACTTGCACCTATATATAGGAGTTTGTCCACCTTAAAATGTATCTTGTAACCGATGTGGGACTTCCAACAAACATATAGAAGTTTGTTCACCTAAAAATGTATCTTGTAACCGATGTGGGACTTCCAACAAACACACCAAAGGTTCCCAAAATAGAATGAAGGGTCCAAATACATTTACCAAAAGCCTTAAAAGGCACAAGTGCTACATGAATAGAAGAATGAGGGTCTTTTATATATCAATGCATGTTAAAAGTGATGGGTCTAATGTATTATTTTGAGGGCGTGACAGTACCCGTACCCCTACCCGTGCTTCATAGCCTCAAAGACCCAGATCCACATTGCTAAAGACCATAGTGGTTTAATAGCAAATTATGGCACGCCGGGAGATACAGGTTCACATTGGAACTGAACACACATTTTTTTTCTCTCTTCTTGATGTAGGATTTTCATTTTCAGGAAATTAGTCCTGGTTCAAGTGAGTAGTACTCCTAGGATGTGTTACCATGGAGGTAAACTTTTGAGCAGTTGGCTGCTGGTAAAGTCCTTCAGGAAGTTAAATTTTAGGTTACAGTTATCTTCTTCACATGAGCCATTTTGGATTCCCAAACTCCTAAGGTGGCTTTCTTTGTCTAGGCAAACAGGTGCTGGTAACATTTCAACGTGCATCCTTATACATTCTGCATGTCTAGCAGAGATTTTGATGCGGAAAACAGCTTTCTCATTTGCTGTCCATAGGGCAATAAGTTGTGGTCTCTCTTACACTCAGTTCACAATCTGTCAATCTACACCCTGCTCGTTGGCCAATCCTTTTAAAGGTTGGTGGTGTGAGTCAGCATCTTGCTGTCACCATTTTGTTGAAAGTAGTCCTAGTTCCTGTTGTGTGGTGTGTAAGAGAGAAGCTGCACAATAGATGGATGTCTGAAAAATCAAAGCTTTGAGAGGATTAACTGGCCACTATGGTAATTGATTTGTCCTTCACTCCCTTTCACCTGTTACCTACCACTTTTGGATTATTCAGCTTTTCGCACCTATTATGGTTGTGAATATTGCCTCCATTCTCTTTGTAGATGTAATTCTCTGGCTTAAATATCTTAGAAGATAAAGAAAGAAAAAGGAAACAAAGGATTAAAGAAAGATATTTTTTTTAAAAGCTAGTATGACAAACCTGTGTTACCAGAAAACACTGTTACCCAAACGACTTAGGTATTGGTACACACGTTCCGAAATATAATACACTTTTGTTCCAAAACGATAAATTTAATGATCCAAAGTGATCCTAAGAGTTTTTTCCAATATATTTAATTAAATGTTACCTTAGGAGGAATAAAAATCAAATATAATGAACAAAAATTTAAGGTGACTTAAGTTTTGACAAGACAAAAACATAAAAAATAGAACTATATATTTTATTAGATTCCTAACAGTTAAAATAAAATTACTGTAAAAGTACCTTAAATTCTTAAGTGTAATACATGTAAGTCTACCCTTATCGTACCACATTATAGAGCATGTAGCGTACCACGTTCTCGTTTCTGTTCCACGTACCGGAACGATCCATGTTCCAGGTAACATAGCGACAAACATATGGTCAAACATATGGGGGAGTACACAGAAGACCGTACTTATAGGAAGACAAAAGGCAAGGACAACCTTATCAGTAAAGCTGAGAATTGTTTCACATGGCTTATCCAGGTTTTTCAAACCATAAGCAATTTATACGTAAACATATGTATAAAATTAATGTCGGTGTATATGTATGTAAATGTATATATTGCTTTTTGAGAGATCATTCCCGTTATAGTGATTGATCACGTTCTTATAAGAGAAAAACACGCAGACTTATGGCAAAGTAGACCAAAATAAGTACTTCTAGATTAAAACTTAAAAGCATCAAGCCAGTCCCATAGTGGAATTTGGTAAAAGCTACGAAAAACATCGTGGAGAAATAGACCTGATAAAGGCCTTCATATTATTGTAAATAGATCTGCCTTCACCTACAGCAGCAACAATTGTACTGAAATTGTCATCTGCTAAAACCATGTCAGAAGCTTCCTTTGCAACCTAGAACAAGATAAACTGAAAATAAGTAATGACAAGACAAAAAACTTCAAGTGATCTAATGGTAGCACCAACTTCAAAATGAGGAAAGAATTTTAAAATGGCTTGGTCAAGCACAACATAAGACCAAAACTACACAAATAACGAAGGTCTTAAAGGACAAGAGACGGAAAATCATAAAGGTTTTTAATAGTTGAAAAAGTCCTAATGTTTTTAGAGGCACAACTGACTGACACCCAAGATGGACACACACAAACATAAAGTCACTCCAAACATATAGATTTCATGTGAATATGATTAACGTTAGATTGTATTTTTAAAAAATTATTTGAGAACACCTCCACCAGGCTTCTTGCATGCGTACAGAGCCACTGAAACATTTTTGCAACTATGACTTAGAATGTATTAAGAAGCAGATGATGACTGCACCTAATCCTCATGTAACAAGTCAGGAAACTAATGGAAGTTCTTTAAAAATTAGCAACGCTCAATACCAAAATAAGGTTTAAAATTTGTTTACCATCAAAAGTCATACAAAATGAAAGTGTATATGGTAAAACATTTTTTCTGTTTTCTAATTCAATATACTCTACAATACCATCTTTGCATTAAAATGTAATACATTAACACTAATGAGAAAAGAAAAATAAATACCTCAGTTCCAGCAATGCCCATTGCAATTCCAATATCAGCTAATTTCATGGCAGGTGCATCATTCACCCCATCTCCAGTCATTGCAACTACTTCACCATCTTCTTTCAGTAGTCTGACTACTTCTTGTTTATGCCTTGGTTCAGCCCTAGAGAAGAGCAGCCCTCCGCTTTGCCTTAGATGACTTTTGGGGTCAGGAAGATCCATAAACTCTCTCCCTGTTAAGCTTTTAGAACTGATGTCCTCATGTGGTCCAAATACACCTATCTCGCGACATATAGCTTCAGCTGTGTTCTTGTTATCTCCTGTAATAACCATTACTTGAATGCCAGCTGTTCTGCAGTCCTTGATGGCTTGGCGGACCTCTTTTCGAGGTGGATCCTTGACAAAATAAAATTAAGTTAATACATCTTCATTTCTTCAAGCTTACTAGGAACAGTTAATGAATGAAAATAATAATGTGTTTGAGGAATGAAAAGCAAATGTGATAACTCACTCTTAGCCCAGCCAAGCCAACAAAAATGAGTTTACTCTCAATTGCAGAATAGTTAGATGGATCAAGTAAAAGCTCATGTGCTGGACGGTCTTCATCACCATTATGTGTAGCAAACTCGTGGAGGTCCTGCTTGTAGGCAAAACCCAAACAACGTAATGCACTTGAGGACATTTCATGCAGGCTTTTTAAAATAATATCCCTCGAAGTATGATTCAGTTGTACAATAGAACCATCAAGCAATTGAACAAAAGAGCTTCGTTCCAACACATTTTCTACTGCACCCTGCCACAATGAAGCACCTGTTCATTAGTCCCGCGAATGCCTCTATGAAACAAATTGGATCGAAACACAAGGACGGAAAACAAACATTCTGTTGAAAAAATATGCATGTTGACCTCCACCACGGGATTTTCAATGATGAGAACATAAATTTTGCAATACAAAAGAAAAAATATTGACACACATTAAGGTGCAATGTTTAGTCATTATGTCTAACTAATTCTTGTGAGGTATAGGCATTGAACAAAACACCCATAGATAATTTAATGGCAGATAAACAAAATCTTCTAAAAAAGTGAATGAGAAAGATCAGCTAACAAGTCTTTGACAAGGTATACTTTCATGAATGCAGCAACTCCAAATAATCACTTCTAAAATGCAATCCAAAAACTCGGAACATATCCAAAAATGCACTTATCAGATAAAGACTGACACCCAAAAATCAAAATAAAGTGAACCCATAAACTTGTATGTCAGTCTGCATTTATTGTAGATGAAATGATGCAGATAAAAATTGGACTTCATCATTGCTACAACTTGTGAAAAAACAGCAAGTACAAGAAAGCTCATGTCTTATGGAAGGAAAAGGCTATCATGAGATCAAACTCATGTGACAATTCAAGGGCCCCTATTTTCTCGTTCAATCATGCATAAGCGTCCTATATCTAATTAAGCACCATAGGATGATCAAACCGTCAAATTTTCACATCAAAATTTGATTTGATATGGAAAAAAAAGCACTCTCCTTAGACCCAGTTTGATCCTATTCACTCTGTGACCATGTGTGTTCTTTAGCCTAGGTGGACCAATTAAAAGGAGAGCTTGTGGATAAACTGTGACCTTGACCCTATGAAGCACCGACACTTCAAAACAAGTGACATATCCGTGTCGGACACACAGACACTTCGGGGACACGTATAGGACACACCACACGACGTGTCCCCTTATTTAATTAATTTATTTTTAGGGGACACACTAGGACGTGGCAAGTTGTCTTTTCTCCCATTTTATTTAGTGATTTTGATGAATGTTGAATGTTTATTATTTTTTCTTAGATTTAAATATGTAATAGATTATCCATAAAAAAAAGATATAAGCTGTAAGTGTTAATTCAAAAGTGTTTTTAAAATAAAAAAAAAAAATAGAATTAGAATTATTTTTGTTAATATTGATTGTTTGTGGGTGTAATATTAATCTAGATAGCAAATAAAAATATTTGAAAACATATTTTATTGTTGTGTTCCCATTTTTTTTAAATTGCCGTGTCCCCTCATGTCCCCATTTTTTAAAAATTGCCGTGTCCCATGTCCACATCCGTGTCTGTTTCCGTATCCGCATCCGCATCCGCATCCGTATCCGTGTCCATAAACTTTTTATAAAATTCAAATTAAGTCTTTTAAATAGACCCTCCAATCCATGTAGTCCAAACCTTGGGTGTATCCAAGTAAGATTTTTCATAATCATATGCCATTTATCATTGAAATTATGCTAATGCATTCATGTTGGATACGAAGTAATGAACATATTGCTGAGTTAATGTAAGAAACACATGGCCTAGCCATAAGCAACTCCTTTTAGATTTAGGGATTACATTGGTTACAAACAATTTGTTTCTTATGTAAGATGTTGTGGTTTCCTTTGTAGTTTGTAGACATAACAAGCAAATTCATAAACAGGGTATGATTTAACATTAATCTAATTATATATCATAATTTTGAAATTATAGTCTATACTTTGACAGATTTCCATTTAACATAAAGCTAGAACAAGTGTAGTTGGGTTGAATTGCATACACATAGACACTTATCTATCTGCATTTACTATCAATTAAATACAACCTGAAAGCAGGTGTTAAACATTAATCTATCTTCAAAGCAGGAAGATTAGACATCCAGCTTGGTGAGGGAACGTAGACAGAGATTAAATACGTGGCACACTGGCACCACATTTAATAGTTTTGCAGCATAAGAAAAATGGACACCTTTGTAACAAATGCTCCTCAGGTAATCAGTTTCTCCTGTGTAACAATGTGTCAAAGATAAAAATAAAAAAAATAAAACAAACTCCATATGGCTGAATGTACCTTCACAAGCAATGATTTTCTTCCTGAGCTGGAACTCACTATAACTCCCATAGATTTCCTATCACGGTCAAATTCAAGAGTGGCAATCCGTCTTTCAAGCTTTTTCCATGTTTGACAACAACCTTAAATGCACAAAATTAAATGAAAACATCAGCAGCCACGTAAACACACGATTATGAAACAACATAAACATATGTTACACTAGTAACTTACGTAGGACATCTCTATAACCTGAAGATGTACCAGAATCCAATCCATCAGGAAGTCCCATTTTCTCAACCATAACCTGAAAACATAAACAGTCAGGATGATGAAATTGCCTCAGCTCAATATTTATATATATGCAGCAACTACAGCACATGTTTCAATGAAGAAAGGAGCATCAGTCTATATAACTCTCGGCAAGAAAATCTTCAAGTGATCTATTGTACTTGAGACAGAGAAAAGGTAAAAAAAAACCTTCGACATGCACGGGGTGTTGCTACCAACCAACCGATGAACCTTGATTTAGCAAATCAAATGTTTGAAAGGGAAAATCCAGCTTTAACCCTTTTTGGGTAATATGACAGTAAATTCCAACTTTTTCCCCCACAGCATCATGACAGCTTCAGAAGACGCTGTAATTCTACTATAAAGACAAATGAATTTAATTTTAAACCGGATAATGAAAGTACAAGATCTTACCTTCAATGCTGCCTCAGTAGGAATTCCGCTGGCTACGTAATGATTTCCAGCTTGTTCGATGTCTGCGTCATTGCACAAAGCAGCGATCTTTGCAATCATTTGGAGATTCGCATCCATTCGACCCTTGGGCCAATCTCGAATTTTTCCGTCAAGAGGACTATATGTGGTCCCTTCCACATTGAAAGTTCGGGTAGCATTTGGCCCGGTACCCATTGCCACAAGCTTTGCCACTGCCATTTGATTGGTAGTTAGAGTACCAGTTTTATCAGAACAGAGCACAGTTGTGCAGCCAAGAGTCTCGACGCTAGGCAACTTCCGGACAAGCGCATTCTTCTGAGCCATCTTCCGCGCCATCTTCCGCGTGCCAAGGGCCAAACATGTTGTGATAATAGCAGGTAAACCTTTAGGAATGGCAGCCACTGCCAATGCCACTCCAATCTCAAAGTAATATGTGCACTTGTCAAAAGAGAAATTAAAATTCCTGGGCCACCCATCAACATACTCCCATGTGAGAAAGTATTTCACACTAATAAGCCACACCAACGCACAAATAACCCCAATTATAGCTGTGAGAGACTCTCTAAATCCATTCAATTTCTTCTTTAGAGGTGTATCGTCCTCGCTTTGCGAGGCCTCGTGAATCTGCAAATGCACCTTACCCATCTCTGTATGCATGCCTGTCTGAGTAACCAAACAAGTACAATTCCCATGCACAATTGTTGTCCCAACGAAAACCATACATTTCTTCCCCTGAATTTCAGAATCTTCTGGAACAGGCATAGTTGTCTTACTAACCGCTTCACTCTCTCCAGTCAATGAACCCTGCTCAGCTTGAACAGTCGAGCTAATCAAAATCAAAACCCTCATATCAGCGGGGACTTTGTCACCAACCCGAAGCTCAACGATGTCACCAGGAACAAGTTGTTTTGCAGGAAAACTTGTATTCTTTTTGCCATCGCGTACCACAGTTGCTTGCACCGACTGAATTTCTTTAAGAGCTTGTAACGCTTTCTCAGCGTTATTCTCTTGCCAAACCCCAACAATTGCAACCACGATCAAAATCAAGAAAATCCCCAGAGGCCCCACAAAAGCAGTGATCTCCATTTCCCCACCTTCCTCACCATTATACCAAACCAAGACAAAAGATACCACAGCAGCAACAAGTAAAATCCTCACTAGAGTATCATTAAACTGATCCAAAATCAATCTCAAAATAGACTGACCTTCATGTTTCTCCAATTCATTCCATCCATAGATCTGCCGCCTCTTCTCCACTTCATCGGTCGACAATCCGTAATCCCGATTCACCCCATACTTCTCTTCGCATTCTTGGACATCTTTCGCCCAAGCAGCGAAGAAATCCCCGCTCGATGATGATTCTGCCCCCAAACTCTCCTTTTTCCCATAGTCTTGCCCTCCTTTCCCCATCAGAACTCAACAACACAACAATATCTCAACACCAATGTGCTGAGCACCTAGCTGCTCAAGTTTCTCCCTCTATAACTCTCCTTTTGAACAAGGCTTGCCACCCACTCTCTCTCTCTCTCTCTCTCTTATATGGCAACGATTTTTGAGGAATTGAATTGAGTTGTCGTCGTATTCCCGCACAAGTACAAGTAAATCCAATGATACAGCCACACGCAAGGAAACCGCCTTTGGATTGATGGTATGCACGCTGCTAATAACGCAAGTAAACAAGATTAATTAATTAATTAATTAATATTCACGTGCTGACCCCACAAGTTCGGATTGGGACGCAATATATGGATGGATGAGTTGAGGGTTTTGGGAGTCCTGAAAAAATATTTACAGATATATTTAAAAAATTAAACTCTTAATTATTAATATTTATAAAATTTATTATTGATGTATAAATATTTTTTTAAGACTCTATTGGATTGTTATTCTCTTTAGATATATATATACACCGTTTGCGATTACTGTTTGAAATAGCTAAAAAATTAACACACTTAATTACATTTTTTTTTTATTTTTTTTATTTTTCATTCATCACTTCATAAAAATTTAAAAAGTTAATTAAAATAATCCATTCTCCAAGTAGAACATGGTGCATATACTGCAATATTCTTATATTTGTACCATCTATTAATGTTTTTTCTCCTTTTGTGTCCCATGTATTAGGATCATCACGCTAGTTGGGTGCTTATGATTATGTTGTTGGATTGGTTTTTTTTTTTTCAAATAGTTAAATGGCATAATCTTTGTAAAATTATCTTATATTAATTATAAAAAAAATGGGATGGGGGTGGGAGTGGGGGTGGGGGGTTAATCTGATCATAAAGTTTGTCTTTCTTGTATTTTTAAATGGTATGAGTTATGAATAATATTTAAAAGGGTAAATTATACCAATGGTTTCTATAGTTTGTGGTTTGTGTCACTTTGGTTCCTGACTTTTCAATTGTAACACATTTTATCCTAAATTTTGAATCTTATTTCAAATAAGAACAATTGAAGATTCTATTGAATTTTTCAATGACAAATTCGTCAATTTGATAAAATTAAATATCAAAAAATTATTTCTATTTATTAAAGATAAAATTATATAAAATTGATAAATCTTTTACTTTAGAGTTTAGTTTCGAGTGTAAAACAAGGGTTAGGAAGTTTCTAGAAGGATGATTTTGCTTTCATTAGCATATAATCACGTGGTTGAAATTGTCCAAAGTGGAAAATTGAGGAGTTGAAAATAATAATATAAGAAAAGTGATATGTGTTTAGTTATGTTTTTGAAACGTAATTTCACACTTAGATTTAAGTGTTGTATTTAGTTAGAATTTTTAAAAATTAATTTTACATTTATTTTTGAAAATATGTTTATTCAGTCATTTTTCCAGATGTTTCTTGAACGTTCCGTCGGTTGACTGGAAACAGTGTTTGTTTGGTTGTTTTTTTTTTTTTTTGACATCTGTTATTTTTATATTTTAAATAAAAAATATTTTCAAATTTTTTTATGAACTTTGAATAGAATTTTGAGTTTTGTGTTTGGTTATGAGTTGTAATTTTTTGAATCAAATATTATATATCACATCAAAAATTCCAAACTCAATTCAAAAAAATTTTTAAAACTCATAACTAAACAAAATTTTCACATTCAAATCATAATTCCAAAACTCACAAACTCAAAATACAATTTCATTCTCAAATCATAATTCTAAAACTCTACCAAACACTACCTAAGACCCTCTTTTAGAAATTAACTTTTTAAATTAGTTTTTAAATAATGTTATATGCATTAATTAATATACTAATTAATGTATTAATAGATGATGTGACACAATTTTAAAGGTTTGAATATTTATAATTTGTATGATGAGTGGGGTTAATAATAATGTCATAATATATGTTGGTACCTTAATTAATATATCAATTGGTGCATATCACACCACCTTTAATTTTTTTGGTCTTTTATTTTTTTTTATAAAGCGAAAAAGAGTTAATGTATTTAGGAATGAATTTTTTAATTATATAAAAAATTGTGAATTAATGAGATGTT
Organism: Camellia granthamiana; assembly: GCA_036172215.1. Taxonomy (NCBI): domain Eukaryota; kingdom Viridiplantae; phylum Streptophyta; class Magnoliopsida; order Ericales; family Theaceae; genus Camellia; species Camellia granthamiana. The sequence continues at coordinate 39,007,664 of CM069905.1, forward strand.
TGATTTTTTTAGGGTAAATTTACTAACATCTTGTAAGATTTGGAGAAAATACAATAAGTTTCACAAATTTAACATAATTACACGGAGCTCCCTTAAAGTTATATTTCATATAATACTTGGTCTCTTTTTCATTGAAAATTCGTTAGTCGTATAAATGAAAAAAATCTTTTACATTGAATATGTATTTTATCTTGTATATTTTTGTGTATTCATTCATTTACATTAATTTTGGTCTATTTAACTTTATTAAAAAGGAAGTTCATGTAATTATATTAAAACTGTGAAATTTACTGTATTTTTTTTAAATTTTAAGGGATATTAGTGTAATTTATCATTTTTTTTTATTAATTTTTTTTTTCATTTTAGTTTTAAAATTATTTTAATTAAAAAAATTAAATTGTCAAACGGAAACGGGAATGGACAACTATGAAATGACAAGATGAGGTGCCCCGAGCATCCCCATCTAGAAGAAGGATGGAAGGTTTTGGACCTGTAGCTTTCCCGTCCCCACTTTGATAGAAGTAGAGTTGTTTGGTTTGTGTTTAGGAGAGTTATTTTTGAAAAAAAATTTGGAGAGAGAGTTTAAAATTTTTTTTAGTTTGTTTAGTTGTATATTTTGAGAGAGTTGTTTTTTTGAGAGTTTGGAATGATTTGATATTTTGGGAGAATTTGATTAGATGTGTGAGAGAAAAAGTGATTGAGAAGGAGAGAGGAGAGAGAAAAAGTGATTGATTGATGTGTAAGAGAGAGAAAGTGATTTTAAAATTTTTTTGAGAAAAACTCAAACCAAACAATTTTTTTAAATTTTTTTTCTAAAACTCATCTCCCAAATACAAACCAAACATACCCATATATTTTTAACGAAATTTACCTTGAACTAACTTACAACACTCATTTTTAGCTACATAATAAATTATAAAATGAATAAATAAATAAATAATATATATATATACTTCTTTTTAAGATTTAAATTTAAACATTTATTAAAAGTAAAAATGTCTAAATTCATTTACAATTGAATTTTGTAGATGGGCCAAATAAAATGATGGAATTCATTTAATATATATATATAAGTAAAAAGTCAATATATATCAAGTTGAATATGTAGAATTGGATTTAAAAGTTTTTTGAATAATTACAGTCCAGTGGAGTTTGGAAAAAATAATTACATATTAATAAAAAAATTATAATTATAATTATAATTATTAATATTTATAAAATTTATCATTAATTTATAATTTTCTTTTTAAATATCACTGATTTGATATTTTTTTCAAGATTAATAATGCCACATATATTCTTATTATGTAATGCAAGATTGATAGATGCGCACCTGTACTTTTAAGTTTCAATATTTTGCACGATCAATCATGAGGAAACACTCAGTTCAAAAAAAAAAAAAAAAAAAAAAATCATGAGGAAACACTTGTCCTTTGGCAATTAGCTTTTTTTTTAAGTTAATTTTTTGTTTTTGTTTTTTTTAGGTATTTTAGTTTGGGAATAATATTTGTTTGGTTTGATTTTTTATTTTTATTTTTGTGAGAAAAATATAAAATGATTATGATTTGAATATGACATTTTATCTTATTAATTTATAAAAAAATTAATGCCAAACGGCATATCTATTTTGTCTTTTGTACTTTTTTAGCCAAAAAATCAATGCCGAGAGTCAAAAAATTAAGGGTAAATTATAAACACATCTTCTGAAATTTGTTTAAAATATTATTTGTCCCCTATGATTTTAAAAATTATATCTCGACCCTTGAAGTTTTTAATTACATAATAAATTGCCCCATTTTATTAATAAAGTCAATTAACTTAAATCTTTTAGACATTTATTTATTTACCAAATTAATTTTTATTATGTATTTGCATGATGATCAGGTAAAATTAATTTTTAAAAATCAATCATGTAATTTTTATTAATTTTTATCAATTTTACATAATTTATTTTTGGTGCGTAGAAATAATTTTAAAATATTTTTTGACATTTATTTTTGTCAAATTAGTTTATATTTTATCAAATTGACAATTTTGTCTTTGAAATTAAGTAAGGGTATGTTCAATTGTCCTTATTTGAAATAAGATTCAAAATTCAGGGTCAAATGTGTCACAATTGAAAAGTCAGGAACTAAAGTGACACGAGCCCCAAACTATAAGGACTGTTAGTGTAATTTGCCCTATTTAAAATTTATGTACAAAATAACATAAGACAAATAAAAGATAAATATATAGGATCAACTATTGAATTAAGTCATAATAGGCAATACTTTTAAATAAGGAAACACGTCTAATATGTTATAATAATACTTAAGACCACTAATTAGAGGCGGCACTAATGATGTGGCAGTGGACCCCACCTACTGCCACAATGTTGTTGTGCCTTGCTTTTTTTTTTTTTTTTTTTTGATTTTCCACCTCATTAATAATGGTTTAGTGGTACCAAATTAGTGATACCAATCACCGTTGAATATGTTAACAAAGTCAATTAAATCCAAGAAATGGGGGGGCTACTGTGCAACTCTGCACAACAACTACTGTTGTGTGGCTATTGGAGTCCGTTTCGATCATCCGAACCATTTACTTTTCAAAGTACATCAAGTGAAACATATTTGCAAAAAAAAAAAAAAATCAAATTGATCAGATATCGTTAACTCTTTCATTGAATTACATTTTTATCTACAAATATAAATGACAAATACGATTTGGAGTATAAAACTGAATACAAATGTGAGTCGATGAAAGGTTTAGTGATATTCAATCAATTTAATTTTTTGCAAGTGTGTGCTATTCTATATATTCTAAAAAGTAAACAATTCAAATTATCAAAATGAGATCCAACGATTGTAGCCACCCCAACTTCTTAAACTCATTATAAACCACATGATTAAGCTATTTCCATTAATCATTGTTGCAGTGAGACGGAGAGGACAAATTAAATCAGAGTAATACTATATAAATAAATAACAAATTATATATAATGGTGTGATTTATTATGCACTTTTCATTTTAAAATAAAATACTATTAAAAATAAATATATTTATAATAATAACAATACCACATCATTCTTGTCAATTTATTATTATTATTATTATTATTATTTTTTTTTGTATAAATAGAATTTTCTATTACATAATTTAGAGTGGTGGGTTTGATTTGCCTAAGCCTAATTCTTTTAATCATGTAAGATACTAAAGGGGAATGTGGAGAAGACAATTGAGAGTGGTAATTTTTTATAAGTTAAAATAAAAAATTATTATACAATAGCAAAAGCAAGATTTGAATAAAAGATTTTGAATTTAATTAATAACACACTTATCATTTAAACAACTTACATATTATAATATTAATTTTTTTTATTCTTATTTATTTGAATTGCACACAAATCGCATGTGCCACCCGTTATCTATTATTTATGTGAGCAATGGATTTAGTGTCTAAGTGTTTGGTGGTTTCTCCTTCTGTCATGTAACAAATTTTCATATCTTAAAAAAAAAATTTGTTATTCAAAGGTGTGAGTCAGATTTGAACCAAAAAGACTTTTAGTTTTATTAAGTGCACTCTCACTATTTAGACAACATACATATTATGATACTAGTTTATTTATTATTTGTGTGTTTATTCTTGTCTGAATTTACACGTATCGCGTGTGCCTCCTATTAGCATAGAAAAGTAAATGAAAACTATTAGGATATTGATATTCTATTTAATATATTTATAAATTTTTTGATGATAAATTCTATTAAAAAATGTAAATGTGTTAATAAAGTGTTGTTTGATAAAATCAAAATTACAAACAAATACTAAAAATTGAATATTGAATTTTTATTTGAAAAGTTATTTGATATTTATAAAAAACAATGTGGGTGCTAAATTTAATTAATTTTGTTAATATATAAGAGAAATTAATATTTTATATTTATTAATTATTAAAAAATTTGTAACACTTTTTATATTTGTGGTGGTTGGTTGGTAGCTACATTGTGGTGTTGTGGTGAAGTGTTGATGGTAGTAACAGCAATGATGATTATGTAATTGTAAGAAAACGGTGGAGATGATCGCAGTGAAGAAATGAGTTGTGATAGTGTTAGAGTGGTAATAATTTAGTAGTGACAATGTCATGGTGAATGTAGAGGGGTAGATGAGTGGTAACAATAATGGTAGCATCAATGATAGTAGTAGTGACAATAATGATTGTAGTTGTATGGTGGTGGCGACTCTGGTGATGGCAATAGTGGCGATTGTATTAGCAGTGATATTATGGGATAAGACAGTGATTGTAGAGTGAGTTGGTGGTAACGGAGAAACGGTGATAATGACAATAGTGTGGTGATAATGTTAACAAATGATAGTGGTAATATTAGTGGGATGATGATGACTCCTCAATGGAAACAAAGTCATAAAATGATACAATTTTAGCATTAAATATTAAAATGTTTTTTTTTTAATTGATAAAAAAGTAATTATAAATATGAGAAATATTATATATCAAATTTTTTTTTTTTTTGGAACTACATATCAAATATGCTACTAGATATTGTTAGTTAGAAAGTCAAAATATAGCCCTTATAAGTTATAATGGAAGAGAAATAAACACCTAATTACAAGTATGACAAATATTAATTAATAACTAAACACAACTACAATTAAGAAGTCTATACTTTAAAATTTGTCTGCAACGAAAAATTGATTAAAACTTTAAGTAACCCAAATTACAATTATCAAGTAGACATGGAATCAACCAAGCCAACTTGATTTGCATTTTACTAGAAGATTAGTCATTCGAATCTCCCCATCTGCTTGCGGGTCTTCTTTCTCATGTATTTGTTGGGATTTTCATTCATTAATATTGGCTAATGCTAACAAGGGTCTCTCGGACACTTGATAAAGTGCATAAACAGTGTATTAATTTCCTTGTGAAAAATGTTAGAGACTTCAAATGTTTTATCAAATGTTCTACCAAATTTAGTAGAACATTTGGTAAAATATTTGGAATTTCAAGGATTACTCTTTTCTTGTGTTTAGTAAGTTTTAAATTTTAATGTTATATTAAATTGTCTTGAATTTTGCAACTTTCTATTTTTAACATATTAATTAAATTAAATGTATTTAATAGCTTTCTATTTTTAACCTATTATTTAAAATTAAATAAATTTAAAATTAAATGAAATTAATTTTTAAAATAGCTTTCTGTTTTTAACCTATTGTTAGCATGGTCCATATATATATATTTTAAGTATTCAGGTCAAGTTTGGGAACTAGTTAAAATAGTTTAAAAGTCAAAAAAATTACTAAAAAAAAAATCAACTATTGTTTTATTTTTGTTTTCACGTCTTTACATAAAAAATTAAAAATTAACTAAAATAGTTAATTCTCAAAACAAATTGAGTTATAATACTTTAACAATATTTTTATGTTTTTAGTATTTTTAAAATAAGATTTCCTCACATCTCATCCAAATAATTGTCATAACAAATTAAATTTGAATAATGTTGGAGATCTAAAAAAATTTATTAAAAATTTTATCAAATATTTCATATAAAAGTGAGATCCACATAAGAATTCACATAATATGAATCACTAATGTAAAACATTTAATAAAAATTTTGATAAAATTTTTAAATTTCTAGCATTTTTCCAATAAACTTTTACAATTGGAGTATTTTTACATGAAAAACCACCTTGGGGTGAAACATGTTTAATGCTGAACTTGGTGATTTCAGAATTGCACCCAAAGGAATCTTCAGTAGTTGGACGCGTTCACAGCTAGTAAACGAGACATTTTGGATATTCAGAAAACATAGCTTATATTGCATTGGATGTCCGGAATTACAAAAATAACCTCAGAGAAGGTCTGTCTCTATGTATCCAGCAACTAGGACCGCAAACGAGCCAAGCCGAGCCGAGCCGAGCCGAGCCGAGTTTTAGAATATTAGACTTGTTTATTAAGATTTTAACGAATTCGAGTTGAATAAAAATTTAACGAATCGAGCTCGAGCCGAGTTGGCTTAGGTTCAACTCGAGCTCGAGCCTGTTCACGAGCCTTAATGAGCCAAAAAATTTATAAATTCATATTTGCATGTGAGACTAAAGTTATAATTAAAATTTTGATTATATAATTATATATACAATATATATAAATATACTAAAAAAAAGTCCATATTTTACTAAAATAATAATATCTACTACTATTATTATATAAATGTACTATCTATAGTTAACTGTTATTTACATTTATATTTTTAAAATATATAAATAGCATATTTCTCTTATTTTTTATACATATTTTTATATTATTTAATATATAAATAATAAATATTAAACGAGCCGGCTAACGAGCCGAACTTTAGAATGTTCGGACTTGTTTATTAAAAATTTAATGAGCTCAAACTCGAACACAAAAAAAAAATTAACGAACTGAGTTCGAACGAGCTCTTATCGAGCCGGGCTCGACCCTGTTCACGAATGGCTCTGTTAATTTGCAGCCCTATCTGCAACGAGTTCCATTAAATAAATTTTTTTTGAAACTTTTTTTTCATTAGTATAATTCAATCAAATTAAATAAAATTTTATGATTAGTAATTTTAATTGATTTTATTAAAATTGTATCGTAAATTTTAATGTCACTTTGCTTATTTGATAACTATTTCTTTTTTAATTTTCAATTTATATTTATAAAAATTTTAAAAACTGTCATAAAAACTTATTTGATAATTTTTTTAGTTTATAAATGATTGTCTCAATTTGTAAATTTGAGGTACGTTGATTTTTAAACAAAAATTGAAAATTTTGACTAATAATTTTTTTTTCAATTATTTTTCTTTCAAATAATTTTTTTTTTTAATTTTGTGCTTTGCGAAGTTTCTCCCAAACAAAGCTTCCACTCTCACCCATCTATATCTCTCTCTCTCTCTCTCTCTCTCTCTCTCTCTTATATGTCGACGGTTTGAGGCTTTGAGTTGTGTTCCCACATAAGTAAATCCAATTATACACGTAACTTAAGGAACTATTGAGGCACATGACACGTAAGGAAAGAGCACATGGTTGTGTCTCTACCTGAGGATGTGGCAAGCAACTATTTGGTGATTGTTTTGGAGGAAAAGTTTATGGCATGCAGGCTGCTAATTAGTTAAGTAAACAAGATTAATTAATTAATATTAATTCGGAAATTTCCACGTGCTGACCTCACAAATTTGGATTGGGACGCAATACTGATGACGATTACATATGGATGGGGTTGAGGCTGGGGAGTCCTGAAAAAATATTTACAAATATATTAAAAAATTAAACTTTTAATTATTAATATTTATAAAATTTATTATTGATGCGTAAATATTTTCTTAAGACTCCATTGGATTGTTATTCCCTTTACATATATATACACGGTTTGCGATTACTCTTTGAAATAGCTAAAAAATTAACACACTTAATTACATTATTTTTTTTATATTTTTCATTCATCATTTTATAAAAATTGAAAAAATTAATTAAAATAATCCATTCTCAAAGTAGAACATGGTGCATACACTGCAATATTCTTATATTTGTACTATCTATTAATGTTTTTTTGGCCTTTTGTGTCCCATGTATTAGGATCATCACAGTAGTTGTGTGCTTATGATTACCTTGTTTGATTGGTTTTTTTTTTTTTTTTTTTCAAATAGTTAAATGGCATAATCTGTGTAAAATTGTTTTATAGTAATTTAAAAAAAGGGGGGGTTTAATCTGATCATAAAGTTTGTCTTTCTTGTATTTTTAAATGATATAAGTTATGAATAATATTTAAAATTTATGTACAAAATAACATAAGACAAATAAGAGATAAATATATAGGATCAACTATTGAATTAAGTCATAATAGGCAATACTTTTAAATAAGGAAACACATCTAATATGTTAAAAAAGTCAATTAAATCCAAGAAATGGGGTGGCTGCTGTGCAATTCTGCACAACAACTACTGTTGTGTGGCTATTAGAGTTCGTTTCGATTATTCGAACCATTTACTTTTCAAAGTACATCAAGTGAAACACATTTGCAAAAAAAAATCAAATTGATCAGATATCGTTAACTCTTTTATTGAATTGCATTTGTATCTACAAATATAAATGACAAATATAATTTGGAGTATAAAATTGAATATAAATGTGAGTCGATGAAAGTGTTAGCGATATTTATCAATTTGATTTTTTACAAGTGTGTTCTATTCGATATACTCTAAAAAGTAAATAATTTAAATTATCAAAATGAGATGCAATGACCGTAGCCACCCCATCTTCTTAAATTCATTATAAACCACATGATTAAACTACTTCCATTAATCATTGTTGCAATGAGACGGGGAGGACAAATTAAATAAAAGCAATGCTATATAAATATAAAAAATTATATATATTAGTGTGATTTACTATGGACTTTTCATTTCAAAATAAAATATTATTAAAAATAAATATATTTATAATAATAACAATACCATATCATTCTTGTAAATTTATTATTATTATTTTATTTTTTTATTTTATTTTTGTATGAATAGAATTTTCTATTACATAATTTAGAGTGGTGGGTTTGATTTGCCCAAGCCTAATTCTATTAATCATGTAAGATACTAAAAGGGAATGTGGAGAAGATAATTAAATAATCGAGAGTAATGGGTTTGATTTGTCCATTATATAAGATGATACAAAGATGGCATACATTAAAATTAAATTGCAACCTGTGGCTTCATTGCTTTACATAAACAAATTATTTGAAACAAAAAAAATATTACATTAGGGAGTGTGTGTATTTTACCTCTTAAGATTGAGAGATTAATACCTATCTTAAAAAAAAGATTGAGAGATTATAAAGTGAAAAATGAAAATTTGAGAAAATTATCACTAATGAAGATTTGAGAAATTTTACATTAAATGGAATCTATTACATTTTAAATCACACTGTTATGATCCATGATAGTGTACTTTATTCACAATTTATCATGTGAACAGAATAACTTTTTCATATCTACTCATTTTTGTAACCACCTAGAATTTTAAAATAATTATTTTTAAATTTATAATGTGAGAACTGTCAACATTGTAGACGAAAAATAGAAAAACTATATAAAATAAATAAATAAATAAAGTTAAGATTTGATTTTTGTAATAAGGCCTCGTTTGGAAACAAGTTATTTTAGTAATTTTTTGATTTTTTAGTTAGAATATGAGGTAAAAAAAATTAACATGTTTAGTATGACTTTTTAGTTTTTTACGAAAAGATGTGCAAAAAGTAGAGAAAAAAATGAATATTTAACTTTTTGATATAGGTTATAGAATTTTTGATTTTTTTTTATAACTTTTTGACTTTTAGGCTAAAACAGACACATGTCAAACGAGGCTTAAAATATATTTTATATTTTTTGTTTTATTAATTTAAATTTTTTGATTTATTATCAATCAAAATTATTTGTCTATTTTTGTTAAGTAAAATTAAAGAAAAATAATAATATTTTAGACATTAAATTCAATAAAAATAATATTTAGACATTTAGCGTACACCTAGATTTAATTTAATGACTAAAATATTTTTTTTTTTGTTAATTTTATTTCAACAGAAATAAGTAGATGGCTTAAATTGAAAACAAATAAAAATAATAATTTAAATTAATAAAATTAAAATTTTACTTTGTTATAAGGTTAAGCTTCAAACTTTTTTTTATAATTTGACCAAAAGCACGTGCTAGAGGTTGAATTCAACTACGTAAACCTCACCTCCAAGCCACTTAAAAAGGAGGAGAATACTACCCAATAACGTTGAGTCTTCGGTTTGCTAAATCTATTTGGTTTAATTTTTTAAAAATAGTTTTACTTTTTTCATTTAAAATTTTTAAATATTTGTAGCCAAATTTATTCTTTTTAAATGCAATTAATTTAGATGTACTTGAAAATAAAATATTTATAAAGAAATTGATTTTTGACATATATTTTTTTTCTTTAAGACTTACAAGATGAATGGTTCGAATCCTGTTATCGATAGCGATGGGGCAAAAAATTTAATGTAGAGGGACACATATTAATCACAATATTGAATTTTTTTTCCCTTCAAAACAAGTAACAACGAGATATTATTAAATTTATACATTTTTATTTTTATTTTTATTACAATTATCCCGAGATTTATATTAACGTGAATTATAAATCTACAATCAATAACTAAATTCTATTAACCAAATAATCAATAAATTCAATCCTATCAACTCAAAAAAAAAGTGTCCCACGATGAGGAGAAATAAGCAACCAAACAAATCTCATAATAAGAAATGAATTATCAATTGATTCAATTCTTATCTTCACCTATCAATTAAAAGTGTACAAGAATAATCAAAATATTGAAATAGAAAAAAATTTAAATTTTAAAAATACAAGAAATTTTACATAATTTGAGGGTCACTATTAAATTTTTTAAAGAATAAATAATATATAATCTTTATTTATATGGGTAACAGTATAAATATTGAAAGTTTAGGGAGGGCACGTGACCCCCTAAGCCTTAGGTAGCTCCGCCCCTGGTCATCGAGTCCCTTGGGACTCACAAAATGTTGTGAGTTAGGGAGAAGACGAAGTTTTGAGAGGAGCTACTTCTAATCATTTCATGTGACACAATCGCAATCATTGAATATTAATGTAAAAATTTGGATTGATCTGACAATTATAAAGCCTTCATTTTTTTTCATGGCCGATAAAATAAAAAGGTTACGATCATTGCGTCGACTTAATTTTTTTAAAATATGATATACACGAAAAGTTATACAAAATGAACAGTTCAAATAATCGAAATAAGAGCGTGGTGGTAGATTTTATGAGCCCTTCAAGTTTTCTCATATTCATACTTGAACATGACAAAAACCTAACTTTCAAATTAATTATTTTTTTTGATTTAAAATATATTAGGATGAGTTAGGGCTAGGGTTAACAATTTTTATGATTGAGTTTGGAGTTTAGTTTAGAGCGGAAAATGATTTTGCTTTCATTAGCATAATCACGTGGTAGAAATTGTCCAAAGAGAAAATTGCGAAATTGAAAATAATAATAATATAAGAGAAGTGACGAAATTTAAGACCCTCTTTCAGAAATTGACTTTTTAAATTAATTTTTGAATAATACTATATGCAACAATTGATATACTAATTATGTGACATAATTTTAGAGATTTTAGGTATTTGTAATTTGTATAATGGATAAGCTCAGTAATAATGTCATAATATATATTGGTGTACTAATTGGTATATCAATTGGTGCATGTAGCATTGTTGTTAATTTTTTGGTCTTTTAGTTTTTTTATGAAGTAGAAAAGAAATGTACTTAGGAATAAGTTTTTTAATTGTATAAAAAATTGTGAGTTACTGAGATGTTTGATTTTTTTAAAGATAAATTTATTAACATCTTATAAGGTTTGGAGAAAATATAATAAGTTTTACAAATTTAACATAATTATACCGAGCTCCCTTAAAAGTTATATTTCATATAACACTTGGTCTCTTTTTCATCAAAAATTCGTTAGTCATATCTTTTACATTGAATATGTATTTTATCTTGTATATTTTTGTGTATTCATTCATCTACATTAATTTTGGTCTATTTAATTTTATTAAAAATGAAATTAATGTAATTATATTAAAACTGTGAAATTTTCTGTATTTTTTTTAAATTTTAAAAGAGATCAGTATAATTTATCATTTTTTTAAATTTTTATTAACTTTTTTTTTTTAATTTTAGTTTTAAAATAATTTTAATTAAAAAATTAAATTGTCAAACGGAAACAGGAATGGGCCTGCAGCTTTCCCCGTTCGTCTGGTGGTCCTTGATTGATAGAAGTAAAATCTTAAAAGGCTGAGATGGACTGTGAACATTCAACAAGAGGTTTTAGAATCTGATGGGTTGCACAAACCAACTTTTCTCTTTTTATATCTTTTCCCAATTGATTAGAGATAATTTATAGATATCATGAAAATTTCAGTTGGGGTTATAGATATCATGAAAATTTCAGTTAGGGTTATTTAGTGGCCTAATGGCTTGGCCAATTTGGTATTTTTAAAATGTGAGATGAGTATTTTGATCCATATAGTCGAATTAGGAGAAATTTTGAGTCTTTTATTTTTTACAAAATTTAACTCAAACTAGCCTACAACACCCATTTTTAGCTACATAATAAATTATAAAATGAATAAATAATATATATATATGCTTCTTTTTAAGATTTAAATTTAAACATTTATTACAAGTAAAAATGTCTAAATTCATTTACAATTGAATTTTGTGGATGGGCCAAATAAAATGATGGAATTCATTTAAGAACCGTGCTACGTAGCTCGAAACATTACCCCCCCAATCCCCCGAAACCAAAACCGACGCCGTTTTTGGTTCAATCAGGGAAGAAGAAGCAGACGAAGGGAAGAAGATCGGGAAGAAGAAGGGAAGAAGAAGAAGCAGAGGCAAACGGCGGCGGCGGAGGCAGACGGCGGACCGACGATCGGCGGAGCTGCGACGATCGGCGGATCGGCCGGAATGCAGGGGCCTCTGTGTGTGTGTGTCTCCATTCCCTCTTCTCTCTTCTCTCCCTCTCTTTCCCTCTCTCCTCTCCGCTCTTCTCCTCTCCGCTCTCCCTCTCCCTCTTCCCCTGCGTTTCAAATCGAAAATGGTCGAAAATGGAAGAAAAAAAAGAAAGAAAAAAAGCCTAATGCCCAAAACGACGTCGTTTTGGGCATTAGGGGGATTCGGGGGGCAATGTTTCGAGCTCTCAAACATTACTCTTCATTTAATATATATCCCAAAAAAAAGAGTAAAAAGTCAATATATATCAAGTTGAATAGGTAGACTTGGATTTAAAAGTTTTTTGAATAATTACAGTCCAGTGGAGTTTGGAAAAAAATAATTACATATTAATAAAAAAATTATAATTATAATTGATGTTGTAGTTAGTCCTGGTGAATGGGCTAGACCGATCCAAGTTCCTCGAGCCCACTGGATAACCTGCAAACAAGTTCAACGGGGAACGGGGTAGTCCCCCGGCGAACCCTCCGGTGTATGGATTAGAAGAGGTGATAGACAATGTAGCAGAAAGATGAGAGAGAGAGAGAGAGATAAAAACTTAACCTTCTTCTTGTCTTCAAGCTTTGCTTATATCCTTTGGTAATCATTTCGCTGTTTTCTGCCGTTTTGACCTCCCCGCCGAAAGCTTATGCCGTGGTTCGTCTTGTTCAAGGTGAGGGGGTGCCATCCCGGCTGAGAGGTGTTGTCGCAATAAATGCTGTGATGGGCTGCATTAATGGTGATGTGCTGAGGCAATAACTTTGCAGATCTTTGTCTGCTGACGTGGCATGTTCTGCACCTGCCACGTGTCCCAGCATCATTGACCTTCCCTGCTCAGTTGGCCTCCAGCTGTGCTGGGTCTTACTAACCGGGTTGTGCAACGGGGTCTAAATGGTGGGCCTGGGTTTACTCACGGTGGGCTGTGGTCCTCATGGGCCTATCCGTGTCAGTAGTCCCCCAGTCCCGAGTGCAGCTTTAGTCCAACGAAGGGAATAATAATAAGGGAGATGAGTCCGACCGGTGGGGGGAGACCGACCGTGAGGGCGGCCGAGCGGGAGATGTCGATCGTGAGGATGGCCGAGCGGAAGGAGCCGACCGTGGGGCTTGCCGAGCGGAAGGAGCCGACCATGGGGCTTGCCGAGTGGAAGGGGCTGACCGTGAGGGTTGCCAAGCGGAAGGAGCCGACCGTGGGGCTCGCCGAGCGGAAGGGGCCGACCGTGAGGCTTGCCGAGCGGAAGGGGCCGACCGTGGGGGTTGCCGAGCGGGAAGGGCCGACCGTGAGGCTTGCCGAGCGGAAGGGGCCGACCGTGGGGGTTGCCGAGCGGGAGGGGCCGACCGTGAGGCTTGCCGAGCGGAAGGGGCCGACCGTGGTGCGGTCCGAGCAGGAGGGCGCGGGGCTTAAAAGGCGGCGTGCCACGTGATGTCAGTGGAAAAGACAGGGTAAGGGCAGGAGTCAGTGCATCGCGGTCGTACACGTGGCAGGGGGAGAAGGCCAAGCATTGGATCGAAAATGAGACGTTGGGTTATAATGGTGGGTGTTTGAAAAGACAATCCTGGTGGATGATTTGAAAGGTTTCAAACTGGCGGGAACGAATTGGGATCCGTGGAATACGGGTAAACCGTGGGCTTTTGGTATTATTCGATTTACCTATCTGTTTTCAAAAAATCAAAACATTCCAAGTATTACACCATTTGTGGCTCGCGATATGCCATTGGAGCATTTTTTCAAGTTCTTAGTCCCTGCATCAGAAGCGATCCGCAGACACAGTTTAGAGATGGCGCAAAAGGAAAATGTGAATGTGAGGGTGGATCCGCTGGGAGAGGATGATGCAGTGGAGCTAGCGGCGCAGTACAGGGCCGAAAGGGTGGGGGAAGCAACGATACCCTTCCATGGTTCCACCTTGGTGGCAGCTCCGACGCCGATCAGTCAGGCGGAGCCAGATCATTGGCACACAAAGGCGGACAAATCGACAGTAACAGAGGCGGAGTTGAGGGCAATCCGCGAGAAGTACCAAATTCCAGCGGAAGTGGAGTTGTTGTTGCCAACGTCGACGGAAAGGCCATCGGACGCCAGGCTATGAGGGTTTTCTCTGTACGATGAGGCTCTGAAGGGGGGGCTGAGGTTGCCACTGCCTCAAATAGTGGTGGACGTGCTCAACCACCTAGAAGTAGCCCCGGGCCAGCTGATGCCTAATGCCTGGAAGATCCTGCTGGCCTGTGCAAGTGCATGGCCAAAGGCGAATGAGGGGGAGTCGATGGCAGTGGAGGAGTTCTTTGCCTGTTACAAGGCCTCAGGGCAACAGGAGACGTGGGTCACCCTGCAGGCAGTTGTGGGGAAGGGGTTGGTGGCTGGTCTGCCTACGTCAATCAAGGGATGGCGGGCACGGTGGTTCTACGTTTCTGCCAACGAGGGGCCTGGGGTGCGCACCATTTGGAAGGTGCCAATCAGGACGGTGGAGGCAAGACTGGGGCCCGCGGCAGGGGAGAGGGTGAAGAGGGTGAAAGAGTGGAGGGAGAAAGAGAAAGCGAGGTGGGATGACCTCGTGCAGCCCTCTGCACTGTTTGAGGCAGGGCTGGGTCCTCAACCGATCGGTGAGGATCTTGACCGAGCAGAGTTGGAGGCAAGGAGGGAGGCTCAGGAGGCTGAGGATCAAGCCATTCTTGCCAAAGCCACTATGTTCAAGAAAGCACAGGACGACCGACCTTCACAACCGATTGCGAAGGAGAGGATCAGGCCTCGCCCAAAGCCGTTGAGGGAGAAGGACTTAAGTAAGTTTGAACCACGAAAGCTCCCTGTGGATCCTGTGAAGGAGAGGGCCAAGGATGGGGAGGAGGCTCTGAAGAGGAAGATGAAGAAGAGAAGTGCCCCTGCAGAGGCTGCAGGGGAGCCTGGGTCCAAGAAGGTGAAGGAGGCTCCAGCTGCGGTGGAGACCCCTGTGGTCAAAGATACCCCAGGAGTAGCAAGGGTCATCCCAGTACTGGAGGCTGTGGAGGTTGCCCCAGCAATTCAAGTGGCAGTGGGCGTAGGCAGTGCTGAGCCAAGTGGGGGGCAACAGACCCAAAGGGGTCCTGAACCCCAGGAAGGAGGAGTGGGTCTGAACACCGCCTTCTACCATGCTCGCGCGGTGGCTGGAGGGGTGGAAGGGGAAGAGGAGCCAGCTAGGGCAGGGTTGACCGTCTGCTGAAAATTGTGGGAGGGTCAGACCTGCGCGCGGTCTCCAGATTCAGTGAGGCTGACCTGCTGAGGGGGTTATGCTCCACTCAGATGGAGGTAACTACCCTGGCAGGGGCTCTTCTAAGGAAGGCGGGGGGAGCCAAGCTCAAGGCTGAGAAGGCTGAGGCACAGCTGGAAAAACTGAAGGCTGAGAAGGCAAGTTGGGAGAATGTCCAGGCTGAGTTGCGAGCAGTCAAGCTGGAGCTGGAGGATACACACCGCAAGGTTGTGTCACTCGAGTTCCAGCTGGTCGGCGAGCAGAAGAAGTTGGAAGAGTCCCAACGAGCCTGTGCCATTGCCAACGATCGTCATGAAGAGGCCATGAACAGTAACGAAGAGCTGGTGAAGCAGAAAGATGAGGCAGATGCTAAGGTTGAGGCTCTGCAAAAGGAGTTGGAGAACGAGCTTGCCAAGGCAGGGGAGGAGAGAGGGAGGCTTATGAGGGAGTTGGAAGCAGAGATGGAGAAGGCGAGGGCGGAGAGGGAGAGCCTAAAGAAGGAGGTGGAGGAGGAGAGGAGGAGGGGAGCCACCGCGGTTGATGCTCTGCGTGGAGAGTTGGAGGCAGAAAGGGCCAAAGTGTCTTCTGAGAAGCGATCCTACAAAGAGAGCTGGACGAGGAAAGGGCGAAGGCAGCCTCTGAAAGGGCAGCCTTCCCCGATCTGTACGTGGCAGCAGTTGAACAATTTAAGGGATCGCCTGAATTTCAGATGGCCATTGATGCCGCAGTGGTGAGCAGCCTGGCAAGGGAGGAGTCTGGGGGGGCTGGCCCATCACGGACGACGGCTGAAGGAAGACCTGAATCTGAAGTCATAGAGAGCTTCCAACGGTCAGACTTTTATAAGCATGAAATGGCAGAGTACTGGGACAGCGGGTGGAAAATGTTCAAGCGCAGGGCTGAAGAGCTGTTCCCAGATCTTGACTTTAGCAGGGTAACGATTGGGAAGGATGATGTGGCCCAGACCCCCCTGGACGAGGGTATAGAAGAGGCAGATCTTATCTCCAGTGAGGAGGAAGAGTGATCTGAAGAATAAGTGTACTTAGGAGTTTTTGTTTGGTTTTTGTGTACACATGTTTTTTTTTTTTTTTTTTTTGAAATATTGTAGTAGACTGTTGTACATATTTTGTGAATGAATAAAATGCCATTTATATCTTGAAATTGACCATGTTTGTTTGTTTGGTGTATTTGAAATGGACAAATGCCTGTGATAAAAACTGGTGATGGACTTATGAAAACGTTTTGTAATGTTAGGTCAACTTGTAATGAAAACTTAAATGTTCTACTGAAAAGCTGTAGGGAAGAAATTTGAGAAGTAGGCTGGGTGGTGGGGAAGATAATCTGGTCAGTAAATGGAGTGTATGGGAGCATCTTTGGGATTTGACTAAGTAAAGATGTTATAAAAATTTGTGATCTCAACTTGTGACTAAGTGTTCTCCCAAACCAAAAGGCATAACATCTTCCATTCAAAATGCCCAGAAGACACTTCAGGTCAAATGTAGAAAAGATCACTGCATCTGCCTGAGTCGTTTGAAGTACTCAGTCGGGCTGAGGCTGTTGAAAGTGCTCAGTGCTGGTTGAGGCTTCTGAAGTGCTCAGTCTGGCCGAGGCTTTTGAAGTGCTCGGTCTGGCCGAGGCTTTTGAAAGTGCTCGGTCTGGCCGAGGCTTTTGAAAGTGCTCAAGGCGGGCTGAGGCTTTTGAAGGTGCTCAGCCTGGCTGAGGCTTCTGAAGTGCTCAGTTCTGGCTGAGGCTTTTGAAAGTGCTCGGTCTGGCCGAGGCTTTTGAAGTGCTCGGTCTGGCCGAGGCTTTTGAAAGTGCTCAGGGCGGGCTGAGGCTTTTGAAGGTGCTCAGCCTGGCTAAGACTTCTGAAGTGCTCAGTTCTGGCTGAGGCTTTTGAAAGTGCTCGGTCTGGCCGAGGCTTTTGAAGTGCTCGGTGCTGGCTGAGGCTTTTGAAGGTGCTCAGGGCGGGCTGAGGCTTTTGAAGTGCTCAGTGCTGGCTGAGGCTTCTGCGAGGGCTGCAAGTGAAAGTTTCAGGGAAGCAACATTCAGATAGTTGAATTATAGAAGATTGGAATTCCAGTCGGGATTTGTATTATGCATTGAAAAAGGGAAAATACAACAAGTTTTGATAATACAAAAGTAGGAATTCACTGGTAGTAACGCTTCAGATGTTCAGCATTCCAGGGATGAGGAAGGTCTCGGCCATCCATGTCTTGGAGTCGGTAAGTGCCTGGCCGTGGGCGGACCTTCACAACGTAGGGTCCCTCCCATTTGGCTGCTAGTTTGCCCTCGGTCGGATTCTTTGTGGCAAGAGTCGCTTCTCTCAAGACAAGGTCCCCTACAGAGAACTCCCTTGGTCGGACTCGGCGGTTGTAGTGTGTTCTCATTTTCTGCTGGTACGAAGCCAATCTGACAGCAGTAGTCTCTCTGAGCTCTTCGATAAGATCCAGGTCTGCTCGACGGAGTTCTTCGGTTGAGGCGAGATCCGGATGTAAGACCCTGGGGGTGGGCAGCCCGACTTCTACCAGAATGACCGCCTCAGCGCCATATGTTAAGCGAAAAGGGGTTTCTCCAGTAGGAGTCCGAGTAGTGGTTCGGTAAGCCCAGAGTACATGTGGTAGTTCCTCAGCCCAGAGGCCTTTAGCAGCTTCGAGCTTAGTTTTGATGATCTTCAGGAGAGAACGGTTGGTGACTTCAACTTGGCCATTTGCTTGGGGATGACCGGGGGAAGAAAAGCATGGTTGAATCTGGAGATCTGTACAAAATTTCCTGTATTTAGCGTTGTCGAACTGTTTGCCGTTGTCGGAGACGATGGCCTGAGGGATGCCAAATCGGCAGACAATTGATTGCCAGATAAACTTGGTGGTGTTCCGCTTGGTGATTGTGGCGAGGGGTTCTGCCTCGACCCACTTGGTGAAGTAATCAATGGCAACAATCGCGAACTTGGTTTGGCCTCGACCAGTGGGAAGTGGACCAACCAAGTCGATCCCCCATTTGGCGAATGGGTAAGGGCTGCAGAGGGTGATCAGCTCAGTGGGAGGAGCATGGGGGATGTTGGCGAAGCGCTGGCACTTGTCGCATTTGAGCACAAAATCAGTGGCATCTTGGTTGAGAGTCGGCCAGAAGTAGCCTGTTCGGAGTACTTTGTGTGCGAGAGACCTGCCACCCGAATGATTGCCACAGACTCCTTCATGGATCTCTTGTAGTACATAGGTTGCTTGGGCGGGGCTGAGGCATCGCAGGTACGGTCATGAAAAGCCGCGCTTGTAAAGGATGCCGTCGACCAGAGTGTAGTTAGCTGACTGAGCTCTGACCTTGGCAGCCTGCTGTTGGTCATCTGGGAGTTCTCCAGTGGTCAAGAAGAGGAAGATGTCGGATGCCCAAGGGATGGGCTCCGTCTGGAGGAATTGCACTTCTTGTAGATCAGGCGAGATGGCCGGGTGGGTCAGGTATTCGAGGCGAACTCCATGGCTAAGGTCGGTATGGTCGGCAGAGGCCAGCTGGGCCATCTCATCTGCTTTGGAGTTTTCTGCCCGAGGTATGTGTCTGATCTGGAAAGTATTGAAGAGGCGAACAAGGGGTAGTGCCGTGTCCCTGTAGGCTCGCATTGTGCTATCCTTGGCATCGAATTCCCCCGTGATCTGGCCAACGATGAGTTGGGAGTCACTGAAGACGCGGATGTGGCTAACACCAATGTCTTTGGCCAGACGAAGCCCTGCTATCAATGCTTTATATTCGGCCTCATTGTTGCTGGCCGCAAACAGGAGGCGGAGAGCACATTTGAAGTAATCCCCCTCAGGGGAGGTGAGGATGAGGCCAGCCCTACTTCCTTCCCTGCGAGACGAGCCGTCAACATTGAGCGTCCAAAAATGAGGATCTTCAGGCTCTGGTGGAGCTGGTGGGGGTGTAGAGGTAGTGGCTGGAGCAGGGTTGGTGAATTCTAGGATGAAATCGGCAATGGCCTGCCCTTTGATTGCTGTGCGGGGTCAGTAGGAGATATCAAACTGGCTAAGCTCCACTGACCACTGCATAAGTCGGCCAGAAAGTTCTGGTTGTTGCATGACCTTCTTTAGGGGTTGGTCGGTGAAGACCACTATAGGATGGGCCTGGAAGTAAGGACGAAGTCGTCTAGAGGCAGTGACCAGGGCCAGGGACAATTTTTCCAGCAGTGGGTAGTTCTGTTCTGCTCCCCTGAGAGCTCGACTAATGTAATAGACCGGCCGTTGAACCGAGCCATCCTCCCGAATGAGAGCTGCGCTAATGGCGGTGTTTGATACTGCTAAATAGAGGAAGAGGGGTTCGCCAGGGATTGCCTGCGAAAGAAGGGGGGGTTGGCCATGCATTGTTTTAGCTGCTGGAAGGCCTCTTCGGATTCGGTCGTCCATTCGAAAGTCTGCCGAAGGACTTTGAAGAATGGTAGGCACTTATCTGTTGCGCGGGAAATGAAACGGTTGAGGGCTGCCACTCTGCCGGCGAGTCTCTGAACTTCCTTAACGGTTTTGGGCGACTGCATCTCAATCAAGGCCTTGATCTTCTCGGGGTTGGCCTCAATTCCGCGCTGACTGACCATAAAGCCCAAGAATTTTCCGGATCTCACGCCTAAGGCGCACTTCTCCGGGTTGAGCTTCATTTGGTACTTACGAAGGGTGGCAAAGGTCTCCCGGAGGTCGGTCAGGTGGTCGGCGGAGAGTTTGCTTTTGACTAGCATGTCATCCACATACACTTCCATGTTTCGACCGATCTGGTGCTGGAAGACTGCGTTGACCAACCGTTGGTAAGTAGCCCCCGCATTCTTTAGTCCGAACGGCATGACACGGTAGTGGTAGGTGCCCCGGTCGGTGATAAAGGATGTGTGTTCCTGGTCAGATGAGTGCATCATGATTTGGTTGTATCCGGAGAAGGCGTCCATGAAACTGAGCATTTGGTGACCGGCCGTGGCGTCGACCAGCAGATCAATTTGGGGGAGTGGATAGCTATCTTTGGGGCAAGCTCGGTTCAAGTCAGAGTAGTCGACACACAGACGCCACTTGCCGTTGTTTTTGCGGACTAGCACCACATTGGAAAGCCAACTAGGATAATCCACATTTTGGATAAACTGAGCCTCGAGGAGTTTGTCAACCTCCGCAGCTATGAGATTGTTGCGCTCCGGGTGAAATATACGCTGCTTTTGTCGGTAAGGTCGGAAGTGAGGTTCGATGCTGAGACGATGAGTGATGAAGGAGGGGTCAATGCCTGGCATGTCTGAGTGGGTCCAAGCAAAGACGTCGTTGTGTTCGGTCAAAAGGGCAGTGAGGTCGGCTTTTGCTTGGGGGGATAATTGGCTGCCGATCTTGGCAGTTTTCAGTGGGTTGGTGGGGTCAATAGGAACCTCAACGAGCTCTTCCACCGGTTCTCCTCTGATTAGCTCGTCCTCATCCCGGAAATCGCGTCCTTCAACGATCATCGCCTCCTTCAACTTGACTTCTTTAAGTGAGGCAACATAACACTCCCTGGCCACGGTCTGTTCTCCCCTGACTGTTCCGACCCCGAGATCGGTGGGAAACTTGAGGGCAAGATGATAGGTGGGTGTGATGGCTTGGAAGGCGTTGAGGGTGGTGCGGCCAAGGATGATGTTGTAGGCAGATGGGCAATCAACCACCAGGAAGGTGAGCAACTTTGTGGCTTGCCGTGGGTACTCGCCCTCGCCCAATAGTGATGGGAAGATCGATGGAACCGATCGAGGTCACGCGGTCACCAGTGAAGCCGACGAGAGGGGTTTGGAGCGGGGAAAGGCTTTCCTCCCCAATCTTAAGTTGGCGGAAGCAGTTTAGAAAGATGATGTCCGAAGAGCTGCCGTTGTCGATGAGAACTCGTCTGACCTTATAATTGGAGAGGATGGTGGAAACGACGAGAGGGTCATCATGAGGATAACGGATGCCTGCACAGTCGGCGTCCGTGAAGGTGATGGGCTCTGTCCATTACTGCTTGGGCTGTTTGGGGGGTCGGTCTATCGTGGCGACTGCCTTGTCTGAGCCCTGTCGTATTTTTCTGAGTTCTGCCCTCTGAGCTGAGCGAGACGGTCCCCCCACAAGCAAGACCGCCTGAAATAACTCTGATTTCACCAACTGGTGGAGGTGGATTACCTTGAGGTCGGGGCTGTTGGGGGGGTCGGTCATGACCCTGGTTTGGTTGGGCTGGCTGCCGCGGTGGGGTATGTCGGCGATTATCTCTGTGGGGCTCGGTTCTTTGCCTCTGCTGAGGGCGGGTGTCTGTGAATCGACTTAGATGCCCCTGACGGATGAGGGCCTCCACCTGATCCTTGAGACTGATGCAATCGTCAGTGTTATGGCCATGGTCCTGGTGGAAACGGCAATATTTAGATTGGTCTTTCCGGCTGGAAGGGTTCCGTGGAGGGGGAGGCCACTTGAGGGGGTAGTCCCGCTGGATCTGGTTGAGGACGTGTTCCATGGGAGAATTGAGAGGCGTATACCGCTCGAACCGACCGGGGGGTCGGGCTGGTGCTGACCGGTTGGGACGAGGGGGTCGGTCGGCATAGCGGGGTGTTTGGCTATGATACTGGGTGGTACTGGGTTCTTGGTCTTTTCTCTTTTCTCGGGGGGTCGGGTTTTTAGTTGGCGGATCTTGCCGAGCGGCTAGTGAATTCTCAGCATTCATGTATTTTTGGGCTTTGGAGAGTAGGGCTGCCATGGAGGTCGGGGGGGTTCTTGGAGAGTGAGAAAAGGAAATCAGATGACCGCAGACCGGCCATGAAGGCTGTGAGGATGACCTTGTCGTCATTTTCGGCAACTTGCAGGGCTTCGGTGTTGAAGCGAGTGACGAAGCTGCGCAGTGATTCCCCCTCGGTCTGACGGATGTTGAGCAGCTGGGTGGCCGAGCGTCGCTGGCGCTGGGCGCCGATGAAGTGGCTCAAGAAAGAGTCACTGAGATGCTGGAAAGTGGATACCGAGTCCGGTGGTAACTGACTAAACCACAACCGAGCCGACCCCTTCAGTGTCACGGGAAAGGCTCGGCACATGATTTCGTCAGGGAAGGCATGGAGGATCATGAGGGTGCAGTAAGTCTCCAGATGGTCGATCGGGTCAGTTGTACCATCGAAGGAGTCAATGGTGGGCATTTTGAATTTGGCAGGCAGGGGTTTGTCTCGGATGGAGGCGACAAATGGCGAGTTTGCAGTGGTGGAGGGCTTATGCTGGATATTCTGCATGACCCCTTGTAGCTGGAGCTTCATGGCTCAGAGCTCAGCGTCCCAGAGGGGGATGTTGTCACCACCAGAGGGAGAAAGGTGTTGGATCCTGCTGGCTTCCCCCTCGGGGGCTGGTGCTATAACCGATGGGTGTGGGGGTGGAGGCGGTGGATGTATATGTGGGTGAGGGGGTTGCAAGCCCTCCGAGTTGGGAGGATTGGGTTGTGGGATGGCATGGCCCGGAATTTGTTCTGGATGGGGTGGAATATCTGGAGGTGGTGAAGGAATAGGGAGGTTTCGTTGGAGCAGAGCATTGATTAAGGCCTGGTTCTGTTCGGCCATACGGTTGATGCTATTGGTGAGCTCAATGAAGTACTGTGGTGGGTTGTTTGGATTGGGAGGGTCGGTTTGGTGATCGGTAGCATTGTGGTGAGAGGCCATGGATCTAGTCGTGACCATACACTTGACGGGTGAGAAGTAGAAGTTACTGGAACAGAGTCTCCGGCGACAATGAACACAACTGGCGCACGGATCAACCAGTTCCCACAGACGGCGCCAACTGATGTTGTAGTTAGTCCTGGTGAATGGGCTAGACCGATCCAAGTTCCTCGAGCCCACTGGATAACCTGCAAACAAGTTCAACGGGGAACGGGGTAGTCCCCCGGCGAACCCTCCGGTGTATGGATTAGAAGATGTGATAGACAATGTAGCAGAAAGATGAGAGAGAGAGAGAGAGAGAGAGAGAGAGAGAGATAAAAACTTAACCTTCTTCTTGTCTTCAAGCTTTGCTTATATCCTTTGGTAATCATTTCGCTGTTTTCTGCCGTTCTGACCTCCCCTCCGAAAGCTTATGCCGTGGTTCGTCTTGTTCAGGGTGAGGGGGTGCCATCCCGGCTGAGAGGTGTTGTCGCAATAAATGCTGTGATGGGCTGCATTAATGGTGATGTACTGAGGCAATAACTTTGCAGATCTTTGTCTGCTGACGTGGTCTGTTCTGCACCTGCCACGTGTCCCAGCATCATTGACCTTCCCTGCTCAGTTGGCCTCCAGCTGTGCTGGGTCTTACTAACCGGGTTGTGCAACGGGGTCTAAATGGTGGGCCTGGGTTTACTCACGGTGGGCTGTGGTCCTCATGGGCCTATCCGTGTCAATAATAATTAATATTTATAAAATTTATCACTAATGAATAATTTTCTTTTTAAATATCACTGATTTGATATTTTTTTCAAGATTAATAATGTCACATATATTCTTATTATGTAGTGCAAGATTGATAGATGCACACCTGTACTAAGGCCTCGTTTGGCAAATGGTTTTTTTAGGTAAAAAGTCAAAAAATCACTAAAAAAATCAAAAACCAACAATTCATACTAAAAAGTCAAAGATTTTCTTTTCTTTCTATTTTTTGTACATTTTTTCGTAAAAAATCAAAAAGTTATCCCAAACATATTAGTTTTTTTTATATCACATTTTAGCCAAAAAACTAAAAAGTTACTAAAAAAACCTATTCCCAAACAAGACCTAAGTTTCAATATATTGCACGATCACTCATGAGGAAACAGTTGCCGTTTGGCAATTAGTTTTTTTTAAGTTAATTTTTTGGTTTTTTTTGGGGTATTTTAGTTTGTAAATAAAGTTTGTTTGGTTTGATTTTTTTTTTAAAACTTTTATGAGAAAAAAGTAAAATGATTATAATTTGAATGTAATATTTTACCTTATTAACTTATTTAGTCTATTTTGTCTTTTGTACTTTTTTTAGTCAAAAAGTCAATATCAAACGAAGCCGAGAGTCAAAAAATTAAGGGTAAATGATAAACATAGTTTTTGAGATTTGTTTAAAATACGATTTGTCTCCTGTAATTTTAGAAATTATATCTCAGCCCTTGAAGTTTTTATTTACATAATAAATTGCTCCATTTTATTAATAAAGTCAATTAACAACTTTTAATATTGTCAGAAATTTATTTCAATTAATAATTTAAATAATTTTATCATTGTGTATGAGAGCGGTTAGAAATTTAATTTTTTTCAGTTATTTCTATTAAATAAAAAAATAGACAATGGAGTACTTGTAATTTTTTAAATCACAATTAACAATTCGTATTTTAAACAAATCTCAAAAAGTGTATTTATAATTTATCTAAAAAGTAATCTTTTAGTGATGTGCAGGGCTCTTGGCCAACGGGTAAGCCTGGTTGGTTCTCTTTTTGTTTTGATCATTCCGTTTATCTTGTTAGGCTTGTCGAATAAATTGTCAATAAAAAAAATTAAGTTGATTGGGTAGTAATAGTCATTTATTTTTTATTTTATATGTATATATATATATATTATTTTTTTGGTATTAAACGGGACCAAATGCCCGGAACAAATTACACAATAGAGCGAGGGGTTCCCATCCCCTTGATAATCTCTATTCAAGATAGAAGCAATGAAACTTGAAACTTGTCAAAGGATTTGTTGACAAAGGTTCAAATATCGAGCATTTAATCTTATCACATTTAATAAAGAATTTGATAATCATTTGATCATCTCATATCACATTTATCTGAAAAGTAATGAATAATCTACCATCACAACTAAACTTTATTATTTATTATTTTTTTGCTTAACCACGTTTGAGCAAGTTGCTATGCCGAGAAAGCAATGGGTGTAGTGTACCATTCAATCATTGATTGATATGTCCTAATTAATGTGAGGGTGGATTAAACATTTTTAGCATTTCAAGACAAGAATAAAGTAACTTCTCAATCTCATTCTCATTCTCAGTACATAATAATAAATGAATAAGAAAGTGTATCAATTCGACCATAAGGGACATCCATTACATAAAATATTAGTGATTTGGTGCTCAATTGTTAGGAGCTTAATAAATCCAAGTGTTAATTGGTCAAGCAGCGTTCTCAGTTCAATCAAAGTGTGAAATTTAAGCTTTTGCAGTACTTGGGGAACATGCCTTTTGTGGTGAAATAAAAGCCCAAGTTATGCTTGATTCAAATAGTAGTTAACAAACCTAAGGCCTATTTTGGGAAGATAATAAAAAGTGATTTTTTGACTTTTAACCAAGTTTTTGGTTTTTTTAGACAAATGATTTGGGAAGTTGGTAAAAAGTTACTTTTGGTTTTTTTAATTAATATTTGTTTATGATATCAAATCACAATAAAATGACCAAACTACCCCCATTAATTTAAAATATTTACAACTTCACTCATGTAGCACATTTTAACTCATAAGGGGTAGAATTGTAATTTCACCAGTAGCTAAAAACTAACTTCCCAAATAAAAAAAAATACAAAAAAGTCAACTTTTGACTTTCGCTACAAACCAAAAAAAGTGACTAAAAGCCAACTTCCCAAAATAGCCCTAAGTATACACGGCTGGTTAAAGGTAATTTGTAGCCTAAAGTAATAATTACAAATGAGACTTTTATATAATAGATTTTTTTTTTTTGGGCCTTTTTATTCAAAAAAAAATATATAATAAATCACATTAGCCTGTTACATTATATCAAAAGATTAGGTCTTTTCAAATTTGGAGGTCTAAAACCTAGGCTTGGCTAGTCTTATGGTCCAACCAGTTTGTAAATAGGACATCTAAAAAATCCCAAATATTATCTCCAAAAATTCTCTTACTTTTTGTTCTTAATGCATTTTTAACCATACAATTGTGTTTCATCACATCATATATTTGAAAATGATGCAGTCTCTATTTGATTTTGAATTTTCAATTCATATTTTTTTTATTTAACTTTTTTAATAGTTTAGTCAAATATTTTTAAGATAGAATTAATTTAGATATACATAAAAATTTAAAAATATTTATGATATAAATACAAAAGAAAAATGAAATAATATATATATATTTTTTATATTTCTAGTATTTAGTGATTTCTTAAAGATTTTGTGTAGATTTTGTGTTTTTAAATATATCGAGATGAAGTGGATCTAAAATAAAAAATAAAAAATAAAAAAATGATTAAAATATTTTTAAAAATCACTAAAAAAATATGAATTAAAATTTCAAAAACTACTTTTAAAAACAATAATCAGTTGTTTGGTTTAAGTTTTTTCGATTAAATTTTTTGAAAACTGAGTTTTTTGATTTTTGTGTTTTTTTTTAATGAATATTTTTAAAATTTTAAACATTTCTTTTACTTTTTTAGATGCACCTTACTTAGATGTATCTAAAAAGTAAAAAATTTATGAAAAAATATTTTAAAAAATTAATGAATACATAAAAATATAAAAAATGTATTGAATTCTTGTATTTTTTTTTTATATTTTTGGTATTTAGTGAATTTTTAAAAGGTTTTTTTCCATAAATTTTTTACTTTTTAGGTATATTTATGTTAGGTATGTCTAAAAAGTAAAAAAAATTGCTTAAAATATTTAAAAAATTAAGTAAAAACAAAAAAATACAAAAAATAAGAAAGTAAAATTTTATGAAAAGTGTAACCAAGCATCTCATGTTCACAAGAACTTGAGGGGTTGTGGGGCCTACCATGAGTATGGTTTTGATGATTCAAACCGTTTATTTTGTAAGACACTCAATATATATCATTCATAAAAATAAAAATAAAAATAAAAATAGTTTGATCAAATAATCGTAATATTTTCATTTTATCTCATTTATTTCTGAAAAAGTGGACAACAAATATATTCAAAGATAGATAATTCATTTTTTTAGAGACAAATATAATAAAATAAAAAGGTTATGGTTATCGGATGATCTAATTTTTTTTATGGACAACATATATTGAGAACTCTACAAAATGAACAATTCAAATTATCGAAAAAAGATCATGACGAGTTCAAATTCTCTCCTACTAAAATGTAAATATAAGAGAAATTAAAAACCAAACAGAAAACAAGAGATCCTAGCCCATATAATTTTGTCCATGTGTGTTAATTAGGTCATGATCCGTCCTCCTTAAAAGACAGCTTAGTTTAGTGGGTTACACCCAGAACATGAATGTATGTGAGTATCAGACTGCTCCAAAGATTGATAAAAATAAAAAATAAAAAATAAGAAAAAGGACTGCTCCAAAGACAATTCAATTGTCAAGTATGATATGGAGATAATGAGTTTTTGTTTTTTTTGACAGCAGCTAATGAGTTTATTTATTACTATTTGTTGGTGTTTATGGAATCATAAGAACTCAGTTATTTTTGAAAATAAGCAGAGGATTGTGGATAAAATTTTGTCTTTTCCTGAGAAGTATGTAACAGAGTATGCTCAAGCTCAACAATGCTGCCAAATTTCAGTGCATTGAGTACAGCTTCGACGATGGCTTGTGCCAAAAGGGGGTGTCTTTAAATTGAATTTTGATGGATCGGTACGGAAGGTCCAAGCGGTTGCTAGTATTGAGATTATTGTTCGCGACTGTAATAGGGCGGTTATTGCTTCTATGGCTGAGCAAATTCCTTATCTGGAGGATGTTGACTATGTGGAAGCCTTGGGTGCGGTCAAAGCGCTTCAATTTGGGTGTGATTTGGGTTTGGGTGATATTAAGCTTAAAGGAGATTCTCTAAATGTTGTGTGTGCAATCCAGGGAAAGACGAATAATTTGTCTTACTATTCAGGCACTCCTTTTGCGATTCCATTCATCATCGGTCTCGCATGTTTATTGAGAAGACAATTCTGTGGTGGCACATTATTTAAGTAGGTTAGCCTTTGATTTTGATTCACCGCGAGTTTGGAGGGAGAAAGTTCCTCCCTCTCTAATGGCGTTGGTGGCTTCTAAGGTTTCTTCTTCTTTGTAATTGTTTTTCCTATCTTAAAAAAAAAAAAAAAGACAATTCAATTGTAGTGTACCAAAATAAATAATAATAATAATAATAATAATAATAATCATTTTAATAAAGATGAATTCATACTTCAGTTCCTTGATTTATTAGGCTTTGTTTGTGTTTTAAAAGTTAATTTATTGGCTAAATAAATGTTAATTAATTTGAAAACAAATCATCTGTGGCCAAAAAAAACTCACTTTAGTTATTCTAAAATGTTAATAAATATATATATATACTAAACAAACTAGTTTTTTGTAGTATTAGCTTTAGGATTAGTTTGGGGGTAAGCTATTTTAGTAATTTTTTTTATTTTTTAATTATATATTTGCACTTTCACTGAAATTTTACTTTGGTCTTTACACTTTTAATTGTGATAATCAACCCTCTACACTTTAATCTCAGCATTCCGTCCATCTACTGTTAATGACGATAACATAAATTAAAAGTAGATGGACTAAAGTGAAATTTTGGTGAAAGCATAAATAGTAAAATGATATTTTAGTAAAAATGTAAGATAGGATGAGAAAAATAACATATATGATTAAGATAATAAGCTCCATCAATCTTGTTGACATCATATTAAGAGGTTGATTATCATGATTAAAAGTAATTTTTGATAAAATTAGTAAGGTGTACTCAAGCTTGTTTTGACAATATTTTTTTTTTTTTTTTGGGGGTCAAAGACAACGTTAGTATATTAGTACAGTTAGATTACAACGGAAAGATTTGCCGCTGTTCCATCAACTCGAATCCTTGATTTCTCACTCATCACATCCTAAGATATGCCTATTAGGCTATTAGACCATTAGACCACATCTCAATATCTTAGTTATAGTAATAACTTAAAATAGTCAAAAAAAAGGTCACTATCAAAAAAGACAACCATTTTCTCTACTTTTTTATATATCTTTATATAAAAAAAATTAGAAAATCGACTAAAATAACCACTTCTCAGAACAACCCTACGTGTAATTAACCTATAAACTTATTTTTAGCAAACTCTCTAAAGAAATTTTATAAAATTTAAGATCAATTTCTTTTGGCCGAATGGAAAGTATAAATGACCTGATAAATCAAATGCTCTCTTATCCCGCGTAATGATAAAATTTGAAATTCAAAGGTGCGTTTGATTTAGTTTTTAAATTAGTTTTGAGTTTTAGATTTTGAAAAGGATTTTAAAAATTGAAAATTTATTTGGTTATAAATTTTCAAAACTAGTTTTTCAATTGTATATTTCGAAAATAATTTTTTAAAAATTAAATTAAAAATTTATTTAGTTATAAGGTTTCAAAACTAGTTTTCGAGTGTTTTTTTAGTTTGTGTTTTTTTGTCTTGTAGTGTAACTTTTTTTGCACTATTAATAAAAAGAAAAATGCCTCATACACCCACTGGGGGTCGACCCCCGGTGAGGTGACACTCCATAATTGGACAAAAAAAAACTGTTTTCTTTTTTTTTTTTGGGTTTCAGCTAGTGGGGGCGCAACACCTCACTGGGGGTGCGACCCCCACTGGGGGTATGCAGCAGTGTTGTAATAAAAATTGCAGAATAATTATGAAGTAGACATTGGCTTGAAGTTGATGGAATAGCAGGAAAACTTTTTAATTGTAACTTAATTATACTACCATACTAATGTTATCTTTGTAAGAAAACAAAATGTTAAATTCATTTTATCCCCTTGTGATTTGGAGCTAAAACACTTTACCCTCTATTGGTCAAATATAGCTAAAAAACCCCTATATAGTTTCGGACTAAAGTGCTATGCGAATGTATATTGCACACACCATTTTTTATAGTGGGTTTTGTTTTTAAAAAAATTAGAATAAAATTAATATACCAAAAATATAATTTTATCCCCATTTTCTCTAAATGTAAAATTAGATTAATATGTTAATTAAAATAAAATAAAATATAATTAAGAATTAATTTAAAATATATTTAAATAAAATATAAAATAAACAATAATTAAGAATTGATCTAAAATGTAATTAAATTAAAATTAGATTAACATGTTAGCAATTATAATAACAATAATTAAGAATTTAATATTAATTGTGATCTAAAATATAATTAAATTAAAATTATATTAAAAATTTAAGAATTACAATAAATAATTAAGAATTTATAATTAATTATGATTTAATTGAATTAATACTAGATATTATAAATTATATGTATGAAAGATAATAAAGAAAAAAATAACAAAAAATATTAAGTTTGAGGGCATTATCAGGGACAGAGCTATCCTTTGGTGGCCCTGGCGCCCCCCTTCCCCCAATTTTCTATAGGGGCTAGCTTCCCTCCAGTACGATCACGGACGATCACGGACGGGAGGGTATTGTTGGGCTCGTAGAGGTCCATCACGGGTCCCGTTTCGATAATCTAAACTGTTTAATGTATAGAACTCGTCAAATACTATATACTTGTAAAAAAATCACCTTGATTAGATATCAATAGCTACGTGATCAAATTAATTTTGTATAAAAATAAATGGACGGTGAAAAAATAAATAATTGTCAGAAATCTGATCCGATGAGATAGCTATCGATATCCAATCAACGTGATTTTTTATAGGTATATAGTACTCGACGAGTTCTTCACATTGAATGATTCAAATTATCGAAATAGGATCCATGATGAGCCCTCACAGGCCCAACAGTACCCTCCATCCGATCACAGACTGGAGGGGAAAGCCTAGCCCTTTTCTATAACCTATATATATATATATATTTGAGGGATAGGTATTCCATTGGTTCCCCTACTCAATTTTGAGAAAATTAATGATACATCCAATTTCAAGAGGGTATAAGACATTAGATCCAGTAAATATTTTTTTATTAGTAAGAGGCCCACCCTTTATAAAATAATTTGGTGAAAAATCATTTTGTTGGTTTTAAAGGACATTTTGTTTCCAATTTTACACCTTAATTTCTCTGTTCACTTTTGTTGACTTTGTTCAAAATTTTTACCTATATGTTCAAAAAATTTCCCTATCTGTTTAATTTCTTTTACCCTATTCATTTAATTTTTTAATCTTTTTAATTTAAATTTTCCTTAACTATTTAAATATTTGTCTAAATGAAATTTTATATGTTCAAATTTATCATTCATTTATTTTTATTGTCTGCTAAAATTATCTGTTCAAAAAATCTATCTATTGAAATTTTATATGTTCAAATTATTTTTTCAAAAAATCTCTGCTGAAATTATTTATTGAAAGAAAAATCTCTCTATTGCAATATATCTTTTCAAATACTCTCTCTCCCACTATTTGTACAAATAAAATTCAAATTCAGCAACAGCAGCAGCAGCAACAACAGCAACAAAAACAACAAAAAAAAAAAATATATCCATTGAAAATCTACCTCTATTGTTGAAAATCTATTTGTTCAAATTCAACAACAATAACAACAAAAAAAAAAAAGTCACTATCTGTTCCAACACACACACACAGATAATGGAAATATAGATCTGTGGCAATCAACAAAAAAGAAAAGAAAATAATCCAAATCATCATCATCATCATCATCATCAACAACAACAAAAAAAATATTCTTATCTATTTCGAACATATTTATCTGTTTAAACATCTTTATCTATTTGCATCTATCAGTTGAACTTATCATTTCAAAAAATTAATCTTCTTATTTGTTCGATTTTTTCAACCCAGAAATTTATCTCTCTTTTCTTTTTCTTTTTTTTTGTAATATTTGTGATCAAGAGAAGAAGCTGGGGAAAAATAAATCATCTATGCTCTTGTATTCCATGATCGACAAGAGGGCTATACACAGACCTGATCAATGGCAGGCTTTCCAAATGACGACCGTCCCGGGTCACTTCTCCTTGTGCTTTGAGAACTTTCTAGAATCCGGTTTTCGGCCTCCACCTGTACATCTGCCCACAAACTTGAGAACCTCATCGATTAAACGTACCGGAAATGCAATGGCCAACACGAGGAGCCATTCGTTCAGGCTTAGAGGAACGATGCTGAAAACTTGAGCAAGGAAAGGCACATAAAGGATCAAAAGGTGAAGGCCGAATGAAATTGACATTGTTAAGAGGCTACCGTCTTCAGACAGGGCATTAAGGGAATTGAACATCTTGATGGCAACCAAGATGGAGAGGGAAAGAGTCATTGCTTTTATTTTGCCTGTTTGGAAGTAGTCACACGGATCTTTAAACTCAATCAATTGAGACCCCACCTTGAAAGGTGTTACTGAGAAACCCTCCCAGGAATGGCAGTGACCCCAGTTGGTAAGTTGGGAATAGGTGACAAGGCTGTGGCCCTCTGCGCTTAGGTCAATGCCAAAGAAAGAGCCGTGAGTGTACCATATGATGAATATTCCCACAGTTGCGATCCCAATGTAGAGTCCAATCACCTGCATTGAAATTGATAAATAGTAGCACCATGGTTGTTAGAAGCTTACGATTTACAATTCAATATGAGTTTCAAGCAAAATGATTCAATTCGTGCAATTGAATTTTAAATAGAGTGAATCATACAATTCAATTCCGATTCATTGCAATTCGGAATATTCAATTTTGTTTGCATAATGCATAAAACGGTGCCATTTTCACACATACACACACACACAAAGGAAGAAGAAAAGAGAAGACAAGAAATCAACTAATTATATTGATATTGATATACAAGATTTTAGATACATATACAATTTAATTTAGTTATATTGATATATAATATACAAGATTTCATATACATAAACAATAATTTAGTTATATTGATATATAATTCATTTTAAATACAATGTGGTTTTTATATGTATATATATATAATTATATATTATGCTAAATAAAGTAAATCTTAGGATACACGATTTGACAACAATGCGCAGCACAACAAATTACTTCAGGTGTCCAATAGATATAAGTTCTTTGAAAGCCAAAGGAGCTAGTTATAATACCAGATAGCGGAATAAAATCCAAGCACTGATCAATGAGTCGTCACTTCTTCGAGGGGGTTTCTTCATAACATCCTTTTCTGGTGGATTAAATCCCAAAACCATTGCTGGGGGTCCATCAATAACAAGATTGACCCACAGAAGCTGAACAGGAATCAGACACTCTGGAATACCTAGAGCAGCTGTCAAAAATATAGAGGCAACCTCACCAATATTTGATGAGATCATGTACCTGTGATGATGATTAAAACATCAGGATCATTTTCATGGCAATGTCATCATACTGTTATCCTTGTTGCAAGGTTTTCTATAAACCATTGAGTGCAAGGTTGGGGTTGAGAGAGGTCATCTACATTAGCAATGGTCTTTTGCAGTCGTAAGAATTATACAGATTGATTCACTTCATCATTGGCAAAGCAAATTGTTTTTATTTGTTGGAAAACAACAGATTCTCAACCAAACTAAGAAAGTCAAATGGAATGTAACACAAGCATTTCATCATTTCCAGGCGTGTAATGATGATCCAAGTAAAGAGCTATAAGAATAAATGATATCAAATAGCATAAATAGTTAGTTTGTAAATATGGACCATACCAGCCTCCATATTTAGGGTTGAATCAGATGCCAAGTAACATTATAGAAAACCCATTTCAACATAAACTAATCATAAATGAACCAAGGCTAGGCCAAAAGATACATTAACTTGATGTGGGGTTCATATAAATAACTCCAACCATGTGACAGCACTCGCAGACCATCCAGCACAAGACCAAACCCCACAAAAGACCAGAGAGAACCTAAAAATCAAAAGAACTTTATAGCCTACAGTAACCACGCTTTAGCAATGTGTAGACCTCTCAGAACTGCTACAAGAGGGTGTGAACTGGAAAAATAAAGGCAACACCTAAGAAAATGTTTTAAAATACAATAAAACAAAAGGAAAAGATAAAATGATCATAGAGGTATGGGGTGGAAAAACAGGCAGTTTTTTGTTTTTTTTTCCCCTCCCCCTCTCTATAAGCAAGGGGTGGAAAAAGAGGCCAGTGGCAGAAACTGTTCACAAATTGGGTATGAGGGTCACGATTGGCTGGCTACCTAAGTAGGAGTATCATATAGGATTAGTATGGAAAAGTATCGCGCGAGTACAAGAAAATATACCACATCTAAACTTGACAATTCAGCTTGAAATTCCCTAGGGCAAGATGCATGGGGATGATCCCTCAAAGCTATGAAACATGGGTACTTCAACAAACATGTTGTACCCGTAACGGGTATTTACTGGCATATGGTACTTTGTATGGTACTTTTGCATATGTATCAAATACATAAAACACGAATCTAAATTTTTTCTTCTTAATATTTGGCATATCCAGACGTACCTAATATACACCCAAGCTGTACCGTACCTTAGTAGTCAAAACAATATTTTCTTCTACTAAAAAGATAAAATTCATTTCACTAGATTTCTTTTTTGTTTTTAGTTTTATACTTAGCATGATTTTAAAATTAAGTTATGGTTTGTAAGTTACTTAATATAATGACGTTTAATTTTAGTTTATACCTTTACTTTTGGCATTAAATGTTAATTGTAGGTTGGATCTTAACAAATTAAACCATTTAATCAATTTTTGCATTTCTCCAAATTAGAAATAAATATTTTGTTACAAACGTACCAAGCTATACCCGTATCCTACTTTTTTACATTTTAACGTATTGAAGTACCCGTACCGTACCCATGCTTCATAGCCTCAAAGACCCAGATCCACATTGCTAAAGACCATAGTGGTTTAACAGCAAATTATGGCACGCCGGGAGATACAGGTTCACATTGGAACTGAACACACATTTGTTTTCTCTCTTCTTGGTTGTTTTCTCTCTTCTTGATGTAGGATTTTCATTTTCAGGAAATTAGTCCTGGTTCAAGTGAGTAGTACTCCAAGGATGTGTTACCATGGAGGTAAACTTTTGAGCAGTTGGCTGCTGGTAAAGTCCTTCAGGAAGTTAAATTTTAGGTTACAGTTATCTTCTTCACTTGAGCCATTTTGGATTCCTAAACTCCTAAGGTGGCTTTCTTTGTCTAGGCAAACAGGTGCTGGTAACATTTCAACATGCATCCTTATACATTCTGCATGTCTAGCAGAGATTTTGATGCGGAAAACAGCTTTCTCATTTGCTGTCCATAGGGCAATAAGTTGTGGTCTCTCTTACACTCTCAGTTCACAATCTGTCAATTTACACCCTGCTTGTTGGCCAATCCTTTTACAGGTTGGTGGTGTGAGTCAGCATCTTGCTGTCACCATTTTGTTGAAAGTAGTCCTAGTTCCTGTTGTGTGGTGTGTAAGAGAGAAGCTGCACAATAGATGGATGTCTGAAAAATCAAAGCTTTGAGAGAATTAACTGGCCACTATGGTAATTGATTTGTCCTTCACTCCCTTTCACCTGTTACCTACCACTTTTGGATTATTAATCTTTTTGTACCTATAATGTTTGTGAATATTGCCTCCATTCTCTTCGTAGATATAATTCTTTGACTAAAATATCTTAGAAGATGAAGAAAGAAAAAAGAAACAGAGGATTAAAGAAAGATATTTTTTTAAAAGCTAGTATGACAAACCTGTGTTACCAGAAAACACTAATACCCTAATGAATTAAGTATTGGTACACACGTTCCGAAATATAGTACACTTTCGTTCCAAAACGATAAATTTAATGATCCAAAGCAATCCTAAAAGTTTTTTTTCAATATATTTCTTTAAATGTTACCTTAGGAGGAATAAAAATCAAATATAGTGAACAAAAATTTAGGGGGTGACTTAAGTTTTGACAAGAAAAAAACATAAAAAATAGAAATATATATATTTTATTAGATACCTAATAGTTAAAATAAAATTACTATAGAAGTACCTTAAATTCTTAAGTGTAATACATACAAATCTACCCTTATCGTACCACATTATAGAGCATGTAGCGTACCACATTCCCCTTTTTGTTCCACATGCCGGAACCATCCATATTCCAGGTAACATAGCAACAAACATATGGTCATATGGGGGAGCACACAAAAGACCGTACTTATAGGAAGACAAAAGGCAAGGACAACCTTATCAGTAAAGCTGAGAATTGTTTCACATGGCTTATCCAGGTTTTTCAAACCATAAGCAATTTATATGAACACACATGTATAAAATTAATGTCGGTGTATATGTATGTAAATGTGTATTTTGCTTTTGAGAGATCATTCCCATTATAGTGATCGATCACGTTCTCATAAGAGAAAAATATGCAGACTTATGGCAAAGTAGACCAAAATAAGTACTTCTAGATTAAAACTTAAAAGCATCAAGCGAGTCCCATAGTGGAATTTGGTAAAAGCTACGAAAAACATTGTGGAGAAATAGACCTGATAAAGGCCTTCATATTATTGTAAATAGATCTGCCTTCACCTACAGCAGCAACAATTGTACTGAAATTGTCATCTGCTAAAACCATGTCAGAAGCTTCCTTTGCAACCTAGAACAAGATACACTGCAAATAAGTAAAGACAAGACAAAAAACTTCAAGTGATCTAATGGTAGCACTAACTTCAAAATGAGGAAAGAATTTTAAAATGGCTTGGTCAAGCGCAACATAAGACCAAAACTACACAAATAATGAAGGTCTTCAAAGGACAAGAGGCGGAAAGTCATAAAGGTTTTCAATAGTTGAAAAAGTCCTAATGTTTTTTAGAGGCACAACTGAGTGACCCCAAGATGGACACACACACAAACATAAAGTCACTCCAAATATACAGATTTCATGTGAATATGATTAACGTTAGATTGTATTTTTAAAAAATTATTTGAAAACACCTCCACCAGGCTTCTTGCATGCGTACAGAGCCACTGAATCATTTTTGCAACTATGACTTAGAATGTATTAAGAAGCAGATGATGACTGCACCTAATCCTCATGTAACAAGTCAGGAAACTAATGGAAGTTCTTTAAAAATTAGCAATGCAATGCTCAATACCAAAATAAGGTTTAAAATTTGTTCACCATCAAAAGTCATACAAAATGACAGTGTATATGGTAAAACATTTTTTCTGTTTTCTAATTCAATATACTCTACAATACCATCTTTGCATTAAAATGTAATACATTAACACTAACGAGAAAAGAAAAATAAATACCTCGGTTCCAGCAATGCCCATTGCAATTCCAATATCAGCTAATTTCAAGGCAGGTGCATCATTCACCCCATCTCCAGTCATTGCAACTACTTCACCATCTTCTTTCAGTAGTCTGACTATTTCTTGTTTATGCCTTGGTTCAGCCCTAGAGAAGAGCAGCCCTCCACTTTGCCTTAGATGACTTTTGGGGTCAGGAAGATCCATAAACTCTCTCCCTGTTAAGCTTTTAGAGCTAATGTCCTCATGTGGTCCAAATACACCTATCTCACGACATATAGCTTCAGCTGTATTCTTGTTATCTCCTGTAATAACCATTACTTGAATGCCAGCTGTTCTGCAGTCCTCGATGGCTTGGCGGACCTCTTTCCGAGGTGGATCCTATAACAAAATAAAATTAAGTTAATACACCTTCATTTCTTCAAGCGTACTAGGAACACTTAACGAATGAAAATAATGTTGTGTTTGAGGAATGAAAAGCAAATGTGCCAACTCACTCTTAGCCCAGCCAAGCCAACAAAAGTGAGTTTACTCTCAATTGCAGAATAGTTAGATGGATAAAGTAAAAGCTCATGTGCTGGATGGTCTTCATCACCATTATAAGTAGCAAACTCATGGAGGTCCTCCTTGTAGGCAAAACCCAAACAACGTAATGCACTTGAGGACATTTCATGCAGGCTTTGTAAAATAATATCCCTCGAAGTTTGATTCAGTTCTACAACAGAACCATCAAGCAATTGAACAAAAGAACTTCGTTCCAACACATTTTCTACTGCACCCTGCCACAATGAAGCACCTGTTCATTAGTACCCTGAATGCCTCTATGAAACAAATTGGATCAAAACAGAAGGATGGAAAACAAACATTCTGTTGAAAAAATATGCATGTAGACCTCCACCGTGGGATTTTCAATGATGTGAACATAAATTTTGCAACACAAACGAAAAAATATTGACACACATTAAGGTCCAATGTTTAGTCATTATAACTAATTCTTGTGAGGTATAGGCATTGAACAAAACACCCATAGATAATTTAATGGCAGATAAACAAAATCTTCTAAAAAAGTGAATGAGAAAGATCAGCTAACAAGTCTTTGACAAGGTATACTTTCATGAATGCAGCAACTCCAAATAATCACTTCTAAAATGCAATCCAAAAACTCAGAACATATCCAAAAATGCACTTATCAGATAAAGACTGACACCCAAAAATCAAAATAAAGTGAACCCATAAACTTGCATGTCAGTCTGCATTTATTGTAGATGAAACAATGAAGATAAAAATTGGACTTCATGATCGCTACAACTTGTGCAAAAACAGCAAGTACAAGAAAGCTCATGTTTTATGGAAGGAAAAGGCTATCATGAGATCAATCTCATGTAACTATTCAAGGGCCCCTATTTTCTGGTTCAATCATGCATAAGCGTCCTATATCTAATTAAGCACCATAGGGTGATCAAACCGTCTAATTTTCACATCAAAATTTGATTTGATATGGAAAAAAAGCACTCTCCCTAGACCCAGTTTGATCCTATTCACTCTGTGACCATGTGTGTTCTTTAGCCTAGGTGGACCAGTTAAAAGGAGAGCTTGTGTATAAACCACGACTTTGACCCTATGAAGTACCGACACTTCAAAACAAGTGACATATCCGTGTCGGACACACGGACATTTCGGGGACACGTATAGGACACACTACACGACGTGTCCCCTTATTTAATTAATTTATTTTTAAGAGACACACTAGAACATGCCAAGTTGTCTTTTCTCTCATTTTATTTAGTGATTTTGATGAATGTTGAGGTGTCGTTTGGTAACACTTACGTTTTCAGTTTATATTTACAAAAATTTTAAAAATTCAAATAAAAACTTGTTTGGTAAATTTTTGATTTATAAATCAGTGGTCTTAGTTTATAAATTTGGCCAAAAAATGTAAACTCAAAAATATGTTTCCGTTTTAAGTTTTGAGTTTTTTTTTTTTATCACCCAACACTAGCCACCACCCGCCACCATTTTCCACCACCACCACCCACCACCCACCCCTACCACCACCACCACCACCCACTCGCCACCACCACCCACCCCCCGCCGCCGCCGCCGCCGCCGCCGCCGCTGCCGCCACCACCGCCTACCTGCCACCACCACCACCACCACCACCTGCCTGCCACCACCCACCCGCCACCCACCACCACCACCTACCCACCGCCACCAACCGCCACCTACCCGCCGCCGCCACTACCCACCCACCACCACCCGCCATCCACTACCCACCTGCCTCCACCATCCACCCACCCGTCACCGTTTTCCACCATCGTCTTTCGCCGCCACCACCACCCACCACCACCCGCCACTTGCCACTACTTTCCACCACCGTCTTCCGCCACCACCACCCGCCCACCCGCCACTTGTCACCACTTTCTACCACAGTCTTGTGCCACCGTCTTCCGCCATCATTTTCCACCACCGTCTTCCGCCGCCACCACTCGTCACCACCCACCATCCGCCACCACTTGCCATTTCTCACTCTTTTTTATATTTTAAAATTTTTTTAAACATTTTGTCTAAACCAAACACGTTTGTAGTTTATGTTTTTCTAAAAATAAACAAAAAATAAATAAAAACCAGTTTATAAAATTTTTGTAAATATAAACTGAAAACGTAAACGTTACCAAACAGGCCCTGAATGTTTATTATTTTTTCTTAGATTTAAATATGTAATAGATCATCCATAAAAAAATATATAAGCTGTAAGTGTTAATTTAAAAGTGTTTTTAAAAAAAAATAGAATTAGAATTATTTTTGTTAATATTGATTGTTTGTGGGTGTAATGTTAATCTAGATAGCAAATAAAAATATATGCAAACATATTTTATTGCCGTGTTCTCATTTTTTTAAAATTGCCGCGTCCCCTCATGTCCTCATTTTTTAAAAATTGCCGTGTCCCATATCCGCATCCGTATCCGTTTCCGTATCCGCATCCGCATCCATATCCGTATCCGTATCCGTGTTCATAAACTTTTTATAAAATTCAAATTAAGTCTTTTAAATAGACCCTCCAATCCATGTAGTCCATACCTTGGGTGTATCCAAGTAAGATTTTTCATAATCATATGCCATTTACCAAACCAAACCAAACCAAACCAAACGAAGCCTTAAGTCCCATCAAATGGGATCGGCTATATCAATCCTTCTTCTCCACGCAGCCCTATCAAAGGCT
Source organism: Camellia granthamiana (assembly GCA_036172215.1). Taxonomy (NCBI): domain Eukaryota; kingdom Viridiplantae; phylum Streptophyta; class Magnoliopsida; order Ericales; family Theaceae; genus Camellia; species Camellia granthamiana. The sequence goes on from CM069905.1 coordinate 39,048,710, forward strand.
ATTTCGTTAGTTAAATTAAGTAGATCTATATCTCTATTTACAACGCTAACTAACGTTAATCTAAGTCTACCCTGTCTCCTAACACTTCCATCTACCGTTACAGCATTGCACCTCTTCACTACTGCCTCTATTGATCTCCGTTGAATATGACCAAACCATCTCAATCAATTCTCTCTCAACTTATCTTCTATCGATGCTACTCCTACCTATTCCCGAATACACTCATTTCTAATTCAACCTTGTCTAGTCTTACCACACATTCACCTTAGCATTCTCATCTCAACCACACTCATCTTATCTACATGTTGTTTCTTGGTTGCCCAACACTCCGTCTCATACAACATCGCTAGTCTAATAGCCGTTCTATAGAACTTACCTTTAAGTCTGGTGGGTATTCGTTTATCACACAGTACCCCAGACGCACTTCTCCACTTACACCATTCCGCCTTAATCCTATGGGCCACATCCGCATCAATCTCCCCCGCTGTTGTGATAATCGACCCCAAATAACGAAAATGTTCACTCTTAAGCAGTTCTTGATTCTCAATCTTCACTTCTCCTCTGCTTTCATTGTTACTGTTACTAAATTTACACTCCATTTATCATTGAAATTATGCTAATGCATTCATATGAAGTACTTAACATATTGCTGAGTTAATGTAAGAAACACATGGCCTAGCCATAAGCAACTCCTTTTAGATTTAGAGATTACATTGGTTACTAACAAATTGTTTCTTATGTAAGATGTTGTGCTTTCCTTTGTAGACATGAGAATTAAATTCATAAACAGGGTATGATTTAACATTAATCTAATTATATATCATAATTTTGAAATTATAGTCTATACTCTGACAGATTTCCGTATAACATAAAGCTAGAACAAGTGTAGTTGGGTTGAATTGCATACACAGACACTTATCTATCTGCATTTACTATCAATTAAACACAACCTGAAAGCAGGAGGTGTTAAACATTAATCTGTCTTCAAAGCAGGAAGATTAGACATCCAGTTTGGTGAGGGAATGTAAACAGAGATTAAATACGTGGCACACTGGCACCACGTTTAATAGTTTTGCTGCATAAGAAAAATGGACACCTTTGTAACAAATGCTCCACAGGTAATCAGTTTCTCCTGTGTAACAATGTGTCAAAGATAAAAATAAAAATATAAAACAAACTCCATATGGCTGAATGTACCTTTACAAGCAATGATTTTCTTCCTGAGCTGGAACTCACTATAACTCCCATAGATTTCCTATCACGGTCAAATTCAAGAGTGGCAATCCGTCTTTCAAGCTTTTTCCATTTTTGACAACAACCTTAAATGCACAAAATTAAATGAAAACATCAGCAGCCACATAAACACGATTATGAAACAACATAAACATATGTTACACTAGTAACTTACGTAGGACATCCCTATAACCTGAAGATGTACCAGAATCCAATCCATCAGGAAGTCCCATTTTCTCAACCATAACCTGAAAACATAAACAGTCAGGATGATGAAATTGCCTCAGCTCAATATTTATATATATGCAGCAACTACAGCACATGTTTCAATGAAGAAAGGAGCATCAGTCTATACAACTCTCGGCAAGAAAATCTTCAAGTGATCTATTGTACTTAAGACAGAGAAAAGGTAAAAAAAAAAACTTCAACATGCACGGGGTGTTGCTACCAACCAACTGATGAACCTTGATTTAGCAAATCAAGTGTTTGAAAGGGAAAATCCAGCTTTAACCCTTTTTGGGTAATATGACAGTAAATTCCAACTTTTTCCCCCACAGCATCATGACAGCTTCAGAAGACGCTGTAATTCTACTATAAAGACAAATGAATTTAATTTTAAACCAGATAATGAAAATACAAGATCTTACCTTCAATGCTGCCTCAGTGGGCATTCCGCTGGCTACGTAATGATTTCCAGCTTGTTCGATGCCTGCGTCATTGCACAAAGCAGCAATCTTTGCAATCATTTGGAGATTCGAATCCATTCGACCCTTGGGCCAATCTCGAATTTTTCCGTCAAGAGGACTATATGTGGTCCCTTCCACATTGAAAGTTCGGGTATCATTTGGCCCGGTACCCATTGCCACAAGCTTTGCCACTGCCATTTGATTGGTAGTTAGAGTACCAGTTTTATCAGAACAGATCACAGTTGTGCAGCCAAGAGTCTCGACACTAGGCAACCTCCGGAAAAGCGCATTCTTCTGAGCCATCTTCCGTGTGCCAATGGCCAAACATGTTGTGATAACAGCAGGTAAACCTTTAGGAATGGCAGCCACAGCCAATGCCACTGCAATCTCAAAGTAATATGTGCACTTCTCAAAAGAGAATTTAAAATTCATGGGCCACCCATTAACATACTCCCAAGTGAGAAGGTATTTCACATTAATAAGCCACACCACATTAATCAAAAACAAAACCCTCATATCAGCGGGGACTTTGTCACCAACCCGAAGCTCAACAATGTCACCAGGAACAAGTTCTTTTGCAGGAAAACTTGTATGCTTTTTGCCATCGCGTACCATAGTTGCTTGCTCCGACTGAATTTCTTTAAGAGCTTGTAAAGCTTTCTCAGCGTTATTCTCTTGCCAAACCCCAACAATTGCAACCACAATCAAAATCAAGAAAATCACCAAAGGCTCCACAAAAGCAGTGATCTCCATTTCCCCACCTTCCTTACCATCATACCTGGCCAAGACAAAAGATACCACAGCAGCAACAAGTAAAATCCTCACTAGAGTATCATTAAACTGATCCAAAATCAATCTCAAAATAGACTGGCCTTCATGTTTCTCCAATTCATTCCATCCATAGATCTGCCGCTTCTTCTCCACTTCATCGGTCGCCAATCCGTAATCCCGATTCACCCCATACTTCTCTTCGCATTCTTGAACATCTTTCGCCCAAGCAGCGAAGAAATCTCCTCTCGATGATGATTCTCCCCCCAAACTCTCCTTTTTCCCATAGTCTTGCCCTCCTTTCCCCATCAGAACTCGACAACACAACAATATCTCAACACCAATTGACGAAACAATCGATTCAAACAGTTTCACCTGTAATTGAAGAATTTCATCACATAAATTACATGATCTGATTATGCAAATTCATTACACATGTAAACCCTAACCCTAACCCTAAAAACAAATCTGTAACTGAAAAATCTAGAACAATCAGTGAATATCCAAAGCTAATTATCTTAACCTATGTGTATATATATATATCAATAAACATATTCACAATACATATATTAGTGAAGTGGTAGGGTTTGGATTACCAGAATTAGGAGACAGAGAGAGAGAGACAATGTGCTGAGCAGCTAGCTAGCTGCTTAAGGTTCTCCCAAACAAAGCCTCCAGTCTCATTCATCTCTCTCTCTCTCTTATAGTGGCGACGCGTTTAGGCACATTGAGATGATGATGTGGCAAGTAAACAAGATTAAGTACTCGATATTAATACGGAAATTTCCACGTGCTGACCTCACAAATTTGGATTGGGACGCAACGCTGATGACGATTATACATATGGATGGGGTTGAGGCTGGGGAGTCCTGAAAAAATATTTACAAATATATTAAAAAAATTAAACTTTTAATTATTAATATTTATAAAATTTATTATTGATGTGTAAATATTTTTTTAAGACTTCATAGGATTGTTATTCTCTTTAGATATATATACACCGTTTGCAATTAGTCTTTGAAATAGTTAAAAAATTAACACACTTAATTAAATTATTTTTTATATTTTTCATCTATCATTTCATAAAAAATTAAAAAATTAATTAAAATAATTCATTCTCAAAGTAGAACATGGTGCATATACTGCAATATTCTTATATTTGTACTATCTATTAGTGTTTTTTTGTCTTTTGTGTCCCCATGTATTAGGATCATCACGGTAGTTGTGTGCTTATGATTATGTTGTTCGATTGGTTTTTTTTTTTTTTTTTTCTCAAATAGTTAAATGGCTTAATCTTTGTAAAATTGTCTTATATTAATTAAAAAAAATGAGGGGTTTAATCTGATCATAAAGTTTGTCTTTCTTGTATTTTTAAATAGTATGAGTTATGAATAATACTCCCTCCGTCCCAAAATAATGGTCCCTTTTGGGAATTCAACTTTTTTTTATAGTACAATTATTGCTTTTGAAAAAAGTTAATTTTCCAAAATTATCCTTTTGATAGTACATTTTTTAGGGAATATCAATGTCATAATTGTACTTTTTATATTGTTTATTAATTTAAAAGAAGGGCAAAATAGCAAATTTATATTATTTTTGTACTTGATTTTTGAAGAGAGACTAATATTTTGAGACAATGAAAAATGGAATAAGGGACTAATATTTTGGGACGGAAGGAGTATTTAAAATTTATGTACAAAATAACATAAGACAAATAAGAGATAAATATATAGGATCAATTATTGAATAGGCAATGCTTTTAAATAAGGAAACACATCTAATATGTTAAAAAAGTCAATTAAATCTAAGAAATGGGGTGGCTGCTGTGCAGCTCTGCACAACAACTACTGTTGTGTGGCTATTGGAGTCCGTTTTGATCATTCCAATCATTTACTTTTCAAAGTACATCAAGTGAAGCATATTCACAAAAAAAATTAAATTGATAAGATATCGTTAACTTTTTCATCGAATTGCATTTGTATCTACAAATATAAAGGACAAATATGATTTGGAGTATAAAACTGAATACAAATGCAAGTTGATGAAAGGGCTAGCGATATTCAATCAATTTAATTTTTTGCAAGTGTGTTCTATTTGATATACTCTAAAAAATAAACGATACAAATTATCAAAATGAGATCCAATGACCGTAGCCACCCCATCTTCTTAAATTCATTACAAACCACGTGATTAAGCTATTTCCATTAATTATTGTTGCAGTGAGACGAAGAGGACAAATTAAATAAGAGTAATGCTATATAAATAAATAAATAAAATTATATATAATGGTGTGATTTATTATGAACTTTTCATTTCAAAATAAAAATACTATTAAAAATAAATATATTTATAATAATAACAATACCACATCATTCTTGTCAAAAAATTTTTTTTTTTTTGTATAAATAGAATTTTCTATTACATAATTTAGAGTGGTGGGTTTGATTTGCCCCAGTCTAATTCTATTAGGGGTTGTTTGGAACATTCTAAATAAGTGCACTTTTTGACTTTTTATGACATATGGGTTGGGTTTGAAGTGATGTGATACAGAGGTGATGTGACTTAAATAAGATAATGACTTTTTGACTTTTTGAGTTTTATTAAAGATGCCAAACTTGGCCTTAATCATGTAAGATACTATGAGTCCGGATCCTCTCCAGCCCCTCTCTCCATCCGTTCCTCCGGTCAAGGGTTCAGATAAAGCCACGTTGCCTACAAGAAAATATACAACTCAGATTTCTTTCTTTAAAAAAAAGAAAATACACACCCACTTACACACACTGACAGCACATACGGCTCAGATTTCTCACTGACACACGCACACTCAGCACTCAGCACACACTCACTCTACTCTTCTCTCTCTCTCTCTCTCTCTCTCTCTATATATATATATATATCACATTTCTAATCAAAAAAAAAAATTTAAAATCACACACACTCTCTATCACATTTCTAATAAAAAATAAAAAATATATATTTTAATCTTTTTCATTTTATTTTCATAATATTTATATATATAATTTTTAAGATAAAATTTTAATTTTTATAAAATAATATTATTAAAAATATACTTTTAAAATAAGACTAATATTAAATATATTTAATAAAAATTTAAAATAAATAAAAAGTAATTACTATGTTTAGTTATGCTTTCAAAGTATTATTTTTAAAATATAAAATTATTTTGATGAAAATAAATACATAAAAATCATATATTTTTGAAATTTTCAAAAATAATCTTCATTCCAAAAAAAAATATGAAAATAATTCAATCTGTACATAGATGTAATTTTTTTATTTTCTTCTAAACATAAATTCAATTAATGTTATAAAATTAAAATTTTATATTAAAAATTATATATATATATTATGAAAAAGATTAAAATAATTTTTTAATTTTTTATTAAAAATGAGAGAGAGAGAGGATGTGACCGTGTGCTGCAGTGACGTGAGGGAGAGAGAGAGAGGAGTGTCAGAGAAAAGGAAATGGTTTAATGTGGGTGTGTTTTGAAAGTTTTTGTTTAAAGAAATAAATCTGAATCATTTATTTTCTTGTAGGCAACGTGGCTTTATCTCAACCCTTGGCCGGAGGAACTGCTGGAGAGAGGGGCTGGAGAGGATCCGGACTCAATGGGGAATGTGGAGAAGATAATTAAATAATTGAGAGTGGGAATTTTTTATAAGTTAAAATAAAAAAATTATTATACAATAGCAAAAGCAAGATTTGAATCAAAGATTTTGAATTTAATTAATAACGCACTTATCATTTAAACAACTTACATATTATAATATTAATTTTTTATTCTTATTTATTTGAATTACACACGCATTGCATGTGCCACCCGTTATCTATTATTTATGTGAGCAATGGATTTGGTGTCTCAGTGTTTGATGGTTTCTCCTTCTATCATGTAACAATTTTTCTTATCTTAAAATAAAAAATTGTTATTCGAAGGTGTGAGTAAGATTTGAACCAAAAAGACTTTTAATTTTATTAATAACACTCTCACTACTTAGACAATATACATATTATGATACTAATTTATTTATTATTTGTGTGTTTATTCTTGTCTAAATTCACACGTATCGCATGTGCCTCCTATTAGTATAAAAAAATAAATAAAAACTATTAGAATACTGATATTCTATTTAATATATTTATAAATTTTTTGATGATAAATTCTATTAAAAAATGTAAATGTGTTAATAAAGTGGTGTTTGACAAAATCAAAATTACAAACAAATACTAAAAATTGAATATTGAATTTTTATTTGAAAAGTTATTTGATATTTATAAAAAACAATGTGGGTGCTAAGTTTAATTAATTTTGTTGATATATGAGAGAAATTAATATTTTATATTTATTAATTATTAAAAAATTTGTAACACTTTTTATATTTGTGGTGGTTGGTTGGTAGCTACATTGTGGTGTTGCGGCGAAGCGTTGATGGTAGTGGCAATGATGATGATTATGTAATTGTAAGATAAGATGATCGCGGTGGAGAAATGAGTTGTGACGGTGTTAGAGTGGTAATAATTTAGTAGTGATAATGTTATGGTGAATGTAGAGGGGTAGGCGAGTGGTACCAATAATGGTAACATTAATGATAGTAGTAGTGACAATAATGATTGTGATTGTATGGTGGTGGCGACTCTGGTGCTGACAATAGTGACGATTGTATTAGTAGTAATATTATGGGATAAGACTATGATTATAGGGTGAGTTGGTGGTAACGGATAAACAATGATAATGACAATAGTGTGGTGATACTGTCAACAAATAATAGTGGTAATATTAGTGGGATGACGATGACTCCTCAATGGAGACAAAGTCATAAAATGTTACAATTTTAGCATTAAATATTAAAATGTTTTTTTTTTTCAATTGATAAAAAAATAATTGCAAATATGAGAAATATTATATATCAAATATTTTTTTTTGAACTACATATCAAATATGCTACTAGATATTGTTAGTTAGAAAGTCAAAATACAACCCTTATAATGGGACAGAAATAAACACCTAATTACAAGTATGGTAAATATTAATTAATAACTAAACACAACCACAATTAAGAAGTCTATAATTTAAAATTTGTCTACAACGAGAAATTGATTAAAACTTTTAATTATTTAGAGTATAAAACTAAATATAAATTGATAGTATAGTGCGGCGATACTGTCAACAAATATAAATGACAAATATGATTTAGAGTATAAAACTTAGGCGGTGTTTGGCAAGTTTTGGGTTTGGATTTTTTTTGATTTTTTTCATTAAAAGACAAAGTTTTTACAAAATCAAAAAAAAAAACATATCCAAACAAAATATCACATCTAACCCCATAATCATTTCACTTTTTCTCTCACAAACATTACATCCAACCACAAAAAAACTCAACTATCTTTCCAAACACCAAAAATTTTTTCTTCAATAATATCCTACAACTAAAAAAACTTACATAAAAACTCACTTCCCAAACACCCACTAAATATAAATGTGAATTAATGAAATTTTAAAATTTTATGATTAGTATTTTTAATTGATTTTATTAAAATTGTATCTTAAATTTTAATGTCACGCTGGCTTATTTGGTAACTATTTTGTTTTCAATTTTTAGTTTATATTTATAAAAATTAAAAAAATTGTTATAAAAACTTATTTGATAATTTTTTCGATTTATAAATGATTGTCTCAGTTTGTAAATTTGAAAAAAAAAACGTAAACTCAAAAAATGAGTTTATGTTGATTTTTAAACAAAAATTTAAAAATTTGACTAATAAACTTTTTTTTTTCAATTATTTTTCTTCCAAATAATTTTTTTTCAATTATGTGCTGAACAGCTAGCTGCTAAGTTTCTCCCAAAACAAAGCTTCCAAAAGCAAAAAGACTTCAATATCCAAAAGGGTATTGACCTAAAACCTCTGCCCCAGGCCTCTTTTTTGGGCCGGCCGGCCGCCGCCTTTGGCCATGGTGGTCGGCTGGCCTAGCATGTTCTTTTTCCTGTGTTTGCTTGTTAGCTTTTTCCTTCAATAAACTTGATTCTCCCATTTTTCCCACCTTGGTGTGTATGTGTTGCTGCGGTAGAATTTGTTTTGGTGTTTCGGGGTCCGGTTTAACTGATTTATCATTCATTCGTGCGCTCTTTTGCGAGTAGGAGTTTGAGGAATGAACTCTGATTCAGATTTGGTGGAGATGTATTGATGCTTTGTTTGGGCGGAACTTGGGTGTTGTAATCGATCCAGATCTGTCTGGCTTTTCATTCGAGCGCTCCTATTCAAGTGAGAGTTTGAGGGGTGAACTTATTCCTATTGTTTAGAGGTGTCCCGGCGGTGCATGGGTTTGCAGTGTGAGTTGGTCGGTGCATGGGTTTGCAGTGGGTGTATAGAGGTTTCCCAGCGGTGCATGGGTCTGCAGTGGGCGTTGGTCGGTGCATGGGGCTGCATTGGGTGTGAGCAAGAAGAGAGGTGTAAGAAGAAGTCCTGGTGGGAGTTGATCTGTGGGTGAGTTTAGTGATGGCAGTGCGTGTTGTTCTATTTTCGGCAGCTTATGTTGGAGCTGTAATGCCAAGTTTCAGCAGGGGAGTTGAAGCAGCTTGGAGTCTTCTCGAGTTGCAGCAGGGGAGTTGCACCATGGGAGTGGTTACTTGTGGCGGGGGGCAGCAGCGAAGTATCTTCAAGTTTTTCCCGGTGTTGGCTATGGAGCCTTCTCGGTCCGGTTAATAGCTTAGGTGTGGCTGGTGTAGGCTTTGTGGCGTGGGCAGCAGTGCAGGCTTTGGGTGTTGGGAGTTGCAGCATCTTAGGGGTGGCGTGGGCAGCAGAGTAGGCGTGGGTGGTGAAGGCTTTGGGAGTTGTAGCTGCAGAGGTGTGGGTCTTGGCAGAGTGGGTTGGTGATTAGAATTTAGTTTGGGTGGTTCGGGCAGCTTGGGTGTTGGTTTAGTTTATTTGGTTTGTTTTGGGTGTTTTGGTGGGTTGATTATGTGGGGATTCTTGTATTTTATTTTCTAGTTAAGTCATTCTTAACTTTTTTTTGCTTAAAAAATCGAGAGGTTAAGGGGTTGGTTGTATGGATGCGAGTAACAGTAGTAGGAGTATTTTTATACTTTCTAAATCTCTCTCGATGCATGTCATCTTCCTGTACTCTTAATTTTATGCTGTTTAAATGAAATTTTTCTTTGCTGATAAAAAAAAAAAAAAAAAAAAAAAAAAACAAAGCTTTCACCCTCACTCATCTCTCTATCTCTGATATGTCGACGGTTTGAGGCGTTGAGTTGTGTTCCCACATAAGTAAATCCAATTATACACGTAAGGAAAGAGCACATGGTTGCCTCTTTCCCTGATGATGTGGCAAGCAACTATTGGTGATTGTTTTGGAGGAAAAGTTTATGGTATGTACGCGGCTAATAAGTAAGTAAACAAGATTAATTAATTAATATTAATTCAGAAATTTCCACGTCCTGACCTCACAAATTTGGATTGGGACGCAATACTTACAGATGAGGATTACATGTGAATGGGGCGAGGGCAGGGAGTCCTGAAAAAATATTTACAACTATATTAAAAAAAATTAAACTTTTAATTATTAATATTTATAAAATTTATTATTGATGTGTAAATATTTTTTTAAGACTCCATAGGATTGTTATTTTCTTTAGATATATCTACACCGTTTGCGATTACATTATTTATTTATTTATTTTTTTTAGATAAGGTAAAACAGAATTAAGAACTTGTATGTAGAGCCTCCGAACAACCAAGATCGTTGATAGAGTCCGGAACAGCTTCCATCCACACTCTCATATCTTCAAAACAAATCGCCCTACGAGCTAAACAATGAGCCATACTATTTCCCTCTCTACGGACATGTGAGATATGTTGTACTACGAAACCACCCAAAAGATGCCGAATTTCAGACACAAAATGCCCGTATGAAGACAATTTAGATGCAGTCCTTGCCCCTGCGATGGCTCTAATCACAGTCACACAATCCCTTTCCAGGTGAATGGAAGTTAGTCCCAATTCCTACGCAAACACCACCCCACAAAGAAGTGCAACTGCCTCTAAACATTTAACATCCCACACTTCCTCTGCACAAACACACTCAAACAAACAGTGAAGCATTGTTTCTAGCCCACTTGAACACAGAGAACATACATCAGAGATTGGAACTTTTTTATTTCGTAAATTTACTTTTACTGGCAGAACATCCAAACAAGCCTTCCAAGCAAAAACTTGATTTTTTGGCAGAATTTTTAATTTCCACAGAGCCTTCTATATCACACCAAATCTTTCAACTTCTACTGAACTACCCACTTGCATATCTCGATTACCAAATAACAGCCCCAGCCCATACGTAGATTTCACCGAGAAACACCCTGCTGTGAGTAGTGCCATATCACTTTGTCTGGAGGCAATTAAGGGCATGACGGAATGCTCTTAATCACCTCAGCATCCATTTTCGAAAAGTAGCCGAAACCACTTCCGTTCGCCACCTACCTCCTGTACTGTCAATAAGATCACCCACTATAGCTTTCATTGGAAGGCCTATAGAAGGGGATATCAGAGTGAAAGTAAAGGGTCGGGGTATCCACTTCTCACCCCGGATTCGGATACTCTGCCCATTCCCTACGCTCTCCTTTAACCCTTGTTGCAAGAGATCCTTTGAATTAAAGATACTACGCCACATGAACGACGATTGATAACCCACCTACGTGTCACAACCCGAACCCGCCCCTATGGATTCAGTGTCGTAACCGGCCAGTAATCCTTGGATTACCGAAGGCCTCTTAGCATAATAACATATGGTCAGGGGCTACGAAAGTAAATACATAGAATATACATAGTCCATCAAGCTATGCAGACATACATGAGACTGATAACTTTAAACTTTTATAGATGTACGGGTAACGTCATAGATACAGTATTTACACGTCACTAGTAAGTACATATAAAAGGGAAACTTGTTCAAAGAAACAAAAGGATCAGTCTTGAACATTAACATTCACATAACCACAAAACATGACATGATTTGGAACCTCCTCGTGAGGCACGAAGGGTGGCTGACAACACAAAAACCTCAGGCATCAACTCAGTCCTGTTCACGAACCTGCTCACCTACATACATAATAAGTAACTAGTGAGCGGAGGCCCAGTGAATAATAACAGAGTAAAGGGGTATATGAATGATGTCTCAATATCATAGCTGAAATAAAACAATTCCCGTTCATATTCTTGTTCTGAGCATGTAGACCAAAGTCAGAATTCATACTTAATCTTTCACATACGTTCATCAGTACAAGTAGATCTCACACAGAGTGGCTTAAATTTTACTTGTCAGTTCTATAGAAGAACCTCCGGCCGGGTAAAGATAACTTGTTAGTCCCATATAGGGACCTCCAGACTAGGAACTTGCATACTTGTCAGTTCCACTTAGGAACCTCCAACCGGGTACAGATAGCTTGTCAGTTCCATGGAACCTCCGGTCTGGGAACTTATAGCATACTTGCATCATAATATCATGTCACTTATAATGTACTTGGATCATGGCATACTTCGCTTGCAACATACTTGAATCATAGCATGGCATCATAATTGTTTTTTACGTCGGACAATCATTCATAGTAATAAACATGGCTTTTCCTTCAACAGATCTTATTTCGTATATAGAAAATACATAGATTTGAACATAGCTTTACTAAGTTATTACTCACAGACAATAGGTGTCACAAGTAGGCAATTCAGCTTCCTTGTGGCGCTTGACCTAAACGGTTACAAAACGAACATATCCCGAATTACACACACGTGAATGATAACTTGATCATTTCTTGTTTTCGTGTGTACCTACATCATTATCCTCATTATGGAGTCTTAATCCTGACCTAGGAATGCCTAGGATGAAATAAGGATGGAAAAATGCACTTGAAAATATTTTCTCAATTTTTGCTGAAAATAGGGTTTACACTCGAGCGTGGCTTTCCCCGCTCGAGCAGACATGCAAGATGTGAAGGTTTGCTCAAGCGTGACTTTCCCCACTCGAGCGGATTGCAAATTTGGAAAAAGTACTGGTCGTATGTTTTTTACGTTCGACGGACGCTTGATCCCCACTTGAGCGTGAGACTCAGACCCACGCTCGAGCGTGAATTACCTCGCTCGAGCAGACTGTAAAACATATGAACTTCTGGGTATATGCATTTCACGCTTGAGCGTGACTCACGTCGCTCGAGCGTAAGTGCACGTACTCAGAGTGTCCGCTCAAGCGGGAAGTCCTCTGCTCGAGCATGGATCAAATTTCTGGAATTTCCAGATTTGATCTTCAAGCTCAAACTCAACTTTTAAAGCTCCAAATCTCATTTTTCTGGGCCAAAACTTGAGAAAGTACATAAAGACCCTTAAAACAACATAAATTAAAGATCATTTCAAGAAATCATGGCCCAAAGACATGCCAATTGAACACAATTTCAACTTAAATTTTAGGAATGATTCAAGAACATAACATGCATGGACTTCCATAAAACAATTTGAAACTTGATGTTTTCCCTAAATTGAGGTGAATTTCAAACATGCAAGAAGGAATTCCTAGTAACATGTTCTCAATGCATTGAAATGCACATGCATGCATGAATTCATTCTTAATTCCATTCCGTTAGCACAATTCTCATGTTAATCCACCTAACACAATTAATTTCATGCTCTAATCAACCAAATTACAAAGCTAGAGATTAACATTCTTACCTAAGGTTCTCAATTCCTTATGTTAGAGATGGTTTTGAGTGATCTTCCAAGTTTTCCTAGCAATTTCTTTCAATTTCAAGCTTGGTCTCAATTCCCCTCACTCTCTCTTCCTCTCACGTTTTTGATGTAGAAAAGGGCTCAAAGATGTATGCAAGTGGATGAAACGAGATGAATGGGCTCAAAAGAAATGGTGTTTATTTAGATAAGGTCATAGGCAATTAAGTGGAATTAAATTAATCTTATTTAATCGTTCCAAAACGAATTTTAATTGAACCTACCCAAAAAGTCCTAAACATTCTAATTAACACATAAATCAAATCGATTTATGTATCGAATGCCGATAAGGCCTTCAATTCGCAAATCGAAACTAAAACATGAACAGATTTTTCTACGCTAAACAGACAGAGACACATTAATAATGCAATGTACATGTAATTAACTCATGATTTCTTCTTAATTACTTGCTAGGCACACTGAAGCGTGAATTAACATTAATTGAGGATCGGGGTTATTACACTGCGCTTGAAGAAAATTAATGTTTGGGAAGTATCTTGTTTTAAACATCCGAGCTACCAAAGAATTCGGATTCTGAATGAGACGCCATCCTTGCTTTGCCAACATAGCTTTGTTAAACACCATCAAACTCCAAAAACCTAACCTCCCTTTGTATTTCGACAAGCACGGTTTTGACCACCTTACCCAATGAATCTTGCGCTCTGCCTCTTGTTGTCCCCATCAGAAATGCCCAATCATACTATCGATTTCATAGCACAAGCCTTCCGGCAAAAGAAAGCATGACAAGATATATGTGGGGATCGCTTGTACAACGGCTTTGATAAGAACTTCTCAGCTTGTCGCTGAAAGAAATTTCTCCTTCCACCCATTTAACCGTTTCCAGATCTGGCTTTTGACATATCCAAATATCTCCACTTTTGATTGTCCGACAAATGTAGGCATCCCCAAATATTTCCCATTCAATGCCATAGACCCCACACCCAAACACGCTTTGATAACTAGCCTCCTATCCTCATGAATACTCCTGCTAAAAAACACTGCTGACTTATTGAGATTAATTTTTTGCCCTGATGCCTTTTCGTATTTATGGAATATATGAATCAACACCTGCACCTTCTCCATATTTGCACTCGTAAACAGTAAACTGTCATCGGCGAAAAACAAATGGGATAATCTTGGGCCCGCCCTACAAATAGCTATACCTTTAATCAAATTTTGCGCCTCCGCACTATTCAACAAAGCCGAGAAAGCCTCTGCGCAAATGATAAAAAGATAAGGGCTAATAGGATCTCTTTGGCGCAGCCTTCTAGTTGCCCCAAACTTCTGTGATGGAATGCCATTGATGAGCACCGAGAAAGATACCGAATAAACACATCGCAAAACCAACTCTGTAAAGTGCTGAGCAAACCCAAGTTTCAACATGAGAGTCTCCAATAAAACCCATTCCACCCTATCATACGCCTTACTCATATCAATCTTCAGCGCCATCTTGCCATTCCTGCCACTCCTATTCAACTTTAGCCAATAAAAAATTTCAAAAACCGTGAACACATTGTTAGTGATCAACCTTCCCAAAATGAAAGCACTTTGATTTTCGAAAATAATATTAGGTAGGACAATATTTAAATGGTTTGCCAGGACTTTCAAAACCACTTTGTACACCACATTGCATAAACTTATCGGCCGGAATTGGGAGAAATGTTTTGGGTCCTTTACTTTGGATATAAGTACCACAAAGGTTTCATTTAAAGGTGCCACAACCTAACCTCCATTAAGAATTCCTAAGATAGACTCACACGCATCCTTCCCTACTACACTCCAAAATTTTTGGAAAAAAATTGCAGGTTTACCATCCAGCCCCAGTGCTTTTGTAGGGTGTATCTGGAAGAGGGCATGATTCACTTCTTTTTCCGAGAAAACTCGAGTTAAGCCTGTATTCATCTCCTGTGTAACCTTTGGCCGAACAACCACCAACACTTCTTCAATGCCAATAGGTTTTGCAGAAGTAAACAAATCTTTGAAGTAATCTATAGCATCCACTTGCTCCTTCATCCAGCCCCCGTTTCCATTCTCAATTCCAACAATATGTTTCTTCTGATTTCTTTGTGAAGCTTTTGCATGGAAAAATTTCGTGTTCCAATCTCCATCCGTAAGCCAGCTAGCCCTTGCCCGCTGTCCCCACATCACAGATTCCCTCTCAAGCAATTCCTCAATTTCTTGGCATAAGTGAAGGTCATCCATCTCCAAACTGTTAGACTACGCCTCGTCCAACCGTACATGTTCCAATGCTTTAATCTTCCGTGCTATCTATGCCGGAATCAAACCAAAATTTTTGGAGCTCCATGAAAGCAAAGCGTGACTAACCTTAGATAGGCACATTTATAGCCTAAAAACTAGATCATCTCTTCCTATGCTTCCCCAGGTGTTTGTAACCACTTGTTCACATAGCTCATCCCGAAGCCATAGAGCTTCAAACCGATATATCCGCCATTTTCGTTGGTTAACCGCTGAAGGTGCCCTATTCTTTTCCAAACAATCCAACAAAATGGGCGCATAATCTAAGGTTGTAAATATCAGGTGGAAGTAACTAGTACGAGGGAACAACCCTTGCCATGCATCATTAGCCAACCCGCGGTCAAGCCTTTCACGAACCACTGCATTTTGCCTATTGTTGCACCACGTGAAACAGTTCCCAATATAGCTCATATCTGTAGACGTCCCCGAACGTCCTGGGAAAATCCCGTTTTGTTCATTGGGCTTACTACAGTTTGGACTCAATGTCACGGTTCTGAATCTAATCTCACAAAGTACAATGCAAGATCGATAAATCACCAAAGAGTCCAAATCCGGCAAATCGTTTTGAAAAACTGATTTTTAGAAAGAAGTGCCAAACATGGACTGCTTTGCCAGATATAGAGTCGCCACCTAAATATTTTATTTTGGGAGAATTTAGGAAACCTTGACTCACGCCTAAGGTCACGTGTCCGTCATCACCAAAGTTGCCTTGGCTCGGGAACTTGGGTACGATTGGGGAAGGTCATTTCATGAGCACCCCCGCTCGCCCGATCAAAGATTGGCCACTACTAAGCATGATATCGAATTTTTAAAAACACATGTAGGCAGTTATATCACATAAGCACATAGCCTCATGGTAAGCATGCTATCATGGCAGTCACTCACACACATGCAAGGATGCTAAAGCATAAACACTTACCGAGTACTCCAAGCCAAAGAAAGAAGCTAATTAGAAAACATGCATGAATCCTAACTATGCTAAGAATGCCTAATGCAACACATGCAAAAATGCAACTACAATAGGCTCGGCTGTTCTAAGATGGCATATGAGATGCAACAATCGATATATGTATTCAACTTGGAATTGAAATACAATGTAGCTAGCATGATGCGCCGAGCCCGGTGCATGCAATACAAATGGATGAATGCAAGCATGCGAACATATAGATGCTAATTGAAACATGCCTTAAAACTAACCATCATAAACTGGTAAATAAAAGGGAGAAAGACGTGGGGTTGGAAGACATACATCACACACACACGCACGCTTATTACAACATTGCCCTCCTCGGAGGGTCCGAATGAATAGCATAGAATAAACTAGCTAATCTAAGCTAATTAAACTAATTATTACACAACATTAATTAATTAACGAATTAACTAAGTAAGTAAGGAAACTAGCATGCAAATTAAACAAAATGGACTGCCTCAGCTCTGTTCCGAATGATAGGGATGCATGCATGCTCAAGTCGCCTTGTCGGGAAATCCATCGCGATGCCTCGATTTGCCTCTGTTTGCAACTGGTCCTAGAACACTGTACAAAGCTTTAGGAGGCTGCTGACCAGTTTTTGCTGCTGGTTTCCGGTTTGCTGCAACAGAGAGCGAGAAAGGGGCATGGCAAAGTATTTTCAACATATGTGTGCATGACCACTCTCCTCATCATTGCATAAGCTCCAGGGAGTGTAGTCCTCGATCCTCGTGCCATCAATCACGCATCTCGATGCATGATGACCGAGGAGTCGGATTGCACGACTCGATGTAAAATGAATACACATATAAACACAACAAGGCCTAAACTCCATCATAGGCAATCCGGAGTGTCGGCGACCGAGAATCGAGGCACGTTTCGTCACTTGGAGTACGAAACGTCCCTCGTTTCCCGTGTTTGGACTAAACACCCTATTCCAAACACAATGCAATATACATGGCATACACAATACGACTAGCATGCAACCCTAAACGCAATGCAACCTAATCATGCTAGCATGCGAGGGATGATATGCAAACATGCAACTAGCATACACAATGCTATGAACTAAAAATGGCATACTCAATGCACATGAACTATATGGCATACGCAATGCACATACGAAAATGGACATACACAAAGACATGAAAAAGGCATACACAATGCGACGATCAAGCATGCGACAACATGGATATGGCATACATAATGCAAGATGGACTTAAACTAAGATGAATGAGCCTTAGCCACACTCAAATCAGTGGCCATACATGATGAAAATGAAGCAACAACACACATGCAAACATTTACAAATGCAAGGGACCAAACCTAAGGCACAAAGTTCAACTCTACCAAAGTATGGTAAGCATGAAATATGGCATACAATCACATATTTTCCAGCTCTGAAATGACATGCAAGATGGTCCCGAATCATGCAAACACCTCACACAATGCATGCTAGATGGCCCAAATACCGAAAATAGTAAAGTGGATTACACTATAGGCATGCAAAACAATACTCAAATGGCCAAACCAGCCCCAAACAGTTCCTATGCAGGCCAAAATAGTAGCAAATATGGACTAAAATGATGGCTCACAAAGTATGGAAATGAAACTCATGCAAAGGTCCAAAAATGAGGTATTCATGCATAACTCTCAAACACATTTAAAGAGTGGAAAACATAAGAATATGGCATACATATAAGCTCTAAAATATGATTCACAATGATGCCAAAACATGGAAACACCTCAAAATACGCATGCAATAGGCTTCAAAACTCAAAGCTAGGCAAGGATATTGAACTACAACCATGCATAACAAACATCATTCGACCATGAGGCCTAAAAATAGAGCTAAGGAAGTCCAAAACATGCACAAAATTAGTTTAGAACATGGCCAAAATATGCTAGAATCAAAGGCCAAAACAACATGCATTACAAGCTAGTGAAGAGGATTTAAACTACAAGCATGTGAAGCATTCAAGAGGCCACTAAACCAGCATAAGACAGAGGTATGACATGCCAAATAAAGCCCAAAAACCCACTAAAACATGGTCAATGCATGCAAGAATGAGATGCTCCTTTGATATGCTATGAAGAGGGTTATTCTACACATGCAAGATGGACATCCAATATGAAAAAACAAGCTTTGGATAGAGCGTATGCAGGTCCTAAAACTCATCAAAAAAGGCTTGAAACATGGCTTGAAAGCATGCAAATAAGGGCTCTTTTGTAAGGCCAAAAATGCTAGAAAACAAAATAAGGAGAGAGAGGGTCACCCCTCTCTGATTTTGGCACTCAAAACAGCGTGCTAGCCACTAAAAATCCACTGGATTTCAGTGGCTAAAAGGCCAAACAAAGGCCAACACAAATACTCTAAGGCATGGCTCAAAACAAGGTAAAATGAAGCATGCAAGGGGGTAGATGACCCCCAACAGAAAAATGATCTTAAACAAACATGTTAAGGGCCTCAAAACAAGACTTTTTTCAGTTTACACCAAAGCTCAAATATGCTTGCAAGTATGGCTAAAAGATGGAGCAAAATAAAGCTTAAAAGAGGGAATAGTGTGTTGCCCTTGTAGCTTCAGCAAAACCAGCAGCTTCTTGGACCAAAAACCAGCTCTTTAAGACCTCTCAAGACCCACCAAGAACCTTAGATCAATGGTGGAGGTGTGTGGCTATGAGATGTGGTGTTAAAGGCCAAGAACAAACACCCTTTCTAAGCCTAGAATGTAGAAATATAGAGAGATATATGTGCTTTTCCTTAGACAAATTTTTTTCAACCTCTCTAAAGGAGAGGGAGGCCCTCTCTTATAGAGAAACAAGAGGGTTCAAGCTTCTTGGAGAAGCTAGAGCAAAGGTTTAAGAGGTTCAAACTTCCTCAAGAAGCTAAAACAAGGGTTCAAAAAGTTCAAGCTTCTTGGAGAAGCTAAAACAAAGGTTTAAAAGGTTCAAGCTTCCTCAAGAAGCTAAAACAAAGGTTCAAAAGGTTCAAGCTTCCTCAAGAAGCTAAAACGAAGGTTCAAAATGTTCAAGCTTCCTCAAGAAGCTAAAATAAGGGTTCAAAAGGTTCAAACTTTCTCAAGAAGCTAAAACAAAGGTTCAAAAGGTTCAAGCTTTCTCAAGAAGCTAAAACGAAGGTTCAAAATGTTCAAGCTCTCCAAAAGCCGTGCCAAACGGAGAAAGTTAAGCGGTCCCGAACCGAGGCGCACGGCCGACAGCTCCGAAAACCGGAAACTGGTCTCTAAATGGGAAAAGTGGCCTACGACCACGAAAAGTAGCCTATGGCCACTGAGAGATGGTCTACAAGACCTCTCCCTCCCTTCAGGAAGAGAAAACAAGACCTGGTTCGCAAACCGAGGTAAGGCACAAAAGGGTCCCGAGGTCTGGGGGCAAGGCTTTTAGCTGAAACTCCGAAATCTCAGAACGAGCACAACAAGCACCATCACCGAGCGCTCAATCGATGACGTCTGAGTCTTAAGGTCGGTCAAAAATGGGGTGTCTACAATATCAAATAGATTACAATCACTCAAAGCCTCCCGGAATGCCTCCATTTGATATCTGTCCAGCCCATGCAGCCCACTTTTTTCGAAATCAAACAAGATTTCATTAAAATCCCCCGCACAAAGCCATGGGAGTGCTAATTGTGAGTTCAACCTCCAAAGTAACTCCCACGAATCTTTCCTCTTACATGTCTCTGAGTGCCCATAAAAGCCAGTGAACCTTTAGGTCTTCACACCAATCTCTTCTTCAATCACAGCATTAATATGCCCTGATGAAAAACTACAAACCCACACCTACAACTCATGTGACCAAAGCAGAGCCAAACCCCCAAACAAGCCTACATGGTCAACAAACACACCGCTGGCAAAACCACACTTCACTCGGATACCAGCCATTGCCCTGGAATCTAATTATAGTCTCCATTAAGAAAACTAAATCGGGAGTTTCACCTTTCAACAGGAATTGAAGAGCTCGAATTGACCAAGGGTTCCAAAGCCCCTGACAATTCAAACAAAGAATACTCATTGTTTTCGATGAGGCTAGACTCCAGCTGTCGCTGTAGAAAACTCAGAGCTATAAGACCAATCCCCCAACAGAGCTTTTTACCTGAATGGAAGTCCTCAGGATAACCCCCCCACTGAACTCCCACTTCCGCCTCTTCAAAATACTTTCGTTTTCCACTTGCCAAGTCCATCTCCTCTGTGCTAGTAATACCGATTCATGCTTGTTTCTTCCACCGTCGCCCCATATGACCCACAGATGCCTTGCTCTCACCATCCTTACTCAGTTCCAAAGATTCAATCTCCTGATGTAACAACTAGAAACCCACATCAGTTTCGACTGATATATTAAATTTAGTCTTAGCCAAACTGCCAACCTCAAGAGTGGGTCCATACATTGGCCTCGTGGATTTAAGTTGGGCCATTAACTTGGGTCCCAAAATATCCATTTGTCCCATGGAGTCAATATTCATTAAAGTACACGTAACAACCTCAGTCGCCTTAGGCCCACAAAGAAGCGCAACTTCCTCCTGAGGCCCATTTGTACATTCCTTTAAACTCTTAGAATGTTGCAAATCCATTAATAACGCAATCCTGTTTGGATCAGAAGCATTCGAGATAGGCATGCAAATATTCTGGCCAAATTTTGCACCCCTAATCTTCGTAAAGCTAGTATTTGGTAGATCTTTCTCCCATTGACGTCCCTCCGGCACCCTCTGCAGCGGGTGTCTCTCATAGCCATGCTCACTAGACGACTTCATGCTATGTGTATCCCTGACTGCATTTTTTCTATCCATCCCAATGGCACCCCGCTTGGGGAATGCAACCCGGAGCCAAGGTCCATAAGGGAGGTCGTCAGTTGTGTTCCACTGCATGAGAGAATTGAAAAGGGAATAGATTTTCTCCCAGCACAGTGATCACAAACCCTTTTGACAACCTCCACACCGAGGTAAAGACAACCTTCATGGCTTCTACATTAATCGCCTCCTTAACGAAGACCTTCCCAAGCAGATAGAGGCCAGACTTTACTGCTGTCGCCATCCAAAACAACTAACGACTCCTCCTCATCAGTTAGTTTTAACTTTCGTGTCAACTCTTCCACAAAAAACTCCATCAGAAGACAGAAGCCAACACGACGTAAGATGACAAGCACTCAAAAAGAAACGAAAATCCTCTTACTGAAAAGAGAAACACCTTGCAGTTAGGCAAGAAAGCAATCCCTACATGCTAGAGACGACCTAAAGCACGAGAGTGAGAGAGTAGGCGATTAGTCTTTGAAATAGCTAAAAAATTAACACACTTAATTACATTATTTTTATATTTTTCATTCATTATTTCATAAAAATTTAAAAAATTAATTAAAATAATCCATTCTCAAAGTATTACATGTTGCCTATACTGCAATATTCTTATAGGAAAATGAGTTGGACCCCCTCAGTAAGGCACCCCCTTTGACCCCCTCTCTCTCTGATTGGTCAGTTTTTCTTTTTTCTTTTTTTCTTTTTTCCTTCTCCTCCAATCACCACCCGCCATGTGTGTGTGGGGGTGGTGGGGGTGGTGATTAGAGGGGGTCTCAATCACTTCCCATTCTTATATTTGTACTATCTATTAATGTTTTTTGTCTTTTGTGTCCCATGTATTAGGATCATCATGGTAGTTGTGTGCTTATGATTATGTTGTTTGATTGGTTTTTTTTTTTTCAGATAGTTAAATGGCATAATCTTTGTAAAATTGTCTTATATTAATTAAAAAAAATGGGGGGTTTAATCTGATCATAAAGTTTGTCTTTCTTGTATTTTTAAAGGGTATGAGTTATGAATAATATTTAAAATTTATGTACAAAATAACATAAGACAAATAAGAGATAAATATATAGGATCAACTATTGAATTAAGTCATAGTAGGCAATACTTTTAAATAAGGAAACACATCTAATATGTTAAAAAAGTCAATTAAATCCAAGAAATGGGGTGTTTGTTGTGCAGTTCTGTACAACAACTACTGTTGTGTGGTTATTGGAGTCCATTTCAATCATTCAAACTATTTACTTTTCAAAGTACATCAAGTGAAGCATATTTGCAAAAAAAAAAATCAAATTGATCACATATCGTTAACTTTTTCATTGAATTGCATTTGTATCTACAAATATAAATGACAAATATGATTTGGAGTATAAAACTGAATACAAATGTGAGTCAATGAAAGAGTTAGCGATATTTAATCAATTTAATTTTTTGCAAGTGTGTTCTATTTGATATACTCTAAAAAGTAAACAATTTAAATTATCGAAATGAGACCCAATAACCATAGCCACCCCATCTTCTTAAATTCATTATAAACCACATGATTAAGCTATTTCCATTAATCATTGTTGCAGTGAGATGAAGAGGACAAATTAAATAAGAATAATGCTATATAAATAAAAAAAATTATATATAATAGTGCGATTTATTATGGACCTTTCATTTTAAAATAAAATCCTATTAAAAATAAATATATTTATAATAATAACAATACCACATCATTCTTGTTAATTTTTTATTGTTATTATTATTATTATTATTATTTGTACGAATAGAATTTTCTATAACATAATTTAGAGTGGTGGGTTTGATTTGCCCAAGCCTAATTCTATTAATCATGTAAGATACTAAAGGGGAATGTGAAGAAGATAATTAAATAATGGAAATGTTTTTTTCCCCAAATTTCTCCGCCCCGAATGTCCAAAACGACGTCGTTTTGGGCATTAGTTTTTTTTTCTTTTTTTCGGCCATTTTTGGACCTCTGAGTTGCAGAGGAAGAGGGAGAGAAAGAGAAGGAGAGGGAGAGAAAGAGAGAAAGGGGAAGCAGAACCAATCGCCGCCGATCGCGTCGGCCTCCGCCAATCGCGTCTGCCTTGCCTCCGCCTCCTCCTCCTCCTCCTCCTCCTCCTCCTCCATTTTTTAGGCCCCCTCCAGTCCTTCCTCCCCCTCCCCCTTCGTCTCTTCTTCGTCTTTCTTCCTTCTTCTGCTGAAAAAAAAAAATAAAAAAAAATAAAAAAAAATAAAAAATAAAAAATTAGGGGCATTCGGGGCGTCCCGGTTTCGGGCCTCCAATCACAACTCATTAAATAATTGAGAGTGATGGGTTTGATTTGTCCATTATATAAGATGATACAAAGGTGGCATACATTAAAATTTGCAACCTGTGGCTCCATTGCTTTACGTAAACAAATTATTTGAAACAAAAAAATATTACATTAGGGAGTGTATATATTTTACCTCTTAAGATGAAGAGATTAATACCTATCTTAAAAAATAAATAAATAAATAAAATAAAAAAAAATTGAGAGATTAATAAAGTGAAAAATGAAAATTTGAGAAAATTATATTTCAGAAATTTTACATTAAATGGAATCTATTACATTTTAAATCACACTGTTATAATCAATGATAGTGTATTTTATTCACAATTTATCATGTGAACAGAATAACTTTTCCACATCTACTCATTTTTGTAACCACCTAGAATTTTAAAATAATTATTTTTAAATTTATAAAATACAATCCATGTAGTTAGAAGAAAAAATTTAAAATTATTCAATCTCTTGTATATGCACCATTTATGCTATGAATACATAAATTCAACACAAAATTACAAGAATGACCAAAATTTAACTAAATTTATTTGTAAGATTCACTCCTTAAAATTCATGTTCATCTACAAACATTTTGCATCTAATTTTATGATTGATTTTGTTTAAGAACAGACTATTTTAGTAATTTTTTAACTAAAATATAAGCTAAAAAAATTAATATATTGGAGATAACTTTTTAATTTTTATGATAAATGTATAAAAAATAAAGAGATTTTTTTTTTTTTTTGAGAGCCTCCGAAAAGATAAGGTAGATTTTGAGTCCCTGAAAAGATTAGGTAGGAGTGTAATGTGAGAACATTCAACACTGTAGACGAAAAATAGAAAAAGGGGTACTTACCAATTAGTCCTATTCACTAGACTTATTTACTTACAGGTCCTAACTAATAAATTTAACACTATAAAAATAAGAGAGTGATAAATTTATCACTAAAAATTTATTCATAAAAACAAAGAGACTGAAAAATTTATCACTATAAATTTATTTATAAAAAAAAAGACTGATAAATTTATCTTTATCACTTAATAAATTTATCAAATAGGACTTAATGGGTATTAAGTCTCCAAAGTAGGACCTATTGGGTAATAAGTCTCCAAAATAGGACCTATTGGTAATTTACCCATAGAAAAACTATATAAAAAAATAATTAAAAAAAGTTAAGATTTGATTTTTGTAATAAGGCCTCGTTTGCAAACAGGTTATTTTAGTAATTTTTTGATTTTTAAGTTAAAATATGAGGTAAAAAAAATTAATATGTTTGGAATGACTTTTTAATTTTTTACGAAAAGATGTGCAAAAAATAGAGAGAAAAATAAATCTTTGAATTTTTGGTATAGGTCATAAACTTTTTGATTTTTTTAGTAACTTTTTTACTTTTAAGTTAAAACAGACACATGCCAAACGAGGCCTAAAATATATTTTTTATATTTTATTTTATTAATTTAAATTTTTTGATTTCTTATCAATCTAAATCATTTGTATATTTTTTTTAAAGTAAAATTAAAGAAAAACAATAATATTTTAGACATTGAACTCAATAAAAATAATATTTTAGACGTTTATCATACATCTAGATTTAATGACTAAAAAATATATATATATATCTTTTTTTGTTAATTTTATTTCAACAGAAATAAGTAGATGGCTTAAATTGAAAATAAATAAATTAAATTAATTTAAATTAATAAAATTAAAATTTTACTTTGTTATAAGGTTAAACTTCAAACTTTTATTTATAATTTTACCAAAAACAAATTAGGTGCCAGAGGTTGAATTCAACTACGTAAACCTCCAAGCCACTTACAGAGGAGGAGAATACTACCCAATAACGTTGAGTCTTCGGTTTGCTAAATCTATTTTGTTTAATTTTTTAAAAATATTTTTACCTTTTTTATTTAATTTTTTTAAATATTTGTAGTCAAATTTATTCTTCTTAAATACAATTAATTTAGATGTACTTGAAAATAAAATATTTACAAAGAAATTGATTTTTGACATATATTTTTTTTCCTTTAAAACCTACAAGATGAACGGTTCGAATCCTGTCATCGACAATGGCAGAGCCAGAAATTTGATGTAGATGGGGCACATATTAATCACAACATTAAATTTTTTTTCCCTCCATAACAAGTAACAACGAGATATTATTAAATTTATACATTTTTATTTTTATTTTTATTACAATTATCCCGAGATTTATATTAACGTAACTTATAAATCCATAATCAATAACTAAATTCTATTAACGGAATAATCAATAAATTCAATCCTATCAATTCAAAAAAAAGTGTCCCACAATAAGGAGAAATAAGCAACTAAACAAATCTCATAATAAGAAATGAATTATCAATTGATTTAATTCTAATCTTGACCTATCAATTAAAAGTGTACAAGAATAATCAAAATATTGAAATAGAAAAATTTTAAAATTTTAAAAATACAAGAAATTTTATATAATTTAAGGAGGGTCACTATTAAATTTTTTAAAGAATAAATAATACATAATCTTTATTTATATGGGTAACAGTATAAATATTGAAAGTTTAAGGAGGGCACGTGACTCCTTAAGCCGTAGGTGGCTCCGCCCCTCGTCATCGAGTCTCTTGGGACTCACAAAATGTTGTGAGTCAAGGAGAAGATGAAGTTTGGAGAAGAGCTACTTCTAATCATTTTATGTGACACAATCACAATCATTGAATATTAATGTAAAAATTTGGATTGATCTGATAATTATAAGGCCTTCATTTTTTTCATGGCCGACAAAATAAAAAGGTTACAATCATAACGCCGACTTAATTTTTTTAAAGTATGATATACACGAAAAGTTATACAAAATGAACGGTTCAAGTAATCGAAATAAGACTGTCGTGATAGATTTTATGAACCCTTCAAGTTTTCTCATATTCATACTTGAACATGACAAAAACCAAACTTTTAAATTAATTATTTTTTAAAATTTAAAATATATTAGGATGAGTTAGGGCTAGGGTTAACAAATTTTATGATTGTGTTTGGAGTTTAGTTTAGAGTGTAAAATGATTTTGCTTTCATTAGCATAATCACGTGGTAGAAATTGTCTAAAGTGGAAAATTGCGAAATTGAAAATAATAATAATATAAGAGAAGTGATGAAATTTAAGACCCTCTTTCAGAAATTGACTTTTTAAATTAGTTTTTGAATAATACAATAGGTATCAATTGATATATTAATTATGTGACATAATTTTAGAGATTTTAGATATTTATAATTTGTATAAAGGGTAGGGTCAGTAATAATGTCATAATATATGTTAGTACACTAATTGGTATATTAATTGGTGCATGTAGCACCGCTGTTAATTTTCTGGTCTTTTAGTTTTTTTATAAAGTGGAAAAGAGTTAATGTATTTAGGAATAAATTTTTTAATTGTATAAAAAATTGTGAATTACTGAGATGTTTGATTTTTTTAAAGGATAAATTTACTAACATCTTATAAGGTTTGGAGAAAATATAATAACAAATTTAACATAATTACACCGAGCTCCCTTAAAAGTTATATTTCATATAACACTTGGTCTCTTTTTCATCAAAAATTCGTTAGTCATATCTTTTACATTGAATATGTATTTTATCTTGTATATTTTTGTGTATTCATTCATTTACATTAATTTTGGTCTATTTAATTTTATTAAAAATGAAGTTAATGTAATTATATGAAAACTGTAAAATTTACTGTATTTTTTCTAAATTTTAAAAGAGATTAGTATAATTTATCATTTTTTTAAATTTTTATTAACTTTTTTTTTTTAATTTTAGTTTTAAAATAATTTTAATTAAAAAATTAAATTGTCAAACGGAAACAGGAATGGGCCTGTAGCTTTCCCCGTCCCCCCTTCGTCTGGTGGTCCTTGATTGATAGAAGTAAAATCTTAAAAGGATGAGTTGCACAAACCAACTTTTCTCTTTTTATATCTTTTCCCAATTGATTAGAGATAATTTATAGATATCATGAAAATTTCAGTTGGGGTTATTTAAGTTGAATAGGTAGACTTGGATTTAAAAGTTTTTTGAATAATTACAATCCAGTGGAGTTTGGAAAAAATAATTACATATTAATAAAAAAATTATAATTATAATTATTAATATTTATAAAATTTATCACTAATTTATAATTTTCTTTTTAAATATCACTGATTTGATATTCTTTGCAAGATTAATAATGCCACATATATTCTTATTATGAAGTGCAAGATTGATAGATGCGCACCTGTAATTTAAGTTTGAATATATTGCACGATCACTCATGAGGAGCAGTGAGTCTGTTTGGTAATTATTTCTTTTTCAGTTTTTAAGTTATATTTACAAAATTTTTAAAAATTATCATAAAAACTTATTTAATAATTTTTTTGGTTTATAAATAGTTGTCTCAGGTTATAAATTTAAAGAAAAAATGTAAACTCAAAAAATAAGTTTACATTGATTTTTAAATGGAAATTTTTAAATTTGACTAAAATTTTTTTTTCAATTAATTTTTTTTTTCAATTATAATGTGTATGATCCCATTGTCATAAATAATAAAAAATAAATATAAATATTTTAGGCCTTAACAAACATATTTTTTAATTTATGTTTTTAAAATTTTTCAAATATTTTATTCAAACCAAACGCGTTTGTAATTTACGTTTTTCTAAAAATAAACAAAAATCAATTTATAAAATTTTTGTAAACATAAACAAAAAACGTAAACGTTACCAAACGCTACCTTGCTGTTTGGCAATTAGGTTTTTTTAAGTTAATTTTTTGGTTTTTTTTGGGTATTTTAGTTTGGAAATAAAGTTTGTTTGGTTTGGTTTGGTTTGATTTTTTTTTTTTTTTTTTTTGACTTCTATGAAAAAAAATTAAAATGATTATAGTTTGGATGTAACATTTTATCTTATTAACTTATTTGGTCTATTTTGTCTTTTGTACTTTTTTAACCAAAAGTCAATACCAAACGAAGCCGAGAGTCAAAAAATTAAGGGTAAATGATAAACACAGTTTCTAAGATTTGTTTAAAATACGATTTGTCCCCTATAATTTTAGAAATTATATCTCGACCCTTGAAGTTTTTAATTACATAATAAATTGCTCCATTTTATTAATAAAGTCAACTAACAACTTTTAATGTTATCAGGAATTTATTTCAATTAATAATTAGATAATTTTATTATTGTGTACGAGAGCGATTAGAAATTTAATTTTTTCCGTTATTTCTATTAAATAAAAAATTCTGACAATGAAATATTTGTAGTTTTTTAAATTACAATGGTCAATTTGTATTTTAAGCAAATCTCAAGAAATATATTTATAATTTATCAAAAAATTAATCTTTCAGTGATGTGCAGGGCTCTTGGCCAACTAGTTAGCCTGGTTGGTTCCCTTTTTGTTTTGATCATCCCATTTATCTTGTAGGGCTTGTCGAATAAATTATCAATAAAAAAAATTAAATTAATTGTATATTGATACTCATTCTTTTTTTTTAAAATTTTTTGGTATTAAACAGGGCCAAATGCCCAGAACAAACTACACAATAGAGCGAGGGGTTCCCATCCCCTACTAATCCCTATTCAAGAGAGGAACAATGGAACTTGGAGCCCGTCAAAGGATTTGTTGACAAAGGTTCAAATCTCGAGCATTTGATCATATCACATTTAATGAATATTTGATAATCATTTGATCATATCACATTTATCTTAAATATAATAAATAATCTATCATCAAAACTATATTATTATTTATTATTTTTCCGCTTAGCCAAGTTTGAGCAAGTTGCTATGCCGAGAAAGTCATAGATTTGGTGTACCATTCAATCATTGATTGATAAGTCCTAATTAATGTGAGGATGGATTAAACATTTAGCATTTCAAGCCAAGAATAAAGTAATTTCTCATATCTCATTCCCAGTACATAATAATAAATGAATAAGAAATTCTCAGTACTTAACAATAAATGAATAAGAAAGTATATCAATTCGGCCACGGCATATCCATTACATAAAATATTAGTGGTTTGGTGCTGAATTGTTAGGAGCCTAATAAATCCAAGTGTTAATTGGTCAAGCAGCGTTCTCGGTTCAATCAAAGTGTGAAATTTAAGCTTTTGCAGTTCTTGGGGAACATGCTTTTTGTAGTGAAATAAAAGCCCAAGTTATGCTTGATTCAAATGAGACTTTTATATAATAATTTTTTATATACACGGCTGGCTCTAGATAATTCGTAGCCTAAAGTAATAATTAAAAATGAGACTTTTATATAATAATTTTTTTGGGTTCTGTTTTGGGCCTTTTTATTCAAAAAAATAAATAATAAATCACATTAGCTTGTTACATTATATCAAAAGATTAGGCCTTTCCAAATTTGGAGGCCTAAAACTTGGGTTTGGCTAGTCTTATGGTCCAGCCAGCCTGTAAATACGATATCTAAAAGATTCCAAATATTATCTCTAAAAATTTTCTGACTTTTTGTTCTTAATGAATTTTTAACCATACAATTGTCTTTCATCACATCATATGTTTGACAATGATGCAGTCTCTATTTGATTTTGAATTTTCAATTCGTCTTTTTTTTTATTTAACTTTTTTAATAGTTTAGTCAAATATTTTTAAGATAGAATTAATTTAGATATACTTAAAAAGTAAAAAATATTTATGATATAAATACAAAAGAAATGAAAAAAAAAAATATTTTTTATATTTCTAGTGTTTAGTGATTTTTTAAAGATTTTGTGTTTTTAAATATATCGAGATTAAGTGGATCTAAAAAAAAAAAAAAATTAAAAAATGATTAAAATATTTTTAAAAATCACTAAAAAAATATGAATTAAAATTTCAAAAACTACTTTTAAAAACAATTGGGTTTCTCTCATGTTCACCAGAACTTGAGGGGTTGTGAGGCCTACTATGAGTATGGTTTTGATGATTCACACTGTTTATTTTGTAGGACACTCAATATATATCATTCATAAAAAAAAAAAAAATAGTTTGATCAAATAATCGTAATATTTTCATTTTATCTCATTTATTAAAGTGGACAACAAATATATTTTAAAGATAGATAATTCATTTTTTTAGAGACAAATATAATAAAATGAAAAGGTTATGGTAATTGGATCGATCTAGTTTTTTTCATGGACAATATATATTGAGAACTCTACAAAATGAATAGTTCAAATTGTCAAAACAAGACCATGGCGAGTTCAAATTCTCTCATGCTAAAATGTAAATATAAGAGAAATTAAAAACCAAACAGAAAACAAGAGATCCTAGCCCATATAATTTTGTCCATGTGTGTTAATTAGGTCATGAGCCGTCCTCCTTAAAAGACAGCTTAGTTTTGTGGGTTACACCCAGTTCATGAATGTATGTGAGTATCAGACTGCTCCAAAGACTCTGATAAAAAATATAAAATAAAATAAAAAAAGACTGCTCCAAAGACAATTCAATTGTCAAGTATGATATGGAGCTAATGAGTTTATTCATTACTATTTGTTGGTACTTATGGAATCATAGGAACTCAATTATTTTTGAAAATAAGCAGCGGATTGTGGATAAAGTTTTGTCTTTTCCTAAGAAGTATGTAATAGAGTATGTTCAAGCTCAACAATGTAGCCAAATTCCAGTGCATTGAGTGCGGCATCGATGATGGCTTGTGCCAAGAGAGGGTGTCTTTAAATTGAATTTTGATGGATCAGTACGAAAAGTTCAAGCGGTTGCTAGTATTGAGATTATTGTTCGCAACTATAATAGGGCGGTTACTACTTCTATGGTTGAGCGAAATCTTTATCTAAAGGATGTTGACTGTGTGGATGCCTTGGGTGCGGTCAAAGCGCTTCAATTTGGGTGTGATTTGGGTTTGGGTGATATTAAGCTTGAAAGAGATTCTCTAAATGTTGTGCCTGCAATCTAGGGAAAGGCGAATAATTTGTCTTGCTATGGTCATTTGGTGGGCGTTGTTCAAGCGCTCCTTTTGCGATTCCATTCATCATCGGTCTTGTATGTTTATAGAGAAGATAATTCTGTGGCACATTGTTTAAGTAGGTTAGTCTTTGATTTTGATGCACCACGAGTTTGGATGGAGAAAGTTCCTCCCTCTTTAATGGTGATGGTGACTTCTAAGATTTCCTCTTCTTTGTAATTGCTTTCCCTATCTAAAAAAAAAAAAAACAGACAATTCAATTGTAGTGTACCAAAATAAATAATAATAATAATCATTATAATAAAGATGAATTCATACTTCAGTTCCTTGATTAATTAGCTTTGTTTATCTTTTAAAAGTTAATTTATTGGCTAAATAAATGTTAATTAATTTGAAAACAAATCATCTGTGGCAAAAAAAAAACTCACTTTAGTTCTTCTAAAAAGTTAATAAATATATATATACATATATACATATACTAAACAAACTAGCTTTTTGTTGTATTAGCTTTAGGATTAGTTTGGGGATATGCTATTTTAGTAATTTTTTTTTAATTTTTTGATTTTACATTTGCACTTTCACTAAAATTTTACTTTGGTCTTTACATTTTTAATTGTGATAATCAATCCTCTACACTTTAAATTAAGCTACAATCTCACCATTCCGTCTATCTACTGTTAATGATGATAACATAAATTTAAAGTGGATGGACTAAAGTGAAATTTTGGTGAAAGCATAAATACTAAAATGATATTTTAGTAAAAATGTAAGATAGGATGAGAAAAATAACATATATGATTAAGATAATAAGTTCCATCAATCTTGTTGACATCATATTAAGAGGTTGATTATCATGATTAAAAGTAATTTTTGATAAAATTAGTAAAGTACTCAGGCTTGTTTTAACAGTAACCTTTTTTTTTTTTTTTTTGGGTCAAAGACAATG
The DNA here is from genome assembly GCA_036172215.1 of Camellia granthamiana. Taxonomy (NCBI): domain Eukaryota; kingdom Viridiplantae; phylum Streptophyta; class Magnoliopsida; order Ericales; family Theaceae; genus Camellia; species Camellia granthamiana. The sequence goes on from CM069905.1 coordinate 39,081,415, forward strand.
TTAGTATATTAGTATAGTTAGATAATAATTAAAAGATTTGCCGCTGTTTCATCAACTCGAACCTTTGATCTGTCACTCACTACATTCTAAGATATGACTATTAGACCACTAGACCACATCTCAATATCTTAGTTTTGGCAATAACTTAAAATAGTCGGGGAAAAAAAAAAATGTCACTATCAAAAAAGACAACCATTTTCTCTACTTTTTGTTCGTCTTTTTATAAAAAGTTAGAAAATCGACTAAAATAACCACTTCTCAAAACAATCCTAAGTATAATTAACCCATAAACTTATTTTTGGCTAACTCTCTAAAGAAATTTTATAAAATTTAAGATCAATTTCTTTTGGCCGAATGGAGAGAATAAAATGACCAGATAAATCAAATGCTCTCTTATCCCCGAGTAATGATAAAATTTGAAATTCAAAGGTGCGTTTGATTTAATTTTGAAATTAGTTTTGAGTTTTAGATTTTGAAAAGAATTTTAAAAATTGAAAATTTATTTGGTTATAAATTTTCAAAACTGGTTTTTTAATTGTATATTTTAAAAATAATTTTTAAAAAATTAAATTGAAAATTTATTTACTTACGAGCTTTCAAAACTAGTCTTCCAGTTTTTTTTAGTTTTGTGTTTTTTGTCATTTAGTGTAACTTTTTCTGTACTATTAATAAAAATTTCAGAATAATTATGAAATAGACATTGGGTGAAAGGGACGTCAGTGGTTCAAGCTCATGGGTAGCGGCAAAACTTTTTAGTTGTAATTTAATTATAACTACTTGTAAGGGGAGCAAATATTCCGCAGAGCCCGTACTCCTTTCTACCAAGTATAATTAACCCATGAACTTATTTTTGGCTAACTCTCTAAAGAAATTTTATAAAATTTAAGATCAATTTCTTTTGGCCGAATGGAGAGTATAAATGACTAGATAAATCAAATGCTCTCTTATCCCCGAGTAATGATAAAATTTGAAATTCAAAGGTGCATTTGATTTAATTTTGAAATTAGTTTTGAGTTTTAGATTTTGAAAAGAATTTTAAAAATTAAAAATTTATTTGGTTATAAATTTTCAAAACTAGTTTTTTAATTGTATATTTTAAAAATAATTTTTAGAAAATTAAATTGAAAATTTATTTACTTATGAGCTTTCAAAACTAGTCTTCCAGTTTTTTTTAGTTTTGTGTTTTTTTGTCTTGTAGTGTAACTTTTTCTGTACTATTAATAAAAATTACAGAATAACTATGAAATAGACATTGGGTGAAAGGGACGTCAGTGGTTCAAGCTCATGGGGTAGCGGCAAAACTTTTTAGTTGTAATTTAATTATAACTACCTGTACGGGGAGCAAATATTCCGTAGAGCCCATACTCCTTTCTACCAAGCTCCTTGTCTGTTCGATTGACCTGCGAACACAACGGCGGTAAGCTACCTGGCGGTGTGTGGCCAGAAAACCCCTCCGACGGTCAAGTTAGCACACACTTAGATAGAGAGGGAGAGAGGAGAGTTGAGTGTTTAGGTTGTTCTCACCAAATGATGTTCTATCCCCTGCATGGGGGGCGCAGTCATGCTTATATACTTTCTGCGCTCAAATCTGCTCCCATTAGCCTCTTGACACGTGGAGCTGCTCTCCCATCTATCAGCACAAATCCAGCAATCACCACCTAACCAAACTGGCAGACTATATTAGTGGGAGCTCGGCAGCTCGGCGGCATCGCCTTAGCCTCACACAACCATGCTGCATAACAAGTCCAAGTGCTCCACTCGTCGAGCTCCATAACAACCGTGCTCGGTTGCATTCCGCAATAACCGAGCTCAAGACAGGTCGAGCTGGTAAACCGAAGCCCTTCCTGCCGAGCTAAATGCGCGAACCGTGGAATCCCGAATGGCAGGGATCATCTTGGCCGAGTAGCTCAAGTAGCTCGGTCCCCACATGGACAAGCCCAAGTAGCTCGGCCTCAACATGGCCCTGGGCCTCAACCGAGTAGAACCATCTCCGGATAGGCCCAAGTTATCACGGCCCAAACGCGCTCGGCCCTCAATTTGCCCGGCCTTTACCATGGCCCATTCCAGCTCATAAATCTCCCTCTCAATTGCCCCTTAATTTCATCCGCGCAAAAGCGTGACTGGGATTACGTGACCTAACCGGGGTATATTCCCCGCCGATCTTTCCTCCACAAGTTCTAAACCGCACTAATCGACATGCTCGGTTTCTAGACTTGCCCGGTCGACGCCTCAACTCGCCTGCCTGTCTCTTCAATACCGACGCCTCCATCAATAGGGACACGCGTCGATCATTTATTGGCCTCGAGCAGCCAACCCTGACGTCTTTTCAGATTCGAATTTTGGCGGCCTTTTTCACCTATAAGTACGCCACTTCACCCTTTCATTCTCTTCTTACTGCCTCTCTTTCATTCCAAACGATCTAGCACCATCGTCGTCCTCGACTCCCAAGCTCCATTCTTACCTCCTACTGCGTTCGTGCTGAAGATTAGACTTCTACCTTATTCTGCTAAGTTCTCCCAATTTCTTTATTGCTTTTTCCTTTGGTATTTCGCATTCTTGGGCATAAAAACCATAGGTTTTAGGATATAACCCCCTCAAAAACCTCTTCTGCCCCTACTCTCTTTGCTGTTCTTTAACTCCAGTGATAAACACACGAAGATCTGGAGCGGACCGAGCTCCAGGCCTTCTTTTGATCCCAAAAAACACATAAACCGAGCAAATTGCAAGTTTGCAAAAACTCCTGTAGGGACCGAGGTAAGCAGAGGGCTTGACCACTCGACCGGGCTAACATCTGGTCCGCTTGAGCGGCTGAGCTTCTGGATTTACCTTCGCGACTGAGGTGGTCTGGCACTCCATCTGACCGAGCTAAAGTCAAGCTCGTTTTGTGCGACTGCGCTCCCACTTACACTCACCCTCATTTTCCTGCAGAGTCCAAGGGGACCACGCACAAACACTGAGGCTCTCAACGGCCGAGCAGCCATCAAACAAGAGTTTGTGATAAACCAGCACAGCCGCGCTAAAACCAGCCGGCTACACATGGGGCGCTACCGCTCTTGGTCGACACGCCGGTTGCTCTAGCCACGTTCTGAGAAGAATACGGTATCCCAAACGACGTTCATCTAGAGCTCGGTGAAGAGGACACAACCCCCTAGGGCAGATTAGACCAGTGCCCCTTTCACCGTGCTTTCCATTATAGAATGAGGCCTCCGCTTCCCGGTTAACCCCTTAATGTGCAAATTCTTGCGGCGCACCGGGCTAGCACCAACCCAAGTCTCAACCAACACTTACCGCATAATAAACGGAATCGCCGAGCTGAACAATCGGCTAGGAACCAACTTAGGTCTAGCCGAGATACTTCGAGAGTATACCCTCGGGCATACAGGCGATGGCCTTGCCTATTATTTAAAGATCAGACCGGGTAAGGAGAAGATAGTGACCGGTACCCCAGACAAAGACTTGCACGACGACGACTTTTTCTGGGTGTCCGGTAATTATGAAACAGCCGAAGTGCCGGGCTGGTATATCAGCAAAAATTTCGGCGAAACATGTAAGCCGTGCTAACTGCTCGGTCAAATTTATTTCCTTCATCATTTTGTACTAATGCGCTTTGTTCGTTTTCTCTTTGCAGAAATCGAAGCTTTGCAAGCCAACTACCATTATCCCAACGAAGCAGCCATCAGAACCGTGCTTCGCTACCAGAACCGGGATTTCCATGAACTCCTCGGTTACGTACCGACCTACAGATATTCTGCCCCATATCGGAGTAGAGTGACAGACTTCCTTAGAGCGCCGTCACCATCTCTTAACCCCACATTACCGGACGTACCACCAATCCGGCTGACCGAAGCAGAAGAGATGGCCAAACGAAGCCGCATCAAAAATCTCATCACTGCCACATCCACCGAGCTACCGAGCATCCCATCTCGCACAGCCGCTGCCGGTCAATTGAGTAGGATCGTGGTTGCATTGGCGTCACCTGCCGCCGGGCAAGCAAGCAAAGAAAGCCACCAGGCTGGGAAAAGGCCTCGCACCACCGATCCCTCAGCCGAGCTAGTTGCGGAGTTGAACACCGAGCAACCGGCGGTCACAGCTAACCCAACACCACCATTGAAACCCCAACTGAAGCACCGGGGAAAGGAGATCCCGGCAAGCGCATCGGTCAAAGGGGACAAAGAGCATCTACTCACCTTCGACCTAACCAAAGCCTTGCTTCTGCCGAGCGATGTGGTCGGCAGCGACCACGTGCCTGACACCCGGCTGGTGAAGTCCTCGGTCAAGTCTATGACCCGGGTAAGAATCTTGAACTTTTTATTCAAATTTTTTCAAGTGTTTGCTCGGTTTCCTTTCTTTAATCAAAACTCTTCTTTGCATTTGCAAGCCATCCAGAAACAACATTTGGTCATGGAGTGGATTCATAGACTCCGGCAGAAGGCAACTGATGCTGCCAGCCAGGTTGAGCACCTTCAAACCGAGCTGGGGCGATCAAAAACTTCTTTGGAGATCGTAAACTCTGACAACTCTAGATTGCTCGGCCAGCTTGGAGCCGTCAAGCAAGAGAGGGACACTTTCAGGGCCAAGTTGGAGGCGTTGAAACAGTCAAAGAAGGATGAGCTGGATGAGGCGAATGTAGACACCTCATTTTTTACCGTTCTCAAAGACTTGGACGGCATCGTTTGAACACTCGATAATCATCCATGTTCGTGTTCGTTTTGAGTTCCCGAAGATCTTGGCCACGCGCCTTGCCTCAAGATCTCTCAACTTGTCTGTTTTGTGCTTGGTTGTGGACCCAAACACTTGTGTTTTTGCTTCTAAGGGAAGAGGGTGGCTTGTTTGCCATACCCTCGACCCACCAGCCAAGGCTTGAGGCCATCGGCCCTGTTTTCTTGCCATCGACCAAAAGTATTGGCCGATCGGCATTTTATTTGGTCGGCCGGCACTTATGTTGGTCGATCGGCCATTTTTGCTGGCCGAATCCTGTTCATCTGCTTTATGCAGATATTTTGTGCCAGTTAGCACAGCTGGCACCCATTATTCCCCCCTCCATACACGTGTATGGACGGATTGGCCCCTTTGCTTAGCTCTCTTAGAAGTTTTAGAATTGAACCTCTATAAAGAGGGAGCTCCTCCTCCCTCCTCAGGGGTTCAGAAAATCTGCTCTGGGGAGGATAGATATAGTATTGTATCTATTCTTCTTGATTTAGCTTTGTTTTGTGTCCAAGAGTGTAGTATTGTCTTACTATTGTACACAAACACACACTAGAGCACCATCCTTGGTTGCTGAGGTGCTAGGAGGTTGATTTTAGAGTTCTTGGACTAGTTTTGGTCAGAGGAACCTGCTGGAGAGTTGTTCTTGAAGAAGTTCTACAAGGGTGAGCAAACTTGCTTTAGATACCCCTTTCTTGCTTAAGCTTTTAACCCTTCTTGCTTATTATTTTGAGGTTAGCTTATAACTGATAAAAGTTCTGTTTTTACTTTCTTTGGAACTTTGTTTAAGGTCATTTTGAGGTTTGGGGTTGTTTACCCCTTTCAAGGCCTTATTTTAAACCATCTCTTTTGGCCCTTGCTTTAAGCTTTACATGACCTCTCTACCACTGAAATCCAGAGGGTTTTCAGTGGTGGAGAGGTGGTTTTGGCATCTTAAATAGGAGAGGGTGATCCCCTATCCATGTTGTCTTTAATGCTTACATAAATGACTTATGTTTGTAGCATGTGTGCTTAGCTTGTTTTAGCTTCATTTTAGTATATATTAGGCTTTGTTTTGCCATGATATAGCACTGTTTTGACTTGGTTTAGACATACCATGCATGCTTTGTATACTTGTCTTGTAATCTCATGATTTGCCTTAACATGCACCATGTTGTAACATGTCTTTTTAGCATGATTTTGGTTCAACTCCATGAAACTTTTAGCCATGTTGTGACATGCTTAAGCTCTGATTTTGGTCCTCTTGGTCATGCTTGCATTGTTTTGTATAGCTACCATGTATTCTAGCTTGTTAGCTTTAAGTGTCCAAGTCATTAACATGCTCTATTTGGGGTCATTTCAGTGGTTTGGCATCACTTGTAATGTTATTTTAGTCCATATTCCATGCTCATATGCTTGCACTTATGGCTCCTTTAATGTCTTAAAGAGTTAGTGTCTTATGCCTCATGAATGTGTCATCGTGTATGTCACCATGCTTAGGCATTTGGGATATCATCTAAATGGGTTTTTGGGCTCATTTTGGCATGCCATATCTCTGTTTTCATTGACTTAAAACTTGCCATGTTTGGTTGTCTTAGGTGTAGTGTAACACCTCTTTGGTAGCCTTGCATGTCTCATGTTTTTGCCCATTTGTTTTAGCTTGTTTTGGCTTTGGTCATTGCATGTTTTAGGCTTATTTTGCCATGCTTTAGGACTGTTTTGGCTTATGCTTGCCATATGCTCTTTGTTTTGTGTAGCTTTGGTCCGAGTCCCTTCACTAGTCTTAGGCTTTAAGCCTTGTGCATGCTATGATTATGATTTGTTTATGTGATTTGGCATCACTCCTAGCATCATTTTAGAGCATGTAATGTTGTCACATTTGCATGCTTTTCATTCCTTTTAAGTATTCTTAGAAGCTGCCCTTCGATGCTTAAGTATTAGGCCAATTACCATGCATGTTTGTATGTGATTTTGTCCCTTATCCCTTAGCATATTGGCCACTAATTTGGGCCTAGTTGAGAGCTGTCCATTTTGGTTTAAGTCCATCCTCGTATGTTGTTACATGCTTGCCTTGCATGTTGTTGCATGCTTGTTGCATATTTGGTAAATTGCAGGTTGTAACATGCTAGTTCAATTGTGCCTTGTCGCATACTTAGTCCATAACATGTTGTTGCATGTTTAAGTGGTATTGCATTTGGCGTGCTTTTATTAAGTAGCTTTCCATGTTTGCATATCTTGTCCCTTTACATGTTGTCACATGTTTGCCTTGCATGCTTGAATGTCCATGTTGCATTTCGCATGCTTGTCTAAGTTGCATTGCATTTGGCATGCTTGTTACCATTAGCCTTGTATGGCATTGTCATTAACATGCTCATGTTGCATTAGTCTTGCTTGCATGCATGCATCCTTTGCCTCTTGATCAACCATGATAGAGGTTGGGGTCCTTTATGTGTTTTGTGTGCATTGCATTTGCCATTAAAATGCACACTTGGCTCCTTTGGCCATCATGCATTGAAATGCATGATTGATGGCCCAAGAGTCAAGAACCATACTCCTTTGACTCTTAAACATGATAAGGAGGGTGGTGGTGCAAACATTGTCTTGCAAATGTATCGCCATGCTCTGTTTGTCCTCTGCTGCAGCAACACAGCATTCCTGTAGGGAGAGATGGTCGACCGACCATGTTCAGTACAGATCGGCAACAAACATTTGGCCGAGAGCCTTATCATTGGTCGATGGCACCATTCCCTCGGCCGATGGCCCTATCTCTTGGCCGATGGACTCTCAGCATGCCCCCAAGGTGGTTCAGAAGTGTCACAGAAGTTGGCACAGTTTTCAAAGGTGCAGAGCAGTGCAAACAGAGGCAACATGAAGCATGGCGATGGATTTCTGAGCGAAGCCATCCGAGCATGCATTCATCCCTCGTCTCGAGGCCATTTCAGTGTTTTAATAACTTAGAATAGTTATTTATTTCGATTTGGTTGTGTAATTAATTAATTAGCTTGTTAGTTAGTTAATTAGATGATTTGTATTATTCTTTTGGTCCCTCCGTCGAGAGGGCGCAATTGTGTAATAAGCGTACGTGTGTGTGATGCATGTCTTCCAACCCCACGTCGTTCTCCCTTTTACTTAACCACCTACGATGGTTAGTTCTAGGGCACGTTTCATTTAGCATCCTTATGCTCGCATGTTTGCGTCCATCCATTTGTATTGCATGTATCGCATCTCATGGGCCATTTTAGATTAGCCGAGCCTATTCTAGTTGCACTTTGCATGCGATGCATTAGCCATTTTAACATGAACTAAGATCATGCATGATTTCTAACTAGTTTCTTGTTTTGGCTCGGAGTACACTGTGAGTGTTTATACTTTAGCATCTTGCATATGTAGGAGTGTTGCCATGATAGCATGCTTGCCATGAGGCTATTTGCTTATGTGATATAACTACCTGAATGCCTGTGGGTGAAGGTTGGATTACTTGAATTGGAATGATTCATTGAAATCCGTGTTTTAGCCTACTTGCGAGTAGCAAACTTCAAAACCATTTCCAAACAAACGGATATGCGATGCTTCGTTCCAAATTAGGCGATCTAATTTATACTTATGTGTTGTGCGCATCACGTGGTAATTCTAACTAATTAACCGGAATAAGAACGCATGTGTTTTTAAAAAACCAGATATCATGTTTAGTAGTGGCCGATCTTTGATCAGGCGAGCGGGGGTGCTCATAGCTGACCTTCCCCAATCGTACCCAAGTTCCCGAGCCGAGGCAACTTTAGTGATGACGGACACGTGGCTTTAGGCACGAGTCAGGGTTTCCTAAATTTCTCCCAAAATAAAATATTTAGGTGGCGACTCTGTATCTGACAAAGTAGTCCATGTTTGGCACTTCTTTCTTAAAAATCAGTTTTCCAAAACGATTTGCCGGATTTGGACTCTTTGGTGATTTATCAATCTCACATTGCACATTGTGAGATCGGATTAAGAACCGTGACAATTTGAGTCCGAACTGTAGTAGCAAAGTCCAAAGGCGCGTCTATAGTGAACAACGCAGGTTTCAAGGAGGCCGAGGAAAACTACACGAAGCAAGTCCATGCCACCCAAGATATTTTCTTCAAGGCTGGCTAGAAGGTTGCTTGCGAACAGGTCGGCCAAGGATCTGGAACCGACGTGTTCGCCTCTCCCCCAGTTGCCTTCCTGCCGACATACCTGGTGCCATACGCCAACGATGTCTTCAGCGCATTACAGGCTGAGGCCGAAGAAGACGACGGGGAGGAAGCCGAGGAAAATGCCGAGGGAAATAACCGCCCAGAGCAGACCGGCCAGGTAGAGACCGGAGTCCAGGAAAAAATGACCACGGTCGACCTGGAGGCTACTGCTACCGGGGATGAATTTGCTGACCTGTCCCCCTTAGACTAGTTTTCTGTTTTGTTGTTCTTTTTTTTTTTTTTTGAGAATGTAACCGGGCTACCTGCCCCACCTTTTGTAATGCTATTCCACATCAATGGAAAATTTTAATTTCGTTAAGTGTTTGCACCGTTTAAGCTAAACAACTTTAGCCGGTATAAACCACCTCGGCTAAGCAAATCATCAACTCGTCTATGAGCAAATTATCAACCCACATCGTCGAGATAAACCATCTCGGTCGAATCCATAGTTGTGGAAAACATCAACTCATTCAACCGGAGTACAACCTCTCGGTTAAAACCACAGTTGATTAAATCATCAACTCATTCAACCGGAATAAAACATCTCGGTTGATATCACGGAGTTGAGCAAATCATCAAATCACTTAACCGGAGTAAAACATCTTGGTTTAAGCTGAGTAAATCATCAACTCATCCAACCAGAATAAAACATCTCGGTTGAGACCATATAGTTGAGTACATCATCAACTCATTCAACCGGAATAAAACATCTCGGTTGAAATCACAGAGTTGAGCAAATCTTCAACTCACTTAACCGGAGTAAAACATCTCGGTTGAGGTCACAGAGTGGAGCAAATCATCAACTCATTTAACCGGAGTAAAATCATTTCGGTCTAAATCATAGAGTTGAGCAAATCATCAACTCACTTAACCGGAGTAAAACATCTCAGTTGAGATCACAGAGTTGAGCAAATCATCAACTCATTTAACCGGATTAAAACATCTTGGTTTAAGCTAAGTAAATCATCAACTCACTTAACCGGAATAAAACATCTCGGTTTAAATCTTGAAGTAAGCATCGAAAACAACAGAATGCTGGCAAAGACAAGTCACTTCTATTGTATTTGACAAAAAGCGTGTTACATTCAAAAGTGTAGAGGGACCAAGTCTTTCCACAAAAAATTATATAAGAACGTAAAATGCTAAAAATAGTACAGTTTGAGGTTGGCCTCATTCCATGGCCGGGGTATGCCTTTTCCTTCCAAATCTTCCAAGTGGTATGCCCCCTTGCCTGCTAGACCGGTTATCTTGTAAGGCCCTTCCCAGTTTGCCCCTAGCTTGCCTTCCCCCAGCACCAGTGTGTTGCCCATCACCTTTCTTAAAACCCAATCCCCAACTTTGAACAGTCTGGGGTGCACTGTTTTGTTGTATTTTCTAGAAAGCTCTTGTTGGTATGCGGCCACAAGGATTAGAGCCTTTTCTCGGCGCTCTTCCACTAGGTCCAATTCCAGGGCGATGGCTTCAGAGTTCAGCTTGGGCTCAAAACTTTCACTGCGGAGGGTGGGCATGCCAATTTCCAATGGGATGACCGCCTCCATGCCATATGCCAAGGCAAAAGGAGTTTCCCCGGTAGATCGCCTCGGGGTCATCCGGTATGCCCAAAGGACACTTGGGAGTTCCTTGGCCCATTTTCCTTTGGCTTTCTCAAGTCCTTTCTTCAACCCATCAAGAATGGTCTTGTTTGATGCTTCGGCTTGGCCGTTGGACTGCGGGTAAGCCGGGGTGGAGTTGTAGAATTTGATCTTTAATTCTTCACAAAATCCTCTGAATAAGCGTCCGTCAAATTGGGTGCCATTGTCAGAAATCAGAATCTTGGGGATGCCAAACCGCGTTACTACATTCTGCCAGACAAACCGTTTGACGTCTTTCTCCTTGATAGTCGCTAAGGGCTCAGCTTCAACCCATTTGGTGAAATAATCCGTAACCGCGATGAAGAACTTCCGGTTGCTTGGTGCCGTTGGGAGTGGTCCCACTATGTCCAGCCCCCACATAGCAAAAGGCCAAGGGCTTGTGAGGGGAAGAAATTCTCTGGCTGGCTGGTGAATTTGGTAGGCGAACTTCTGGCACTTCTCACATTTGCGGACATATTTCTGAGCGTCCGCTTGCATGCACGGCCACCAATACCCTTGCGAGATAACTTGGTAGGCCAAAGATCTGCCCCCGATGTGACTGCCACATATGCCTTCGTGAATTTCGTACAGGAAAGCTTCCACGCTGTTCGGGTGTACACACTTGAGATAAGGACCGGTATAAGACTTCTTGTATAAAGCGCCAGATGGAGAGAGCCAAAACCGCTCTGACTTCACTCGGACTTTATGCGCTTCCTTTTTATTGACCGGAAGGGTCCGCTCTCTAAGGAAGAGGATAATCGGGTCCATCCAAGAAGGGCCAAGCTCGGTGCAGAGTACTTCTATCTGCTCGGGTTCCTCTATACTTGGCCTTGGAAGATACTCATCCGCACGGCCGTTTTCTTCCCGTCCAATTTGTTGGACCCTTATCGCCTGGAATCGGTTAATGTGGTCTCTTACCAGAGCTTGGTACTTTGCCATTATGTCATCTTTAGCTTCGTAGACCCCAAACACTTGGTTGACAATAAGTTGGGAATCGCTGTAAACCATCAACTCGGATGCGCGCAATTGGAGCGCGCTCTTAGGTCCGGCTAGTAGCGCCTCGTACTCAGCCTCATTGTTCGACGCAAGAAATCCGAGTGTGATAGAGTGTTCGATGGTCAAACCATCTGGGGAGATCAAAACTATGCCCAGCCCGGCACCGTGACGATTTGAGGCTCCATCTACAAAAAGTTTCCACATTTCTCCGACAAAGAGCTTCCAACACTCTGAGGGGTCCTGGGAGGCTTGAAAGTTGATGGGATCATGGTCGCTCGGCTGTTCGGTTTCTGGTTCACTGCCGTTTGGTTCCACTTCATCTAGGAATGGCAACGGGGTGGGGCGGGGCCGGGGACCACCCTCCCTGTCCCCGGCCCCGATCCCCGACGGGGACCTTACCGGCCCCCCCACCCCCGCCCCCGATCGGGGTTCGGGTTTCCCCGACCCCAAAGATTCCCCGTCCCCCAAATCTGTTTCAACAGCAACACAATCAACAACAGATCATAAAAAAAAAATCATCCTCAATCAACAACAATCATCATCATCCCCAATATCAACAGATCATAAAAAAATAAAAATAAAAATACAAACAGATCTGAGATCTGTCACAGAGAGAGAGAGAGAGAACGAATGGACTGTCGGCGGCAATAGACGACGGAGGAGGCGATGGTGGACGAAGGAGGACTGTCGGCGTCGCCGTGGACGAAGAAGGACGGTCGGCGTCGCCGTGGACGAAGGAGGACAGTGGCGATGGCCGATCGGAGATTCGGAGGCGAGATGTGGCTGAGTGCGACGACGGAGGTGGCAGTGGAGGTGGCGACGAGAGCCAACTGCGGAGAGAAGAAAGAGATTGAGAGAGAGATCAAAGAGTGAGGGTAAGAGTGAGAGGAGAACGAGAGAGAGAGAGAGAGTCTGAGACAGATAGATAGATACTAGATATTATATTATATAAATATTATATTATATAACCTAAACACACAACACACACAGCACAGCAAATAAACTTAAACATATATATATATACGGGGAAATTTCGGGGAAGTTTCGGGGCAGGGCCAGGCCGGGGCCGGAAAATTTATCACCGTCCCCGGCCCGAAATTGATCGGGGAGTGATTTTTTAATACCATCCCCGTCCCCACGGGGATATTTTTCGGGGAAAAACCACTTATTTCGGGGTCAGGGGATTGGGTCCCCGTCGGGCCGGGTTTAAATTGCCATCCCTAACTTCATCCCCCCTCGGCGATGCAGCACTGGACCCAACAGGTTGAACTGCCATGCTCAAGTCCGAAGTCGCATCGCCGAGCTGAAGTACTATGCCGACTGGAGGTTCTATGGTGGGGCGCGCAAGTTCCGCGTTGCTAACATCGCCTTGCTGCGCAATTTCTGGCGGGCCAGTATTCACCTCCTCGGCTACCGCGGCAAGATCCACCGGGCATACTGGATGAATTCCAAGTGAGAATTCAGCAACAAAGTCGGCCAATGTCTATGCTTTTATGGCAATTCGAGGTTGGAACTTGACGTCGAATTGTCCCAATTCGACCGCCCACTTGAGGATTCGACCGGAGAAATTCGCCCACTCAAACAAGGCTTTGAGTGAGAACTCAGTCAAGACGATGATTGTGTAAGTATGAAAATAGTGCGCCAATTTCCTGGAGGCCATCATCAGTGCAAAGGCAAGTTTTTCCAGCGGCAAGTATCTCGACTCTGCCGGCAGCAAGGTTTTGCTCGCGTAGAAGATGGGGAAATACTGGATGCCTTCTGACCGGACAAGCACTGCACTAACTGCATGTTAAGAAACGGCCAGGTAAAGGTAGAGTTCTTCACCGGGCTTTGGTGTCACCAATAATGGACCAGAAGACAGATACGCCTTTAGCTTGGCCAAACCCTTGTCGCATTTCTCGTCCCATGAAAACTTGGATTTTAAGGCTCGAAAGAAAGGGCGGCAGCGATCTGATGACCGACTTATGAATCTGTTAAGCGCGGCTACCATACCGGCAAGATGCTACACGTCCTTCGCCGAGTTGGGCTACTTTAATTCTTGTACGGCTTTGATTTGTGTGAGGTCTGCCTTGATGCCTCGGTTTGTGACTAGGAAGCCTAGGAATTTCCTGGATCCCACGCCGAAGGCACACTTAGACGCATTCAGGCGTAGCTTGTGCTGTTTGAGAATGGCAAACATCTTGGCTAGATCGGACAAATGGTCTACTTGATACCGGCTTTTGACCACCATGTCATCGATATAAGCCTCCATCGTCCGGCCTAGCAGAGGAGCGAACATTTTGGTCACCATCTTTTGAAAAGTTACCACGGCGTTCTTCAAACCAAAAGGCATGACTCGGTAGCAGAAGAGTCCCCTTGGAGTAGTGAATGAGGTGATTTCACGGTCGGGGCCATGCTTGGCAATCTGATGATAACCGCGGTAGGCATCCAAGAAACTGAGCCTATTATGTTCGGCCGTTAGATCCACCAGCTGGTCTATTCGAGGCAGGAGAAAGCTATCTTTAGGGCAAGCTCAGTTGACGGTTTTATAGTCGACGCAAACTCGCCACTTCCCATTCTTCTTGGGCACTACGACTGTGTTTGAAATCCACCGAGGGTAGTGCACTTCCTGAATAGCCCGTGCCTCAAGCAAGCTCCTTACCTCCTCCGCGACTACCTCGGCGTGGTGCAGCGCCAATCTTCTCATTCTCTGAATGACTAGCTGTGCACAAGGGAAAACATTGAGTTGGTGGCAAATAAAACTTGGGTCGATGCCAGGCATGTCGTAGGGCGACCATGCGAAGACTTCAATATTTGCCATCAAGAACTCTACCACCTCGGTCCTTTCTTGAGCGGTCAGGCTTGATCCGAGCAAAAAGAACTTGTTTGGATTTTTCGTGTCGAGCTGTACTTCTACCAATTCTTCAACAGCTTTGTCCTTGGCCCTGGTGCCCATGTCCTCAAGGACATTCTGGTCTTCTGGGCCTTCAATCATTTGCACGAAGCCTTTGGCAGCTCGGCTCCTGTTCACTACCACGAAGCATTGTTTCGACATGACTTGATCGCCCCAAGTTTTCTCAATTGCCCCCATAGCCAAGGGGAATCTCATAACCTGGTGGTAGGTCGACGCTACAGCCTGCATAGCGTGAAGCCAGCCCCTACCGAGGATCAGATTGTATGTAGACGGCACCTACAATACCCATAACTCCACCTGCTTGACCACGGATCTGGCCTTGACCGGTAAAATTATTTTCCCCAAAGGCCACTCCGGTTACGAGTTGAAACCTACCAGTGGCGAAGTAGCCAGAGCCAAGTCTATATCTCGGAGTTTGAGTTGTTTGAACGCGTCATAGTACATAATTTCAACCGAGCTTCCCTGGTCAATCAAGATGCGCTTGACATCGAACACTTTGACGCGGAGGGTGACCACTAGGGCGTCGTTGTGTGGCATTTGAATACGCTCTAGGTCCCTTGTGGAGAAACTAATCACATCTTTTTTCTCGGTTTTCCCCCTTTTGATCGCGGGCTGGACTGACAAAACTTCCCTCATGTGTTCCGCTTTTTTGATCATTCCGCGAAGCTCGCATACACGCGCCGGCTCCACTATGCCATGGATCACATTAACCACTCCTTGAGGGGGCGCCTCCAAGTCAACCGGTCCATGCGGATCAACCGGGGCGGGATGCGCAGCCTTAACACCCCCATCAATGTAAAGATCTAAGTGTCTGGCTGCGACTAACTCCTCCAAGTGTTGTTTCAGAGGCAAACAGTCATCCGTCCAGTGTCCTCGCTCCCGGTGATATGTGCAACGGTACCGCGGATTGAAGCCCTTTTGGCAATCGCCTAACTTAGTAGGAAACCGGACGTAATCCTGGTCACGGATTTCACTAAGTATGCGATAGATTAGAATCTTAAAGGCCATGGTGATGCCCGTCCGAGCTTTCAACCTTCTGTTGGCATTAGCTATGTCATCGCGGGGGTATTCATCTCGGTCATTCCGACGTCCCCTTCCCCGGTTTCGACGATTCGACCCTCGGTCAGATTCCTCGGCGCGGTCATTTGGACGGTTAGTCTCTTGTCTGACCGCGTGCACCTTGCCAACCGACCTCTTGTTTGTTACCACCGGAGTTGTCTTCGCGGTGGATGCTGCCGCATCATCCTCTACTCGGATGTGCTCATTGATGCACTGCATTAGTTGGCCCATGGATGTCGGCTGGTTCATGGTAAGCGAGTCCCGCAGCCTATGTCCGACCGGGAGACCGCGGTTACATTGGGTGATTGCCAGGTTGATCGGGCAATCTAAAATCTCATTAAAGGTTTCCCAGTATCTGGAGTTGTATGCCTTGAGTGTGTCGCTCGGCTCCATTTTGACACTGAGAAAGTGGTCCACCTCCTTCGGCGTTTTAGTGTTGGTCTTGAAACGAGTTACAAAGGCTTCCGCCAATTGCTGCCACCTTTCGATACTTCCCTCCGGCAGCTTCTCAAACCATTTCAAGCCCAGCTCGCCCAAACTCGACGGGAAGATAAGGCACATAAGAGCGTCATTGCGCCTATGTCCAGCTATGACCTGCCGGAAGTGGCTTACATGCATGTATGGATCGGTCTTTCCATCGTAGAGCGTAAACTTGGGCTGGTGAAAGCCCGCGGAGAGCGGTGTGGTTTTTATCTCAAGGGAGAAGGGGGTGGCGTTCAGCCTCGCCAAATCCGTGTCTAGAGAGGGAGGCACTGCTAGGCGGGGTGGTAGCATTATGACCTCTTCACTAGCGCGGCCCCCTTATGATAGCCGCTGGAGCGCCGGCACCCTTCGAGTCTCCCGCTGGCGAGCTCGCTCCTTCAAGACTACCCGCAAGTCCTCTGAGCGAGCGGAATAGGAACACCTCGACGTCGTCGCTGGACGTGATGGTTGATAGGTACTATCTTGTGCGCTAGACTTCTCTACAGGCGCGTCGGATTCTCCAACCCTGTAGCTTCTGGTGATAAAAAGGGAGGGAGTGTGCCGCTGGCTCTGACTGCCTGAACGACGTGGTTGGGTGCGCTTACTGTGGTCTCCCACTCCAGCAACACCCTTCCTTTTGACATGCCGTTTGAGATCTTCTATCTCCGCCGCCATTCTCCGGATGATGACGTCTTGGTCCCTTAACTTGTGCTCCAGACGCCTAGCGTGTGATTCTCTTCGCCGCCGGTGCCCGTCTGGGCTCTGAGAGTTACCAAAACTTCTACCGCGCTTATCCCGCACGTCTCTTGAATGTCTTCCTGGGGAAGTCTCCAGGCTCGCCATGTTTGGAACGGCGGGGAGTCCATCTCTCCGTCTGGCAAAATCCGGGGTAACACCGTCAATGACGAACAACGGTATCTTGTCGTTGTTTGCCATGGAAGGCGATCAGATGAGCTTGGAAGACAAGGTTTTGTCTATCAAATTTCCCACAGAGGGCGCCAATTGTACGGGGAGCAAATATTCCGCAGAGCCTGTACTCCTTTCTACCAAGCTCTTTGTCTGTCCGATCGACCTGCGAACACAACGGCGGTGAGCTACCCGACGGTGTGTGGTCGGAAAACCCCTCCGACGGTCAAGTTAGCACACACTCAGATAGAGAGGGAGAGAAGAGAGTTGAGTGTTTAGGTTGTTCTCACCAAATGATGTTCTATCCTCCGCATGGGGGGCGCAGTCATGCTTATATACTTTCTGTGCTCAAATATGCTCCCATTAGCCTCTTGACACGTGGAGCTGCTCTCCCATCTGTTAGCACAAATCCGGCAATCACCACCTAACCAAACCGGCAGACTACATTAGTGGGAGCTCAATAGCCCGGCGGCATCGCCTCAGCCTCACACAACCGTGCTGCATAACGAGTTCGAGTGCTCCACTCGTCGAGCTCCATAACGACCGTGCTTGGTTGCATTCCGGCATAACCGAACTCAAGACAGGTCGAACTGGTAAACCGAAGCCCTTCCTGCCGAGCTAAATGCGCGAATCGTGGAATCCCGAATGGCAGGGATCATCTAGGCCGAGTAGCTCAAGTAGCTCGGTCCCCACATGGATAAACCCAAGTAGCTCGGTCTCAACATGGCCTTGGGCCTCAACCGAGCAGAACCATCTCCGGACAGGCCCAAGCTATCACAGCCCAAACGCGCTCGGCCCTCAATCTGCCTGGCCTTTACCATGGCCTATTCCAGCTCATAAATCTCCCTTTCACTACCATACTAATGTTATCTTTGTAAAAAAACAAAATGCTAAATTCATTTTGTCCTTTTGTAATTTGGAGCTAAAGCACTTTAGCCCTTATCGGTCAAATATAGCTAAAAAGCCCCTATATAGTTTTGGACTAAAGTGCTATGCTACCATTAGTTTTTTCATCAAAACTAACGGAATGTATATTACACACACCATTTTTTAGAGTGGATTTTGTTTTTAAAAAAATTAGAATAAAATTAATATACCCCAAAAGATAATTTTATCCCCATTTTCTCTGAATGTAAAATTATATTAATATGTTAATTAATATAAAATAAACAATAATTAAGAATTGATCTAGAATGTAATTAAATTAAAATGAGATTAACATGTTTGAAATTATAATAATTATTAAGAATTTAAGATTAACTATGATCTAAAATATAATTAAATTAAAATTATATTAAAGTTAATAATTACAATAAATAGTTAAATATTTAAGATTAATTGTGATCTAAAATATAATTAAATTAAAATAAAAATAAAAATTTAAGAATTATAATAAATAATTAAGAATTTATAATTAATTATGATTTAATTGAATTAATACAAGACATTATAAATTATATATATGAAAGATGATAAAGAAAAAAATATTTGAGTTTGAGGGTATTATCAGGGACAGAGCTATCCTTTGGCCAAGGGTGGTCCTTGGTGCCCCCCTTCCCGCCCAAATTTTTTTTTTTTTATAGGGGTTGGCTTCCTTCTAGTCCAATCACGGACGGGAGGGTACTGTTGGGCCCATAGGGGTCGACCATGGGTCTTGTTTCGATAATCTGAACCGTTCAATGTGTAGAACTCGTCAAATACTATATATCTGTAAAAAAATCACATTGATTAGATATCAATAGCTACGTAATCATATTAGTTTTGTATAAAAATAAATGGACGATGAAAAAATAAATGGTTGACAGAAATCTGATCCGATGAGATAGTTATTGATATCCGATCAGCGTGATTTTTTACAGATATATCGTACTTGACGAGTTATACACATTGAATGATTTAGATTATCGAAAACAGGACCCGTGGTGAACCCCCACAGGCCCAGCAGTACCCTTCAGTAGTTCGATCACGGACTGGAGGGAAGCCCAGCCCTTTTCTATAACCTATATATATATATATATATATAAATATAGGCATTCCATTGGTTCCCCCTAATCAATTTTGAGAAAATTGGTGATACATCCAATCTAAAGAGGGTATAAGACATTAGATCCAGTGAATATTTTTTTATTGGTAAGAGGTCCACCCTTTGTAAAATAATTTGGTGAGAAATGCTTTTGTTGGTTTTAAAGAACATTTTGTTTCCAATTTTACACCTTAATTTATCTGTTGACCTTTGTTGACTATCTGTTTAAAATTTTTACCTGTATGTTCAAAAAATTTCCCTATCTGTTTAATTTCTTTTACCTTATTCATTTAATTTTTTAATCTTTTTAATTTATATTTCTCTTATCTGTTTGAATATTTGTCCAAATGAAATTTTATCTGTTCAAATTTATTATTCATTTAATTTTATTGTCTGTTAAAATTATCTGTTCAAAAAATCTATCTATTGAAATTTTATTTGTTCAAATTATTTTTTCAAAAAATCTATCTATTGAAATTATTTATTGAAAAAAAAATCTCTCTATTGCAATACATCTTTTCAAATTCTCTCTATCTCTCTCTCATTATTTGTACATATAAAATTCAAATTCAGCAACAACAACAACAACAATAACAAAAAATCTATCTATTGAAAATCTACCTTTACTGTTGAAAATCAATCTGTTCAAATTCAACTACAACAATAACAACAAAAAAAAAAAAGTCACTATCTGTTCCAACACACACACACACACACACACACACACACACACAGATAATGGAAATATAGATCTGTTGCAATCAACAAAAAAGAAAATAAAATAATCCATATCATCATCATCATTATCATCATCATCAACAACAACAACAACAAAAATAATCTTTTTATCTGTTTCAAACATATTTATCTGTTTAAACATCTTTATTTATTTGCATCTTTCTGTTGAACTTATCATTTCAAAAAATTAATCTTCTTATTTGTTCGATTTTTTCAACCCAGAAATTTATCCCAAATTCTTTTTATTTCTTTTTTTTTTTTTTTTTTTTTGTAATATTTGTGATCAAGAGAAGAAGCTAGGGAAAAATAAATCATCTATGCTCTTGTATTCCATGAGAAAAGTTCATTTGAACATTTCATCGAACAACTTCCTTGCAATGTCAAAAACAGAACTTTTACATAGAGAGAGAAAATAGTAAGAGAGAAAGGAGACAAACAGAATGAATGTGAAAAGCCAATCTTGACTCAAAAATTTCCTTCATTAGCCTTTTGATATGTCAAATGAATACGAACATGATTCATAAGTTCATATTTATCTGTGAATTTTGAACATTTTCACTGAACCCAAAAAAATAAATCAAAAGGAGAGATGTGAAATACATAATTTTAAAGCAAATTAGGTATTACTCAATCCTTTATATGATGTTACTATCATCCATCATATATCAAAGTTGAACCTATTATCCATCAAGGTTATTGTCACGACCCAACCTCCGCCCCTAAGAGATTAGAGAGGTGACCAGCCAGTAATTTGGGATTACCAAAAACCTGCTTAACAGTAAACAGTAATAAAGGCTGGTGGAAACCAATAATAGAATAAAATCGTCCAATGAGCTGTGAGACTTACATGGAACAAAACAACTTTATAAACTATATACAGATATTCACATAATCTAGTTGGCACATAAAAGGGTACCATTTGAATGGACTGATCAGAGAGAGTCCGCTTTCCAAGAATTGAAAACTCGACTTGTGACTATACCGATTCTTACCCTACCTTCAAGTATGAATGGTTTTTGTAACGCACCAAAAAAAAAAAAAAAAATCATTGGATATAATAATAACCATGGCTCTTAAGAGATACCAGAATTATCCTCAACACTTTCCATTACATAATCTCAATGATTATACAAAATAATCCCACATGCGGTTGTACATTCAATGAATTCTAGTACATGAATCTATAGCATGTAGAACATTCAATCAAAATAAATAAATGCCCTCAAAGGCTTACAAGTTCCAAGGCTTAAGTCCGGTTACACAAAAGATGGTTTCTCGAATCCACATATATAAAGCCATTGGCTTACAAAAATATGGTCACAACAAAATAGAGCCTCGTGCTCTCAATACATACATCCACGCCCTAGTTTGGCGGATTTACCACGTCTTTTCCTGCACCAAAATCTCATAGGGTGAGCATAAAGCCCAGTAGGAAATTCTTAACAAAATATATACATTATATACAAGCCTCATAAAAAGGAATGCATATGCCATGTTATGCTTCTGACATGAAAATCACATTATTATCTTTTGCATATCCTTTATGCTCAATGATATCTTGAAATCTCAACAATGCATAAATGATCAATTTAATTCAAGGGGGGCGGTAAATACAACTCCAATAATCCCTAGGTTGGTGTCTGCAAATAGGCATAACTAGCTCTACCAAAACCCTACTTTACCGGTTACTAACTGGAAGGAAAGTGGTACATCCTCCGCACGTGTTTTCAGTCTTTCACGCCGGACACTCAGGTCAACTTAATCAATTTCATCTACACCCCCTATCTGGACTTACCAACGTATTTACCCCATAACCTTTCAATAAGTTTCATTTCACAACATTTCTTTCTCAATGTAAATGTTTTCAAATCTCAACTCAAAACTTGCAACAATGCAACATTAGAAATGCCATTACAATATATGCCAAAGCAAAATAATAATATTCCATTAACAATATTTTCCGTACAATTCCTCCATTTCGATCATAATTCCCATTTTCCTTTCCAATACGATTCCATTAAATATCACACATATATATATATATATATATCCAAGTGTGGTAACATTTCCACATTTCATGTGTTGTCAACAATTTGTCATTTCATAACTATATAACTACTTACACTTAAACAATAAGTTCAAAACAAGATCGCCAAATCCTCATACACCAAGAAAATAGTCATTTTGCAAACAACAATATAAAATTTCCACTCATATATTCATTTAGCACAAGAAAATCCATAGATTCTCAACATCTCCCCAAAACCCTCAAGTTTCTAGGGTTTTCATCAAAACTAGACATTCCCTCATCTCTTGGTGGAATCTGACCAAAATCATTTTTCTTAAATCAATGTGATTCAAATCTTCAAGAAAATCATTTAAAGAACACAAGAGGTGAACCCATTTTCAAAACCACCAATATTCTTGAGCCAAAAACCACATTTTCAATGGAAATCTCAAAACTTACATAAACTTGCAAAAATATATATATATAACTCTAAGAAAAATCCCTACCTCAAGCTTTGGAGAAAAAGAGAGAAGAAACCCCCAAAATCAACAATGTGGAAACTTGATCTCCACCACACACAACGAAGCCCTCGAGAAGTTATCCAACTTTGATGAAGAAACCATGGGCAAAACTCTAATGGATTTAAAGAGATCAAGGATTTGATCTTATTTGGTGTAAGAAATGTAGAGAGAATGGAGAGAAGAGTTTTTAGAGAGAGAGAGAGATATAACAAAAGTGAGATACAATCAGCCCAAAGAGAAGAAAAAACAAAATTTTCGGACTCACCTACCACCGCACTTGTGGCACCCATGCTTGCACGTGCGGAGCGTGCCTCCCGCACGTGTGGCCTTCATCCCGGCACGTACAACCCTCTTTCTCCCGCACTTGCTGTTTCTCGTGCATTTATTTCAATACACACCTAGGTCACCCCCTACTTTCCGCACGTACGGCCTCACCTCCCACACGTGTGGTCTCTCTCCGCATATGCGGCCCAAGCCCCCGTATGTGCGGCTCTGGTCTTTCAGCCTAGAAAATTCTCAGCTCTATTCCCGACACTTCGAACCCGATCTCGCACCCTTCAGAATAAGTGAAGTACTCAAGATCGAACTAAATACAAACGAAAATTTTAAGAAGGAGTTTTCAACAACAACATACCCGGCATAATTTAAAGAGGAACGAGGCGAATTACGTACCGGTCATCACAACCTCCCCACCATAGGAAATTTCGTCCCGGAAATTAAATCAACTACTTGAACAAAGAGTTTCCAGGAATTACGACCACTCTGTTACAATTTCAAATCACAAAATAGATCATGAACCAACATTTACTATTACCACCCTGACTACCTCAATAACAACAACCGCTTATGGAAACATAAGTATGAAACTTTCTAGCAAGGTATCAATCCACAACAACTTCATGTTTAAAATAGCAATACATATAACAACATAAAACCAACACTTTTGATATATTTACCTCTAACATTAGGGAATATTACAAATTAAAACAACTAAGCATTTCCAAACAAATCCGAATATTTGGAGCGGACCTCCGCTTCCTGTTCCCAAGTTGCTTCTTCAACCCCATGATGTCTCCACAACACCTTTACGAACGGTATAGTTTTACCCCGTAGTACTTGCTCTCGGGTGTCTAGTATCTGGACCGGTCGTTCTTCGTAAGAAGCATCCCCATCTACCTCCAAATCAACCCAATCAAGTACATGAGAATGGTCAGGCTCATACTTCCTAAGCATATATACATAAAAAACATTGTGAACCCCCAAAAGTTGTGGCGGTAAAGCTAGCCGGTATGCCACTTCCCCAATTCTCTCCAATATCTCGAAAGGCCCAATGAACCTCGGAGACAATTTACCACTCTTACCAAATCTCATCAAACCCTGCCTTGGTGAGATTTTAAGAAACACATGGTCACCAACTTCGAAAGATAACAGTCGTCTCCTCTTATCAACATAACTCTTTTGTCGGCTTTGAACCGTAGCTAACCTCTTCCAAATGAGAGCAAATTTCTCGGTCATCTCTCTAACAATTTCTAGACCCAACAACAGTGCATCACCCACTTCGGCCTAACAAACTGGTGATCTACAAGGTCGGCCGTACAAGGCCTCAAATAGTGTCATCTTAATGCTAGCTTGATAACTATTGTTATAGGCGAACTCAATCAATGGTAAGTGCCTCTCCCTAGACCCCTTAAAATCAAGGACACAAGCTCTAAACATGTCCTCCAAAATCTGAATAGTATGTTTCGACTGTCCGTCGGTTTGAGGATGATAAGCGGTGCTAAAGGTCAACTTAGTCCCCAACCCCTCTTGAAGGCTTTGCGACAACCGGGCGGTAAAACGAGGATCTCTATCCGACACAATGGTTACAGGAACTCCATGAAGTCGAACTATTTCTCTAATGTACAACTCTGCCAAATGCTCAATTGAGTCACCGATGCGTATCAAAATGAAATGCGTAGACTTAGTCAACCTATCCACGATCACCCAAACAGCATCATTGCCTCGCTGTGTTCTAGGAAGCCCAACTACAAAATCCATGGTAACGTGCTCCCACTTCCACTCGGCTATCGATAAGGGTTTGTAACAAACCCACTGGTCTTTGGTGTTTGGCTTCACTTGTTGACAAGTAAGGCACCTAGATACAAATAAAGCGGCATTCGCTTCATACCCCTCTACCAAAACTGACGACTAAGATCATGACACATTTTGGTGCCTCCCGGATGTACCGCAAGGCGTAAGTTATGGAACTCCCGAAGTACGTCATCTCTACAAGATTCTGGTACAAACAAACGGTTTAGATAACGTACACTTAGATCCGAGTGAATGTTCAAACCCTTCTCTTCCTTGCCATTGGAAATTCTATCATGAATTGACTCTACTTCACAGTCTCCTTGTTGTGCCTCTATGACCTTATTAATCAAGGTAGGTTGAGCACTCAAAGTGAACAAAGTTGCACTCTCACCGGACTCACCCAAGTGCAAATCAAACTTGCTGATATCACCAAGCATAATCCATTCCCGAACGGCCACACTTGCCAACCTACTCACTGATTTCTGACTCAAACCATCGGCCACTACATTGGCCTTCCCCGAGTGATAGTGTAATTCAAAGTCGTAATCCTCCATAAATTTCATCCATCTCCGTTGGCATAAATTCAAGTCTTTTTGGGAAGACAAACACTTTAGGCTCTTATGATCGGAGAAAACCTCAAACTTCTCGCTATACAAATAATGCCTCCAAATTTTTAAGGCAAAAATTACTGTCACTAATTCTAAGTTGTGGGTGGGGTAGTTCTTTTCATGAGTTTTCAATTGTCGTGAACCGTAGGTCACAACTTTTCCCCCTTGCATCAAGACACAATCAAGCCCATCCCGAGACGCATCGCAATAAACAGTGTAACCCAAACCTCTTTCCAGAATTATCAAGGCCGGTGCGGTAGTCAATCTAGTTTTGAGTTCTTGGAATGACCTTTCACAAGTCTCTCTCTACACAAATTTGACACTTTTTCTAGTCAACCTAGTCAAAGGTGCGACTAGTCTAGAGAAGTCTCTTACAAAACGTCAATAATACCCTGCCAATCCCAAGAAACTCCGGATCTCAAAAATATTTTTTGGTTATTTCCAATCTTGCACGACATCTATCTTCAAGGAGTTTACAGTAGGGCTGTGCAAAATACCGCCTAATCCACTAAAATCGCACCGATCCGCATCTATCCGCTAGGGCTGAGCAAGGAATCCGTGAAATCCGTAATCCGATCCAGCCCAGTCCAATCCGGTAGGTTTGGATTGATTTTTTGAATACGTGGTTCGGTTCTGGATTAAAGAATTAAAAATCCGTAGTTCACGGATTGGTTCCGGATTGAACCTCACGGTTCCGGATTGGAACCGATCCGGACCGTATACAAATAGTCTATATTTTTATTATACATCCTCCCCCATAGTATCTTCTCTTATTCTATATAAAACCTAAACTCAAATCTAAACCCGTATAATATCTTCTTTTATTACTTTTTTTTGTTAGTTTTTAGTTTTAATTTGTAATAGTCTAAATACTTATGGTGAAATTAGTTTTCTTATAGTTATTTAAATTCTAGAACAGTATGTCGCTATTATAGAATAACATGTTACTATTGCGGAATTAATATAACGTTATGTTTATGTTTTTATGAAATTAAAGTATTTTATGTATATTTTTTTTGTTATTTAATTATGTGAATCCGTGGTCCTAAACCAATCCAATCCGTGTTTAAATGGATTGGTTCGAATTGGTTCCATGATTTAAACGAATTGGATTGATTCCAATTTTTTAGGAACCATGCTCACCCCTACTATCCGCACCGCTCTAACCGCTAACCGCGGTTTAAACTTTAAAATTTATAATCCACCAACCGAACCGCTCCACTCTAGTTAATACATATATATTTTTTAACCTCCAATGAAATATCAATGTAAAAATGAGTGTGAGAGGGATTTAAAATATGAAATTTATTACACGTTAGTGGTTATATACATGAAACATATTATGTAAAATTACTTTGTCTTATATATCTAAAGAACATTATACAAATTAGTGTTATATATTATATAAATGTATGATAATTAGTTAGAATATTTTTCAATCCGCCAATCTGCGCAATTTGTCAATCCGCCAATCCGCTATTCGGTTTGTAAATTTACTCTCAAACCTCCCGAACCGCACCGCGCACACCCCTAGTTTACAGTTACTCCCTCTCTCGACACCACATGCCCCAAAAACTTCACCTCGGTTAGCCAAAACTCACATTTCTCGAATTTGGCATACAATTGGTGCTCCCTAAGCAAATCAAGTACTACCCGCAAGTGAGCCTTGTGTTCCTCCTTGGAGGTCGAATCAATTAGAATGTCGTCCACAAAGACAACCACAAAATGATCCAAGTATTCTCGAAAAATCTGGTTCATCAAATCCATAATGGAAACCGGTGCATTAGTTAACCCAAAAGGCATTACAAGAAATTCATAGTGGCCATAACGCGTGCAAAAGGCCGTTTTCTGAATGTCCTCCTCCCAGACTCTCAACTGATGATACCCCGACCTTAGATCTATCTTTGAGAAGCAACAAGACCCTCTAAGTTGGTCAAACAAATCTTCTATTCTGGGTAAAGGATACTTGTTCTTAACAGTTACCCGGTTTAACTTGCAGTAATCAATATATAATCGCAAGGATTTGTCCTTCTTCTTCTCAAAGAGAGCTGGTGCTCCCCAAGGTGATATACTAGGTCGAATAAAGCCCTTGTCTAAAAGCTCCTGGAGTTGAATCTTCAACTCATGTAATTCGGCGGTTGCAAATCTATACGGTGCCATGGAAATCGGTGTCGTGCCAGGCACTAAATCAATGGAGAACTCAATCTCCCGGTGGGGTGGTAAACTAGGAAGATCCTCGGGAAAGACATCCTGGTATTCGCAAACTACCCCTGGCAATTCAACATGGGCTGTGTCACTCTCACTATCCAAGAGAGTTGCAAGAAGGCCACTAAGCTTGCTCCTACTACGAGGGTCAAAAACTGGTGACAAGACCCCATAAACCCGGTCCCCTAGAAAATAAAAACAATCACCACTCGAGGTGCACACTATAACTCTCTGACGGTAACAGTCAATCACTCGGTATGAAGATAACCAATCCATGCCTAGAATAACATCAAAACGGAAGTCGACGTTCGGTAACCTCTATCTTACAACCACGACACCCCCGATCTAAGTCAACTGTACCCCCAACTGGTGACTCTACTCTGAGCAAAAACGCTAACTGTGCCACCTCTAATCCCAATGCAGAAGCAAATGCAATAAATATAAATGAATGAGACGCACCCGTATCTATCAACACATTAGCTAATGAATTACACACAACAAAAATACCTCTCACAACTGAGGATCCTGGTAACTGCTCTGGTGTAGTAACAGCATACACGCGCCCCTGTGGCCTCTGATCAGCCTGCTCATCTCTCGGAGCATAGGCCTACTGCACTGACTAAGCCGAAGCGGCTCTCTAATTAGCTCGTGAAGTCTGGATTGAGTGAGCCTACTGGTGACTCTGTGTCTACCTCAACCCTAATGTGCCAGATACGCCTCCTAACTGTGGGCAAACCCTCTTCATGTGCCCCGGTTGACCACACTGATAGCAAGTAAGTCCTTGCCCTCTACTCTGAGACTGACTCTAGGATCGATTAGGTGGTGGTGGTGGAAACATCTGATGTCCTTGCCCCTTCTGTGGGCATGAAAATGCTTTATGACTCGATGGGCTACACTTAAAACATGAAAAATCACTTGGTGCACTCTTCCCCAGGCCTGCACTAAGCAAAGGAAATGTGGATCTAGACTGCTGTGATTGGGACTGGGATGAAAAGGTGTTCCTACTCTTCTTGTTGGGTCTATAGTCTCCCTGTGACCCTTGACCCCTCGATCGCGAACCCTGAAGTCTCTCGTTCTTGGACTCTACGATAATCTCTACATGTGCCACTACCTCCACAAGACGGTCATAGTTCCGAATCATATTCCCAGTAACCTTAAACAAAATCTTGGTTCTCAACTTCTTCTCAAATTCAATACAATGGCGCTCTTCCGTTGCCACTAACACCGGTGCAAACCGGGACAAACTAGAAAAAGCCATTTCAAACTCGGCCACGGACTTGTTAAGTTGCTTGAGGTCTTGAAATTCTTGTCTCAACCTTTCCCTAGCAGTGAGAGGTAGACACTTATCTTGGAAGGCTACCATAAATGCTTCCCACGTCGGCTCTACTCGTCGCTTGGCGTACTTCCACCATTGTCCCGCATCCCCTTTGAGATAGTAACTCGCTAGAGTCACTCTTAACTCGCTATCCTCGACGTGAAGCATCTCGAATGCCTTCACTGTTTGCTCAAGCCACTCATCTACTTTTTTGGGCTCGGGGCCACCGTGGAACTCATCCTGTTTAGCCCGCAAAAACTCTCTAGTAAGGAAACTCGCCCTTGTCTCTACGGCATTCTCCCGAGCTTGGTTCTCTGCCCTCAATATGTTCATCGATTCCCTCAAAGCCCCTGCCATTTCTCGGGCTAAGGCCCCCCATTGTGGCTTGTCCCGCTTGCCCCAGAATTTCCGTTTGTCCCACTTGCTCAGCCACATTAGCTTGGCCCGCTTGTCCCGCCACATTAGCTTGGCCAAATCCCTCCTCTTGCACAGGGACCTCATGGACCGGTACTTCAAGCACAACCCGGCGAGCCCTACCACGTCTCCCGCCTCTACCACCACGAGCTTAACCCCTTCTTGACATCCTAATTAAGGAACAAGGTACATAATTTAGCACATAATCCCAAATGTGCTTGCAACTTGCCTCACACGTACAACCACAATAATTCTATATCTTCTCTACCATACAAACATTTAATTTTACTCCATATAAGCACTTAGTCATATAAGCACATACGGATTATTCTTTTGTGATGAAATTTGTCCCACGAAAAATCAAGAATTCTTAATAAAATGAGTATTGATCAAGTACCTTTCTAATAAGACCTCAAAAAATTTAATAGACACAAACAACATCCCAAAAGTCTAATCCCATACCCATCTAGTCATATAAACATGTTATCACATAGTCACAAAACACAAGACATCTCCTAATCATGCGAAATGAACCCACTGTCGTATAACAACCACTTCCCACAAGCCCTAAGTATTCAAACCCGGTAGCTCTGATACCAAGTTGTAACGTCCCAAAAAAAAAAAAAATAATACAATGGATATAATAATAACCATGGCTCTTAAGAGATATTAGAATTATCCCCAACACTTTCCATTACATGATCTCAATGATTATACAAAATAATCCCACATGCAGTTATACATTCAACGAATTCTAGTACATGAATATATAGCATATAGAACATTCAATCAAAAATAAATAAATGCTCTCAAAGGCGTACAAGTTCCAAGGCTTAAATCCGGTTACACAAAAGATGGTTTCTCAAACCCACACATATATAGCCCTTGGCTTACAAAAATATGGTCACAACAAAATAGAGCCTCGTGCTCTCAATACATACATCCACGCCCTAGTTTGGCAGATTTACCACGTCTTTTCCTGCACCAAAATCCCATAGGGTGAGCATAAAGCCCAGTAGGAAATTCTTAATAAAGTATATACATTTTATACAATCCTCATAAAGAGGAATACATATGCCATGTTATGCTTCTGACATGAAAATCACATTATTATCTTTTGAAAATCCTTTATGCTCAATGATATCTTGAAATCTCAACAATGCATAAATTATCAATTTAATTCAAGGGGCGGTAAATATGACTCCGGTAATCCCTAGGTTGATGTCTACAAGTAGGCATAACTAGCTCTAATAAACCCCACTTTGATGTCTCAGGCCAACTTAATCAATTTCATATACACTTCCTATCTAGACTTACCAACTTATTTACCCCATAACCTTTTAATAAGTTTCATTTCACAACATTTCTTTCTCAATGTAAATGATTTCGAATCTCAACTCAAAACTTACAACAATGTAATATTAGAAATGCCAATACAATATATGCCAAAGCAAAATAATAATCTTCCATTAACAATATTTTCTGTACAATTCCTCTATTTCGATCACAATTCCCATTTTCCTTTCCAATGCGATTTCATCAAATATAATATATGAATATATACATATATATATATATATCTAAGTGTGGCAACATTTCCACATTTCATGTGTTGTCAACAATTTGCCATTTCATAACTATATAAGTACTTACACTTAAACAATAAGTTCAAAACAAAATCCCCAAATCCTCATACACCAAAAAAATTGTCATTTTGCAAACAACAATATGAAATTTCCACTCATACATTCATTTAGCACAAGAAAATCCATAGATTCTCAACATCTTCCAAAAACCACCAAATTTCTAGGTTTTTCATCAAAACTAGACATTCCCTCATCCCTTGGTGGAATCTCACCAAAATCATTTTTCTTACATCAATGTGATTCAAATATTCAAGAAAATCATTTAAAGAACACAAGAGGTGAACCTACTTTCAAAACCACCAATATTCTTGAGCCAAAAACCACATTTTCAATGCCACCAATGGAAATCTCAAAACTTACATAAACTTGCAAAAATATATATAACTCTAAAAAAAATCCTTACCTCAAGCTTTGGAGAAAAAGAGAGAAGAAATCCCCAAAATCAACAGTGTGAAAGCTTGATCTCCACCACACACAACGAAGCCCTCGGGAAGTTATCCAATTTTGATGAAGAAACTATGGGCAAAACTCTATGGATTTAAAAAGATCAAGGATTTGATCTTGTTTGGCGTAGGAAATGTAGAGAGAAGGGAGAGAAGAGTTTTTAGAAAGAGAGAGAGATACAACAAAAGTAAGATACAATTAACCCAAAGAGAAAAGAAAACAAAATTTTCAGGTTCACCTACCACCGCACGTGTGGCACCCATGCCTGCACGTGCGAAGCGTGCCTCCCGCACGTGCAACCCTCCCTCTCCTGCACCTGCTGCTTCTTGTGCATTTATTTCAGTAAGCACCCGGGTCACCCCCTACTTTCCGTATGTGCGGCCTCACCTCCTGCATGTGCGGCTCTGGTTCTCCTGTCCAAAAAATTCTCAGCTC
Organism: Camellia granthamiana; assembly: GCA_036172215.1. Classification (NCBI taxonomy): domain Eukaryota; kingdom Viridiplantae; phylum Streptophyta; class Magnoliopsida; order Ericales; family Theaceae; genus Camellia; species Camellia granthamiana. Next base: position 39,112,659 of record CM069905.1, read on the forward strand.
CACTCCCGACACTCTGAACCCAACCTTGCACTCTCCGGAATAAGTGAAGTACTCAGGATCAAACTAAATACAAACAAAAATTTTAAGAAGGAGCTTTCAACAACAACATACCCGACATAACTTAAAGAGGAACAAGGCGAATTACGTACTAGTCATCACAGTTTTACTATTTTCAATGATGCATCTTTTAAAGGTTTGGGGTGTGTTTTGATGCAGAATGGTAAAGTGATAACGTATGCCTCCCGTTAACAGAGACTACATGAAAAAAAAAATTATCGGACTTATGATTTAGAGCTTACAGCAATGGTATTCGCCTTGAAAATTTGGCACCACTAAGTAATTAGAGTCTAATTCACCTTAGCATAATTAAGTTTGGTTTTAGTTAAACTAGGTTATAACGGGGATTGATTTGATTTCAGTGAATTTGATTTAATTTAATTTAATTCAAGCTTAAAATTGATTAAGGATATTAGAGATAGATTTTTATGTTGGAACGTACTTAACAAATAAGTAAGAGAAGAAATGAGTTTGTTGAGTCAACATTTGAAGGTGAGAGACATAACCTGAGAGAAAGAGAGAGACAGAGAGAGAAACAGAGAGAGAGTTCTAGAGAACTCAAGGAGGAAAGAAGAGAACAAGGGAGAAAGAAGATTGATCTCCAAAATCAACAACTTAAGGTAAGCTCTCCACTCAAAATGCTTGAAATTGTGACTTCTATACTCATCATCTTCAAAGATATAAGCCTAATTAGGAGGAAATCATGGTTGTTTTAGAGTTGTGAACCTTTATGAACATTAAAGAGAGAAATTGCGAGACTTAGCTCTAGATAGCAACATACATGGCATGATTTCATCAAATTCTTGTTTTACCCAAAACTTCTTTCCCGATTCTTCAACTTTGGGGGAAAACTCCACGGATGTTGAGATTTGAACTCATATATATACATATTTAGAGGGTTTTGCACTTTAGTTCAAGAACTGGTTCTTTGCTAAGGGATTTGAGTTTTGTGATAGAGCATGACCTTTGTTTGAAGTTAGAAATGTAAAATTCAAGTTGTTTTTGTGAATTTTGGGCCTTGATTTTCATGAATTGAAATTGATTTTGAAAAGGGAGAAAATTCCATTTTCATCAAAAATTCGGACTGCATTTCAACCCAGACCACTCGAGCGGCCTGGGCCACCGCATGAGCGGCCAACCCTCCTCTACTCATAATTGCATTCTGCTCGCTAGTGCGACCAAGGCCACCGCATGAGTGGCCAAGGCCACCGCACGTGCAGCCAACAAGGCAGGCTTGGTTTTGTCACTAACGGGATTTCCTTATTTCTCAACTTCTTGATCCGTCAGTTAACAATTTGAATAGGCCAATTATTCCTGCGTATAATCATCACTCAAAAGTACGTGGATAGGCTCAATGGCATGAAAAGGATCCTGGAGATAAGCCCGTAACATTGAAACATTAAACACGTTATGCATATGCTCCATAGTGGGAGGAAGAGCCACTTGGTACACTATCAGATTAATCTTCTCAATGATCTCATATAGCCCAATGTACCGAGGTGCTAACTCGCCCTTGACTCTAAAATGAGTCTAAAAGTGATTTATCACCTCTACTAATCTACATCTATACACTGCAAACATACATACACACACACGCACACGCGTACGCACATGCGCGCGCGCACACACACACACATATATATGTTTATGTAGCCAAAAATCAAAATCTAATCTTAGACTAAAGTGTAAAATGGGTTTCGATCAAATATAGAATGAGCTAAGAGATTAGATATAAGAGAGAGGGAGAGTGGGGGGCAAACTTGGTTGAGAAAGAGAAGAGTGATGGATGAAAACACATCCAAAGGGTCAAATTTGGACAGAGAAAAGAGTAACAGACCTTAATCACAAATTTGAGATCTGTGTAGTCGACGATCTCAAATATGTGTCGGCGGTCGTGACGATGGTGCGGGGGGAGAGAAAATGCTAACGGCGGCGAGACTAGACAATAGAAAGAAGAAAGAAAGGCCAAGACTGAGTGGATTTCGATGGCAGTGACCAAGAAAGAGGTGAATTGGTGCTCCAATTGCCCGTGAAAGGTAGGTTTGAGTGGATTTAGTTGCTGGTGAGGCGAGCTGGTACTCCGATTGGCATGATTGCAGCTTCATCCTCATCTTCCACATAAATCTGGTATTGCACCACTCGCCCGTGGTGCGAAACAGTAAAGAGAGAGATGAGGCGATGTGGTGGTATCGGCGACTGAGGAGAAAGAGAAGAGAGAAAGGTGCTAACTTCTGTTAGGGTTAGGGTTTATTACACTTTCTACCCCTAAACTATTATCAAATTCTTTATTGAGTCCCTAACTATCAATTGAATCTATTTAGTCCCTTAACTATCATCAAATTCTCTATTTAGTCCCTAAAGTATATAAATCAAAGTCTATTTAGTCCCTAAACTATCGATTGAATCTATTAAGTCCCTAAAATATTTAATTCAAACTCATTTAGTCTCTAAAAGGATTACAAAAATAAAATATATGTCCATACGTATTATAAATTAGTAAAAAAATCCTCTCCAATTAAGATTTTATTACAGAAAAATCTTTTAAATTTTTATTTCGTCTTTAAAAGATATTTTATTTCGTTGTGTGTTTAAATTAATATTAGAGTCTAATTTTTCAGTCTTACAAATGGATTATATGAATATTAGATATTGACAAAGTAGAATCAGATAGCTTAAATAATAACACTTCTTTATAAATAGTAATAGAACAAAATAATACATTAATTAAGTAATAAAAAGAACTTAGCAAAAAACTTAAAAATAATCAATTAGAAATTATAAACGAAATCTGACATATAATACTAGATATTAAGGCAAGCACGTATCTATTGTAAAAGATAAATTTAAAAAAAAATACTATAAATAATTACCATTATCCTTATAAAGGAAATTCAATATATGGATTAGCGCTCACTTTTCAAGGACAGAATAAAAATTTAAGGTTTTTTTTAAATAAAATTTTAACTAAATATGGTGTTTTACTAATTTATAATACGTATGTGTATATATTTTATTTTTGTAATCCTTTTAGGGACTAAATAGGTTTGAATTAAATATTTTAGGGACTAAATAGGCTTGAATTAAATATTTTAGGGACTTAATAGATTCAGTTAATAGTTTAGGATAGGGGTGTTCACAGTTCGGTTGCAGCCGGGAAATCTCTAATCCGTCATCCGTCCATCGAATTGGCGGATTGGAAAAAATAAATCTGCATCCGTCTGCCGGATTGACAGATGCGAATTGAGCGGATTGATGCAAATCAGTTTGGCGGTTTAAACTTTTATAAATTTTGAACATAATTTAACAACTTATCAACATTTTTTTTTGGATAACAATCCAACTCAAAATAACTAAAAGATTATCAAGTAAATTGTCAAATACCAATAATAAATACATATAAACAAATCATGCATTATCAAAATTATTTCATTATTTTTTTTTATATTCAAAAACGATTTAATTTGATTTTTGAAAAAATGAAAAAAAAAATTAAGCCTTATATTTTCCATACAAAAATACCAAATATTAACACTTATCATTTGATAAAAGGATTTTCAAATTAAAAACAAATTGAAAATACATCAGAATATTTAAACTTTTTTCAATTGAAAATACAAACATAATATCTAAAAATATTGGAAATACAAAATCTTACAAATTATTAGGGGTGGTCACAGCTTGGCAGTTCGGTTGCAGCCAAAGGAACCTTAAATCTGTCATCCGTCCAAAACTAGGCGAATTGAAAAAAATCAATATGCAACCGTTTGTTCTTTATCATGCATCCGTTCAAAATGCGGTGAATCGGTTCGGTCGATTTTAGGCGGATCGGAATATCCGCTACTCACCCCTAGTTTATAAACTAAATAGACTTTGAGTTACATACTTTAGGGACTAAATAAAGAATTTGATGATAGTTTAGGGACTAAATAGATTCAATTGATAGTTCAAGAACTAAATAGAGAACTTGATAATAATTCAGGAGTAAAAAGTTTAACAAACCCTTAGGGTTATTTAGAAAATAATAGATATATATATATATATAAATAAAGGTATTTTGGTCATCTTGTTTAAATTTGGTCTTTTGGACAAAGTATTTAAGCGCCTAGATTTTTAACCAAATAAAATTGATATTTGGGCTTATGGACCGAGTGCCCTTCAATTTTCAAGATAACTTTTCAATACCAATGTATTATTTGTAGAGCTATTCTACCTACTCAAATGTAACTTTTCATACTAAAATCTCGTTTGTCAATTATATATTTTACTTAAAAAGTCACCCTAAGTTGTCACATCACTCTTTCTATTTTTCTGCACATTTTTTTTTATAAAAAATTAAAAAATTACTAAAATAATATGTTCCCAAACGAGACCTAAATTTAATAAAATATTATTTACTTTGACTAAATAAATATAAAATAAGTGATAAAAATATAAGGCAATTGCAAAATCTTTTAAGTATCTTTGTTTTTATTAACTATTAATATATTTTGATGCATTGTAAATTACAAATTAGAATATAAAAAAAAAAAAAAAAATTGTAAATGTAGTTAGAGTTAGATACACATAATGATTGGTCTCCTATCTTAAAATCCTAGCTCCGTCCCCGAGTATTATAGTCATTTCATATCTATACTTAACCGTATTAACAGTTACATTTTAATCCAAAACTACATGAAAAGTATATGACTATTTTTAAAAGATATGTAGGTAAAATGCTATCAAATCATATCATATGGAGGTAAAATAAATTTTGCTCAAAAAAAAATACAATAAATCATCCTCTGCTTGTTATTCAAGAAATCATTCTTGTCAAAGAATTTCAAGCACCTTTGTTGAAACTCAAAACAAATCCAATAATTGCATGGAAACCCTAAGCATAAAGATTCTAGCAATATAAAATGCATAACATACAACATGTACCCAGTAATAACATGTAAGGACACCCCCAACCATGTATTAATTTTTTCGTTCAATTTGAATAAAAATTTGAGTAAAATTTTTTTTTTTTATTATCAAGTACTTCAAAGGAGGGTTTTGTGATTTTATCAAACTATTAGTCAAGCGGGGCAGACAACTGGCCGGTCGATCGGCCAGTATAATTTTTCACAAATTTTTGCCTTGAGATGGTCATCCGAAAGACATCCGGTGGTGAAAATCCAACTGCAATGAACAGTGATCTGATGAAAAGCACAATAATCCTTAGTTTGATGGAAAAAAAAAGTGAAATCCTGAATTTGATACGTATTTGATAAAACCATTAGAGTAGGAAAAGAATTTATTTTTTATCAAATTTAAATTTGATGACAATTTTAAGTAATCATTAAATCAACCTAAATAATATAATGTAACCCTAAATTAGCATAGGCTTCATTGTTGGATCCCAAGACAACGAGCCACCAACCAGTTTGAATGCCTGCAAAGGGTTCAAGCCCGCCCAAGATGGAGTCTAGAGATACAATATCTAAGAATGTACTCGTTTGGCAAACTGTTTTTAAAAACTATTTTCGAAAAAAAAAAAAAACACTCTTAAAGCCACAGAGTTTTTAGATTACACCAAAAAGTTATTTTTAAATTTTGAATTTTGAAAAGCTATTTTTGCTCAACAAAAGCAAAAAGATATGAAAACAATGGAGATTTTCATTATTTTGTTTCCGAACGCACAACCAAACAGGCTTGCTATTTTTGATTCATTGGTAGTTGACCAAATAGACATGGAAAAGAGATGAGGAACCATTTGTCAAACATGAAGTCAATTAGATCATTTACCATAAACTAGAGTTACTGATCAAACACATGAATGACTAAGAAGGAAAAAAATAGAAATCAACAAGAGGCCACACATGAAAGACAAGCAGAAACTGAAGATGCCTTGAAACTCAAAAGTTAAAACCATTTGTAGATATAAAAAGAAACAGCAACAACCAAATTAATGAAACATAAAATGCAACATCTTTACCAAACGCCAGCAGAAAATTTGGTAACTCACTCTAACTTCCCCACTTTTGTACAAAACATAAACTCACAATGCTCCATACAATTTAATCTCCAAGGACACCCCACAATGGATTTGAGTTCGATTTAAAAACTACTTTCAACTATGAATAAAAGCCATAGAATGTGGTCACAATCCCTCTTATTTTCATTCAATGACGATTTGTGGGAAGCCACACACTGGTGTGCTTCCAATACTTTGCCACAGCACATATTCTAAAAAATGAAACCAAACAGAGTGATTGTGTTCTATGGCTTTTCTTGCAACAAAATAAAGAAATACCCTTTTGTACCCCAATGAGGTGAGCAGAAGTAAGGCCAATGTTACTTACAATCTAGACTTTTGTCATCGACCCTCAGATTTAACTAGCTGTGAGAACACCCTACTCATTGAAATACCTGAAAGATCATCGTCCATGCTCGACACTTCAAACTGAGCAGCTGAAACAGTACTACTGTCAGCATGATCAAAATTGTTGATTTGCGGAGAGAGCTCACCGATGACATTAGTACTGTTCTCTTCGGGATCATTTTGAAGAACTGCCTCGTGAAGTTGAAGCGCGTACTCCAGATTCCACAAGACATCTCCCATAGGAGGCCTGTCAACCCCGAATTCAGCCAAGCATTTCTCTGCCGTTTCTCCAAACTTTCTGAGAGAATCCGGTTTTATTTTTCCCGCGAGGTTGGGATCTATAATCTGCTCCAACTGGCCGGTCTTTTGCCACTTCATCGCCCATTCTGCTAAGTTCACCATCTCTCTCGGACGAGATGGATCGATTACAGGCCTTGCACAAAGAACTTCAAACAAAACAACCCCAAATGAATACACATCGGATTTCTCTGTCAACTGTTGCCTTCTGAAATACTCGGGGTCAAGGTACCCAAAACTCCCTTTCACTGCCGTACTCACGTGGGTCTGATCAATTTCCGGTCCTGTCTTTGAAAGCCCAAAATCGGCAACTTTAGCCATAAGATTCTCATCCAGCAATATGTTTGCAGACTTTACATCACGATGAATAACTGCTTTCGAATAGCCAGTATGGAGATAGTGAAGTCCCCTTGCTGCTCCAATGCATATCTCAAGCCTCTCCTTCCAACTCAAGCTTGGTTGATTTGAGCCATAGAGATGACTCTTGAGGGTCCCATTCTCCATATATTCATAAATCAAAATCATCTCGTTTTTCTCATCACAGTACCCAATCAAGGAAACCAAATGGCGGTGCCGGAATTGAGATAGCATCTCAATTTCAGTTCGGAATTCAGCAAGACCTTGTTGGGACCGGGGATTACCCCTCTTAACAGCCACTTGCGTACCATCATTTAGAGTACCCTTGTAAACCTTCCCAAAACCACCAATTCCAATAACCCAACTCTCGTCAAAGTTATTAGTAGCCTCTTGAACTGCAACAAAAGGAAAGCGATATCCAAAGTTAGAACCGGCACTCAGGGTTGTTCCATTAGAGTATTTACTTCCCATGGTGAGGGAAGTCCCTCCATTGATGGAGAAAGGACCCCACGTCTTTGAGTGGCCGAGACTTGCCCGTTTTCTTCTTCTGCATATTAAAAAGAGAACAGCAGCCAAAACCACAGCAACAAATGCACCAACGATCAAACCCACCAACATGCCCACGTTATTCTTGGTGTTTGTTGAGGAAGACACCATGGACACCACCCCACTGAGGCTGCCCAAAGAATTATTCATCTTCATAATCTCTAGTCCATTTAGAATGGCGTTTGGGTAAGTTTTTGAAACAGAAGACGGTCCAATACTAATGCGAAGCTTACTGTTATCATTTGAACTCGTGACAAAATCCATATAATATGCAGTGGCCAGAATTCCAAGGTTTATAGTACTCAGATCCAAGTCTGGAGCAACAAGCCATGAATCAATATAAACATCGAAGTAGAGCGAGTAGGGAGATGTACTCACTATATCACAAAAGTGAAACCGAACAAGGTATTGAAACCCTGGATCCACAGTGAACTCCCATGTGACGTTGAAATTGCTATTGGGATCACTGAGTGAGTTCATTTCAGTGCAAGTACCATAAACAGTAGCAGGAGCAATATCAGGGGTAGCTCCACCTGCGGGATACTTAACAGCTGGGATCGCTGAATAGTTTCTAGCAACATTCTGCAATACTAAGAAACCTTGATCAGGAACCCAGGTTCGCCAAAGCGTATCGTTCTCAAATGAGACAGACGGTCCACCCATATTCACCCTAAAAACCGTCTCCAATGCCTGTGTGAACAAACCCTGGAATTTACCTGTAGGGTTAACTGAAGTAGCATCATCGGTGATGAGCGAATCAGGGACTGAAACAACTTCCAAGGCATTCAAGAATGCCAACGTATTGTTGTTGGCCGGTGTAAAGGTGATTACAAGAGTACTTGATGTCACATTTACTGAGAATTCTTTGACAGAAACACCTTCCGGATTAAAATTGCCAAGGAGTAGATAATTTTGGGCAGATACAGAGAAATTGGCCGTGCTCAAATTGTAATTCTTGTAAACGAAAGGGAAGAAATAGAGGCGAATCCAGTGTCGCCCGCTCTGGCTGATAGGAAAAGTGTACTTGGAGGATTTGGTAAATACCCTCGCCGTCTTGTAGAGCTGTGAATCATCGGTTAAAGTGATAGAATTTGAAGAGGTATTGACCAATATATCTTGTGGGGTTGAAAGGAAGTTTGAGGCCGAGGTATCGGATATGAAAACACGAACACCCACTGTAGTGTTGGTGGGTGATCCACAATCTATAAAGTGTTGGTCTGCAGGAGCAAATCCAGTAGAAAACCAGAACAAAGGCAATATGAATGACACCCAAATCAAAAATTCAAAATTTCCACAACCCATCATCGAAAACCTAGAAATTACAGTGGGTTCTTCAATCTCAGTTTAATTGGACATCTAGAATTTTTTTATACAACAACAACAGCACAGAAACTCGCAGCATCCAAAACAAAAGCACAAAAACTATCAAATACCCATTAAAGAGAAGTAAGAAAGAAGAGAAAAGAGGGCAGCTTTGAGATCATGGGAGTTCCAATAAAGAGAGACTCAGATTTGAAATGAGAGAACCAAAAGAAAGTAGGGTTTGAATACTAAAGAACTGGAAAATCTGGGGAACAACACAGAAATTCGAAGAACTCAAAACACAAGCACAAAAACTATCAAATACCCATTAAAGAGAACCCAGAAAAGAAGAGAAAAGAGGGCACCTTTGCGATCATGAGAGCTCCAATAGAAAGAGAGACTCAGATTTGAATCTGAAAGAGGCAAGAGAAAGGCGAATCTGATGTAACCATTTCAGAGTTGTCAAACACTAAAGATTACATAAAACTATATAAATCTTGGCAAATCCAGGCCGTCTTCAACTGTTAGAGCAACCCCCAGATGATGACAAATTCAAAGATTCATTTTTTTTTTTTGGGACAAACGTTTTTGATTTTGTTTAAAACCGAAAAGAAAGGGAAAAAAAAAAAACAAATTCATGACCTTTTCTAAGCGACTCTGATCTATATTTTATCAATAATCTTCACCATCTTTGAAGATTTGTACTAGTAGAAATCTGAAGTAACTCAGGGACAGCGAAATATAACGAACGCTATAGCTGGAGAGAGAGACAGAGAGAGAGAGAGTAACAGACCAAAAAATTATTCTTGTTATGTACTTGATTATAAGACTAATCAAGGGTGGTTATGGGCCGATAACCCGCCCAACTCAATATGTTATTTTTAGAGTTTGGGAAAAAAATATTTAGACTATAAGATTTGATTGAGATGAGATTTTAAAAATATTTAAATTTTGATTTTAGCTTAGCCTTGATTCAGCCATTTATAAAATTTTGATTTTATATTATTTAATTACAAAATAAATTTAAAAAGGAATAAAAGATAGGGCAAATTACATATATCCCTTGAGGTTTAGCTAAATTACAGATATCCCTTGAAGATTATATTTTCATAACAAATTAGGAGGTAATATGTTATGAAAATATAAACCTCAGGGAACAATTTGTTATGAAAATTTAAACCTCATGGGGGTATCTGTGATTTCTCAAACCTTAGGAGGTATCTGTAATTTAGCTAAACCTCGAAGGAGGTATATGTAGTTTGCCCTAAAAAGATAAGAAAGATATATATTTTCTGATACTTAAATTAAAACATTTGTTAAAAAATTATATTTATTTTACAATGCAATTTTGTTAATGTTTCAAATTTGAGTAATTATTAAAAGCCTATAAATAATTTAATAGCTCTTCAAGATAATAATAATAACTTATATTTTATTTTATTGAGTTTTAATTTATACGGGCGAATTTAAAATTTAAAAATTATTTTAAAGTTGAGCTTAGAATAATTAAATTAGATTTGATGTTAAATTAGACCAAACTTAAAATAATATAAATACTCTTTATAATACAAATTCGGCCTGATATTGTTCACCTCAAGACTAATTGATAAATACAATAATGCTTGGTGGCTCAAAAATTCATGACTCAAATAGTTCGAATGTGTCAAGACAACGTCATTTTAGAAATAAAATAACATCATTTTGATACATTCGAACCATTTGAACCACCTAAATTTGGATTATCCAAATTCAAGCCACTAAACATTTTTCTTGATAAATATATTTGATGCCCCAAAAAGTTGATCGCCTGGCAATGGCGTCTAGAATAATATTATATTTATTAATTAATATACTAATAAATAATATGACATAATTTTAAACATTTTAAGTATTTATAATTTGTATAATAAGTGAGATCAGTATAATAACATAATACTAATTGATATATTAATACGTATATTAATTGATACAGGTAGTACCATCAATGGCGTCTATGTAGCCACAACCCACCAGCCATCCTTCATAAATTCAGACCGGCTTCAACTGTTACAGCAACCCCCAGATGATGACAAATTCATAGATTCATTTTTTTTTTTTTTTTTTTTGGGACAAATGCTTTTGATTTTGTATAAAACAGAAAAGAAAGGGGGGAAAAAAAAAACAAAAACAAAATTAGAGTCAAATTTATGACCTTTTCTGAACGACTCTGATCAATATTTTGTCAATAATCTTCACCATCTTTGAAGATTTGTCGTAGTAGAAGAAATCTGAAGCAACTCAGGGACAGCGAAATATAACAAACGCTACAGCTAGAGAGAGAGAGAGAGAGAGAGAGAGTAACAGACCAAAAAATTTAGGATTTTTTTTTTATGTATTTGTCTTTTGTTTTTATAATGAGAAATTTTTTTAAACAATTAATGTATTTTGTATTTATGAAATTGGCCTGGTTTGAGATATTCTAAATAAGTGTATTTTTTGACTTTTTATAAAATATGGGTTGGGTTTGGGTTAGGTTTGAAGTGATGTGATAGAGAGGTGATATGACTTAAATAAGATGATATGAGTTAAATAGGATAGTGACTTTTTTAATACATGACAAATAAGACTTCAAAAGCAATAGATAATTTATTTTGAGTTTATTTGTGTTAATCTGTATTGAAATATGATGTGTAAAATGTAAATAATTGAATTGTATTTTTGTTTGAATTTTTTATAATATTAAATTTTTCACTCAAAATTGAACATGACTGATCAAGGGTGGCTATGGGCTTGATGACCGGCCCAACTCAGACTTATTTTGAGAACTAATAGTAAAAAAGTTAATTTATTATCTTATTGGTTTATTTAAATCACATCATTTCTTTGTTTTTTTATATTTTAAAAAAAAATAAAAAAAAATTAATTTTTTTCTATTTCCCAAAATAAGCCTCAATATGATATTTTTAGAGTTTGAAAAAAATATTTAGACCATAAGATTACGTTCATATGAGATTTTGAAAATATTTAATTTTTAATTGGATTTGAGATAAGAAGTTTTAGCTTAACCTTACGGCCATTTATAAAATTTTGATTATATATTATTTAATTACAAAATAAATTTGAAAAATAATAAAAGATAAGAAAGATATATATATATATTTCTAATACTTAAATTAAAACATTTGTTAAAAGTCACATTTATTTTACAATCAATTATGTTAATATTTCAAATTCAAATAATTATTAAAAGCGTCTAAATGATTTAATAACCCTTCAAGATAATAATAATAACTTATATTTTATTGAGTTTTAAAATTTAAAAATTATTTTAAGATCGGGCTTAGAATAATTAAATTAGATCCAATATTAAATCATACTAAATTTAAAATAATACAAATACTCTTACTATATAATACAAATTCAGCTCGATATAATTCACCTCAAGACTAATTGATAAATAAGTTTGATGTCCCAAAAAGTTGCTCCCCGTGTAATGGCGTCTATGTAGCCACAACCCATTGCCATCCTCTCTTTGGATCGTGAATTTGTACATTATTGCATAGATCTCTTTCTTTTTGTGTTCTCTCTTTACAAATTTTTTCATAAATTTTAAATTGCAAGATATAAAGATTTGAAAATAAAATTTAAAATTGTGAGTTTGAGTCACCTTAAGTGAGCACTCGAGATTTGTTTGATTCAAATTAATCAAAATACGCACGTATTAATTTGAACACTTAATTTTAATATATATATATATGTGTGTGTGTGTGTTGGGGAGAATATCATAATCATAACAATAATATTAGAGACTCATATTTTGCATTCACAAACACATTCACAATGATACGGTATGGTGGGTCTCATATCATTAAGTGTGTAATTCATAAAAAACTGACATTTGTCGAATTACATTATTATAGAAGATTTATGAGAGTCTAAATTCTCTGACCGATTTTCATGCTCTTTTATTCACTTTTAATTTTTCAGAGTAAAATTTCTCACATTTCCAATTCGCCATTCAACCCAATTAAGAGTAAAAACAAAATTTACATGAATTCCCATACAAATCAACTAACTTCCCTCACCACAACATATATATATACATACATATATACTCAACTGCCCAACAGTGCATATCAAATTACTACTAGCAGATTTTCGCTAGATGTCCGTCGTTCGCCACTCGTGGTATTCATCGTCGCTTCGTTTTTGGCTAGGTTGTGGGTAGGGCAGGAAAGAAGCGTAAGGCTCAATTTGATTAAGATGAAAATGGTAGAAAGTAAAAGAAATAGAAAAAAAATAAAATTTTTCTAAGTTTATTTAGTATGAAAGTGGTAGAAGTTATAAAAAAATTAATTTTTTTTACAACTAATAAACTTCTAATTTCTTGCAACAAACACTAGAAAATACAAAAAAAAAAATTTAAATTTATTATAAAAGTAATTGCTTATAATTAAAATTCCTATTTTCTTACAAAATTTTCATCCAAATCAAATTCATATGAGAAAATATATTTTATTTTCATTTTCTTTTCTTTCACTTTACTTTCTATTATTTTCTCTGTTTATAATTTATTTATTTCTAATCAAACAAAGTCGGAAAAAAAAAAAAAAAAAAGAAGAAGAAGAAGAAGAAGAAGAAGAAGAAGAAGAAGGAGGCCACATTGCAGCGAGGAAAGAAAAAAAAAAAAAATCAATACAACGTGGTTCACTAATCTTGCAGAAAGACTGACAGAATAACCCGACAGAGCATCCGAACTCAATTTATGAGGATGTCAACTATTTTCTTAATCATAATGTAATAAATTAAATTAAATGTGGTTGTTGGTGCCACCATCTAGTTGGCAAATGAAAATCCAACTCTTTTGTTCACATCTCCAAGGAATAGAGTTTTTTTTTGGACAAAATCCAAGAAAGCGACTTTATACCAGTAAAGAATATGTGTACGCATAAAGAAACAAGTGGAAGATAATTGATATGTCCTACAAATTGAAAATGACTTTATGTTTTGTTTATTTTGAGTGGGGGGTAAAAATGTCGAGGTATGGGGCATTCGCGCAATAACACTCTCAATCCTCAATAAATTTAAGATTTATGATATGGGCAATTTTATGGGCCTGTATGTGCCTCGGTACTTATTTGTGTTCCATCCATTTTAAAATATTAATTTTTTATTTTATTTTTTATTATTTTAAAATATTAATTTATTTTCAAAAATTAGGAACTAAAATAATATGAATTTTTTATTTTATCCTTCTCTTAAATTCATTAACAATACAAAAGTATAATTATAAAATTGATATTCTCAAAAAATGTACAATCAAAGGATAATTTTGAAAAATTAATATTTTTAAAATATAATAATTGTACTATAAAAAAAAAATTAGATTCCCCAAAAGACAGAAGCTGTATGATATATATGCGGGGTGATTTCTGTACTATAGAAAAAGGTTGAGTTGCATGGCCGAATTGAGCTTTTTGGGAATGAATGACTACACAAAGTAGCAAATGGTAACGTTGCTTGACCGAAGTTAGGCCAGAAAACCCTTCTGATGGTAAAGTCAAGTATAAAGAGAGAAGATGAATATAGAGAGGGAGAGAGAGTATCAAATTCCAGATCCTTGTAAAGGTTCATGAGGTTACCTTTTATAAAAGGAGTTGACTTGCTCACCAAGTTCGTCTCTCTCCGCCATCTATCTCCCTTTGTCGTTAACCAGGTCGCTCCTTATTAGAGAAGGACAACGAGTCTGTTGCTCCAATATGCAAGTCTGTTGTGTGTGCTACATGCTTCCTATGCAAACTCGTATCTCCACGTTCAGAGCAGATAGGGGCATAGGGATAGAACAGTATCTACAAGAATGTCCTTTTTTATCTTTGTGGCATTAGGCCTTGCCCTGAGAGCTTGGTCGTTCTTTGTAGTAGGCGGGAGGTTGGGGCCGAATTCATAGCTCGGCTGCACTTCGGAGTAGGCGAAGGGGTTAGCGTTATGGTCCTAACCTTGCCTACTTTGGAGTGGGCAAATGGGCTAGGGCCGAACCCTTAGCTCAACCCACTTCGAAGTAGGTGGGCTAGAGTCGTGCTCCTATGCTTGCCCCCTTCAGAATAAGCAAGGGGGCTAGGGTCAAATCCCTAGCTCAGCCTACTTTAGAGTAAGCGAAGAGGCTAGGGTTGTACTCCTAGCCTTGCCCACTTTGGAGTAGGAAAAGGGGCTAGGGCAAGAACCCTAACTCAGCCCACTTCGAAGTAAGCGAAGGAGCTAGGGCCGTGCTCCCAGCCTTGCCCACTTCTGAGTGCGGAAATCACCCCCGCACAATATATGTTATGTATTTTGTAATAAATATTATATTTTTTTAGTAGAGTTACAATAATTTATAGTTTAAAAATAAAGTTACGTATTTTTGTGCTAATGTTACACATTTTGTTGTTATAAAATGTTTGGATAAAAAATATACAAAAATGTATAATTTTATTTTTGAACTATAAATTGTCATAATTTTGTCAAAAAAAATATGTAATATTTATCATAAAAATATGTACCATCAAAATACAATACAAAATGCATATAGCGAAGGTTTTCTCTATAATATGTTGACCTGTTATGTGTTGTTTGAAGTTCATAACTATTTTTAGTTGACTTTTTTACATTTTATAAATGAAAAAAAATGTACGAAAAATAAAAAGAATAGTTAACTTTTTTTTTATAGTAATTTTTTGACTTTTTAATTATTTTAAGATGTCCCCAAAATAGCTCTTTACTTCTTCTTTTTTAAGTGGAAAAAGTCAAAAAGAATTAAAATCCAATTAACAAAAGTTTTCAACTCTTTAAACAGGGCCCATCAAAGTTAATCCTGAACCAAATCTTTTTTTAGAAAAAGAAGTTAATCCTGAACCATCATTGGGGAAGGTAACCCAGCCTTGTAGAGCGCTTAGAAATTCGTACTTTTATTTAAAAATTTATTTCTATGAAAAAGAGAATTTATCTAATGTGTATTAACACTCTCTCTATTCATTCCCAAATTTATTATGGCTCGGTTTATTTAATATGAAACAGGTAGAAAGCAAGGAGAAAAAAAAAAAAGTAAATTTTTTTTATGAGTTTATTTAGTTTAAAAGTGGTGAAAAGTATATAAATAAATAAATAAATAAAAATTATTTTTTTTTTTGTATAACTCATATTAGCATTGTAAATAATTTTTAATTTCTTACAAAAAAAATACAAGAAAGCATAAGAAAAATTGAATGTGTGAGTTATCTATAACTAAATTTTTAAAACTTTATATATATATATTTTTTAAAAAATTTCATCTTAATCAAATGCTTGTAAAAAAAATATATTTTCTTTTATATATTTTTCTTTTACTTTCACTTATTATCAATTTTTTTTCCCCCTAATCAAACGCGTTGTAAATATTCCCCCATAATTCTGATTTATTATTCTTTAATAAAAAAAGTTTAAAAACACTAAAAATATAGTTTTAATGAAAGTTCTACTTATGCGGCAGTGAGCTTCACTCATAAATAATTTGACATATGTATCCTTTTTTTTTTTTAATTTCATACTACATCATTAGAGCTATTGTTAAAGTTCTAAATTTAAAAATATGAATCATTGCTCTTCTTTAATATATATATATATTTTTGTTAAAGGAAAATCCTCCCACTCTCCCGTAGGTTCAGGGCAGCGCCCCTTGTAGAGATCACCAAGGTGTCCTGTTGTCCGTTCCGAGATAGGAAACTATAACCTGGGAACTTGTCCCGACCTCCCAAGACAAGCTCCGCTTAAATCAGGACTCGAGTAGCGGGGGAGCATTGGGCCCACACCAAGTGTTGTGGTAGCAACAATTTGAGACTAACCTCCTAACCAACTGCCCTACACCCAGAAGATTGGCCCAAAAAATTTTGAGCTTGGGACCTAAAATCTCCAAACCTTTACCAAGTTAACTTGGGTCATTTCCATCGAGAGCTACCAGACTTTTCCTCATGAAACGAATTCTACGTTTTACACATGCTCAAACAAAATGAATTTTTTATTGGGTGCTTTGGAAAATTACAAAAAGAGAGTTAATGGTGGTTAAACCTCCTTATGCATAAGGGTTTTTTTTTTTTTGAGAAAACGGTTAAAATCTATTTTTAAATTTTTTTTTTATTTATTTTTTTTTGTAAAAGAGAAAAGTGGGCTAAAAGTTTAAAAGTGACTTTTAACCCACTTCTCAAAATAAGCCATAACATCTAGCATATCAGTTATGATCAAATGCCTCACTTAGGAGCTAGGATGGAATTAGGATAAGACTATCATGTTTCTGTGAAAAATTTTATTTATCATAATACTTTTAAAATGTATATCTTATTTTATAAATAATAAAATAATCTCTCAATATAAAATATATTGTGTTCTGGATATGTGATTCCAGGTGTGTTTTTGAGTTGCGTGTTTGTTTACGGTTTTTAAAAATCAATTCCACGCTTTGTTTTGAAAACTCTGTCACCCAGATGTCCCCCCGGTCGACCCCACGGATGTCCCACAGGACCTCCCCGCCAGTGAATTTTTTTTTTTTTTTTTTTGGAATTGACACATGTTATGTTTTATATATTAAATAAAAAATATTTTCTGAATTTTTAAAAAAAAATTTATGAGTTTTGTATAGATTTTTGAGTTGTGTATTTGGTTATGAATTGTTAGTTTTTATATCAAATATCACATGTCACATCAAAAATTTCCCAATCAATTTAAAATTATTTTCAAAACTCTTTTCAAAACTCATAACCAAACAAATTTTCTACACTCAAATCATAATTTCAAAACTCACAAACTCAAAATACAACTCATATTCTCAAATCATATTTACAAAACTCTACCAAACACAACCTATGGGTCTGTTTGGTAACGTTTACGTTTTCAGTTTATATTTACAAAATTTTATAAACTGGTTTTTGTTTATTTTTTATTTATTTTTAGAAAAACATAAATTACAAACGCGTTTGGTAATTGACAAAATGTTCTAAAAATTTAAAAATATAAAAAATAGTGAGAAATGACAAGTGGTGGCAAGTGGCAGCGGAAGACGGTGGTGGAAAGTGGTAATGGTGGGTGGTGGCGGGTGGGTGAGTGGGTGGGTGGGTGACGATGGCGGGCGGTGGGTGGTAGCGAGTGGGTGGTGGTAGTGGTGGCGGTGGTGGCGGGTGGTGGTGACAGGCGGGTGGCAGATGGCGGGTTGGTGGTGGGTGGTGGCGGGTGGTGATGGCAGGTGGGTGGCGGATGGCAGGTGGTGGCGGGTGGTGGTAATGGGTAGGTGGGGTGACGGTGGCGGGTTGTGGGCGATAACGAGTGGGTGGTGGCGGGTAGGTGGCGGTGGCGGGTGGTGATGGTGAGTGGATGGGTGACGGTGGCGGGTGGTGGGTGGTAGCGAGTGGGTGGTAGTGGTAGCAGGTCGATGGCGGGTGGTGGTGGGTGGTGGCAGGTGGTGGTGGTGGTGGTGGGTGGGTGGTAGCGAGTGGGTGGTGGTGGTGGTGGTGGTAGGTGGTGGGTGGGTGGTGGGTGGTGGTGGTGGGTGGGTGGCAGATGGCAGGTGGCTGGTGATGGTGGGTGGCTGGTGGTGGCGAATGGTGGTGGCAGGTGGGTGGTGAGTGGTGGTGACGGGTGGTAGTGGCGAGCAGTGGATGGTAGTGGCGGGTGGTGGGTGGTGGCGGATGGATGACAGGTGGGTGGTGGTGGTGGCAAGGAGTAGGTGGTGGTGGCGAGTGGGTAGCAAGTTAGTGGTGGCTAGTGGTGGGTGGTGGGTGGTGAGTGGTGATGGCAGGTGGTGATGGAGGTTGGGTAGTGGGTGGTAGTGGCGGAAGACGGTGGCGGGTAGTGGCTAATGTTGGGTGGTAAAAAAAAAAAAAAAAAACTCAAAACTCAAAATAGAAACACATTTTTTGAGTTTACATTTTTTAGCCAAATTTATAAACTGAGACAACTGATTTATAAATCAAAAATTTACCAAACAAGTTTTTATTTGAGTTTTTAAAATTTTTGTAAATATAAACAGAAAACTGAAAACGTAAGTGTTACCAAATGGCACCTATATATCTCACTCTTTTATCATCTTATATTCTTTTTCTTCTATTTTTTTACCAAATTTTTTTTTATCTGAAAAGAGATTATTCCTATAGTATTTAAATATTTTTTTATGTGTATATATAATTTATATATCATATTATATATATGTGTATATATTTATATATATAATAAAAAAATTATTCATCTTCAACCTTTTTAATAATAAAATTCTGATTTCGTCCCATGCTAGGAGGGGTCCTTAGTGACCACTAAAAATTGTCATTCTGATCTACACCTATTTGACTAAAGCATCAGCACATTGGTTAGCCTCACGGTTCATGTGTTTCACCCAACAACCAATTATTTGTAGCAGGAATCTTGAATCTTCAACTAGTGCTCTGAATGGGAATTCACGTGGTGCACCTTTGATTGGCAGCTCCACTGCTTTCTAGCAAGGCTTGTTTTGGCAAGGTAATAAAAAGTTAATTTTTAATTTTTTTAGTTAAAAAAGTTAATTTTTTTTATCCAAGTCATTATTTAAAAAATTAATTTTTTTGATTAAAAAAATTAAAAGTTGACGTTTTATCAACTTTCTAAAACACCACTTAGTTTCCCTTTGTATTTATTTTCATTCTTTTTCAAGCATGATTGTGAATCCTCTGTATATTCTTTAGATCTCAGCCTCTAGGCTATTAGGCCCGTTTGCTTTAGGAGATAGGGATATAATTGGGATTGAGATAGAGGTGAGACCTACTATATATTATGTTTATTTTGAGAGATAAAAAAGGGATTCATAATCCCATAGAATTAGGATGGACCTTGGTGTTGAAATTGAAATAGAAGAGGTGGAGATAGTATTAGGAAATTAGTCCCATGAGATTAGTTTTATTTATTTATTTTATTTTTTATTTTTTTATTTACATATTGGGCATTTTTTTAAACATTAATGTTTAATTTTTTTGTATTTTTTATTAAGTAAAAATCATAATTTTATTTGTTTTAATATTTATATTTCTTTTATAGGGTAATAATTTAGCAATGCTTACATTAACAACTACTATAAAAATAAACACAATTTTACTTAATCCCTTCACTATCAATCTCCTCACTAACAATCATCTCACTATTAATTTTCTCCATTCTGCCTCTGAAAACAAACGACACCTTAGATCTTTCTAACTTTCATGTATAAGAGCATCCGCATCAGGATCACCAAAATAACAAAAAAACTAAAATATAGCTAATAAATCATCAAATGCTCCCTCCATCAGCTTCAGCAAATTTTTTCTAAATTAACATTTTTTTAGATTTGCTACAGTACCTCAACAACTTTGTTGAGGCACTGTTCATCCGTTATATGATTTTTTATTATATTTTCTGCAGGAAAACTGAGTCAAAAACTAGCCAAAAACTGTAAATCGGTCGTCCACCCGGATGTCCATTAGTTGCCTGTAGCAAAGAAGGAAAAATGCCAAAAATTAGCCTAACCAGTCGACCCGCCGGTTGATCGGGTCGATCGGCCGGTCAACCGGCTGGTTGATCGGTCAACAGCAAATTTTTTTTTTTTTGCATTTTTTAAGAATTGTTTGGGTAGCACCTCATCAATTTAATAAAAAAAGAAATAATAACAAATACAATAACAAATTAATATTTTAATAAGATTGAGTTAGAATAGAGAGTTTGATGCAGTGAATACTAAAAATGTGACTAGTTAAAATAAAAAAAATAAATTTCAAGTTAAATTAGCCTAAAAATTTGAAGAGCTTGATGCGGATGCTCTAACCCATGATCCAGTTTCCTTTCTCATCCCCGAATAAATGAGGATGACTAAAACAAAATAAATGAAGATGACTCAAAAGTTGTATTTTAACATTTTGCATAGGAGCAAACGACCTTTTATAAACTTGAGACTTTCAAGTTAAAACATCTTTTCTCTTTTAAGTTATCGATATCTAATTATTTTAATTTTTTGTATAAATATTTTATTTAAAGAATTCAAAAAAACAAACGATT
Source organism: Camellia granthamiana (assembly GCA_036172215.1). NCBI lineage: Eukaryota > Viridiplantae > Streptophyta > Magnoliopsida > Ericales > Theaceae > Camellia > Camellia granthamiana. The sequence continues at coordinate 39,133,591 of CM069905.1, forward strand.
CAAATCAATTTCAAAATAGACATACCAAATCTAAATGCTCTCTCAAATTGATATGATAGTTTGAGAGAAGCCAAACCTTATTGCATTGCAAATTATTTAAATTGTGTTTCAATCTTGAATTTGTAGAATAAAATTAAAAATGAAAAAAGTAGATGAAGAAGAAACAAGGAAAAAAAACTTTTCTCTTTTGTTTTAAATATTTTTCACCTTCTTTATAAATTCAAAATCAAAAAAAAAAAAAATATTAAATCAACAATTGTAAAATTAAATAGATAAATAAATTAAACTTTATGTGCTATTCATATCTTATCAAATGGTTTGTATGGTTTTAGCACAATGCAATAATAATAACAGCAAAAATAAATAAATTTATTTAAGTTTTCATTGGAATAAAATTTGAGAAAATTAGTAGGTATTTTTAAAATTTTATTGTTTTGTTACCTATTAAAAATGAATGTGTTAAGTAATTTTACTTTTGTATTATTTTCTTTCCTTTCAAAATCCAAATATAGTTAGGCTCCGTTTGGCAAGAGTTTTTTTTGGCTATTTTAGCCACAAAAGACAAAATACGCTATTTTAGCTACAACAAACAAAACATCACGTCCAACCTATAATCATTACACTCTTCTCTCACAAAAAAAAAAAAACTAAAAAAGTCAAAAAACCAAAAAGCCCTTATCAAACCAAGCTTTTTAGCTCAGGCTAAAACAGTCAAAAAATCAAAAAGTCAACCCACTTTCCAAATGGAGGCTTAGCTGGAAGTATGTGACATTTAGGATTCATTTGAAAAATAACTTCTTCTTTTTTTTCTTTTTTCTTTTTTTTTTTGGGGTTTAAAATATGAGATGAAAGTATAGAAATTGTATAGGAATTATTTTTAAATTTTACAAAAACACGTACAAAAAGTAAAAAATAACAAAAATGAATCTTTAACTTTTTTTGTATAATTTTTTAATTTTTTAATTAAAATATTAACAGACCATACCAACCCCTAGATGTCATTGCATTTGCATGTTTACTTTTTGGAACCATTATCTTATTTTCGTAGTCAAATATTTGGTAAAGTGACTACTTAGCCCCTAAAAATTCAGGAAAAGCCCTAATAAATAATCAATCAGACAAACCAATATAAAGGGTTGTTTGGCATACACTATTTTAGTTAATCTTTTTATCTTTTTATTTTTTTTTGAGTCACATCAATCAACATTTTCTCTCTACTTTTCTACACATCTTTTTATAAAAAGTCAAAAAGTGTACTTATTTAGAACATTCCAAACCATCCCTAAAAAATAAAATAAGTTATGCTGGAATCTTGTATTGATTGAGGTAAAGAAATATAAAATATAAGAAAATAAAATAATTGGTCCAGTTATGTCATGATGAAAATAAAATGAATAGTTTTTGTTACAAGATGTTACTTATCACCTAACCAATTAATTAGTTATGGAATATTTATTTGAGCAAGATTAAACAAAGTTAGACTCTGGTCAAAGAATTCTCACACCTTATTATTAGGAGGTTGGAGATTCAACTATTTCACACTGGACCCAGTTTAGGCCCGATTATGCTACACAACAACAAATGAGGTAGTGGCTTAAGCCTAGCCCATTTTGTAATTAGGCCTACTTTTATTTTCCTGATTCTAAAATTTTTAAAAAATAATAATTATTACAAATTTACAATAAATCCCCTTAAATTATGACTCATTTACATTTTATCTTTTTGAATTTCAAAACTCAATAGTTAACCTACTTAAAGTATTATAGTTAACTTTTTTTTGTTAAGATTCTATTAGAAATTTTCAAAAAATCAGATCATGTGTATAGCATATAACACATTTATTAAACTTTTAGAGTAGTAACGCCTATATCTGGTGATTTAGTTTGTAGTTTGCCATTAAGATAAAAGAGACTAAATGCAAATAAAATCATCAAATAAAAATATTATTATATTAAAACAATAATACTACAGGTAAATAAGTCTGATTAATAAGATCGACCCGTCAGTCTTCCTTTTCATACATTATTTTTTTCCAAGAAAACTGGATCACATACCTTAGCCATAGTCATCCACATCCCACATCTAATTATGAAATTGATTTAAATTTTTTTTATGATCTAAATACATTGACATAAATAATAATAATAATAAGAAGAAGAAGAAGAAGAAGAAGAAGAAGAAGAAGAAGAAGAAGAGTAAATTACAAATACATCCCTGAGTTTTACTTAAAATACGAATTATCCTTTGTGGTTTGAAAAATTACAAATATCTCCATTGTCAAAAAAATTTATTTAACAGAATTAACTAAAAAAATAAAATTCCTAACTACTCTCCTATACAATAATAAAATTACTTGAATTATTAATTAAAATATATTTCTGATATCATTAAACATTGTTAATTGGCTTTATGGTATATTACTAAAAAGGGCTATTTACTATGAAATTATAAATTTCACAGGGTGAGATGTAATTTTTAGAACTACAGAGAGCAATTTGTATTTTAATCAAATCTCAGAGGTGTATTTATAATTTGTCCTAATAATAATAATAGGAAAAATACTTGAGAGCACTAATTGAGTACTCCCAATCCATCCCTAACAATATGGAATGGACCATGTAAGGGGGTCAGTCCACACTTCTCACCTCCCCTCTCTCTACTCTCTCCCTCTCTCTCTCTCTTCCACCTCATTATGAGTCAAAATGGTGGTGCTATATTAGAGGAATGTAGCATAGTTGGTCTTGTCAAATTATTGTGATAGTAATGACTACTATTTGTGATAATAGCTTGTTGTGTTTTAACATTTGCTAGAATTGTATTGATATAAAAGTTACTAAGGAGATTCCACCATCCTTTGTTGTAAACTTAGGATATGGCGAACCGTTTGAAATCAAAGTGGAAGTTCCTTAGAAATCCCAAGTGTGTGGCAAATGTAAAATTTTTGATCATGCTACTAGTTTGTGTTCAAGTAAACTGAAAACTCAAGCACCTAGTAAACTCAAACAAAAGTGGAAGGATAAGGAAGTGGCTGAGACAAAGGAGGGTGGCAAACGAAGTGAAGGGGTTGTAGTGAAAAAGAAAAAAGGCAATGGCCTTGTTGATGCTCCTATGGTTAACTTTGTACCTATATCTCCTTCATCTTCATCGAATGTGTTTGATATTCTCAATACTTATGTAGCTAGTGAGGAGGTCTCTTTTTCTCTAGATCTTAAGAGCATGCTTAATGCGAATTACTCTTCTTTGGAAGTGAGTTACCTCTCAAAAGATATTCTCAATGAAGAGGTTTCGAAGGAAGAGAAAGAAATTGTCGGGGATGTGAGTAAGATAAATGGGTTAGCTCCTAGACGATTTTCACATCCCAAAGGGGCTCATCAATCCCTTTCAGATGAAACATTCATTGTTCCATGGACAAATGCATCTTCTAGAGGGGAAAATAAAAAAAAAGCTTCTTGAGAGAATCGCTAATTTTAAACTTGCTTGGGAGGTTAGCCTCTCTATCAAGTCTAAGAAATCAAGTTATAAGACTTTTATGAATTCATAGGTGTGTCCGTTGATTGTTATTTGGCCTAGCTCCTGGGCTTTCTTTGTAAAATGTTAATCTACCTGATAGATTTTGTTTTGTGTAAAAGTTAGGCTTGTTTTTTTCCCTCTACGAAAGGTGTGTTGCCTCTGGGCGTATAATGAGTTTCACTGTAATATATGTATATATATATATTTTTAAATATAAATATGACTTACCTATCAAAAAAAAAAGAAATGTTAGCTTATTGTTACAAAAAAAAATTAAAAATTTATCATTTTCCACAAATCTTCAGCAAATTCAAATATATTAGTACTCATTTTGATCTTAACCGAATGACATAAATATTTATTTATTTTTCTTGAAGGAAAACAATAATGTAAATGTTACTTTCATCATTTGTTGTTTGATCTCACTTTTTTCTAAATCCCTTCCAAATTTAGTTAATTAATTATATTTTGAAATTATGGTTAAAATTCCAACTGCTTATTTGAGTTGAGACATCAATTTCATATGCAGTTCAACTGAATTTACACAAAATTTTCTTAATCCGTGGTAAATATAAAAGGAGGCTCACACATATATATTAGAAAAATGAATTGCTAATTAGAATTATTATTTGTACTTATAAATAATGCGACAAGTGTGGCACATTGAAGGCATACTTTTTATTCCATCCCATAATTCTTTCCACCCTCTCTTATTTTGATTTTTCAGATCAAGAGTTTTCTTAATCTTTTGACACTTGGTTTATCAAACCTCTAGTTCTTCTTAGTCATTATATTCTGTTGGTTTTTGGCTCTATCCTTGGCAGTGTAGACGTAGACAAAAGATCATCAAGATCAATCTTTATTGTATCATGAAAACAAATTTGTTGTAATTCGGTGCATACCATCTAGTGAAGACAAATACTATTTTTTTTTAAAAAAATGATCTTATAATGTGACTCAAAATGTTTTCAATAAACATTTTATGATTTAAAGTGTGGGAATAAAATTAACCCACGTACCTTAATGGAAAGATCAACATAGACATGAACCACATACTTTTAGATCTACAAAATAAAATATAATTAATGCTACACAATCGAGATATGAATATCATCTTCTGTAATACTTTACACGGCATTAATAAACTTTAATTTAATCTAAAAAGTACCGATAATCTATTTTATGGAGCTCATTACATAATTTGGTTAGTACATTAAGGTGCCATGTCAGGTGGGTAAACGTGATCATCATAGGGTTTTATTTTTAATTTTTATATATGTAAATAAAATATGGTAAAAATTATAATCATCATAGTGTTATTAAATTATAAAATTAAATACCCTCCACACACTATCTTAAAAAAAAAAAAAAAAACCCTTCACACAAAAATGAAATGGCTGTACAGATGCCCTATTTGTTTTTTGTTTTTGTTATTTGACAATGTTGACCTTGCCCCTGAGGCGATCAAAATAAGAAAAATTATGGTTGCGTTTGGTAGAGTTTTATAAATATGATTTGAGAGTAGAAGTTATATTTTGAGTTTGTGAGTTGTGGAATTATGATTTGAGTGTAGAAAATTTGTTTGGTTATAGTTTTTTAATTGAGTGTTGAATTGAGTTTGAATTGTATGTAGAATTAGATTTTGAAAGTTTGATGTGACATGTGAAATAAGAAAATTTGTTTAGTGATGAGTTTTTAAAATAGTTTTTAAAACTTAATTCAACCTATAATTGATAATCAAACACACAACTCATAACTCGATATCCGTATTTTTGATCAACAGTCATAACCAAATTATTTTTAAAATACTCAAATGAAAAAATAATTTTTTTTCCAATTCATTGTTTTTAAGCAATTTTTTTGAATAATTTTTTTTCAAATAAATTTTTTTTTGAAATAACTTCTATGTCAATTATTTTATGTCAATTAATTTTTCTGTCAATTCATTTTTTAGGCCTGTACAAACATTTTGTGTAATACGTTTTTAATATTTTTCAAAATTTTGTTCAAGTCAACACGTTTGGAGATTACATATTGATAAAAATTAACAAAAATCATTTTGTTCAATTTTTTTAAATACAAACCAAAACGTAAATGTTGCCAAACATTATTAACATTTTTTCATTTGTTAAATTTTATTAATTTAATAAAAAAATCCTTTATGTTGTATCTTTTTGTAGGTTCATTATTGTCCCTCACTCCTAACTCTCACCCACCCGTGAAGCTCATATTATTGGGAGCCATTGAGTGATATTTGACTACAAAATGACCAATTCGCCCCTCTTTCATAGAATGCCAAGTTGCTATGTAAGTATAAAATGAAAAGGGCAATAGTGTAATTTCACTCATTCAATAGACCCACTCTTTCCTCTGCTGGGTGTCAGTTGATCACTGTTCGATAAAGGAAAAGAAAAAAGAAGCCAACAACGAGCCACAGATTGTCAGTGATCAGTATACGAAAGAAATGAAAAATAAATAAGAAGTGCTATAAGTCAGTATTGGATGAAAGGGGGAAAAAAAAAAAAAAAAAACCTTATGGACCTAAGCCTTTATATAAGTCAGTATCTCTGCATTTGTTTAACTATACCATCTTCACCATCTCATTCCAACAACTTCAGCAACTTCTTCACCCTACAATATTGACTACATTCAGTGTAGATATCCGTGTAAAAGAAGAGAGAAGAGCTTTCATAAGAGGTTAGTTTGAACCACAGTTTCATATTCTTGATAGCTTCAGAGCTAAGTTGCAAAAAGGCGAAAAATCCACCATACGGGACAACCGGCCGGTCATCCCGCCGGTCAACCGGTTTCAGTCAGCTACCACCAGTTTGCTTGCCTTTTGCACTCAGTTTCGCTATCTGTTGGTTGCCTTTTAGCAGAGGCTCAGTTTGCCTATCTGTTCCTTTTTTTTTCACACCAACATCATACATTTTGCTATACATCTTTCATACATTTTTTATACATTTTTCTTAACTTTTGCAGTCATCATGCCGAGAACAAAAAGAGCGAGACCCAAACGTGGCGAAACCTCTAACCTTTCACAACGTCAACAACAGCAACAACATCATCGCTATTCAACTGTTGATTTTCTCACATACAATCACGAACAAGCTTATTCAAATTTTGCTAATCGACCAATTGTTACGGGGAGAAAGGTAAATCTACCTTCTCAATATGATCCACTGTTGCTTGGCAGAATGGATACGATGGGGATGGTTACCTTTAACTAATTTACCACATAAGGTATATCCATGTCTTGTATATTTATTTTACTTTCACTTGAGAGCTACTGAGGGACAAGTGGAACAGTGTAGTTTGACCTCTTATGTGAAAGGGAAAGTAATCACACTAAACCCCCACACTTTCGCACAAATTATTGGAGTTCAGACAGGAGATTTGCAATGCCATTTTCAAACTGAGACTCAGTTAGCTAACATTGTTGGTGATCTAACTGAGGTTTATACCACAATTTGTGAGAACGATTTACCGGCACTAATTTACAAACAAGACATTAAAACACCACCTTCGTATTCTTCATCGATAGATAGTTGAAAATGTCACTTCTAAAAAAGAACATTTTGATGATGTTCTATGTTTTAATGTTTATTTGTTATATTGTTTTGAAATTGGACAAACATTAGATTTATGCTACATATTACTGAAAGAAATGATGGTTGGAAATCTTGGTACTCTTAGTGGCCGGTCACTGCCTTTTGGAGCTTTGTTAACCAAAATTTTCAAAGCGCATCATGTCAACCTTGAAGGTGAAGTAGATATGAAAATCACTTCACCAATTTCTGAGTACACATTAACCCGAGTTGGTGGTGCTAAAAACTTACTGGGCTCTATTAATTTTGAAAATAAACCAATACCTGATGAGGAAGAACCCAATGACAATGCCAAGCCACCAAATGAACAACCCCAATACTGGACTGATTATTTAGTGTTGGAACAAGAACTGTACAATCAGCACCTACAATGAGAACAACAAATGGCTAATCAGGTCAATACATTGGGTACTCGGTTCGATGAATTTGCCGCCGCTCAGAACTTACTAATTCAATAATTTGGTGAGTTTTGTATAGACTCTGGGACACGTGATGAAGTGACAACTAATCGCATTGATCAAATTGACCATCGAGTCACTTAGGTGTACCATCACTACTTCCCTTCACCTCCACCACCACTTGACAATGATGCTTAACTTGTTTCGATGAGCGTTTAAATGGTTCACACATGCTGTAGTTATTTTGTTTTCTTATTTTGTTGTAATATTTTGTATTAACGTTATGAATAAATTTTTTTTTTTTTTTGCACTGTAAAATTAACTAGTGACAATGTTATAACAATTTGGGAGTTATATTATGAAGTGAACATGCCATATGCAATTTTTTGGAAAGTGCATATTATACATGTAAACATTAATATAAAAATAAAAATTAATACCAAAACCATTATTTTAATAAAATGAAAAAAAAATTAATAAAAACTTATTTCGTATAAAAATTAATATAAAAATTTGTTTTTAATAACAAATCCATTATTTGAATGAAATGAAAAAAATAATAATAATAAATTATTTTGTCTAAATATTAATATAAAAATTAAAATTAATAACAAAACCATTATTTTAATAAAATGAAAAAAAAATTACTAAAAACTTATTTGGTATAAAAATTAATAGCACAGTTAAAGTTGATAACAAAACCATTATTTTAATCAAATGAAAAAAAAAACAATTAATAAAAAGAATTCGGTATGAAAATTAATATAAAATTGTATAGAACAATTAAAGTTGATAACAAAACCATTGTTTCAATAAAATGAAAAAAAAATTAATACAAAAAAATTAATACAAAAATTAATAAAAAGAAATTAAAATTAATAACAAAACCATTATTTCAATAAAATGAAAAAAATAAATTAATAAAAAATGTCGTCTACAAATTAATAAAGAAAAATCAAAATTAATAACAAAATCATTATTTTAATAAAATAAAAAAGTAAATTAATAAAAAAAATTTGTCTAAAATGAAATAAAAAAATTAAAATTAATAACAAAACCATTATTTTAATAAAATGAAAAAAACAATCCATAAAAACTTATTTGGTATAAAAATTAGGGGGATGCACCAATAAATCCCAAATCTTTATCTTATGACCCATTTGGTCCTGTATTTTATCTTATGATCCAATTAGTCCCAAACTAATGTTAATGACAAAATAACCAATGTTACACTATGTTTTGCGCTTTTTAGTAAGGGTAAATGAGGAAAATCCCAACGTGGTAATGACTAAAATGCCCAAAACTCTGTAGATGTTTATTTTCCCTCCAAACACATCGTTACACCGATGTTAATGGCCTTTTTTTTGGGTTGGTGTTTATCACCATCAACAATATCACCAACATCACTAAAAAAACATCATCGCAAATCATCAATATCATAAAAACATCATCAACTACATCACCAACGTCACTAAAAAAACTTCATCAAAAAACATCATAAAAATATCATCAAACATCAACAACATCAAACATCAACAAAACATCATCAAAAAAACATCAACAACATCAAACTTTAAAAAAACATTATCAAACATCAAACATCAAACGTCACCAACATTAATCATCAACATGTGAACATCAAACATTCCGGTTTATCAAATTTTTATAGGGTTTTTGTGTGAAATATAATCATCAACATGTGAACCCTATAATCATCAACATGTGAACATCAAACCCTCATCCTGAAGACTCAATTGTATCGTATCGCACCCTCATACGCTCCTCTAACCGTGAGATCCAGATCCACCACCACCGCCAGATCTCAGTTTCACCTCTGTCGAAGTCACCGCCGTCGACGACCGAAGACGAAGAATCGCAGTCGCTACGGCAATCGTCCGGCAAGATCGGTGGCGTCTGGGGATATCTCTCTCTCTCTCCCCCTCTCTCTCTCTGCGTCGCTCCTCCGCTGCTACTCCTCCGCCCTTCTCCGTTGCTCCAATTGCACCCTCATTCGCTCCTCCAACCGCGAGATCCAGATCCACGACATAAATCTTCTATCCACAACTCACCTTTCCACAAAACCCTTTTGCAGAGTTCTTGGTCTAAAAACAGAGAAGAAGAGCAATTATAATGGTGACAAAGATCGGCTTATAATTATATCGATTTTGCAGAACAGTGTGATGGATCAGTGGGTGTGTTGCATATATAGAGAGAGAGAGAAAGAGAGAGCAATGTTCTACTCTACAAAGACGCAAATCTCCATAAAAATATATGTTGATGTTTGATGTATATGTTGATGTTTGTGGAATGGTTGTTTCTTTAGTGATGTATGATGTATATGTTGATGTTTGATGTATATTTTTTTTAGTGATGTTTGATGTATATGTTTTTATGATGTTGCAGATTTTTAGGAAATAAACATTCCACAAAAGGGGTATTATTGTAATCTGTAAAATAATCAAAATTAAATAAACAACATTACCAAAATAAATGGGACTAAATGGTGCATAAGAAAACTTTTAGGACTAAATGGTTCAACTTTTCAGAAAATAGGATTTATGGGTAAATTTTCCTAAAAATTAATAGCACAGTTAAAGTTGATAACAAAACCATTATATTAATAAAATGAAAAAAAATTTAATAAAAAAGAATTCGTATGGAAATTAATATAAAATTGTATATAACAATTAAAGTTGATAACAAAACCATTGTTTCAATAAAATGAAAAAAAAAAATTAAAGTCAATTATAATAAAAAACCATTGTTTATACCACAATCAAACTTTTTTTTCTTTTTTCCCAAATGGCGCCTATCCGACCTATTTGGCCGCACGAGCAACTTTTGCTATTTTCCCAAAAAAATTAATAAAAACTTATTTTGTATAAAAATTAATATAAAACTTAAGGTTAATAACAAAACCATTATTTTAATAAAATGAAAAAAAAGTGAATGAACATCATAAACTGAATGAATATCATAAATTACAATTTTTGCATGCATCATTCAACCATCAAATTCAATAAAGTGTTTGCCCCTGCATATTATACATTGCATCAACAACATATCTAAGTGTCTTCATTCACGTAATTACATTTTGTTGATTGACCATGTGATGATGTTTGGGAAAGAAATTTGATTTGGGTTCCCTTTCCTTTAATTGCCATTTAGCCCAATCCTTGTCCTCATTGTCAGTTATCCTACAACAAGAGGGAAAAAGTCATTAAATTCACAATTACAAAAAGTGGGCGAAGTTATGTAATAAATGTGTCATAATGATTGAAACTAGTAAAATAATTATACATTTTCAACCATTAGTCACTACGAAATTCACTTGCCATGTTCACATCACAAATCTAGCGATGGCCAACATGATTTTGCCACATAGCAGCAGCAATTGCATCCTTAAAGTTCGATTCGTACGTCAACCCATGTTGTGACATGTCAACATAGTCAACTTGGTCTCCAACAAACCCGTCTGCTTCCGCTTCTGCCGCCATTTCATTATCAGCTTCTATGAAGAATAGGTCCATATCTGCCTGCAAACAGATCCAATTGTGCAGTACACAACATGCAATCACGAGAGGGCCTTGTCTTGTAGACTTGTAATTTGGCATGGACCGCAATATTGGGAATCGCTTCTTCAGAACACCAAATGTTCTTTCTATGACATTGCGTAACGACGAATGTCAATGGTTAAACAATTCCTTGGGTCCTGAATAATGACAGCCATGAAACTCTTGCAAGTGATAGCGTTAGGAACGTAATGGAGCTAGAAATTCAGGCATGTTCGTGAAACCAACATCCACTAAATAATACTTGCCTACATGTAAATAATGAATGTACTGTTCTGTCAAATAGATGTACAAAAAAATAATTTCAAAAAATGTACCGTATGTTATTTGGTGACACTCACCATGGAGTGGGTGTGGGAACTGTAGATCAGCTCTTGTAATAGAGTCAACTAAAATAGCGTTGTCGTGAGTGCTACATTCCCATCCAGAATTAATAAATGTGAATAACATGTTGAAGTCGCAAGCTGCGAGTACATTTTGCGATACCGTAGATTTGCGACCGCGGAATGTATTTTGTCTTAAAGCAGGGACCCATGCATCCACCAATGTGCCATCGATAGCACCGACACAATCCTACTTGAAAGATATTTGTTTGACATTAAAAGCGAAACAAACTTGGATATTACTTTTATAACAGGAGAAAAAAAAAAATATCGTCCCTTATTGTTATTGAAAACTTACAGGACAATCATGAAATTCATACCTTGAACCAAACCTCCTGTCATTTAAAATTTTTGCTGGTATCTCGTCTTGGTTACATGGTTTGATAATCGTTGATGCAAGCTTGCACAATGCCCGCATAACAATTTTGATGTGCCGACAAATAGTTTCCGTGGAGTGTTGAAATCTATCGGCCAGTAGTCGATGGCGATCAATTTGTGCGAAAGTGTATAAAAAAATTCCAAACGATTTCTCGACATTGATATGCATATGTTCAGTATCGATAAAGCCATTTTGAAGTAGGGTGTCTTTCAATAAAATGAATGTTTGTGCATCCATTCACATAATGTCCATCATTGTTTCTGGATGGCCATTTAATAAGCTGAAGATGTAATCATCACCTTTAAATGGACAAGTTCGCTACGGTCGCCTACTACTTGACACGTTGATATGGTCATGCATAAAAGCAATCATCAAAAAATTCATAAAATCTTCAATAACCTCATCCTCCTCTGATGAGATCTCCATTGCATTGTTTTCTGTGTCGGATGACATATTGTATCATCTACATCACAGTAAAAGCATAATTATAAAATAATGTTTGACAACATGCTAACTCTTACCATTATTGGTGAAACTGAATTAAAAAGTGGCCACACGAATAGTCGACCTTAGTCATTTACCAGCATCCACTAAAATATATACGCGAAGAAAATTTCTTTAATATGTATTCATCTTGTCATAAGAATACGGACATGAAAGAACTGCGAACAATAACACAACATATTGATGTAAAACAGAAACTACTTAGAAGTTCAATAAAAATAAGCATACGAAGATGGAAAAAAAAGAGCATCTCATGGGATGAAAAAAAATGATAAAAAACAAATCAGGAATCATCAAATCATCTTGCAGAACGACAAGGAGAATTGCTAACTCAATCAAAACATAACTTCTCACTTCACTGCAAAGCTAGGATCATAGCTAGGCGCATATGGGTAGGAGTATGCATAAAAAAATTTCACCATTCCTTGTCTTTAAACAGTGTCAGTGCCCTAACGTACTGGATCGGTGGTATGTCCCCAAGCTCTAGCAATGCATCTTGGCATGCATCAAGGGAATACTCATCATCACCTGCACTTACAGCCTCTGTGTTAGTTAATCGTGCACGGGAATGTTCTGTTTTTGCCTGTATGTAGGATGTGAAAGCTGCGCACACATCATCGAACCCACTTGACCGTGATTTTTTGGAACGACCACTGTCAGTCTGGCTGCTTGTAGGGCCCCTCTTGTGACTTTTGCCCTTCGCTAGATCCATGTATTCACCGCCGAATAAGTCAACAGGAATGGCTTTAGTAGCATTACACCCACCAACTTCAGGGCTCCAAAATTTATTTAGCATTTCATCTTCTTCATCTAAGTCAAGGGTTCCTTGTGTGGATGCACGAGACAAGGCCCCTGTGATACAACAATTTTCAACAATTTTCGTCATTTCTTGGAAATACTCAAATCCTTTTGTCCTAAACTTCTTTACATTTCTGGTAGCCTACAGCAATTGAAACTATTGAAATAAGCATATTGTACGTGTGATGAACTGTTACAAAAAAAAATTGAAAATGGTACAGGTTAATGAAAAACCCTATCCCAAAATTCATCGGGAACAAAAACAGTTCCTACAATGAGATCCCATCCCAGACCAGTCTGTGCCTGCAGTCGCTTTAAACGTTTGGTAATCAGCTTTCAATCGCTGATATTTTTGTCGCACCTGTTTTGCTATATACCGAAATCCATACAGATTTTGCAACTAATTTGCAAAATGATTCCAATGCCTAATTGTCCATGTTACCCAAAAAGCAACCTAAGAGAGGGGTGAATTAGGTTTCTACAAATTAAAATTAATAATACCTCAATAAAATTAACTACTAGTACAACAAATTATTAACAAGCACAATGATGAACTTAGCAGTAAATGATCAATCAAAATAACAATGAAGTATAACTAACATACAGGGTAAATCAAATAATTAACACATGAATATTAGATAGCTATAGTAGTAGTAAGAAAGTAAAGAGATTAAGGAAGATGAGACAAACAGATTTATAGTGGTTCGGCTTCAACCAAGCCTACATCCACTCCTTAAGCTTCACTTGAGATTTTTCACTATCTTCTAACTTCACAGGGGTGCTAGTAACCTCATAAACATAGAGCAATCCTCCATAGATTTTACACAGACTTCACAAACCCAAACCCTTGCAAATCTTAGGTGATTCACAATCGCTCTCAAGATTTCAAAAACACAGTATTTACAACACTTTTACAAGATGACATGGTATTTTTGCTTTCAAAGAAAGCTTACAATAAATATCTCTCCCAAATGGATATACAAAATGAAACTCCGATTTTTCTGTAAATCTCACACAAGAAAGATAGGCTTAAAGCTATACGTCTCAGTGTATAATTTCTGAAAGAGGATGTAAACAAAAATTGAAGAACACTCTTCAGAGAATTTTTCAGAGAATAGATGTGAGTGATTATAGATCAAAAAATATTTTCTGATTTTTTTGTAACTTTGTTTACATTAGAGGCTTTGGTATATATAATGAAACTTATAGTCGTTTATAGCCGTTGTATTCATTTGAATTGATAACCGTTTATAGCCGTTGTACTCCATCATTACTAATTTGAATATCTTCCACTCCATCATTACAAATTTGAATATCTTCCACTTGAACCTTTTGAACTGCTGCTGTGCTGGGCTGTTTGAACCTCTGTTTTGGGCTATTTGAACTCCTGATTTAATCAAATATTAAATACATTCTAACAACATTTAGGATAAAGGTTTAGGTGAGAAATAATGAAACAAAATAAATTTTGATTTTATTTTTCTCTTTCAAATAAATTAAAACATAATTAAATAAATCATCAAAATAAATGTTGATTCTATTTTTCTCTTTCAAATAAATCATCAAAATAAATTTTGCTTCTATTTTTCTCTTCCAAATAAATTAAAAAATAAACCATCAAAATAAATTTTGGATTCTATTTTTCTCTTTCAAATCAAATTAAAACATAATTAAATAAATTATCAAAATAAATAAGTCTAACAGTCCACACAGTAGTACAACCTGTTGTTTGATTTTTTTTAACCTCTTCTCTCAACATGTTTATTAATTTCATTTCAATTCTGGGAGTCCACATTTTTTTTCCAAATGGCACCTATCCGACCTATTTGGTCGCACTAGCAACTTTTGCTATTTTCCCAAAAAAATTAATAAAAACTTATTTCGTATAAAAATTAATATATAACTTAAAATTAATAACAAAACCATTATTTTAATAAAATGAAAAAAAAAAAGTGAATGAACATCATAAACTACAATTTTTGCATGCATCATTCAACCATCAAATTCAATAAAGTGTTTGCCCCTGCATATTATACATTGCATCAACAACATATCTAAGTGTCTTCATTCACGTAATTACATTTTGTTGATTGACCATGTGATGATGTTTGGGAAAGAATTTGATTTGGGTTCCCTTTTCTTTAATTGCCATTTAGCCCAATCCTTGTCCTCATTGTCAGTTATCCTACAAAAAGAAGAAAAAAGTCATTAAATTCATAATTACAAAAAGTGGGCAAAGTTATGTAATAATGGTGTCATAATGATTGAAACTAGTAAAATAATTATACATTTTCAACCATTAGTCACTACGAAATTCCCTTGCCTTGTTCACATCACAAATCTAGCCATGGCCAACATGATTTTGCCACATTACAGTAGCAATTGCATTCCTAAAGTTCGATTGGTACGTCAACCCATATTGTGACATGTCAACATAGCCAGCTTGGTCTCCAACAAACCCGTCTGCTTCTGCTTCTGCCGCCAATTCATTATCAGCTTCTATGAAGAATAGGTCCATATCTGCCTGCAAACAGATCCAATTGTGCAGTACACAACATGCAATCACGAGAGGGCCTTGTCTTGTAGACTTGTAATTTGGCATGGACTGCAATATTGGGAATCGCTTCTTCAGAACACCAAATGTTCTTTCTATGACATTGCGTAACGACGAATGTCGATGGTTAAACAATTCCTTGGGTCCTGAATAATGACAGCCATGAAACTCTTGCAAGTGATAGCGTTAGGAACGTAATGGAGCCAGAAATTCAGGCATGTTCGTGAAACCAACATCCACTAAATAATACTTGCCTACATGTAAATAATGAATGCACTGTTTTGTCAAATAGATGTACAAAAAAATAATTTCAAAAAATGTACTGTATGTTATTTGGTGACACTCACCATGGGGTGGGTGTGGGAACTGTAGATCAGCTCTTGTAATAGAGTCAACTAAAATAGCGTTGTCATGAGCGCTACCTTCCCATCCAGAATTAATAAATGTGAACAACATGTCGAAGTCGCAAGCTGCGCGTACATTTTGCGATACCGTTGATTTGCGACCACGGAATGTATTTTGTCTTGAAGCAGGGACCCATGCATCCACCAATGTGCCATCGATAGCACCGATACAATCCTACTTGAAAGATATTTGTTTGACATTAAAGGCAAAACAAACTTGGATATTACTTTTATAACAGGAGAAAAAAAAAATCGCCCCTTATTGTTATTGAAAACTTACAGGACAATCATTAAATTCATACCTTGAACCAAACCTCCTGTCATTTAAAATTTTTGCCGATATCTCGTCTTGGTTACATGGTTTGATAACCGTTGATGCAAGCTTGCACAGTGCCGACAAATAGTTTCCGTGGAGTGTTGAAATCTATCGGCCAATAGTCGATAGCGATCATTTTGTGCGAAAGTGTATAAAAAAATTCCAAACGATTCCTCGACACTGATATGCATATGTTCAGTATCGATAAAGCCATTTTGAAGTAAGGTGTCTTTCAATAAAATGAATGTTTGTGCATCCATTCACATAATATCCATCATTGTTTCTGGATGGCCATTTAATAAGCTGAAGATGTAATCATCACTTTTGAATAGACAAGTTCGTTACGGTCGCCTACTACTTGACGCGTTGATATGGTCATACATGAAAGCAATCATCCAAAAATTCATAAAAATTTCAATAACCTCATTCTCCTCTGATGAGATCTCCATTGCATTGTTTTCTGTGTCGGATGACATATTGTTTCGTCTACATCACAGTAAAAGCATAATTATAAAAAAATATTTGACAACATGCTAACTCTTACCATTATTGGTGAAACTGAATTAAAAAGTGGCTACATGAATAGTCGGCCTTAGTCATTTACCAGCATCCACCAAAATATATACGCGAAGAAAATTTGTTTAATATGTATTCATCTTGTCATAAGAATACGAACATGAAAGAACTGCGAACAACAACACAACATATTGATGTAAAACAGAAACTACTTAAAAGTTCAATAAAAATAAACATACGAAGATGGAAAAAAAAGAGCATCTCATTGGATGAAAAAAAATGATAAAAAACAAATTAGGAATCATCAAATCATCTTGCAGAACGATAAGGAGAATCGTTAACTCAATCAAAACACAACTTCTCACTTCACTGCAAAGCTAGGATCATAGCTAGGCGCATATGGGTAAGAGCACGCATAAAAAAACTTCACCATTCCTTGTCTTTAAACAGTGTCAGTGCCCTAACGTACTGGACCGGTGGTATGTCCCCAAGCTCTAGCAATGCATCTTGACATGCATCAAGGGAATACTCATTATCACCTGCACTTACAGCCTCTGTGTCAGTTGATCATGTACGTGAATGTTCTGTTTTTGCCTGTACGTAGGATGTGAAAGCTGCGCACACATCATCAAACCCACTTGATCGTGATTTTTTGGAACGACCACTGTCAGTCTAGCTGCTTGTAGAGCCCCTCTTGTGACTTTTGCCCTTCGCTAGATCCATGTATTCATCGCTGACTAAGTTAACAGGAATGACTTCAACAGCATTACTCCCACCAACTTCAGGGCTCCAAAATTTATTTAGCATTTCATCTTCTTCATCTGAGTCAAGGGCTCCTTGTGTGGATGCACGAGACAAGGCCCCTGTGGTACAACAATTTTCAACAATTTCCGTCATTTCTTGGAAATACTTAAATCCTTTTGTCCTAAACTTCTTTACATTTTTGGTAACCTACAGCAATTGAAACTAGTGAAATAAGCATACTGTACGTGTGATGAAATGTTACAAAAAAAAAAATTGAAAATGGTACAGGTTAATGAAAAACCTTATCCCAAAATTCATCGGGTGCAACAACAGTTCCTACAATGGGATCCCATCCCAGACCAGTCTGTGTCTGCAGTCGCTTAAACGTTTGGTAATCAGCTTTCAATCGCTGATATTTTTGTCGCACTTGCTTTGCTGTATACCGAAATCCATATAGATTTTGCAACTAATTTGAAAAATGATTCCAATGCCTAATTGTCCACACAGTAGTACGGCCTGTTGTTTGATTTTTTTTAACCTCTTCTCTCAACATGTTTATTAATTTCATTTCAATTCTGGGAGTCCACATTTTTGTATCCTGATTGTTATCTGAATTGTTTCCATCCGTCTAAAAACACACAATTTATATTTAAACTACTCTGTAGTGGATATAAAAAAATAACAGAGCAAAAATCAATTACAATTATTTATGTTTACGTACGAATCAAAATTAATATTTATTTGAACTTGTTAAATAATGTTAGGAAAAGCAGATGGTTTGAAGGGCAAAATAGAGACAAAATAAAAACTACATAACATTAATGTTTATTTGAATTTGTTAAATAATGTTAGGAAAAACAGATGATTTGAAGGGCAACACAGAGACAAAATAAAAATCACATAACATTAATGTTTATTTGAACTTGTTAAATAATGTTAGAAAAAACAAATGATTTGAAGGGCAAAACAGCGACAAAATAAAAATCACATAACATTGTCTGTAAAAAGTTTGTGAAACAAGTGTACGCAGTAAAAAAAAAAAAAAAACCCAGAAATAAGTAGAAGAAGAAGACCACAAGAAGAAATAAGAGAATAATAGAAGGATGAAGGAGTGGAGCACGGAGGTCGACCGGCCGAATGACCCGGGGAACGACCGGCCCAACTTCAACCGTTCAAAGAGTTCAGATAGATCAAAAACCATTTCTATACTCTTTTGGACTTCTCAGAAACCATTTCAGAACTCATTTGTACATACCAGATGATTGAAGGATATACGTACCAGATCAGTGGGAGTTGAATAGTTATCATCGGTGATGGAGTGGGTACAGTGACTGAATGTGTAACTCTTTGGTAGTCGTTTGATTCGAGAATAGGTTTAACAAATTTGACCTGTGACAAAAAAAAAAATTGAGAATAAAATTAGGGATGTTTCTGAAAATCAGTGAGCTGTAAGAAAATATTTGAAACAAATTTGTGATTTATTTGACCTCGGTGTCGTCGTTGTTTGGTTGCCCGGAGAATGAATCTTCCACAACGCACAAATTGTAACTCACTTGGTTTATGGGAGATGGTATGCATAGGGAGCGGGTTCACAGACATAATTTATAAAATAGTCTAAGTTCACAATGAACACTACCCGTGACGAATCATCAGCCCTGATATTTGAAACAGAGAAAGATGAGTAGATCAGTTTACCTATATGTTTCTTTTTGCACGTGAACCTTTTCAGAGATGATGAACATGGAAGCTTTTCAGAAAGGAAAAAGACTGAAGACGTTGAAAGCTTTTGACAGTGGAGAAATGAAGAAAAAAGCTGCCAAATGGGAAGTCGAATTGTATTTTGAATGATATGGTGGAATTCTATTTTCAAAATCATATCCAAACGTAAAACGTGAATGATAGGGTGAAAATGTAATTTGAAAACACAACTAAATAGAGAATTATTTAAAAATGTGAAGGAAAAAAATAATGACAAATAGAGAGCCATAGTGTGAAGGAAAAAAATAATTAGAGAATTATTTTAAAATGTATAATTTATAATTATTAATATTAATAAAAAACTATTAATTTATAATTATTTTTCTAACACTAGACTGACATGTAATATTCCTATCAATATAAACAATGACAAGACTTTTAAGAATTGGTTACTGATTACACAAATCAAAATAAACATGACAATCTCTTGAGTCTTTTAAGAATTGGTTAATGATTACACAAGTTGAATAAGAAGGTTTTCTCTTAATAAAAAATTACTTCAATAATGAAAAGAATATGAACAAACTAGCTTGATTAATTTCAAAGTTATATATATTGTGAGGTAGATTCTTATGTTGACATCTAAATATAAAAAAATTGAGAATCAAAGTTATATATATTGTGAGGTAGATTCTCATGTTGACATCTAAATATGAAAAGATTTGAGAGGTTTGTGCAGTTTATTATTGATTTTATTTTGTGATTCGAATCATTCATTTTATAAGACCCTTAATATATATTATATATAAAAAATAAAAAAAAGTTCGACCTAATGGCTGTATCATTTTTATTTTAACACATTTGTTTATGAAAAAATAGAAAACAAATATATTTTTGAAAATAGTCGCTCATTTTTTAAAGATAAACACGATAAAATGAAAATTTTATAATTATTAAATCGAACTAATTTTTTTCATAATTATACATATTGAAGGTCCTATAAAATAAACTATTCATAGTATTGAAACAAAACCTGTGATAGACTTTATAAAATTCTTAAATTCTCTTATATTATGATGTAAACATGAAAGAAATCAACTCTATACATATTGTCAAGTAATGTTTAGCGAGAAAAAATTTAGTTTTTTTTTAGGTTAAAATTTATAAAAAGACAAAATTAATTAAAAAATTAATAAGATAAAAGGTCACCTCAAATTCATAATTATTTTATTTTTTCTCTTACAAACATCACATTCTACTATAAAAAAAAAAAAATTCAATTATTTTTCCAAACATAAAATTTTTAATCTATTAAAATAGACAAAAACTAAAATAACATACTAAAATAGCAACTTTCCAAACACCCACTTTGGCCTCTTTTAGAAAGTAAGTTAAAAGTCTTTTCCCAATTTTTAACCCATTTTAAATCACATTATCTCATATTTTTTACATATTTTTTCAAAAAAATTAAAAAAAAAAATCAAGAAACCAACTTTATCTTTTCAAAAACTACCATTTATTGCATCCGCGTATTGGGTGTTGATGGTTGACTTTACTTTTGGCAAAATCAACTTATCATCCGTTGATTTCGCTTACTACCCGCTTCAGATCACACCTTCCATTGGCTGGCAAAGTCTACTTTAAGCAATCCGATCAGTTGATTCTATATTAAAAAAGGCTAGAAAAACCAAATAAATAGATGTATTATATAAGTATATTTTTTATCTTTTTATTTTTTTAGGTCATATCATCTCTTTATTTTTCTATATATATTTTTTATAAAAAATTAAAAAATACACATATTTAGATCATCCCAAATAACCTATGGCCAAAGTCAATAATGCAGAACAAATATTAAAATAATAATTTAGACAATCAGTTAGGCTGCCTCAGGTTATGTCTGGCATGATTTTTTTTTGACTCTTTTAGTCACAAAAAGATAAATAAATTAAAAAGTCAATAAGAAAAAATATCATATCCAAACTATAATTGTTCATTTTTTTCTCACAAAAGTCAAAAAATTCAAAAAGTCTATTCTAAACGAAACTTTTTAGCCCTAAACTAAGGTCTCATTTGGAAACATGTTATTTTAGTAATTTTTTGTCTTTTTGGCTAAAATATGAGGTAAAAAAACTAGTATGTTTGAAATGACTTTTTAGTTTTTTACGAAAAAATGTGCAAAAAAGTAAAAAGAAAATGGAATCTTAGCCTTTGGTAGAGTTTTATAATTATGATTTCAGAATAGAATTGTATTTTGAGTTTGTGAGTTTTTGAATTATGATTTGAGTATGAAAAATTTGTTTGGTTATGAGTTTTGAAAAGAGTTTTGAATTGAGTTTAAAATTTTTGATGTAACATATAATATTTGATTCAAAAACTTATACCTAATAACCAAACACATAATCTAAAATTCTATTCAAAACTCATTAAAAAAAAAATTTTAATCCAAAAATATTTTTTATTTAAAATATAAAAATAACAGGTGCTAAAAAAATAAAAATATAAATAAATAAAAAAACACGAACACTGTTCTGGTCAACCGGCCGGACATCCAAGAAAATGACCAGATAAACATGTTTTCAACAGTGGTGTAGAATCAATTGTTAAAAGCTCTCACCAAACACCATACTCAATCCAAGGGGTGGAACTATGATTCCTTAGCTCTACCAAATAAATGATACTCCCTCTGTCCCAAAATAATGGTCCCTTTTGGGGAATCCAACTTTTTTTGGTAGTACAATTATTGCATTTGAAAAAAGTTGATTTTCCAAAATTACCCTTTTTATAGTACATTTTTTGAAAATATCAATGTCATAATTGTACTTTTATATTGTTTATTAATTTAAAAGAATGGCAAAATAGGAAATTTATATTATTTTTGTACTTGATTTTTGAAGAAGGACTAATATTTTGGGACAATGAAAAATGAAATAAGGGACTAATATTTTGAAACGGAGAGAGTATATGTTCTAGATTTTTTAATTTTTTAATAACTTTTTAACTAAAACAAACACATGTTAAACGAAGTCTAAAATTAATAAAAAGTCAAAAAAAAAACTAAAAAACCAATCCATATTCCAAAGGCTCAATTGGTTAGAATCCTTACACTTCCTATCCAATAAGATCTCTCAATGTTGATTTTTTTTTATAAAAGAAAAACCTTGTCCTACAAAAAAAAGAAAAATGTCATATTAACTCAATTTCAATTGCTCACCTCGTTTGAAAACAGATTATTTAAATAATTTTTTAGTTTTTTAGTTAAAATATAAGGTTAAAAAAATTAATATATTTGGTATAATTTTTTATTTTTTTATGAAAAGATGTGTAAAAAGTAAGAAGAAAAACGAATATTTAACTGTGTTATATAATTTGTTGAATTTTTGACTTTTTAAATAATTTTTTCACTTTTAAACTAAAATATAATAATGCCAAACGAGGCCCTGGTAGATAAGATATTTTCTTATCGTCTGGGGTCATCAAATTACCGAGTCAACTTTTCACTAAGTTGTGTTAATGCAATCCAAAGGATCGATCACAATGTGGATTCAGTCGCTCATTTGTGTTTAGGTTGTAATGTCTTCAAGTCCTAATATTTTGCAGTTACAATTGATACAATTTTCTCTACCCCTATGTCGCCAATAGTAATTTAAAAAAAAAAAACAAAAACAAAAACAAAAACAAAAACAAAAACAAAAACAAAAAAAAAAAAGATCAACTTCCCTCTTTTTGGAGGGTCCAGTTGATAGGCTGTAAGCCAACTCCGGGCTCACTTTTGTGATCTCAACCAATAATTTTCTAATATTTTTCGAGTGGATCATTTCAAAAAAATAATAATAATAATTGGACAACAGTAGTTATATAATTAAATTATATTAGTCTTAAAATAAACCGAAGCTATGTATGATTATAAGAATAAATCGTCTATTTTTTAAAAAACAAATATGGTTCTATTATGTGACTAATAATATCCGATCAATCTAATTTTTTTAAAACAATTCACTTTGTGGACACTAAAAAATAAACTATTGAGATTACTGAAATAGACAGTGTGAGCCGCAGCTTCAAGTCTAATTGCTGGAATGGAAGGTAGCTTCTTTCTTAAAACATAATATATATATATATAAATATAATGATCATGAAGGAGTAGTAGAGAAAACTTTATATTATTTTATTTGTTTTTTGACCAGTTGAAATTTGGAGTATTGGCATGTTTGAAAAAATAAATAATTTGTAAGCAGAAAGTGAGTGAACATGGGTGTTGGGTTATCAGCTTGCTCCGTGTGTGAAAATGTCACCAACCACCAAATTCCCTATGAAAAACTATGTCAACTATGTTCTGGCATTGGCAATATTATAACAGAGATTAGAAGTCAATGCACACCCACACACACACATATATATACTCATCCTTACATAGCGCTCATCTTTAGCCTCTGAATCTGCCATTGCTCACAGCCTATTCACCATGGCTAACCATTTTGTGTTGCTTCTTTCAGCATTGTCAGTTTTATCAGCATTAGCCAATGGTAAACTTATGCTCTCCCAAATCCCATGTTGCAATCTCTCTCTCTCTCTCAATGAATCATTTTTTTGAACATCCATCACATGAGTATGCCTTTCTTTTATTCTAATGAGGGTTTTCGGAACTTTTTCTCAACTAATTTTTTTTTTATATGCTGTCACTTATCTCACACATATCGGGTAACAAGTTATGAGAATAGCCCCCAAGAGAGTAATGCATTTCATGGGATCTAGTCTCTTGACTTAACTTGTCACTCACCTAATCTCTTAGGAATTTCTATTACTGATTTTTAGAAAATACTATTTATATGGAATTTATCACCAAAACAATATGAAAGTAGAGTTTTTGTAATTAAATGTAATTTAAATAGACATTTTTATTTAAAATGATAAATTCCAATATATCTATGTCAATGTGCTAATAAATTTTATATATATATGCATATTTTTCCCTATTTTTGTGTGTGACTACTACTGATATCTTCAATGGTGCAAATCTCTCAACAGGTTCAATTTTCACACCTGCCATCCATGCTAAGAAAGTCTCCTATGTAAGCCATGCTGTTATGCAAGGAACCAACCCCAATGATGGTAGTGTATCTGATAACTCCATATTCTTTTTTCTTTTCTTTTTTTCCCTTCATAAACTCTTTTATTGATTTATGATTAATTAGCCTGATTTATATGTATATATTTTTAATTTAGTGGGATAATTACAATAACAAAAAAAAAAAAAAAAAACAGAGTTTGACCCTTATAATAAAATAAATCCTGAACTTTAATTTTGTCAATTTAAATCATAATCTTTTGATCTGCTTTCAATATAACCATTTGTTTATATTCGTTAACTAAAACCGATGAAAAAAAATAAAATTTTAGTTATTAAACTCAATGTATGTATATATAAAATGTCTAAAATATTCATTTTAATTGAATTTAATGACTAAAATACCTATTTTTCGGTTGATTTTACTTAACAAAAATAAGTAAATGGTTAGATCAATTGAAAGCAAATCAAAAATTTTGAATTTAAATTGACAAAATTCAAAATTTATTTTGTTAAAAAAGTAAAACTCTAGGGTTTTTCTTGTAATTTTTCCTTCTTTATTTTATGTGAATTTAATTGATAATTTATTTGTAGTGAAAGGATTGGCTGCACTGCAAAGCCAATTCAGTTTATTGCAATCATGGACTGGCGACCCCTGCCTTGGGTTGATTACGTGGCTTTGGATCCAGTGTACTTCTGACCCAACAACACCCCGTGTAACTTCACTGTATATCTTTTCTTTCTTTTGCCATTCAATTAATTACTTCTCCCACTTTTTTTATAAAAAAAAATAATAATTAAATAAATAGTTATGTGAGATTTTGAGAGCAAAGTGAGTATTTTTTTATTTTATTTTTTAGGATTTGGGGTCACTTTAATGCATAACAGTCACTATTACACGTTTATGATATTTATTTTAAGTTTAATTTTCATAATTTAAAACGTTTAATTTTTAAGAAATATAACGTAATTGTAAAAAATTAAATTGATTAAGTATCAATATCTCTTTTATAAATACATTTGTATTCAATTTCATACTTATATATTCATTTTCTCTCATATATACAAATGTCATTTGATAAAGAATTATCGAAATCTAATTAATTTGATTTTTTACAAGTATGTTATACTTGATATTTTTATTTTAGAGTAAATGATTCAAATTATGAAAATAGATATGTCATAAGCTACACAACACTGTTGTGCATTCCTCACTAAAGTGACGCCAAGTCCGATATTTTCACCCCTTTCATCAATGCCACGAAAGTCTCTTAAATAATTACTTCTGCCAAAAATATTAGCACAGTTGAAAATTAGTGACAAAAGTGAGATTTTGATGAAAGTGTAAAAATCCTAAATGTAATTAGCGCACATGTTTTCTTTTTCTTTTCTTTTTTTGTGTCTGGTTTGTTTGTTTCCAAATTATGTGTCCCAAGCATGTTTATTTGTCAATAAAAAGATGAAAAACATATTTTCTATTTTCTATAAGCTGACAAAAAACAGTAAAATAAAATGCAGGGACCTTGGAAGCTATGGTCTGGTGGGATCATTACCTGATTTTAGTTCCATGGATGCTCTTCAGACAATGTAATTTATTTTTTATTTCTTATTTTGCTTGGAACAGACAGATATTCCAATTTGATTTTGTTCTTATTTATCATTATCTGTTTCCTTATTTTATTTTAATTGCAGAGATTTCAGTAATAACTTGTTGAATGGACCTGTTCCTGATTTCCTTGGCACCTTACCAAATCTACAAGAATTGTGAGTTTAAACTTTAAATTCAAACACTGCCTTTTACATGTTACTTTGCATTCTGATCAGATTTAATTTAACCAACAATTTTATTTTCTTTTTTCTTTTTTCTTTTTCTTTTTCTTTTTCTTTTTTTCTTCAGGAACTTGGCAAACAATGATTTCCAGGGAAAATTACCAGCTTCAATATTAAAAAATAACAACTTAACAATAGTGTAAGCTTACTAACAACTTGACTTTCATCTTTGTTGGTGGTTAAATTTTAGGACTAGAATGTGCTATTCCTCATTAGGATATGGCTTGTTTCTGGTTGGAATTTGGTTAGTCTCTTATTCGGTTTTCAACTAGACCAAACACTTTGAGTAGTAAAATTGCAACACATTAGCTTTAATGCCAAATAAAAAATCTAAATTTGTTCATTAGGTTTGTAAAGACACGCTAGAATATGTTTTCCTGTTGGTGTGTGGATAAATATGTATGTTTCATATGCCATTAATGTCGACGTGTTGAAATCTTATTGAGCATATTGTTCAATATTAATGCCAAATAAAAAGTCTAAAATTTGTCCAAGCACTCATCTAACTCAATATTTAGGTCTTTAAGGTCTGTTTGTTTTCAGAGATAGATGAGATTATTAGTGAGGGGATCATTAGTGAGGAGACTGTTAATGAGGGAACTGACAATGAGAAAAAGAAAATTTGTATTTGTTTGATAATCAGTGAACTAGCAATAATTGTTGTTTGTTTTGAGAAATAAGAATGTGATTAACCTGTAAAATTTCCCAAATACCCTTGTCAAATTTCTATCAAATTTGGGAATTGATAGTGGGTTATGAAAAATTATATTTATTTGTGATATATTTTGATATTAAAAATTATGTTTTATAAAAATATTATTATATTAAATTATTTTTATAAAACATAATTATTTCAAAATTATGTTTTATAAAAATATTATTATATTAAATTATTTTTATAAAACATAATTATAAAATAATGAGATAATCAAAAATAATAATAATAATAATCAGTCCATGGTTTTCCAAAACCAATACATGGTTTTAAAACAGTGTATTGCTTTGCCTTCGTCCATCCATCAACCCATAATTACGAAATAATGAGAGAATCAAAAAAAAAACAAAAAAAACAAAAAACAAAAAAAAACAAAACAAAACAAATCAGCCCATGGTTTTTCAAAACCAGTCCATGGTTTTAAAACAATGTATTGTTTTGCCTTCATCCATCCATCGACCCATTATTCGATTAAAAGCTTTGGCCCTGTTTGGTAGAACTGTGGGAAAGTGCTTATAGCTTATGCCTAAACAGCTTTTAGCTTATAACTATGAACATAAGCTGATTTCTGACTTATAAATTAAGCATCTCCTGCCCCACTCAAAGAATAAGCTGATTTCTGACTTCGAAAAAGCTATAAGTTATAAGTTATAAGCTAAACCAAACACATCAAAATAACTTAAATTAAGCTGAAAGCTGAAATAAGCAGCTTTTAAGCTGCACCAAACAGGCACTTTGCCTTCATTCATCCATCAGCAAAGTTTTCTTCGAGACACACGCCACGATCATCACCGTCAACGATGCTGCCGACGCCAATCATCACCGTCAAATTTCAATTCTTGCAAAGTTTCATCCATCAATAGAGCTTCCTTCTTGCAAATTTCAATTTTTGGAAATCATGAAATACCATTGATGTGGCTAAATCTTGTTGTAGGCAAAATCGTCTTTCACACTGTAATACCAACGGCTTCATCTCTAATACCAAGTCCCCTAGGCCATGTTTAATTGGAGGTTTGGGAGGGTGGATTGGATTAGCAATTTGTGGGATCCACCAAATTCTTATTTGGATGCAACACAATGTGATAGGATTAGTAGTGAATGGGGCTTAGTAATCCTCATTTGTAGGGGGATTAGCTTGGGTAAATTTTAGGTGGGATTAGAAAAATAGGAGATTGAGTTTATTTTATATTTAAAAAAATTATTATTTTAATTTTATTTTTTTTTACCAAGTGCTCCTATTTGTTTTAATATTTGTTTTAATTTTTTTTAATATAGAAATAATTTATTTATTTATTTTATATAAAAATAATTTAACAATCTCATCACTAATCATCTTCCACACTGTCATTAAAAGAAACACACTTTTACTTTGGGGTGTTTTGAGAAGTTGGTAAAAAGCCGACTTTTAGCTTTTTACCAAGCTTTTTGGCTTTTTTAAAAGTGATTTGGAAAATTGGTAAAAAATTGACTTTTTTGATTTTTAGTTTAATATTTTTTAAAAGTGTCACATCACTCCAAAATGATCAAAATATCCTTACTTTTTGATTTTTGAATTAATTAATTAAAATGTTCCAAAAGGTAGTTTGGTAAATTTGGGTGTTGCTTTTTTGGGTCTTCCCAAATGGGATTTTCAGCGTTTTGCAGCTGGTTTGGCGTTTTTGAGCTCTTAACAAAACGCAACTTTTTGTTAAGTTGCCAAAACGGTACTTAATCCTCTCACTAACAATCCACACATTAATAATCTCTTTACTGACAATCATCTTACTAATTATCTCATCCAACATAATCTGCTAAACAAACGTGACCCTAAGTCTATGCTAATCCGCTTGTTGGAAGGAATTTGGAGACCGTTGGGACCGCGACTCCGTTGGCTAAAAAAGAAAACAAACATAGTGAGAAGGAGCTCACTGTTAGTCCAATTCGGAGGTGGAACTCCGGAAACAAACGGACCCTTATAGACAAGTTAGAGCATGTTTTGCCATTAGTGCGAGGATAAATATTCGCATTTGATATGCCATTAATAATGACGTGTCGCAATGCTGTTGATCATATTGTTCAATACCAGTAGTGGAATTGGCTTGTCTCTTGCTCAGTTTTCAAGTGGAGCAAACATTCCAAGTAACAAGATTGCAACATATCAGCATTAATGACAAATAGAAAATCCAAATTTCCCCACACACTCACAAAAGTCAATATTAGGTCTTTGCTAATAGGTCAGTGTATATTCTGCCATTAGTGTGTGGACAAATATGCGCCTTTCTTATGCCATTAATGTTAACGTGTTGCAATCTTGTTTAGCAAATTATTGAATTTAGTTGAAAACCAGAAGTGGAGACGAAGCAAAAACCTTTGTACAGATGGATTGACTTTAATTTTCCGTCATATGTGTTTTCCTGATTTCTTTTTTATTTTACAGGGTATCAGGCAACACTTATTTGTGTGCATCTGACAATTCATGTAATAAGCCTAATAGTACTCCACAAACCCCCTCATATTCAAGCACAAGCAATAATGGGAGTAGCAGCAAGCTACCAGCAATTCTTGGAGCCTCAATTTCAATATTCTTTGTTTTCTGGGTTATTGTGGGAGTTGTTGCTATATTCCACCATAAGCGTAAATCAGCAGCTGTGGCCATAGTTGGCGCAGGTTAGTAACTCACAATTCTCATCATATCTATGAATAAAGTATCTTTTTGAAAGGAGAAAAAAAAAATCAATGAAATGGACCATACTTGTCTTTTAGTACTTCATTGGATTAGGCCAGTGACTTTGCAGTATACAATTAAAATAGCTATATATCTTGAAAATTACTCCATTTATTAGAACATTTGCATGACGGTCAATAAATTTTGAGTTAAATTATAATTAAAATTTTATTTTTTTATTTTATCTAATATTTTTTGTATGTACACCTCTCTATCAGACTCTTTATTCTAAAATTTAATTTTCTAAAATATTCATTTTTATGATTTGCAAGATTATACAAACAACCCTGTTCAAACATCTTCTAGAAGATTTTTGCCATATTCTTCAAAAAAAAATAAAAATAAATAAATATATAATGGTGCACAATCGGTCATCTAGCAGAATGTCCGGCTGGATAACCGGCCAGATATCTGGTAATAAATGATAAAATATTTTGTTTCATATTCCAAAAGAAAAAAATGGTGTAGCAGTCGCTTGTCCGACATAATGCCTGGTCATTCTTAAGAATAAATGATAAATTATTGTATAACTTGTGAACAATGTATCGCTACATGTAGCGATTTACTATAACAATGCCAAATTTAATCTTGGTGTAACGAGACTAATGGAGGAATGATTTTGCACCTTGCTGAGCAAATTTTGTCCTAAAACCACAATAGCTAACATCTGGATGCTCTTAGTATTTAATTTTTAACATAGTCGGTCCCAAACACAAAATATGGAAGGTTGTGTGTTAAGTAATTTGATTGTGAGGCATTTTGAACTGATATTTTATATCTTACTTGACACCTAAGGGGCAAAAATTGACACTTCAAAAATAAATTCCCACCTAAGAACCATCTCCTATATATCAAATTTGGCATATGATAAAGTGGATGTTAATTTTTTTTATTTGATTTCTTTATGTTTGTGGGATTCACAATAAAGTGGGTTCTTAAAATACTTGTCATGTAAATCTAACAAGTTTAAATTAAAAATAAAAGAATAAAATATATTTAGTATATTGATAGCTGGTTTTCATTTATAAAAGTCATATTTATATATAATAGTTTGGGACTTAAACTTTCAAAAAATAAAAATAAAAATTATCAACTTCCAAAGTTTGGATAATGATGCTTTCGCATTGCCTACCATATCCGCTTGAGTTATATATGTGAGTTCACATTCGTGTCAAATAATAATGTGGTTTTAAATTCGTAAAGGTCTACTTTATGGCTGAGTTGTGTTATGTTTTGTGAGATTAGTTTTTTTTTTTTTTTTAAATCTTTAGTAATTTTTTAAAAATATTTTCGGAAGGCAACATTTTACTTAAATTTCAAAAAATTACAACAAAAAGTCAACTATTCTCTCTATTTTTTTACTCGTCTTTTTGTAGAAAATTAAAAACT
This sequence comes from Camellia granthamiana, assembly GCA_036172215.1. NCBI lineage: Eukaryota > Viridiplantae > Streptophyta > Magnoliopsida > Ericales > Theaceae > Camellia > Camellia granthamiana. Next base: position 39,164,681 of record CM069905.1, read on the forward strand.
ACTAAAAAAAAGTCAATTTTCAAAACACTTCTAAAATGCCCTAAAAAATTCAAAAACATGATCAAATTTGGGGGAAAAAATACTAAAGACAACAAAAAAGTGTGTGTGTGTGTGTGTTTTTTTTTCATTAAAATTTGATCCTTCTTTAAGGGCTTCAAGTTTTTCAAAACATTTTGAGATGTATGCTTTCCTTGTTTGACAGGGTCAATTAATGGCACACCACAAGGAGCAGCAATGAACGCTCAGATGACAGATCACAAAGGTGAAGCTGTGGCCAATGAGCAAGTTATGATGGATCAACAAGGCCATGAAAATGAAAACAGAAATGCATGTTAGCATATGAACATTTTCAATACTCTCTGTCCCTTTTCCCATTTTTTTTTTGTTTCTCAACCAAGATTCATATTTCATGTTATTAGTGTGAAATCATTCAATGTTTGTTGCTATTATTCCAGATATCCTTGAATTAAACACAGATTGGTATGGTTCAATACGAACTTTGTTGCTATTATTCCAGATATCCTTGAATGAAACACAGATTGGTATGATTCAATACGAACTTATCTACATTTATGAATGACAAAGACATCCACTATAAATTGTAGAAATATGAGATTAAAAGTATTCTAAAATCCAACACTAATACCTAAGTCTAAAACATACCCATAAATTTAAACTCAATATTTCCATTTGTGTTTTAATGTGAATAATGTGATCCTTTGTAAGCCGTTGGTAACCATTTTAGTATCCCAATTATCAGCATAGTGTCTCTCATGAGTCACCAGTAATGCAAGAAGATGATCAATGGCACAATGAACCACCCATAGGAGATGGGGATGACTTTTTCAACCAACTCTCAGCAGCAGACCTGGACGATCTTTCAGACAGAATGTATGGATAAAAAAAAAAAAAAAAAAAAAAAAAAAGGTGTCCACTACAAGACTCCTACAATATTCTAATAGTTCCACGATCTTGACTCTTTAAATTTTGCAAATCCTCCAAGAACCCGCCTAGAAGTATCACTCTAGGGGTCAGCATCAATAATTGGCACCCCAGCAGAAGAAGACAAAATCAGTAGAAGATAAAGCTTATCTTCAAATACCAGAAAAATGCACGCCAAGAAAAGACAAAAAAGATTTTGTAAATATTTTGTGTCTGTAATTATTTGAGTCTGTCAGTAATAAGGATTTTCCTTCACTCACTACTTTAATAAAGTAGATATCTCTTACCCTGCTTTATTAAAGAAAAGTTGCGAAAATCTTTATACGTGTCTTGTAATAAATTATAGTGTCAAAATTTTGTCAAAAAATGAGGATTGAATGATATGCGATGGGGCCCAAAAGCAGTACCCGATATCATTATCCTAATCCTTTATTAATAAAATTTATCTATAATAGTGACATGAGTCCTTTTTCAATTTTCAAAAAGCCTAAGGTATAGGCTAGCCTAGGTTTTGACTCCTTAGGATAATTTAGACGTAGGCAAAGATTTGAAACTTTGTTTTATTTTCTTTTTGAGTTGTATAAATTGGCATGCTTGCCAACGGATGAAGTAGAATGAAAAAACACCCCTTCACTCTGCGTTGTAAAAAATTTCCAAACTTCTCTTAAAACTCTCTAAGTGTACTAAGTCTTTCAGTATTTCAGAGTCTATAATATAATCTCTGTAAGTATATTTCTTATTAATATGAAGTGTGAGTAGTTTCTCTTTTTCCTTAAATATTTCAAAAGAGTAACTCTTCTATTCTAAAAATTTATTTTCTTTTTGGGAAAAACTAAGTTTATGGAATGCTTGTTTGCTCATTAATATTACATGCTTTGAACCTTCGTAGTATCTGCTGTTTTCTAATTTATTATTGAGTGACCTTAGCTGAAGAGCCTGTGTGAGCCGTGGTTAGGCGTTGGAGGGCAAATTGTAGGCAGAAAGGGAAAAGTAAAAATTAGAAATAAAAATATACTATGTTGAACGAGGCTTAGCTTCAAGGTGGGAGTACATGTAATGAAAACAAACATTGCCTAAAAATAGTTTTGCCATAGAAAAGAATTTTAGAATAAAAGAAGAGCAACCCGAGTAGAAATATTAAGAAAATATTGTTCATAAAAGAATTTGAAAAAATCAAAAAATTGTATGCCTTTAGAAGAAGAACTTAGGATTAAAATCAAAATTAGTACTGAGCTTATATAAGAATTAGAAGATCAAAAATTAAAATATCAGTTTCTTTTATCATTAGCATCTGGCAGATCTTTAGAAAATTACAGTTTAAAAATTTCTCAAATAAATAGACAGATAACTGTAAGACAAGAAGCCTTAAAGTTAGCCATACAACAGCTTGAAGACCTATTAGCATAACTGTAGAATTAGTTAGATAATTCTCAACCCAATTTCAAAATAGTGGTAAACCACTAACCCCCAACCCAAAAAATTGGTATCAGAGCAGTGTTCGGTTTTAGGACAGCTTAAGTTAGTATATGCATTTTGCTTATGGTAATAGAGTAGTTTTTATTTTTGGACATTTTAGTTATAAATTTCATGTTATAGTAGTTTTTAATAATTTTAAAGTAGGAGTTAATTTTGTATATGAAAAGAGTAGAGTATCTAGATTTAGAACTCAGCAGCCATAATCATCGCCTTAGCATAAATAAAAATAATTTCCGTTGTAATTTTGAAGAAACTTTTACACATCAGCTTCATAGTGAACATAATCCTCAGCTAAATAGTATCATAGATTATCAGATTAATTTTGCAAAAAATATTAAAAAGGACATAGATAAAATTAGTAATCTTTTTATTTCATCTATAGATCATCTCCGTAATAATCGCAATAAAATTAAAGATCAAGATAAAAAATTAGATTATATCCAAGATCAGTGTAGTTCTATCCTACAAAAAAGAATAGATTTAAATTTAGAAAAATTTCCCACTAAGCTAGAAATAGAAACATTAATTTCAGCTACAAATCAAATAACTAAACAAATAGAACAGATTAATCAAATTCAAGATAATTTAAAACAAAAAGTAGAAATTTTAGAATAACTAGTAAGGTCTTAGTTTATGAGCAGTGATAAAAAAGCTAATAGAGATTACCAGACTATTTTAAAACAAGCAGAAGATTTTCATAATAACCTAGAAGGAATCAGCAGTTATCAAGGAATAAATCAATCAGATAAAATATCAGTAAGACAAAATAATATAGAAATTTTATTTTTAATTAGATTGTGTAAAAAATTTGAATATCTATCAGAACAACTATACAATTTAGAAAATCGTTTAGCTTCTTTAGAGAAAATAATACTTCAAAAAGGAAAAGGAGTAGAAGGACCATCCAACAGATCCCAATCTCAGGTAAACGAGGAAGATATAGCTAGATATTTTGAAAAGTTTAAATTACCAAAGAAATCAGCCTGTAGAATTTACAGAAAATAAAAATGTTTAAACAGCTAATAAAAGGTAGAACAACAAATAGAAAAATTTTAAAAAGAAAGGTTAGAATTAACTCCAGCTAAATATATGTATAAGCTAGGTAAGATCCATAAAAAACAATATTTATTTAAACACTATGGTGAACAGATGATTAGTGTAACTCAAGAAGATGAAAAAATAGAGCTAAATTTAATAGAAAGAGAAAGCTATAAATATGCAGTAAATGAACACCTTAAAATGACTCACTTAGGATTAGCAGTGGTAGGAGTTAAGGCGTTAACCAGAGAAAATTTAGGAACCAAAGTTTTTGTATGTCTTTATGATGATAGGTTTAATGATGTCAGACAGAGTATTTTAGGCAGCTATGAACTAGATATGAATTCAAAAGGAGGAATAGTTTATTCTACACCAGATTTCTTACTACCAACCTCGACCTTTCATAAAAAGATAAAAATAGGAATAAAAAGTAGAGGATACAAAATGAAAAAAGGAGAAAAGAATTTATTAATTTGCACATGATTTTTAGGTTTAGCAGTTTCAGAAAGTAATACTCACTATAGACTTACAAATGATCAAATAGTTAAGATATTAGGTGCAAAAGGAATAAAGGCACTACTAGCTAAAAAATTTAATTCTGAAGATAATGCAGCACTAGATTGGAAACTAAGAGATTTTTTAGGACAAAAGAGATTAGCCCCTCAAGATAATTTATTATATCAAACAGCAGATGGAAATTATGCAGTAAGATTTACTCAGTATACTTATGTAGCACCAGAAAAATCTAAAGATGATGAATTTAGTAGTATAGACAGAGAAGAAAATCAAGATAATCGTAGTGAAATAAATCAGCTTTATGTAATTACAGAAGAAAAAATCATATCACAAAATAAGATATATAATGTTGATGAGATAGATTTAGAAAAATTCACCTTAGAAGACATGAATAAAATATTGGATGCTAGATACTTCGAATACTTAGCTAGAGGAGATACCCATGATGAAGCAGTGTCATTTTTAGATCAAGAATTCCATACAGAATATGTAGATGATATCATAGAAGATAAAATACATCCTAGCAAAATATTTAAAATACCAGAACAATCTAAGTTAGAAGATACTTTTTATATGAATACAGAAAGCAAAAGCACTGGTAACCCACAACCAACTGTAGAAGATCCTGTAGAACCAATGCATTATGCAGTAGGAGGAAGAAGACCATTAGCCAGTTCAGGACGTAGTCACACAGATCCAAATAAAAGCTATAGGTTTCATGGAAAGCGTAGACAATTAGATATGAATATGCAATTACAGTCAGTCAATAATCAAGGAACCCTTTTAGATTTAGCCAAATTCGACCCTCAGGTATGGCACGAAGTGATAGAAAGATGGGAAAAAGATGCAGTAAAAGCATGGATGACCAGTCCCTATGAATCAACAGATATGTGGGAATATATGGAAACACTTTTAGGAGATTCAACTTATAATATTTATTTAACCTTTAAAGGAAAATATGAAGAAACAATTAAACAGCTTAAAGAATTAGGAAATAACCCATGGAATTTTACCAGTTTTATTAAAGAAATACTTATAGGATACGACCCTTCTAGAAGAAATAATTCCGCTCAAAGCGTAGCATTAACTGAACTAGACCAGATAACATTAGCAAGTTGGAAATATATTGTATCTTTTAGTAAAGAATACTTAGCCATAGGAGCCAGAACAGGGAAAAGTTTTGATGAAGAAATAGTAAATAAATATTTTAGAAAATTACCCAGAGAACTAGGAAGAGAAATAGAAAATAAATGGTCAATTTATTATGCAAGTTTACCAACAAAAATAGCTACAGGAGAATTAACAATAAGAGGAACTTTAGGAATAGGACTTAGAATAGTTTTTATATTTTATAAGCTCAGAGAAAAATGTATAGAAGTTAAAATACAGAAAGACTTGAAAAAACAAAGTTATGGTTTTTGTAGCAGTGTAATATATACTCCTCAGCAATATGAAGATAAATATAATAGGAAAAAATACAAAAAATATGGAAAATATAGAAAAGAAAAATATTGGAAGAAAAAATATCGAAAACCATGGAAAAAACAGAAATTCATTAGGAAAAGTAGAACTTTTAATAGGACAAATTATAAGAGATTACCCAATGATGAAAAAGATAAAAGAAAGCAAAGATATGTTAGGAAACCCAACAGTAAAAAATGTAATTGTTTTATATGTGGAGAACCCAATCATTTTGCAAAAGCATGCCCAAAAAGACAAAGACCTAATACTAATAAGCAGATAGAAAGATTACATATTATAGAGGACTTAGAAGAAGATATAGTTAGCATAAATAGTGATGATTTAGAAATCTATAGCATAGTTAGCGATTATGAATATCAAATAGAAGCAATTACTTCAGATAGTGATTCAGAAAGTGATACAGATGTAGATAATCTTTTAGGACAACTCAACCAAGAAATAGGAATGACTCCTTCTCAAGATACTTTCTTTATGATGGAATGTAATGCAGCTACTGAATGTCAGCATAATTTTCAAATAGGATTAGGATTTGATACTACTAGATGCAGCTATTGTAATTGGTTTCCAGCTAAAGATAAGAGAGCTCAGTGTTTATTATGCAGCATAACCTATTGTATAATCTGTCTCGAAAAATTAAACATGACACATAAGATAACATTAGCAAATAACAGAGAGGATCATAGTATAGAAAGTAGAGAATTACGTCTAACAAATAGAGAATTAGAAGTACAAGTAAGAGAACTTAAACTTCAAATAAGAGAGATAGAAACTAAGACTAGTTTTGACATAGAATGTTTAGAATTAGAAAATAGACAGCTTAAACAGCAGCTAGAACAATTTCACAGTAAATACCCCTTAAAAGATAAACTAGTTGAAGATCTTATGAACTCTTTAGAATTAGTCAACTTAGTTGATTCTCAACCCTTTAGTCAATACTCTCAAGTACAATCAGATTAATTACCCTGTTATACCCAAGTCAAATTTAGTTGAGATCTCTTGTGTAATTAAATTTGTAGAAAAAAACCCTTAGTATCGATGTCATGATAGATACAAGAGCCAGTAAATCATACATTGAACAACACATAGTTCCACTAGGATGGAGTCACTACTACAAAAACAGATAAAGATCACATTTTTTTTGTGTGATGTATGTTATTTAATCACACCTTTTAAGTTTTATTAAAGTGTGATCTTTGGGAGTGTGATTAACAATGGTCATTTTTAATCACACTTTTTAAGTGTGCTTGATAACATTTAGATCACACATTTTAAGTGTGATTAAAAATATTTAGATCACACCTTTTAAGTGTGATCTTTGGAAGTACGATTAAAAAGGGTCATTTTTAATCACACTTTTTAAGTGTGATTAATAACATTTAGATCACACCTTTTAAGTGTGATTAATAACTAATAAAATCTGTAATAAAAAAAGGGGTTCGACATATTTGAAAAATAATCAATATTATTTTTGTATTTTGTATGCACATTTGAAAAATGTAATACACACTATATACTATATTTTGAATCATAACCACATATTGAATAGAATAACGTCATATATTTCATAAATGAAAATTAAATATTCAAAAGTATATACAAAGGAATTAAATAAAAAAAAATTAACTATTATTACATATATTAAAAAATGAAAAAACTTAAAAAAACTAAGTTCTTTAATTCTTGGACCATATTTTGCATCTCTCCAAAAAATTTCTGACCTGAAAAATAAAAACACAAATTAATCCAGAAACCGCTAATGCGTATGAATAAACTAAAAAGTTAATTCAGCAAAACCAAAATAGGAATCATTTCTGCTTGATCTTAATCCTTTTGAAGTAACTTCCCTGTTAACAATTAGATGCCATAGCAGCTTAGTGTCAATGACATTGTAATTAGGAGGTCACTAATGAGCACAATATTTAAAAATGATAAATCTCAATATAGCTTGTGTACGATCTTTTTGTGAATGTATATTATTATTATTGTTGAGCCATAATTCTAGGTACCCATAAATAAATAAATAAAAACTCAAGAATTTACTTCATTTTTTTTGGGGGGGGGGGGGGGAGGGGGGGAGGAGTACATACATTGCAGTTACTATCACCAGCAGCAGCAGGTTTTGGAGAAGCAGAGGCTGCATTTATGAAAAGAATTCATCGAAGCTTCTAAATACACTCGCTTATTTTCTCTCTACACTCACTATATGCATTGTATATCTTGTATGTTACGAAGAAAAAATTGTGGATATAGGTGTAGAGATGAACATGGCAGGTGTGTGGTGGGTTTAGAAACTCCCAATTGCATCATTTAAAACGAGGATTATGTGTATATATATGTTGTTTTACAGCATTTATCCAAATAAAATTGTTTCTTTTGAAGTTGCAACATTTTTTTCCATTTTGTTTTCCATAGCATTTAAAACAAGTACTTTGTTTTATGTAAAAAAATCATTTACAACATTGTATGAGAATATCACCAATTATATTTATTTTCGAAAATGGATCCATTCTGTTTTGCAATCATCCAAGTCTGATTGGAGCTTTCTTTGCAATGACACTATACTAATGATGCATTTGGTTCTCTAGATGCCATGGAAATAGAAAAATCTATGGTATTTAATAATGCAATAAGAAGCTGAAATATAAAGCTGACCTGTGTGACCCACTGTTCTCTCTGAGTCATATATCTCAAAGTCATTTCCTCCCTGCTCAAACAAACACCCAAGCCCTTCATTTAGTCCTAAAAGAGTACTAAAAAAACAGTTAATGAAAAAAGGGCAAAATTTACTTTACCCCATATGGTTTACTCCATGTGTTGTTTACGCTCAGATGTTTAAAATAAGCATATAATTTACTTCATGTGTTCTCTCATTGTCTAGGTGATTTGCTGATGATTTGTACAACCTGTGGCCCTAGATATGGCATAGTGGGTAAAGAAAACTCTTGAGAAGTTGGGATGAAGATAGGTTTGGTTTATTGTTACAATTTTTATTTTTGTTGTCATATATAATCATGAATTTGCTAATAATAATGTGAAATTGAAGCTTTGGACTTGAAATGCAATATACCTCAGCTATGTCTTGTAAGATTTGAACGATCCTCAAAGCAGTTGTAGAATTCAGGCCAGAGGTTGGTTCATCAAGAAACAAAAGAGAAGGGTTGATTATAATCTCATTGCCAATACAGACACGCTTCCTCTCTCCTCCTGAAACTCCCCGAACAAAAGAGCTACCGATCATTGTGTCTTGGCACCTGAGCACATTGATATTCCTCATTGATCAGCTCATGAGAACACGTATGATTCATTTGTGTGTGGTCTGTTTTTTGCTATATCTGACTTTAGCTAACACATAATTCAAGATAATAGCATAGCAGAGAAATGAGAATTTACCTCTCCAAGCCCAACTCGTCGATTACGTCTATGGCTCGTTTTTCCTTTTCCTTTTCCTGTTTGTCAATGTCTTTGGAGGTCGTAGAAGTGCTGCATATGTTAATGTTTCCCTCACTGTAAGGTGAGGAAAGAGCACGTCGTCTTGAGTCACGAATCCTATCCTGAAATATATTTCATGTTATTCTAATGTGTGATTACCTTTATTTTCACATCACTTATCTTTTTTTCCTTTTTTTTTAATGGTAATGTTCAGGCTATACTTTTATGTGAACATTGAACATTCATACAGGTGAAAAATTATAAAACCAATTTCAATTGGGTAGGTTTTAGAGGAAATCTGTCTTAATCAGGCTAATATGATGAAAGTGGTGGAAAGCGAAGAAATGGTGAAAAAAGTTAGAACTGTCCTGAGTTTGTTTAGCATAAAAGTGGTGGAAGTTATAAGAAGGTAATTTTTCTATCCATCCCATGGTAGCATGGTAACTAAGCTTTTAGTTTCTTACAAAAAACACAGAAAAATACAAGAAAGTTTAAATTTGTTTATAAAATTTTTAAATTTCAATATCAACGTGTCTGAGTCGTGTCACATATCCGTGTCCATATCCATGCTTCTTAGGGTTTAACTTTCTTTGCATTAGTTGTAGTGATGATGAATTTCTGTGAATATATATAACAAAGGCCTATGAGAAAACTGTTATTGTGTATACTACTCTTTTTTAATATGCAGCCCAAGTGATTGACATAGCTTGTACAAATTGAAAGTGTTTTATTTTTCTTTATATGCATAAGCATATTACTTACCTTACTCGGATTGCCTACTGCTGTGTATATGCATACCAGTTTTCAAGTCTCATATATGTATATGCATACCAGTTTTCAAGTCTCATATATAGATTTTTTAGTAGTGAAATATTCCTTGTAACCAAAGATAGGAGTTTTTCAGTAAATTTCCTGAGAACCAAACACACATAAATACAGTGCTACTAGCTCTTTCATGTATATCTAGATTGTTACCTGCTCTTTAGGAACTTCGAATATGGCTGGTCATTATAAGTAATTGAACCTCCTGGTGTCGACCCTCTCACCCTGCCATCGAGCAGACTTAGAAGTGTAGTCTTTCCACTCCCCAAAGGCCCCATCAATGCCAAAACTTCTCCAGGATTCACCGCACTAGAAATCCCATTTAGTATTTCTTTCTCCACCGTTGATGTCACTCCTTTTATAACCACCTTGAACTACTAACTAAACACATGGAAATTAGGTAATTTAGTGGCCTATAATTACCCTGATCATCTATAATATACACACACAGATGTTCCAAGAAGAAAATAAAGTGATAATTTCAAACAAAAAACATGTCAAAGTACCCATTACCTACCCTTCTTAAGAGAAGGCCCCATGCTAAACAAGTTAAAAGTTCTATGGTAGGGCTTGAATGGTGACACTGCCAGATATTACATGGTAACTATCAATACAGAAGCATTAATCGACAGAAAGCCATGAAAGAAAAAAAAAATCAGTAATTGAAAGCTGAATCTATGTTTTACCATTGCAATGAGTACACAACAATGAAGTTGAGTTCCACAATACCTTTCTACAACCATTTGGAACAATAAACCTAAATCCAACATTTCAACAAGTGAAACACCCTGCCAATGATATTTGATTTTGGGTTTCTCTACAACATTACTGTTCTTATGACTCTACATACAACAAAAATTCCTATGCCACGAGAATGTTTCATATGGAGTAAAAACTAGTATCTAAATTTTCTTACCACCAACTATATTAACCAAAAAGTAAGCATTTTCAAGAACAAATCAAGAAGGGAAAAAAAAAACTTCTTCGAATGTGCGTCTATTTATAACAAAAATTTCCGAGGAAAATAAACTCAGTCTTCCCCTTCTTGATTGCAGGTTGGGCACTTAGCACCTCTCTTAAGTGCTCAGCCTTTTTGATTGATCCTCTGAGCTCGCATACACGCTTAGGTTCAAAGACTCCATGTATCACGTTGATTACGCCTTGAGGTGGAGCGTCGATTGGCATCCCATTGGGGTTATTGTGATCCTGGGGGGCTGGTTGCGCCCCTCCTTCAATATATTTATCCAGGTGGCCTGCCGCCACCAACTCCTCCAGGTGCTGTCTCAACGGCGTGCAATTTTCAGTGCAGTGCCCCTTTTCTTTGTGGAAGGTGCACCGTGATCTTTCGTCATAGTCCTTCTGTGCTTCCCCTAGTTTGGCTGGCCATTTGACGAAAGGCTCGTCTCTTATTTCACTCAGAATTCGGTAGATCGGTTTCTTGAAGACCGTGGTTATGGCAGTGCGGACTCTCAGCCATCTCTTATCCTGGTCTTCTTCGTTGTCTCGCCTGCCCCGCCCGTTTCTGCTCGAACGGTTTACCGCATTGACCTTTGCTGAGGCCTTTTTCTCTGGCGTTGCGGCTGTGCTAGACTTTGTTTTGGCACGGGCGCCATCCTCTTCCACCCTGATATGCTGGCGCACTCTTTCCATCAGGGCTTCCATAATGAGAGGTGGCGTCATGGTGATCGAGTCCCTTAGTCTGTTTCCGACTGGAAGTCCTCTTTTGTACTGTGCAATGGCTAGATTGGTGGGGCAATCCCCAATCTGGTTGAATGTCTCCCAGTAACGACTGTTGTAGGATCGTAAGGTTTCCTTCTCGCCCATGTCGATGGAGAGTAACTGGTCGATCTCCACCGGGGTTTTAGTGTTTGTTCGGAACCTTGTTACAAATGCTTCCGCCAATTGTGCCCAGGAGGCTATGCTGCCTTCTGGAAGTTTTTCAAACCAAGTCAAGCCTAGCTCGCCAAGGCTTGATGGGAAGAGGATGCACATCAAAGCCTCGTTTCGCTGGTATACAGCCATGACCTGGCGAAAGTGGCTCAAGTGTGAGTAGGGGTCCGTCTTCCCTTCATATGTGTTGAATTTGGGTTGAAGGAAGCCTGATGGTAGGGGTGCGTTCTCAATTGCCGGGACAAACGGCGAGGTCTGCAGCCTTGCTAATGCTTTGTCCGTCGGTTCGTAGGCAAGGCGCGGTATTGGCATTCCAACCTCAACGCTTCCATGCGATCGAGGAGCCAACCGCTGTAAAGCAGAAACTCTGTGTGGATCGCGTGCCCTGGCGTCCTCCTTCCATCGTGCCTTCTCTTCGAGCACGGTGCGTAAGTCGGATGATCTGGGCAACTCCGTCTGCCTGGATCTTGTTTGGTGCGTATGTGAAGGCCAATAGGTGCTTCCTTCAGTGCACGACCTCTCAGACCTCGTCCTCTCAGTCCTGGAGTGACGAGTTCTGGAGGTTCTGGATTGAGTGTCGCCTGTCCTGAGGCTTTTACTCTCTGCTTGGGATGGCGTGGTATATCTACTACGATTTTCCGAACGGCGAGGGGACGTCTTGCCTTTGCGCCCCTCTCCTGTCGCCACTTCTTTGCCTTTCATCTGACGCTTTAGAGATTCCATATCCGCCGCCATCCGTCGTATCAATTCGTCTTGCTCCTTTACACGGTCCTCCAGAGTTTGAGGATCGATCCTTCGCCGTTGTCTCTCTGGGCTCTGTGAATGAGAGTGATGAGGGCTGTTAGTCCGCCTTCTTTCCCTTTTATCCCTCTTGGGATTCCGTTGTGGCTCCAATTCCGCCATAGGAGGGACGAGAGGTAGACCTTCGCGCCTTGCACCTCCTTCTGGTGTTAGTCCGTCGATGGCGGACTGTGGCAACTCTTCGTTGTGCACCATTGATTCTTAAGAGGAAAAGTTTGATCAAGAGGTTTTGTTCTTGTCTGAATTCCCACAGACGGCGCCAATTGTACGGGAAAGAAATACACCTTCTCGTATAATCCTGTTGATCAAGTCTGCACTCCTCCGTACGTCGTCGTTCTACTACCTGAAAACACAAACGTGAGCTAGCCGGCGGGTGTGTGCCGGAAACCTCTCCGATGCCTAAGTCAGCCAACAAGACAAATAGGCAAAAGCTCTACATATTCAGGGAGCAAAGTTGCATTACCTCTCCGTAGGTGATCTTTGTGAGCTTTTATAGGTTCCGTGGGGCACAATCCTAGTAGGACTTTTACTTCTCCATGCAGAGTCCTACTAGGAATCATATTCCTGAAGGATAATGCTTATCCTTCAACACCCCCCTCACTGCTTAAACCAAGTGAGATGGTTTTTCCATGGCCGAGCTACAATACAACCGAAATAACACTGCCATACTATACAGGTAGGTATGGCCGATCTAACCAATAGTTCGGCTCTTGCCTTCCTTGCTTCTATCCTGGCTGCGAATGCTAAGACCGAGCTATAAATAGAAGTGTCAAGCCGAACTAACTCAAACAGTCCTGAAGAAGGTTCTCTCATACTCCGGTTAGAGGAGATGACCGGGCTAACCCGTAACACGCCATAACCGAGCTACCCCGCGCCCATCTGTTAACCGAACTAACCGTAGTACTCCTTTTGACCGGACTAACCGTAGTACTCCTTTTGACAGGTGTATCCACTGTCTTTCGTACTTGGACCTATCTCAGCCCAACACCCAGCTCGGCCCAATTTATATATATAAATTACCCTCTCACATGTGAAATAAGAAAATTTGTTTGGTGATGAGTTTTCAAAATAGTTTTCAAAACTTAATTCAACCTATAATTGATAATCAAACACACAACTCATAACTCGATATCCGTATTTTTGATCAACAGTCATAACCAAACTATTTTTAAAACACTCAAATAAAAAAATGATTTTTTTTTCCAATTCATTGTTTTTAAGCAATTTTTTTGAATAATTTTTTTTCAAATAATTTTTTTTTGAAATAACTTCTATGTCAATTATTTTATATCAATTAATTTTTATGTCAATTCATTTTTTAGGCCTGTACAAACATTTTGTGCAATACGTTTTTAATATTTTTCAAAAATTTTGTTCAAGTCAACACATTTGGAGATTACATATTAATAAAAATTAACAAAAATCAGTTTGTTCAATTTTTTTAAATACAAACCAAAACGTAAACGTTACCAAACATTATCAACATTTTTTCATTTGTTAAATTTTATTCATTTAATAAAAAAATCCTTTATGTTGTATCTTTTTGTAGGTTCATTATTGTCCCTCACTCCTAACTCTCACCCATTCGTGAAGCTCATATTATTGGGGGCCATTGAGTGATATTTGACTACAAAATGACCAATTCACCCCTCTTTCATAGAATGCCAGATTGCTATGTAAGTATAAAATGAAAAGGGCAATAGTGTAGTTTCACTCATTCAATAGACCCAATCTCTCCTCTGCTGGGTGTCAGCTGGTCACTGTTCGATAAAGGAAAAGAAAAAAGAAGCCAAAAATGAGCCACAGATTGTCAGTGATCAATATACGAAAGAAATGAAAAATAAATAAGAAGTGCTATAAGTCAGTATTGGAAAAAAAAAAAAAAAAAAACCTTCTGGACCTAAGCCTTTATATAAGTCAGTATCTTTGCATTTGTTTAACTACACCATTTTCACCATCTCATTCCAACAACTTCAGTAACTTCTTCACCCTATAATATTGACTACATTCAGTGTAGATATCCTTGCAAAAGAAGAGAGAAGAGCTTTCATAAGAGGTTAGTTTGAACCACAATTTCATATTCTTGATAGCTTCAGAGCTGAGTTGTAGAAAGGCGAAAAATCCACCATACGGGACAACCGGCCGGTCATCCCGCCGGGTAATCGGTTTCAGTCAGCTACTACTAGTTTCCTTGCCTTTTGCGCTCAGCGTCGCTATCTGTTGATTGCCTTTTAGCAGAGACTCAGTTTGCCTATCTGTTCCCTTTATTTTTCACACCAACATCATACATTTTGCTATGCATCTTTCATACATTTTTGATACATTTTTCTTAACTTTTGCAGTCATCATGCCAAGAACAAAAAGAGCGAAACCCAAACACGGCGAAACCTCTAACCCTTCACAACGTCAACAACAGCAACAACATCATCACTATCCAACTATTGATTTTCTCATATACAATCACGAACAAGCTTATTCAAATTTTGCTAATCGACCAATTGTTACGAGAAGAAAGGTAAATCTACCCTCTCAAATGATCCACTATTGCTTGGCAAAATGAATACGATGGGATGGTTACCTTTAACTAATTTACCACATAAGGTATATCCCTGTCTTGTATATTTATTTTACCTTCACTTGAGAGCTACTGAGGGACAAGTGGAACAGTGTAGTCTAATTTCTTATGTGAAAGGGAAAGTAATCACACTAAACCCCCACACTTTCGCACAAATTATTGGAGTTCAGATAGGAGATTTGCAATGTCATTTTCAAACTGAGGCTCAGTTAGCTAACATTGTTGGTGATCTAAATGAGGTTTATACCACAATGTGTGAGAACTGATTTACTGACACTAATTTACAAACAAGACATTTAAAACCCCACCTTCATATTTTTCATCGATGGATAGTTGAAAATGTCACTCCTAAACAATGACATTTTGATGTTGTTCTATGTTTTAATGTTTATTTGTTATATTGTTTTGAAATTGGACAAACATTAGATTTATGCTAAATATTACTGAAAGAAATCATGGTTGGAAATCTTGGTACTCTCAGTGGCCGGTCATTACCTTTTGGAGCTTTGTTACCCAAAATTTTCAAAGCGCATCATGTCAATCTTGAAGGTGAAGTAGATATGAAAATCACTTCACCAATTTTTGAGTACACACTGACCCGAGCTGGTGGTGCTGAAAACTTACTGAGCTCTATTAATTTAAAAAATGAACCAATACCTGATGAGGAAGAACCCAATGACAATGCCATGCCACCAAATGAACAACCCCAATACTGGACTGATTATTTAGTGTTGGAACAAGAACGGTACAATCAGCGCCTACAATGGAAACAACAAATGGCTAATCAGGTCAATACATTGGGTACTCGGTTCGATAAATTTGTCGCTGCTCAGAACTCACTAATTCAACAATTTGGTGAGTTTTGTGTAGACTCTGGGAGACGTGATGAAGTGACAACTAACCGCATTGATCAGATTGACCATCAAGTCACTCAGGTGTACCATCACTACTTCCCTCCACCTCCACCATCACCTGACAATGATGCTTAACTTGTTTCGATGAGCATTTAAATGGTTCACACATGCTGTGGTTATTTTGTTGTGGTTATTTTGTTTTCTTATTTTGTTGTAATATTTTATATTAACGTTATGAATAGTATTTTTAAATTTTTTTTTTTTTTTGCATTGTAAAATTAACCAGTGACAATGTTATAACAATTTGTGAGTTATATTATGAAGTGAAGATGCCATATGCAATTTTTTAGAAAGTGCATATTATACATGTAAACATTAATATAAAAATAAAAATTAATAACAAAACCATTATTTTAATAAAATGAAAAAAAAATTAACAAAAACTTATTTCATATAAAAATTAATATAAAAATATGTTTTTAATAACAAAACCATTATTTGAATGAAATCAAAAAAATAATAATAATAAATTATTTCGTCTAAAAATCAATATAAAAATTAAAATTAATAACAAAACCATTATTTTAATAAAATAAAATAAAAATTACTAAAAACTTATTTGGTATAAAAATTAATAGCACAGTTAAAGCTGATAACAAAGCCATTATTTTAATCAAATGAAAAAAAAACAATTAATAAAAAAGAATTCCTATGAAAATTAATATAAAGTTGTATAGAACAATTAAAGTTGATAACAAAACCATTGTTTCAATAAAATGGAAAAAAAATTAATAAAAAAAAATTCGTTCAAAAATTAATAAAAAGAAATTAAAATTAATAACAAAACCATTATTTTAATAAAATGAAAAAAATAAATTAATAAAAAAATGTCGTCTGCAAATTAATAAAAAAAATTAAAATTAATAACAAAACCATTATTTTAATAAAATGAAAAAAAATAAATTAATAAATTTTTTTTGTCTAAAATGAAATAAAAAAATTAAAATTAATAACAAAACCATTATTTTAATAAAATGAAAAAAAAATAATAAAAACTTATTTGGTATAAAAATTAATAGCACAGTTAAAGTTGATAACAAAACTATTATTTTAATAAAATGAAAAAAAACAATTAATAAAAAAGAATTCGTATAGAAATTACTATAAAATTGTATAGAACAATTAAAGTTGATAACAAAACCATTGTTTCAATAAAATGAAAAAGAAAAATTAAAGACAATTATAATAAAAAACCATTGTTTATACCACAATCAAACTTTTTTTTCTTTTTTTCCAAATGGCACCTATCCGACCTATTTGGTCGCACGAGCAACTTTTGCTATTTTTCCAAAAAAATTAATAAAAACTTATTTCGTATAAAAATTAATATAAAACTTAAAATTAATAACAAAACCATTATTTTAATAAAATGAAAAAAAAAGAGAAAGTGAATGAACATCATAAACTACAATTTTTGCATGCATCATTCAACCATCAAATTTAATAAAGTGTTTGCCCCTGCATATTATACATTGCATCAACAACATATCTAAGTGTCTTCATTCACGTAATTACATTTTGTTGATTGACAATGTGATGATGTTTGGGAAAAAAAATTGATTTGGGTTCCCTTTCCTTTAATTGCATTTAGTCCAATCCTTGTCCTCATTGTCAGTTATCCTACAAAAAGATGAAAAAAGTCATTAAATTTATAATTACAAAAAGTGGGCGAAGTTATATAATAAAGGTGTCATAATGATTGAAACTAGTAAAATAATTATACATTTTCAACCATTAGTCACTACGAAATTCCCTTGCCTTGTTCACATCACAAATCTAGCCATGGCCAACATGATTTGGCCACATAGCAGTAGTAATTGCATCCCTAAAGTTCGATTAATACGTCAACCCATGTTGTGACATGTCAACATAGTCAGCTTGGTCTCCAACAAACCCGTCTGCTTCTGCTTCTGCCGCCATTTCATTATCAGCTTCTATGAAGAATGGGTCCATATCTGCATGCAAACAGATCCAATTGTGCAGTACACAACATGCAATCACGAGAAGGCCTTGTCTTGTAGACTTGTAATTTGGCATGGACCGCAATATTGGGAATCGCTTCTTCAGAACACCAAATGTTCTTTTTATGACATTGCGTAACGACGAATGTCGATGGTTAAACAATTCCTTGGGTCCTGAATAATGACGGCCACGAAACTCTTGCAAGTGATAACGTTAGGAACGAAATGGAGTAAGAAATTCAGGCATGTTCGTGAAACCAGCATCCACTAAATAATACTTGCCTACATATAAATAATGAATGCACTGTTCTGTCAAATAGATATACAAAAAAATAATTTCAAAAAATGTACCGTATGTTATTTGGTGACACTCACCATAGGGTGGGTGTGGGAACTGTAGATCAGCTCTTGTAATAGAGTCAACTAAAATAGCGTTGTCGTGAGCGCTACCTTCCCATCCAGAATTAATAAATGTGAACAACATGTCGAAGTCGCAAGCTGCGAGTACATTTTGCGATACCGTAGATGTACGACCGCGGAATGTATTTTGTCTTGAAGTAGGGACCCATGCATCCACCAATGTGCTATCAATAGCACCGACACAATCCTACTTGAAAGATATTTGTTTGACATTAAAAGCGAAACAAACTTGGATATTACTTTTATAACAGGAGAAAAAAAAATATCATCCCTTATTGTTATTGAAAACTTACAGGACAATCATTAAATTCATACCTTGAACCAAACCTCCTGTCATTTAAAATTTTTGTCGGTATCTCGTCTTGGTTACATGGTTTGATAATCGTTGATGCAAGCTTGCACAGTGCCGACAAATAGTTTCCGTGGAGTGTTGAAATCTATCGGTCAATAGTCGATAGAGATCATTTTGTGCGAAAGTGTATGAAAAAATTCCAAACGATTCCTCAACACTGATATGCATATGTTCAGTATCGATAAAGCCATTTTGAAGTAAGGTGTCTTTCAATAAAATGAATGTTTGTGCATCCATTCGCATAATGTCCATCATTGTTTATGGATGGCCATTTAATAAGCTGAAGATGTAATCATCACCTTTGAATGGACAAGTTTGCTACGGTCACCTACTACTTGACGCGTTGATATGGTCATACATGAAAGCAATCATCAAAAAATTCATAAAATCTTCAATAACCTCATCCTCCTCTGATAAGATTTCCATTGCATTCTTTTCTGTGTCGGATGACATATTGTTTCGTCTACATCACAGTAAAAGCATAATTATAAAATAATATTTGACAACATGCTAACTCTTACCATTATTGGTGAAACTGAATTAAAAAGTGGCTACATGAATAGTCGGCCTTAGTCATTTACCAAAATCCACTAAAATATATACACGAAGAAAATTTGTTTAATATGTATTCATCTTGTCATAAGAATACGAACATGAAAGAACTGCGAACAATAACACAACATATTGATGTAAAACAGAAACTACTTAAAAGTTCAATAAAAATAAACATATGAAGATGGAAAAAAAAGAGCATCTCATTGGATGAAAAAAATGATAAAAAACAAATCAGAAATCATCAAATCATCTTGCAGAACGACAAGAAGAATCGCTAACTCAATCAAAACACAATTTCTCACTTCACTGCAAAGTTAGGATCATAGCTAGGCGCATATGGGTAGGAGTACGCATAAAAAAACTTTACCATTCTTTGTCTTTAAACAGTGTCAGTGCCCTAACGTACTGGACCGGTGGTATGTCCCCAAGCTCTAGCAATGCATCTTGACATGCATTAAGGGAATACTTATCATCACCTGCACTTACAGCCTCTGTGTCAGTTAATCATGCACTTTAAAATGTGAAGGAAAAAAATAATGACAAATAGAGAGCCATAGTGTGAAGGAAAAAAATAATTAGAGAATTATTTTAAAATGTATAATTTATAATTATTAATATTAATAAAAAGCTATTAATTTATAATTATTTTTCTAACATTAGACTGACATGTAATATTCCTATCAATATAAACAATGACAAGACTTTTAAGAATTGGTTACTGATTACACAAATCAAAATAAACGATGACAATCTCTTGAGTCCTTTAAGAATTGGTTAATGATTACACAAGTTGAACAAGAAGGTTTTCTCTTAATAAAAAATTACTTTAATAATGAAAAGAATATGAACAAACTAGCTTGATTAATTTCAAAGTTATACATATTGTGAGGTAGATTCTTATGTTGACATCTAAATATATAAAAAATTCACTACAAGAAAAAACACCTTTGGCGACGCTAAAAGTCGACTTTTTACTTTCCCTGACTAATTTTTTTAGTCGCTAGTTTTGTCGCATATAGATGGTCGGCAGAGGTATTGGCGACTAAAACTTTTTTAGTCGCCAAAAAGCAGCTCTTTCGCGACCAACATTTTAGTGGCCAATAGTGATTTACACTTTTCAAAATCATACATTTAGCGACTAATCCTTTAGTCGCCAATACTCACTAAATCGCCGACTAATCCATTTAGTCGCCAAACTAAAGAATTTTGGCGACTAATAATTTTAGTCGCCAAAGGTGCTTCCGTGAAAAAAAAAAATTACCAACTTTCTTGCTTGTTCTGAGATTTGAACCGCAAACCTTCTACTTTCTACACCTTTACCAACACACTCCCTCCACTATGCCACCACAAGATCACATGAATATATATGCAATATATATTATTTATATAGTATATTGACCCGTATTAATTTAAAACTATATATATAAATAATAATTATTTTTATTCAATATTAATTTATGTTAAAAATAAATTAATTATTAAAAAAAAAGGGAGCCACTTTTGGCGACAAAAGTTTTTTTTAGTCGCCAAAAACCTTAGTTTTGGCTACTACCAATAATTTAGTCGCTAAAAAAATTAATTTCCGTCTAAAAATAACCACTTTCGGCGACTAAACTGATTTTTAGTCGCCAAAACCGCCACTTTTGCCGACTAAACTCAATTTTAGTCGCCAATTGTCCACTTTTAGCTACTAAAAATTTTTTAGTAGCCAAAAACCTTTACTTTTGGCTACAATATTTTTTTTGTCGGTAAAACACCTACAATCGGCGACCAAACCATTTTTTAGTCACCAAAGCCTATACTTTTGGCTACTAATCTTTTTTAGTCGCCAAAAACCTTCACCTTTGGCTATTAAAATTGTTTTAGTTTACTCACCCAAAAAAAAAAAATTGTTTTAGTCACTAAAACCCATGTAATCAGCGACTAATCTGATTTTTGGTCGCCAATAAGTACACATTTGGCTACTAAACTGTTTTAGTCGCCAAAAGTCTTCACTTTTGGCTACTAATTCAATTTTAGTCGCCAATTGTCCTACTTTCAGCGACGAAATTTACATTTTTGGTCGCCAAAACTGCTTTTTGTTGTAGTGATTGAGAATCAAAGTTATATATTGTGAGGTAGATTCTCATGTTGACATCTAAATATGAAAAAATTTGAGAGGTTTGTGTAGTTTATTATAGATTTTATTTTGTGATTCGAATTATTTATTTTATAAGACCCTTAATATATATCATATATAAAAAAATAAAAAAAGTTTGATCTAATAGTTGTATCATTTTTATTTTATCACATTTGTTTCTGAAAAAATGAAAAATAATATAATTTTGAAAATAGTCACTCATTTTTGAAAGATAAACACGATAAAATGAAAATTTTATAATTATTGAATCGAACTAATTTTTTTCATAATTATACATATTGAAGGTCCTATAAAATAAACTATTCATATTATTGAAACAAAACCTCTATAAAATTCTTAAAGTCTTTTATATTATGATGTAAACATGAAACAAATCAACTCTATACATATTGTCAAGTAATGTTTAGCGAGAAAAAATTTAGTCTTTTTTTATGTTAAAATTTATAAAAAGACAAAATTGGTTAAAAAATTAATAAGACAAAAGGTCATATCAAATCCATAATTATTTCATTTTTTTCTCTTACAAACATCACATTCTACTATAAAAAAAAATTCAATTATCTTTCCAAACATAAAATTTTTAATCTAGTAAAATAGACAAAAACTAAAATAACATACTAAAATAGCAACTTTCCAAACACTCACTTTGACCTCTTTTAGAAAATAAGTTAAAAGTCATTTCTTAATTTTTAACCCATTTTAAATCACATTATCTCATATTTTTTACATATTTTTTCAAAAAAAGTAAAAAAAAAATAAAATCAAAGAAACCAACTTTAACTATCTTTTCAAAAAGAATAATGCTTGGGACTCCCTTTTGGGGGTCACCCCCTCACCCCCCTTTGCCACGTGGCGGGGGATGATTGGAGGAGCAGAAAAAAAAAGAAAAAGAAAAAGAAAAAGTAACCAATGAGAGAGAGAGGGGGTTAAAGGGGGATGAATCATTGTTGTTTCAAAAACTACCATTTATTGCATCCGCATCTTGGGTGTTGATGGTTGACTTTACTTTTGGCAAAATCAATTTATCATCCGTTGATTTCGCTTACTACCCGCTACAGATCACACCTTCCATTGGCTGGCAAAAGTCTACTTTAAGCAATCCGATCAGCTGATTCTATATTAAGGTCAAGTTTGGGTAGTATGAAAAAAGTTAAAAAGTTAAAAAGTTACTTAAAAAGTTAAAAAGTTAACACTATTTACCAAAAGTCAACAATTACGGCTGCACAACTCCCAATTCGAATTTTTCCCTACAAATCAATTTTTTCAATTTTTTATTACACATTTTTCCATAAAAAGTCAAAAAGTTAACCCAAACATTCATATTTTCAACCTCAATTTTTTAGTCCAAAAAGATAAAAAGTACACTTATTTAGGACACCCCAAACAAGAAAAACCAAATAAGTAGATGTATTATATAGATTTTTTATTTTTTTATTTTTTTAAGTTATATTTTTTTTAAGTTATAAAAATTCAAAAGATACACGTATTTAGATCATCCCAAACAACCTCTGGCCAAAGTCAATAATGCAGAACAAATATTAAAATAATAATTTAGACAATCAGTTAAGCTGCCTCAGGCTATGTTTGGCATGGTTTTTTTTTTTTGGCTCTTTTAGTCACAAAAAGATAAATAAATTAAAAAGTCAATAAAAAAAAATGTCATATCCAAACCATAATTATTCATTTTTTTCTCACAAAAGTCAAAAAATCTAAAAAGTCTATTCTAATCGAAACTTTTTAGCCCTAAACTAAGGTCTCATTTGGGAACATGCTATTTTAGTAACTTTTTGTCTTTTTTGCTAAAATATGAGGTTAAAAAACTAGTATGTTTATAATGACTTTTTGATTTTTTACGAAAAAATGTGCAAAAAAGTAGAAAGAAAATGAAATCTTAGCGTTTGATAGAGTTTTATAATTATGATTTGAGAATAGAATTGTACTATGAGTTTGTGAGTTTTGGAATTATGACTTCAGTGTGAAAAATTTGTTTGATTATAAATTTTGAAAAGAATTTTGAATTGAGTTTAAAATTTTTGATGTAACATATAATATTTGATTTTAAAACTTACACCTAATAACCAAACACATAACAAAAAATTATATGCAAAACTCATAAAAAAAAATTTAAAAATCCGAAAATATTTTTTATTTAAAATATAAAAATAACAGGTGCTAAAAAAATAAAAATAAAAATAAATAAATAAAAAAACACGACCACTGGTCTGGTCAACCGGCCGGACATCCAAGAAGATGACCGGATAGACATGTTTTCAACAGTGGGTGTAGAATCAATTGTTGAAAGCTCTCATCAACACCACACTCAGACCAAGGGGTGGAACTATGATTCCTTAGCTCTACCAAATAGATGATATATGTTCTAGGTTTTTTAATTTTTTTAATAATTTTTTGACTTTTTAACTAAAACAAATACATGTCAAACGAAGCCTAAAATTACTAAAAATTCAAAAAACTAAAAAACCAATCCATATTCCAAAGGCTCAATTGGTTAGAATCCTTACACTTCCTATCCAATAAGACCTCTCAATGTTGATTTTTTTTATTAAAAAAAAAACCTAGTCCTACAAAAAAAAAAGAAAAATGTCATATTAACTCAATTTCAATTGGTCGCCTTGTTTGGAAACAGATTATTTAAATAATTTTTTAGTTAAAATATAAGGTTAAAAAAATTAATATATTTGGTATAACTTTTTATTTTTTTACGAAAAAATGTATAAAAAGTAGGAAGAAAAACGAATCTTTAACTTTTTTATATAGTTTGTTGAATTTTTGACTCTTTAAATAATTTTTTCACTTTTAAACTGAAATATAATATTGCCAAACGAGACCCTGGTAGATAAGATATTTTCTTATCGTCTGGGGTCATCAAATTACCGAGTCAACTTTTCACTAAGTTGTGTTAATGCAATCCAAGGGATCGATCACAATGTGGATTCACTCGCTCATTTGTGTTTAGGCTGTAATGTCTTCAAGTCCTAATATTTTGCAGTTACAATTGATACAATTTTCTCCTATGTCGCCTATAGTAATTTAAAAAAAAAAAAAAAAAAAAAAAAAAAAAAAAAGAAAAAAAAAAAAAAAAGATCAACTTCCCTGGAGGGTCCAGTTGATAGGCTGTAAGCCAACTCCGGGCTCACTTTTGTGATCTCAACCAATAATTTTCTAATATTTTTCGAGTGGATCATTTCAAAAAAAAAATAATAATAATTGGACAATTATATAATTAGATCACATTTGTCTTAAAATAAATCGAAGCTATGTATGATTATAAGAGTAAACCGTCTATTTTTTTAAGAAACAAATATGGTTCAATTATGTGACTAATAATATCCGATCAATCTAATTTTTTTAAAACAATTTACTTTGTGGACACTAAAAAATAAACTATTGAGATTAGTGAAATAGACGGTGTGAGCTGCAGCTTCAAGTCTAATTGCTGGAATGGAAGGTAGCTTCTTTCTTAAAATATAATATATATATATAATGATCATGAAGGAGTAGTAGAGAAAACTTTATATTATTTTATTTGTTTTTTGACCTGTTCAAATTTGGAGTATTGGCATGTTTGAAAAAATAAATAATTTGTAAGCAGAAAGTGAGTGAACATGGGTGTCGGGTTATCAGCTTGAAAATTATGAATGCTCCATGTGTGAAAATGTCACCCACCACCAAATTCCCTATGAAAAACTATGTCAACAATATGTTCTGGCATTGGCAATATTATAACAGAGATTAGAAGTCAATGCACACCCTCACACACATATATATACTCATCCTTATATAGCGCTCATCTTTAGCCTCTGAATCTGCCATTGCTCACAGCCTATTCACCATGGCTAACCATTTTGTGTTGCTTCTTTCAGCATTGTCAGTTTTATCAGCATTAGCCAATGGTAAATTGATGCTCTCCCAAATCCCATATTGCAATCTCTCTGTCTCTCAATGAATCATTTTTTTGAACATCCATCACATGTGTATGCCTTTCTTTTATTCTAATGAGGGTATTCGAAACTTTTTCTCGACTAATTTTTTTTTTCATATGTTGTCACTTATCTCACACATATCGGGTAACAAGTTATGAGAATAGCCCCCAAGAGAGTAATGCATTTCATGGGATCTAGTTCGTGACTTACGCCTTTTGAAATTTTATCGTGACTTAAGTTGTCACTCACCTAATTAATCTCTTAGAAATTTCCATTACTAATTTTTAGAAAATAGAATTTATCACCAAAACGATATGAAAGTAGAGTTTTTGTAATTAAATGTAATTTAAATAGACATTTTTATTTAAAATGATAAATTCCAATATATCTATGTCAATGTGCTAATAAATTATATATATATATATTTCCCTATTTTTGTGTGTGACTACTACTGATATCTTCAATGGTGCAAATCTCTCAACAGGTTCAATTTTCACACCTGCCATCAATGCTAAGAAAGTCTCCTATGTAAGCCATGCTGTTATGCAAGGAACCAACCCCAATGATGGTAGTGGATCTGATAACTTCATATTCTTTTATTTTTTCTTCATAAACTCTTTTATTTATTTATTTATTTATTTATTTATTTGTGATTAATTAGCCTGATTTATATGTATATATTTTTAATTTATTGGGATAATTTAAAAAAAAAAAAAAATCTAGGGTTTGACCCTTATAATAAAATAAATCCTGAACTTTAAATTTTGTCAATTTAAATTCTAATATTTTGATATGCTTTCAATATAACCATTTGTTTATATTCGTTAACTAAAACCGATGAAAAAAATAAAATTTTAGTGATTAAACTTAATGTAAGTATACATAAAATATCTAAAATATTCATTTTCATTGAGTTTGATGACTAAAGTACCTATTTTTCCATTGATTTTACTTAACAAAAATAAGTAAATTGTTAAATTGAAAACAAATAAAAAATTTTGAATTTAAATTGACAAAATTAAAAATTTATTTTGTTAAAAAAGCAAAACTCTGGGGTTTTTCTTGTAATTTTCCCTTCTTTATTTTATGTGAATTTAATTGATAATTTATTTGTAGTGAAAGGATTGGCTGCACTGCAAAGCCAATTCAGTTCATTACAATCATGGAGTGGTGACCCCTGCCTTGGATTGATTACGTGGCTTTGGATCCAGTGTACCTCTGACCCAACAACACCCCGTGTAACTTCACTGTATATTTTTTATTTCTTTTGCCATTCAATTAATTACTTCTCCCACTTTTTTTAAAAAAAAAATTTAAATAAATAGTTATGTGACATTTTGAGAGCAAAGTGTGTTTTTTTTTTTTTGGGGGGGGGGGGGGGGGTTGGGGTCACCTTAATGCATGACAGTCACTATTGCACGTTTATGATATTTATTTTAAGTTTAATTTTGATGATTTAAAATGTTTAATTTTTAAGAAATATCAAGTATAACGTAATTATAAAAAATTAAATTGATTAGATATCAATATTTCTTTTATCAATACATTTATATTCAGTTTGATACTTACATATTCTTTTTTTTTCATATATACAAATGTAATTTGATAAAGGACTATAGAAATCCGATTAATTTGATTTTTTACAAATATGTTATACTTGATATTTTTTTTTTTAGAATGAACGATTCAAATTATAAAAATAGATATGTCATAAGCTGCACAACACTAAAGTGACACCAAGTCCGATATTTTCACCCCTTTCATCAATGCCACGAAAGTCTCTTAAATAATTAGTTCCGCCAAAAATATTAGCACAATTGAAAATTAGTGACAAAAGTGAGATTTTGATAAAAGTGTAAAAATACTAAATGTAATTAACGTACATGTTTTTTTTTTTCTTTTTCTTTTTTGGTGTGTCTGGTTTGTTTACATGTTATTTGTCAATAAAAAAATGAAAAACATATTTTCTATTTTCTATAAGCTGACAAAAACAATAAAAAAAAATGCAGGGACCTTGGAAGCTATGGTCTGGTGGGATCATTACCAGATTTTAGTTCCATGGATGCTCTTCAGACAATGTAATTTATTTTTTATTTTATTTTTTTAATTCTTATTTTGCTTGGAACAGACAGATATTTCAATTTGATTTTGTTCTTATTTATCATTATCTGTTTCCTTATTTTATTTTAATTGCAGAGATTTCAGTAATAACTTGTTGAATGGACCTGTTCCTGATTTCCTTGGCACCTTACCAAATCTACAAGAATTGTGAGTTTAAACTTTAAATTCAAACACTGCCTTTTACATGTTACTTTGCATTCTGATCAGATTTAATTTAACCAACAATTTTATTTTCTTTCTTTTTTCTTT